>OY821743.1:36607458-37288566 GCA_963682055.1 Primula veris | reverse complement strand
CCTAAACCCTAAACCCTAAACCCTAAACCCTAAACCCTAAACCCTAAACCCTAAACCCTAAACCCTAAACCCTAAACCCTAAACCCTAAACCCTAAACCCTAAACCCTAAACCCTAAACCCTAAACCCTAAACCCTAAACCCTAAACCCTAAACCCTAAACCCTAAACCCTAAACCCTAAACCCTAAACCCTAAACCCTAAACCCTAAACCCTAAACCCTAAACCCTAAACCCTAAACCCTAAACCCTAAACCCTAAACCCTAAACCCTAAACCCTAAACCCTAAACCCTAAACCCTAAACCCTAAACCCTAAACCCTAAACCCTAAACCCTAAACCCTAAACCCTAAACCCTAAACCCTAAACCCTAAACCCTAAACCCTAAACCCTAAACCCTAAACCCTAAACCCTAAACCCTAAACCCTAAACCCTAAACCCTAAACCCTAAACCCTAAACCCTAAACCCTAAACCCTAAACCCTAAACCCTAAACCCTAAACCCTAAACCCTAAACCCTAAACCCTAAACCCTAAACCCTAAACCCTAAACCCTAAACCCTAAACCCTAAACCCTAAACCCTAAACCCTAAACCCTAAACCCTAAACCCTAAACCCTAAACCCTAAACCCTAAACCCTAAACCCTAAACCCTAAACCCTAAACCCTAAACCCTAAACCCTAAACCCTAAACCCTAAACCCTAAACCCTAAACCCTAAACCCTAAACCCTAAACCCTAAACCCTAAACCCTAAACCCTAAACCCTAAACCCTAAACCCTAAACCCTAAACCCTAAACCCTAAACCCTAAACCCTAAACCCTAAACCCTAAACCCTAAACCCTAAACCCTAAACCCTAAACCCTAAACCCTAAACCCTAAACCCTAAACCCTAAACCCTAAACCCTAAACCCTAAACCCTAAACCCTAAACCCTAAACCCTAAACCCTAAACCCTAAACCCTAAACCCTAAACCCTAAACCCTAAACCCTAAACCCTAAACCCTAAACCCTAAACCCTAAACCCTAAACCCTAAACCCTAAACCCTAAACCCTAAACCCTAAACCCTAAACCCTAAACCCTAAACCCTAAACCCTAAACCCTAAACCCTAAACCCTAAACCCTAAACCCTAAACCCTAAACCCTAAACCCTAAACCCTAAACCCTAAACCCTAAACCCTAAACCCTAAACCCTAAACCCTAAACCCTAAACCCTAAACCCTAAACCCTAAACCCTAAACCCTAAACCCTAAACCCTAAACCCTAAACCCTAAACCCTAAACCCTAAACCCTAAACCCTAAACCCTAAACCCTAAACCCTAAACCCTAAACCCTAAACCCTAAACCCTAAACCCTAAACCCTAAACCCTAAACCCTAAACCCTAAACCCTAAACCCTAAACCCTAAACCCTAAACCCTAAACCCTAAACCCTAAACCCTAAACCCTAAACCCTAAACCCTAAACCCTAAACCCTAAACCCTAAACCCTAAACCCTAAACCCTAAACCCTAAACCCTAAACCCTAAACCCTAAACCCTAAACCCTAAACCCTAAACCCTAAACCCTAAACCCTAAACCCTAAACCCTAAACCCTAAACCCTAAACCCTAAACCCTAAACCCTAAACCCTAAACCCTAAACCCTAAACCCTAAACCCTAAACCCTAAACCCTAAACCCTAAACCCTAAACCCTAAACCCTAAACCCTAAACCCTAAACCCTAAACCCTAAACCCTAAACCCTAAACCCTAAACCCTAAACCCTAAACCCTAAACCCTAAACCCTAAACCCTAAACCCTAAACCCTAAACCCTAAACCCTAAACCCTAAACCCTAAACCCTAAACCCTAAACCCTAAACCCTAAACCCTAAACCCTAAACCCTAAACCCTAAACCCTAAACCCTAAACCCTAAACCCTAAACCCTAAACCCTAAACCCTAAACCCTAAACCCTAAACCCTAAACCCTAAACCCTAAACCCTAAACCCTAAACCCTAAACCCTAAACCCTAAACCCTAAACCCTAAACCCTAAACCCTAAACCCTAAACCCTAAACCCTAAACCCTAAACCCTAAACCCTAAACCCTAAACCCTAAACCCTAAACCCTAAACCCTAAACCCTAAACCCTAAACCCTAAACCCTAAACCCTAAACCCTAAACCCTAAACCCTAAACCCTAAACCCTAAACCCTAAACCCTAAACCCTAAACCCTAAACCCTAAACCCTAAACCCTAAACCCTAAACCCTAAACCCTAAACCCTAAACCCTAAACCCTAAACCCTAAACCCTAAACCCTAAACCCTAAACCCTAAACCCTAAACCCTAAACCCTAAACCCTAAACCCTAAACCCTAAACCCTAAACCCTAAACCCTAAACCCTAAACCCTAAACCCTAAACCCTAAACCCTAAACCCTAAACCCTAAACCCTAAACCCTAAACCCTAAACCCTAAACCCTAAACCCTAAACCCTAAACCCTAAACCCTAAACCCTAAACCCTAAACCCTAAACCCTAAACCCTAAACCCTAAACCCTAAACCCTAAACCCTAAACCCTAAACCCTAAACCCTAAACCCTAAACCCTAAACCCTAAACCCTAAACCCTAAACCCTAAACCCTAAACCCTAAACCCTAAACCCTAAACCCTAAACCCTAAACCCTAAACCCTAAACCCTAAACCCTAAACCCTAAACCCTAAACCCTAAACCCTAAACCCTAAACCCTAAACCCTAAACCCTAAACCCTAAACCCTAAACCCTAAACCCTAAACCCTAAACCCTAAACCCTAAACCCTAAACCCTAAACCCTAAACCCTAAACCCTAAACCCTAAACCCTAAACCCTAAACCCTAAACCCTAAACCCTAAACCCTAAACCCTAAACCCTAAACCCTAAACCCTAAACCCTAAACCCTAAACCCTAAACCCTAAACCCTAAACCCTAAACCCTAAACCCTAAACCCTAAACCCTAAACCCTAAACCCTAAACCCTAAACCCTAAACCCTAAACCCTAAACCCTAAACCCTAAACCCTAAACCCTAAACCCTAAACCCTAAACCCTAAACCCTAAACCCTAAACCCTAAACCCTAAACCCTAAACCCTAAACCCTAAACCCTAAACCCTAAACCCTAAACCCTAAACCCTAAACCCTAAACCCTAAACCCTAAACCCTAAACCCTAAACCCTAAACCCTAAACCCTAAACCCTAAACCCTAAACCCTAAACCCTAAACCCTAAACCCTAAACCCTGAACCCTGAACCCTGAACCCTGAACCCTGAACCCTGAACCCTGAACCCTGAACCCTGAACCCTGAACCCTGAACCCTGAACCCTGAACCCTGAACCCTGAACCCTGAACCCTGAACCCTGAACCCTGAACCCTGAACCCTGAACCCTGAACCCTGAACCCTGAACCCTGAACCCTGAACCCTGAACCCTGAACCCTGAACCCTGAACCCTGAACCCTGAACCCTGAACCCTGAACCCTGAACCCTGAACCCTGAACCCTGAACCCTGAACCCTGAACCCTGAACCCTGAACCCTGAACCCTGAACCCTGAACCCTGAACCCTGAACCCTGAACCCTGAACCCTGAACCCTGAACCCTGAACCCTGAACCCTGAACCCTGAACCCTGAACCCTGAACCCTGAACCCTGAACCCTGAACCCTGAACCCTGAACCCTGAACCCTGAACCCTGAACCCTGAACCCTGAACCCTGAACCCTGAACCCTGAACCCTGAACCCTGAACCCTGAACCCTGAACCCTGAACCCTGAACCCTGAACCCTGAACCCTGAACCCTGAACCCTGAACCCTGAACCCTGAACCCTGAACCCTGAACCCTGAACCCTGAACCCTGAACCCTGAACCCTGAACCCTGAACCCTGAACCCTGAACCCTGAACCCTGAACCCTGAACCCTGAACCCTGAACCCTGAACCCTGAACCCTGAACCCTGAACCCTGAACCCTGAACCCTGAACCCTGAACCCTGAACCCTGAACCCTGAACCCTGAACCCTGAACCCTGAACCCTGAACCCTGAACCCTGAACCCTGAACCCTGAACCCTGAACCCTGAACCCTGAACCCTGAACCCTGAACCCTGAACCCTGAACCCTGAACCCTGAACCCTGAACCCTGAACCCTGAACCCTGAACCCTGAACCCTGAACCCTGAACCCTGAACCCTGAACCCTGAACCCTGAACCCTGAACCCTGAACCCTGAACCCTGAACCCTGAACCCTGAACCCTGAACCCTGAACCCTGAACCCTGAACCCTGAACCCTGAACCCTGAACCCTGAACCCTGAACCCTGAACCCTGAACCCTGAACCCTGAACCCTGAACCCTGAACCCTGAACCCTGAACCCTGAACCCTGAACCCTGAACCCTGAACCCTGAACCCTGAACCCTGAACCCTGAACCCTGAACCCTGAACCCTGAACCCTGAACCCTGAACCCTGAACCCTGAACCCTGAACCCTGAACCCTGAACCCTGAACCCTGAACCCTGAACCCTGAACCCTGAACCCTGAACCCTGAACCCTGAACCCTGAACCCTGAACCCTGAACCCTGAACCCTGAACCCTGAACCCTGAACCCTGAACCCTGAACCCTGAACCCTGAACCCTGAACCCTGAACCCTGAACCCTGAACCCTGAACCCTGAACCCTGAACCCTGAACCCTGAACCCTGAACCCTGAACCCTGAACCCTGAACCCTGAACCCTGAACCCTGAACCCTGAACCCTGAACCCTGAACCCTGAACCCTGAACCCTGAACCCTGAACCCTGAACCCTGAACCCTGAACCCTGAACCCTGAACCCTGAACCCTGAACCCTGAACCCTGAACCCTGAACCCTGAACCCTGAACCCTGAACCCTGAACCCTGAACCCTGAACCCTGAACCCTGAACCCTGAACCCTGAACCCTGAACCCTGAACCCTGAACCCTGAACCCTGAACCCTGAACCCTGAACCCTGAACCCTGAACCCTGAACCCTGAACCCTGAACCCTGAACCCTGAACCCTGAACCCTGAACCCTGAACCCTGAACCCTGAACCCTGAACCCTGAACCCTGAACCCTGAACCCTGAACCCTGAACCCTGAACCCTGAACCCTGAACCCTGAACCCTGAACCCTGAACCCTGAACCCTGAACCCTGAACCCTGAACCCTGAACCCTGAACCCTGAACCCTGAACCCTGAACCCTGAACCCTGAACCCTGAACCCTGAACCCTGAACCCTGAACCCTGAACCCTGAACCCTGAACCCTGAACCCTGAACCCTGAACCCTGAACCCTGAACCCTGAACCCTGAACCCTGAACCCTGAACCCTGAACCCTGAACCCTGAACCCTGAACCCTGAACCCTGAACCCTGAACCCTGAACCCTGAACCCTGAACCCTGAACCCTGAACCCTGAACCCTGAACCCTGAACCCTGAACCCTGAACCCTGAACCCTGAACCCTGAACCCTGAACCCTGAACCCTGAACCCTGAACCCTGAACCCTGAACCCTGAACCCTGAACCCTGAACCCTGAACCCTGAACCCTGAACCCTGAACCCTGAACCCTGAACCCTGAACCCTGAACCCTGAACCCTGAACCCTGAACCCTGAACCCTGAACCCTGAACCCTGAACCCTGAACCCTGAACCCTGAACCCTGAACCCTGAACCCTGAACCCTGAACCCTGAACCCTGAACCCTGAACCCTGAACCCTGAACCCTGAACCCTGAACCCTGAACCCTGAACCCTGAACCCTGAACCCTGAACCCTGAACCCTGAACCCTGAACCCTGAACCCTGAACCCTGAACCCTGAACCCTGAACCCTGAACCCTGAACCCTGAACCCTGAACCCTGAACCCTGAACCCTGAACCCTGAACCCTGAACCCTGAACCCTGAACCCTGAACCCTGAACCCTGAACCCTGAACCCTGAACCCTGAACCCTGAACCCTGAACCCTGAACCCTGAACCCTGAACCCTGAACCCTGAACCCTGAACCCTGAACCCTGAACCCTGAACCCTGAACCCTGAACCCTGAACCCTGAACCCTGAACCCTGAACCCTGAACCCTGAACCCTGAACCCTGAACCCTGAACCCTGAACCCTGAACCCTGAACCCTGAACCCTGAACCCTGAACCCTGAACCCTGAACCCTGAACCCTGAACCCTGAACCCTGAACCCTGAACCCTGAACCCTGAACCCTGAACCCTGAACCCTGAACCCTGAAGCCTGAAGCCCTGAAGCCCTGAAGCCCTGAAGCCCTGAAGCCCTGAAGCCCTGAAGCCCTGAAGCCCTGAAGCCCTCAGCCCTAAGCCCCTAAGCCCCTAAGCCCCTAAGCCCCTAAGCCCCTAAGCCCCTAAGCCCCTAAGCCCCTAAGCCCCTAAGCCCCTAAGCCCCTAAGCCCTAAGCCCTAAGCCCTAAGCCCTAAGCCCTAAGCCCTAAGCCCTAAGCCCTAAGCCCTAAGCCCTAAGCCCTAAAACCCTAAGCCCTAAAACCCTAAACCCTAAACCCTAAACCCCGGGGACCCGGGGCCCCCGGGGCCCCCGGGGACCCCGGGGACCCAGGCCCCAGGCCCCAGGCCCCCAGGCCCCCAGGCCCCAGACCCCAGACCCCAGACCCCAGACCCCAGACCCCAGACCCCAGACCCCAGACACTAAACCCTAAACCCTAAACCCTAAAACCCTAAAACCCTAAAACCCTAAACCCTAAACCCTAAACCCTAAACCCCTAAACCCTAAACCCTAACCCCTAAACCCTAACCCCTAAACCCTTTAGAGCTTATTTTTGTGTTATCTGAGTTTTAATGTTATCAAAATTGGGTTGCATGCTTTTGTATTGGATATTGTTGTACATTCTTCATCATAAATATGTGAAACTGATTGTTTAATTATACATAATGAGGAATTACAATATGAGAATACAAGATGCGTCATTGATGTTATTGTCATCAACTTATTATTTTAATGAATAAAGATTTGAGATTTGTTTTTTACATTAAATTATATTTATTTAATGTTATGATTTAATTTTGTTTGTTTCCAGACCCTAGACCCTAGACCCTAGACCCTAGACCCTAGACCCTAGACCCTAAACCCTAAACCCTAAACCCAGGAACCCCTGGAACCCCAGACCCCCAAACCCCAAAACCCCAAAACCCTAAACCCCAAACCCCCAACCCCTAAACCCTCAAACCCCCCGAGCCCTAAAACCCTAACCCTCAACCCTGAGCCCTCACCCCTTAGCCCCAAACCCGAAACCCGAAACCCTAAACCCCTGGGACCCCTAAACCCCAAGACCCCTGGGACCCCTGACCCCCAACCCCCAACCCCTAAAACCCTAGGGCCCCGAACCCTAAACCATTAAGCCCAAATCCCTAAGCCCTAAAACCCTAAATGAATTAAGTCCTGATTTATTGTCTCACTATTCAGACGCAATATAGAAAGCGAAAATTACTTTTACTTATATGATTATGCCAAAATATGGGTAAGATTCATGGCCACCTTAGTATCATCTTTCAACTGAGCCTGCAAGCTTTATTTTTAAGATTCATCCAAAGCTACGAACAACTCTTTTCTATTTTATAATGGAACCAAACATACAAGCCACAGGCTTAATAAAAGATCAAGTTAGAATTATACCACCAAGAGTAGACATCCAAAGGAAATATAGAAACTTAAAAATAATAGGAGTATACTGTAACAAGGTCTTGCATGAATTAATGATTGATCACTATTATTTCACTAACCAAACACCCTAATCCATAAAAAAAGGTCTTGGAATATCACACAGAAAATGGAAATTGCATCACTTTATGTTATTGTAGAGAAAAATTATGTGAAACTCACATGCTGATCTTGCGCTGATGATCAAGTTCATTGTAAGGGTCAATGACGACTCCATTAACCCCTTGCCTCAAAACTGCAGCTTTTGCAAGATCAAAAACCCACTCTATACTTGGAAGAGAATCGTTCTCACACCTAGTTTACAAATTACAATGCTATCATACATGTGTGAGATATAACAAAATAAAAACATTGTAGAATGGTAAATACATTTTAACAAAGAGCAAAATTCATTGTAAGATACTGCACAATAAGGATTTTGAACACCAACCCAAACTAAGCCACCTACACTGTCTGAGATGTGAGCAATTACTGTTACATAACTTGTTCAACCAAGAAAGAAAAAGAAGAAAATGAAAATGAGAAAGAAAGAGGACAAACAGGTTTTTATAACATTCATTTTGTATCGATTTTTCTCTCCTTGTTCACATCCATTTCGGTCATTTTCTCACAGCTTAGAAACTAACATATGATTTAAGATGTACAATGATTCAATACAGTTAACAATGTAAACTTAAGATCAGATAAAACTTAAAAATATTTTTAGTAAGATCTAATAGTATTTCATTTTCCATAAAAATAAAATAAAAATAGCAGCAAGTTGAGTACTAATCACTGTTATCTTTGGTTAATTAAATAATAGTGACACCGGCTTACGTCTACTACCTACACCCAGTATATTTGTAGAACTAAACTAAAGTCAGTAAATATATGGATGAAGATGCACAGCTACTCAACAGCTAACATGGTATAAGCTAAAAATCATTTACTGCGTTACAGAAAACAGAAAACCGTTTTAAGGATGTTGCATATTTGAGTAATTTCCCAAAAAAAATCTGAACTAACCTTATAAGGTGAAATGTATCATTCAGCCATTTTTTTCCTTGTTGCAGCTCGTCAGCACTCATCCTCTCCGCAAATTCACCATACCTACAGTGAGCCAGTAATACAATAGCAAAAAAGAATATTAAAATCATCCAGGGGTTACTTCTAATCTCTTCTGAAGTTTTTTTATACACAAACATAGAAAAACCTATCTATATGTCATAATAGAACTGGTGTACGAATAAGTCAAAGCATAAGCATGGCCAAAAAGAGACCGATGCAAGAACGCCATTGTCAAACCAGATAAACGCAGACACCTTGGTACAACAAAACTATGATACAGGATTTTGGGTTCTTATTTGACTAAAGTACCGGAAGTGGAAACATCAAGACTTATATGTTACAACTTCATAACGTAGTTGACTCTTCCAATCGCCATACTGCTCATATCGTACAGATTATAAATTGTTTAGTTCACTAAAGAAATGTTGCTAATACACTTCAGGTTGTTAACTTTCAATGACAGAAATAAATCCTTATCTCTGTAAATTCAGTTCTCAAGTAGCATAAGGAAACAAACCAAATAACTGAATATCGGACATCCACTCTCATCCTTGTAGTATATTATTAGTATTAATGACCAACAAAGAAAGATATTGTACATCGTAACTGAAAACACAAAACACAATTGATAACACCGCTTACCTCGTACCAAAGAAAGGCTTTCCAATGTTTTTCTCCAGAAGTTTTCTTGCATGCTCCCGAACCTAAACCAATGAAGCAGGACTTCACTTTATGGGTTACGTTTTAGTAGCCACTCCTTTTATATTGTAGACTTGTTAATCCTCTTTGGAACTTTAAATGTTAAGTTATTAAAGCAATCAATAACTCCATTACTCCTACTAAGGACACATAATTCCATTTAATATCAGTGTGCCACATATCACGCTGATATTAAATATGTCGTTTCAGGCACAACTTCATAATACATCTGCCTATTTAAGAGATGGCAAAGGTAAACATACAGTTTTATGCCAAAATCTATGGCAGCTTTTCTAATTTTAACTTCGCATTCCGAAAAAGGTTCTCAATAACTTGATTGACCGCATTACCCCTGACCTGAACCAAATCCACAAGTTCAAGGTTAAGAACAGAAAAATGAATTGAAAGCAAACTCAGCACTCGAAAATCTATAAAACCTGCAACTAGGCTGTTCAATAAAACTAGAGAGATTATTTCTACAGAGAAAATGGAAATATCAGTTCAGTGTGACTTCCATGTGCAATTGTCTGATTTAAGCGATAAGTAATTTAAACAGCATAAGTAATGTTGTCCACATTAAGGTACAAAAATGCGGATAAAAACAAAAGAATAAAGGTAAGAGGACACGGGCCATAGTTTGGTGTTGCACATGATTCTTTTCCTCAAAGGTCCCAGCAATGACAAATACATAATAACTCAATATAAGCCTAAATCCTGTATAAGGAAGATGAAAGAAAAGGGATATACTCTTGCAGAATAATTTCCTAATGAATAAGTATTAGCTTTCTTACCCTAATTCCAACTGCGATTGCTGTTTTTAGTTTAACTAGTTCGCCTAATTTCAAAGAACCTCCCCATTTTGGAATACAATCAGACGCTATTAGATCTGAAATATTTGTTTACTTGGATGAATATTTGAGTATCAATATGTTTGAATTTATGTATTGTGGAAGAAATAAATAAAAATAAAAAACCCAATTTTTATTAGGGGAAAAAAATGGGGGGTTTTTAAGTTAAAGCCAATTTGAGGACCTTCAAATGTGAATATGAAGTGTGTCAATTAATATAACACATAACATAAACAGTTTATTTGTTTACAGTAATTCCAGGGAAAAAAACTAATAAGCAAGTA
Organism: Primula veris; assembly: GCA_963682055.1. NCBI lineage: Eukaryota > Viridiplantae > Streptophyta > Magnoliopsida > Ericales > Primulaceae > Primula > Primula veris. The sequence goes on along the minus strand of OY821743.1, from coordinate 37,278,010 downwards.
GTAAACCCAAGTAATAAAAACCAAATATTAAAAACTCAATACTTTAGATTTCTAGTAAAACTGGTATTAAATAGGGACATAGACAAATCAAACAGCCTTTGGCAAGATCAACATTCATATAAATAGGTAGCATAGGACAACAGAAAATGAACTTAAACTAAACGAAAATCTACAATAATTTAATTTATAAAAACTCTGCCTATAATATAAAAATAACAAATCAACAAAGACGTGTCGAAAACAGCGTTGATTAGGTTTGAAAAAAATTGGAAACCAAGGTATAGAAGTGCAGAATATTTATTTATATTACGAGAACATCCAATTAGTTTTTAATGTTCTGAAATATAGAGACATAAACATGCCAGAAAATTAAGAAAACAAAACAAAAAACCAGTTCATTTAAACTACAGTAAACAATTAACACTTCAAGTTCTACAACCATAAATAAAGGCAAGATATATATATATACACACACATCCATTCGACAACAAATGGAGTGAAGACATATTATGGCAAAATAAATGAAAACTACAATAAATAACAAGCAGATGGATAAATGAATGGAAGATAGATAGATAAGCACGCTAAATTTTAGGTGAAAAGCTAAAAGAATCCCTAAATCTCTGTTTATGATAAATTTTAAGTGAAAAGCTAAAAGAATCTCTAAATTTCTACCTTCTTCGCAATTGAGCTGTTTTCAGCTTTTTTGACCCAAAAGCTAGGTTTATAATAGCTAAGAAAAGCCAATAAACCAAACATCCATACCTTTTATTAAGCAAAATGCTACGGAAAAATGTAGTTCCCATAAAAGCACATAACAAAAACCAACCAATCAAACACACATAGCTTTTCTTAAGCAAAGCCCTATAGAAAGGGGAGAAAAAAGCAGTTGCCAAACAGGCAAAAAGAAACTAAAAAAAGCCAACAAATAACCACCCATAGCTTTTACTAAGCAAAACCCTAAAAAAAACTAAAAGGAAAATTAGTTGTTAAACAAGCACACTACAAAAAGTAATTTAAAAAAGCAAATATAATTAAAATACTTAAATCAAAGCCAACAACAAACACCCATAGCTTTTATTAAGCAGAATAGAATTAAATGAATGGAAAATAGATAGATAAGTACCCAAAAGAGTGTTGACATGGCGACTAGATTATTAGTAGCGTCACCAATCAGGCTTGATACATGTATATATATATATAGAGAGAGAGAGAGGAGAGAGGTGTTTAATTTGGGATCCTGGGGGCAGGAGAGAGAGAAAGAACAGCCGCCCTGTGTTTAAATTATCTCACCGAAAAAAAAATTAATAGATGTGTGTGTAAATAGCTGAGACAGTGGGCATATATATATATATATAACAAAATGAGAGAGTTAATACATCAAAAATGGACATGGGTTCTGACTCATAAATGACCAATGGTAAATAAAACTAAAGGGACGGTAAACCAGATGTAGAGTAGAGTGCATAAATAGATAACGATAACGAGTGTGTGGGTTGGGTGACAAAATTAAATTAAAATAAGTTTGAAAATGTTAACACTCTCATCCATGCGTGGATTGATACTAAAACGGAAAGAAAAAAAATGTGTTCTCTAAAATGAATTAGTCCTCTTAAAATTAAAAGAAAACTGAGGATGTGGTGGGTTGAATGGAACGAACCCATCCCTAAAATTAAATTAAATTAAATTAATAGAATAAGAAAAAGAAAAATGTAACATAATCAAGTCATGAGTAGGGGTTTTGTTTTGAATATAATAATATATATTTATACAAAATAACAAGAACAACAAGAATTAGGTCAATTAATTCAATCTCTCTTAGAAAGGGATTATATATTATAATATATATATATATATATATATATATATATATATATATATAAAGAATTATTAAGAGAGAGAGATTGAAACCCTAATTGATTGAGATTGATTAGAGAGAAAGGATTAACAATAAACAAAAATAAATAAAACCACCACAAACAAATAATAATAATAACAAAAAAAAAATGATTGAATTGGAATAAATAGAGAAGTAATAAAATTACCAGATGATGTCTGTTGACGCTGCTGCTGTTGTTGTTGTTTAGATTCTTCCATTACTATTTTTTTTTATTATTATTATTATTAAATCAATTTCAATTTCAATTTCCGTGATGGGTTTGTTGTAAGATTTACCACAGATTTTATTATCAAACCCTCTCTCTGTCTCTCTCTAGCTCCAATTAAACCTTCTCTCTCTCTCTCTCTATATATATATTGTATTGTATTGTAATATGTCTGACGAGAAAGAAAAGAAGAAGCGAATTGTTGGGAAAATCCGATTTTAATTTAATTTGATTTGATTCACCTCCCTCCCTCCCTCATTTACTCTATATCCTTTTTCTCACTTCTTTACTTATTATACTACTAACTCCATTATTAATTGATTTAATTTAATACCACTCCTATATAAAATAGAATTATAACATACATGTCAGAATAATTGCTAAGTATACGGTAAATAAGATATAGCAGTAAAGTTAAGCCTAATTTATGGATATATATATATATATATATATATATATATATATATATATATATAAGTGGAGTACTAATTAACAGTGGTATGCATAAAGTGTAATAATATAAATGAAATAGACAATAAAAAACGAGTGAATGAAAAAAAGACCGAAATGAAGAATAGACTAACCAAATAAAAAGATGGTGAATATATAGATCGATGAAGCTCGTTCCCCCACGTAAACATGTCATTGCACCTCCCTCTCTATCTATCTATATATCTATTAGCAGAGTCACCAATCAGACTTGGTACATATATATATATAGAGAGAGGGGGGTGTGTTTAATTTAGGATTCTAGGGCACGAGAGAAAGAGAACAAAAAAGTCAAAATTGCACCTATTAATTACGAACTGTAACTAATAGGTGCCAAAATGAATGGATTGAGAAAATATGCCTAGAAAAAGACAGCGCAATTCTTAATTGTAAATTTTCCATAGTGCCAAAAATCAATGGGAAGATATAAAGAAGTTAAGAAACTCTTAACAGATTGAAATCTATATCAACACATAAAAAGCGCGTTTACAAACAAAGTTTTTTATGATTAGCAATAGCATTCACTTCTAGGTAGGAAATTGCATATAGAAGATTTCTTTAAACGGCTTATGTACAAAGGTTCGGTAGTCGACTCCAAATTTAACGGCTGAAATGGGAATACGTGAATTTTCATGTCATTCACTATTTTGCATGTTCGAAACGTTATTTTTACGTCTAATAGAGAGGATCTTAGAATTTCACTCCATCCCCTATAAAATCGAATCCCCAAACTCATGTAGTTGCATGCAACTCATGACCACTAGCCAAGTTATGTGTATTGGGTCATTGGATAGTTTGAAATGTTTACTACTTACTACTAGTTCATTTCCCTGAAAATAGAAGATAAATTACCATTCTGCTTCAAAAATGTACAAAATGCTAAGGTTGAAATAATCCTCGTTATATAACAAACGAAAGAAAATATCATGTTTCTTTCATCCTGTTTTTTTTTTTTTTTGCTTCTTAAGAAATTTCTTTACTTCACAAATTTAATGTGTAAACGATAAAATAAATACTCAAACAATGATATAAAATATGTGAAAGCTAGTAACGACCAACCCGTATCAACACCCATTGGTGATCTTGAAGGAGTCCACCCTTATATCAAAAACACTTATCTTTTTCTTTCATTTTCTTAGAAAAACACATAAAGTTGATAAAAAGGTTGTCACTAAGGTAAGGTACAGACTACTTAAAATAGCACAATCCATAAATAGAAAATTCGTAAAAATTAATACAAATAAACACGAAAGTGGAAACAAAGAAAGTACATGCAGTCCCATCATGTTTGTTGTCGCAGACGGATCATTCATATTGTGGGATACTATTAAAAAAACCGGAGAACGAAAGAATTCCAATAATTCAGAAAAACCTGTCAAATAGTTTGGAGCATGTTGATTAGTATGCATGGTTTTTTTTTTTTTCTTAAAAATAGTTTTAAATAGTCTTTGATTGAAACAGTTACAAAATATTCAACCGAAAAATATTCAAAACAGTTGTATGTAAAAAATTAAAAAGCTGAAAAAGAAAAACAACCGATTGGTTTAACTTTCTCCAAATAAACTTAATTCATTCCAATGTTGAAACAATTTAGTTACCCAGTCAAAACTCAAGTAAACCCAGTAGAAGAAACATCATAAATGTATTGTCACACTTTATCAGTTGGTTTAACTTGGTCATCACGAATTATTACATTTTAGTGAAAAACATACCCATACAAGTACCGAGTGGGCGATAAATTTAACTTGGGCATGCTGACTATAAAATTTTTAGATTGATATGGGGAATCGAAAACCGAGAACATGGTTGGTCTAACGAAACAAAACATGAAATTAACCAACAAACACAAGCAGCAAAAATGTTCGGTCAATATCGGGTCAGCGATGGGTCATGATAGGGGACCAACGACCAACTTAGCGACTTTGAACTTCATAAGTTCATTCACGTTCCCACATGTGATCAGTCATATTTTTTAGTTGATTCGTCTTAATTCCATTTTGAAATATTTTCAAAATCACAAACAAACCAAATAGAAAGAATGTGATAAACTAACACTAAAAACTTTAATACAAATGACTAGTATTTTCATTAATGTATGTATATATTCATCATCAGTTTCGATACATAGTTAAATAACACTCACATTTAGACAAGAATTCATACCGGACACATCAAATTGAACAAAAAGACAATCATTAAACAAACGAGTATACGTCCATTCACCCACATGGAGTTCTAAGAAAATATCATCTAAATTTTTTAACTTTGTTTTCTTCCTGTATAAATTCATAATTACGCATGTAAATTTATTCATGTATTTAAAATGTATACATAGTAGAAATGACAAAAACTTGAAAAAAAACTGTATTCATGCTGTAAATCTTGGATGTTGGATAAAAAATTGTAGTATGTTAAAAACATCTATATCATTGTTGTTCCAAAAACACTAATATCCCGGTGCGCTACTCTACATGTCATAAATCCTAAATTTCATATGCACCAAAAATTTAGAAAAAAATACATAAGAACATGTCAATGTTCAAACTTCCCTTATATGAAACAGGCTAATTAGTTTGGAAGTTTTCTTTTCAAACAAATCTTTTACAAATCGTTCGACGGGCAATGATTTTGATCATTTGTTGAATTTGTTAGAAATCAGAAGAAGGCTGTGAAGTTTAAAAGTTGTGTCCATTTTGTAAAAAAGGATTTGTTAACATAAAAGTGACTTATTTAGAGAAAAGTGATGTCGATTAAAAAAAATGGCTTGTTTCCAAGCAAATTAGTTGTTTTGTTAAAGTACATTTTACTTATAAGTGACTTATTCATATTTTCTTTAAAAACAAATTGGTTTTTTTTTTTAATTCTTCACAAAATTAATTAATTTTAACAACATTACCCTACTAATTATTCAAATAATCAAATTGCATATAAGAACCCCTAAACCCTCAAAAACCCCTAGGGCTTAACCCATAAACCCTCAAAAACCCCTAGGGCTTAACCCCTGAAACCTCAGAAACCACAAAATAATTAATTGTTGGTGGTGTGATTCGATCCCAGGTCTCCTGCGTGCGAGTCCAACGCTCCAGCATTATGCCACTGCCCAACATGTGAAAATATGTACCTCCACTTTTATTTAACCTCTTGGCCAAATACTTATTTTCCCAATTTACTAAAAAAAATACATGCATTTCTTCGATATTTTTTTCTAATTTTTTTTCTGACTTATTTTTCCATTTTTTTTTTTGACTTTTTTTCCGAAAAAATGTTCGGTAAACATCGGGTCAACGACGGATCATGAAAGGGGACCAACTTAGCGACTTTGAACTTCACAATTTCATTCATGTTGCCACATGTGATCAATCATCTTTTAGTTGATTCACCTTAATTCCATTTTGAAATATTTTCAAAACCACAAACAAACGAAATAGAAAGAATGTGATAAACCAACACTAAAAACTTTAATACAAATGACTAGTATTTGCATTCATATATGTACATATTCACCATCAATTTCTATACATGGTTAAATAACACTCAAATTTAGACAAGAATTCACACTAGACGCATCAAATTGAACAAAAAGACAATCACTAAACAAACGAGTATATGTCCATTCACCCACGTGGAGTTCTAAGAAAATATCATCTAAATTTTTTAACTTTCTTTTCTTCCTGTATAAATTCATAATTAGGCATGTAAATTTATTCATGTATATAAAATGTATACATAGTAGAAATGACAAAAACTTGGAAAAAAATTATTCATGCAGTAAATCATGGATGTTGGATCAAAAACCGTAGTATGTTAAAAACATCTATATCATTATTATTCCAAAAACCCTAATATGTCGGTGCACTATCAAACTGTACAGGTCATAAATCCTAAATTTCATATGCACCAAAAATTTAGAAAAAAAGACATATGAACATGTCAATGTTCAAACTTCCCTCATATGAAACAGACTAATTAGTTTGGAAGTTTTCTTTTGAAACAAATCTTTCCAACTGAAATTACATATGCCTTGACTCACTTTCTACTTCTACAAATCGTTCGACATGCAATGATTTTGATCATTTGTTGAAATTGTTAGAAATCAAAAGAAGGCTGTGAAGTTTAAAAGTTGTGCCCATTATGTAAAAAAAGATTTGTTAACATAAAAGTGACTTATTTAGAGAAAAGTGATGTTTTTTTAGGATTTCTTAGGGTTTTGGTTTCTTTGGGGGTTTTAGGGTTTCTTATGGTTTTGTTTTTTAGGGGAGTTTTGGTTTTTTGGGGTTTCTTATGTTTTTTGTTTTTTTGGGGTTTTGAGGGTTTCTTAGGGTTTTGGTTTTCTTTGGGGTTTTTAGGGTTCCTTAGGGTTTTGGGTTTTTTTGGGTTTTTAAGGTTTCTTAGGGTTTTGGTTTTTTGGTGTTTTTTAGGTTTTGGTTTTTTTGGTATTTTTAGGGTTTTGGGATTTTTGGGGTTTGTTAGTGTTTTAGTTTTATTTGGGGGTTTTAGGATTTCTTAGGGTTTTGGTTTTTTTTTGGGTTTTTAAGGTTTCTTAGGATTTTGGTTTTCTTGGAGTTTTTAGGTTTTTTGGGTTTTTTAGGTTTTCTTAGGATTTCGGTTTTTTTGGGGTTTCTTAGGGTTTTGGTTTTTTGGGGCTTTTAGGGTTTCTTAGGATTTTCGTTTTCTTGGGGTTCTTAGGGTCTCATCGGTTTTTTTAGGTTTTGTTAGGGTTTCGGTTTTTTGGGGTTTTTAGGCATTGTTAGGGTTTTAGGGTTTCATACGGTTTTGGATTTTTTTGGGATTTTTAGGGTTTCTTAAGGTTTTGGTTTTTTAGGGTTTTGTTTTTTTTTGGGGGTTTTAGGGTTACTTAGGGTTTTGGTTTTTTGGGGTTTTTAGGGTTTGGTTTTTTGGGTTTTTAGGGTTTCTTAGGGTTTTACTTTTTTGGAGGTTTTTAGGGTTTCTTAATGTTTTGGTGTTTTTTTGGGGATTGTTAGGGTTTTCGGTTTTTTAGTATTTTGGGTTTTTTATGGTTTCTTTGGGTTTTGGTTTTTTTTTTGCGTTTTAGGGGTTTTTTGGGATTTTGGTTTTTTTTAGGATTTCTTAGGGTTTCGTTTTTTTGGGGTTGTTAGGGTTTCAAAGGATTTTAGTTTTTTCCTTTTTTCTGGGTTTTTTCGGTTTTTAAGGTTTGTTAGGGTTTTTGTTTTTTTGGGGTTTCATAGGGTTTTGGTTTTTTCAGGTTTTAGGGTATTGGTTTTTTTTATGTTTTTAGGTTTTATTAGGTTTTTGGTTTTTTTAGGGTTTTGGTTTTTTCTGGTTTTAGGGTTTCCTAGGGTTTCAGGTTTTTTGGCATTCTTAGTGTTTTGTTTTTTCGGGGTTTTTTTGGGGTTTTTAGGGTTTTTTAGGGTTTTGGTTTTTTTTGGGTTTTTAGGGTTCCTTATTGATAAAGCATGATCTTTGGTGGGTGCGATATGTTTTTCAACAATAATATAATAAGTAAAAGACGATAATTATTGATCTTTATTATTGCTCGTCAATTATACTTGCTCGGTTTACAATTTCCTACTACACTTGTGCTTGAAAAGCATATCGCACCCACCAAAGATCATGTTTTATCAAATGGCGCCGGAGCTTATCACATTAAAAATCATACCGAGCAAGGTAAAGAACCGAGTACCGAAGAGAAGGAGAAAGACCAAGATCAAGATTAAATTATTAATCCGAGCACAAGTGCAGTAGAAAATTGTAAACCGAGCAAGTATAATTGACGAGCAACAATAAAGATCAATAATTATCGTCTTTTACTTATTATATTATTGTTGAAAAGCATATCGCACCCACCAAAGATCATGCTTTATCAAATTTGTAAACCGAGCAAGTATAATTGACGAGCAATAATAAAGATCAATAATTATCGTCTTTTACTTATTATATTATTGTTGAAAAGCATATCGCACCCACCAAATATCATGCTTTATCGCTTATGGTTTCGCTTTTTGGGGGCTTTTAGGGTTTTTTAGGGTTTTGGTTTTATTTGGGGTTTTTAGGGTTTATTAGGATTTTAGTTTTTTGGGTTTGTTAGGGTTTCTTTTTTTTTTGGGTTTTTTTAGGGTTTGTTAGGGTTTTGGTTTTTTTGGGTTCTTAGGGTTTCATAGGGTTTTGCTTTTTTTGGGTTTAGGGTTTTGGTTTTTTGGTGTTTTTAGGATTTCTTAGGGTTCCGTTTTTTAGGGTGTGTTAGATTTTGGGCTTTTTGGGGTTTTTAAGGTTTGCTAGGGTTTTGGGGTTTTTAGGGTTTGTTAGGGTTTTGGTTTTATTTGGGATTTTTAGGTTTTCTTAGGATTTTTGTTTTTTTTTGGGATTTTTAGACTTTCTTAGGGTTTTGGTTTTTTTGCTGCTTTTAGGATTTGTTATGGTTTTGGTTTTTTTGGGGTTCTTAGGGTTTCATAGGCTTTTGGTTTTTTTGGAGTTTATTAGGGTTTTTGTTTTTTTGGGGTTTTTAGGGTTTCATAGGGTTTTGGTTTTTTGGGATTCTTAGGGTTTTGGTTTTTTTGGGGTTTTTACGGTTTCTTAGGGTTTTGGTTTTTTAGGGTTCGGTTTTATTTTTTGTGAATTTAGAGGTTTTGAGTTTTTGGGGTTTTTAGGGTTACTTAGGGTTTCCGTTTTTTGGGGTTTTTTGGGGTTTTTTTTTGTGAATTTAGGGTTCCTTATGGTTTTGCTTTTTTGGGGTTTTTAAGGTTACTTAGGGTTTTGCTTTTTGGGGGGTTTTAGGGTCTGTTAGGGTTTTGGTTTTAATTGGGGTTTTTAGGGTTTCTTAGAATTTTGGTTGTTTTGGCCTTTTTAATGTTCATTTGGGTTTTGGCTTTTGGTTTTTTGGGTTTTTAGGGTTTCTTAGGGTTTTGTTTTTTTTGGGGGTTTTAGGGTTTGTTAGGGTTTTGGTTTTATTTTGCGTTTTAAGGGTTTAATAAGATTTTGGGTTATTTGGGGTTTTTTGGGTTTACTTAGGGTTTCGCTTTTTTGGTGTTTTTAGGGTTTCTTTTTTTGGGGGTTTCTAGGGTTTGTTAGGGTTATGGTTTTTTTGGGTTCTTAGGCTTTTATAGGGTTTTGATTTTTTTTTTGGTTTAGGGTTTTGGTTTTTAGGGGTTTTTAGGGTTTCGTTTTTGGGGGGGATTTAGGATTTGTTAAAAATTTTGTTTTTTTGGGGTTTTCAGGGTTTGTTAGGGTTTTGGTTTTTTTTTTTGGGATTTTAGGGTTTGTTAGAGTTTTGGTTTTATTTGGGATTTTTAGATTTTCTTAGGATTTTGGTTTTTTTGGTGGTTTTAGGATTTTTTAGGGTTTTTGTTTTTTAAGGTTTTTTGGGTTTTTAAGGGTTTCAGTTTTTTGTGATTTTTAGGGTTTGTTAGGGTTTTCCTTTTTTGGGGGTTTTAGGGTTTCTTAGAGTTTTTTGTTCTTCTGGGAATTTTTGACTTTCTTAGGGTTTTGGTTTTTTTGCGGTTTTTAGGATTTCTTAGGGTTTTTAGGGTCTTGTTTTTTTGAGGTTTTAGGGTTTCTTAGGGTTTGGCTTTTTTGGGGTTTTTTGGTATACTTAGGGTATCGGTTTTTTGGGGGGGTTTTAAGGTTTGTTAGGGTTTTTGTTTTAATTAGGGTTTCTTAGGGTTTTGGGTTTTTTGGGGCTTTTGGGCTTTTTATGGTTCATTTGTGTTTTGGCTTTTTGGGGTTTTTAGGGTAACTTAGAGTTTTTTTGGGGGGGTTTAGTGTTTGTTAGGGTTTTGATTTTATTTTGCTTTTTTAGGATTTCTTAGGATTTTTTTTTTTTTTGTTTCTCGGGATTTTTGTTTTTTTGTGGTTTTTAGGATTTCTTAGGGTTTCGTTTTTTTGGGGTTTTTAGGGTTTGTTAGGGTTTTGGGTTTATTTGAAATTTAAAGTTTTCTTAGGATTTTGGTTTTTTGGGGTTTCTTAGGGATTCGATTTTTTAGGGGTTTTTAGGGTTTCGTTTTTTGAGGTTTTTAGGGTTTGTTAGGGTTTTGGTTTTTTTGGGTTCTTACAATTTCATAGGGTTTTGATTTTTTTTTGAGTTTAGGGTTTTGGTTTTTAGAGGTTTATAGTGTTTCTTATGATTTCGTTTTTTGGGGGTTTGTTAAGATTTTGGGTTTTTTGGGATTTTTTGAGTTTGTTAGGATTTTGGGTTTTTAGTGTTTGTTAGGTTTTTGGTTTTATTTGGGATTTTTAGGTTTTCTTAGGATTTTGGTTTTTTTTGGTGATTTTAGGATTTCTTAGTGTTTTTGATTTTTGGGTTTTTTTGAGTTTTTAAGGGTTTTAGTTTTTTGTGGTTTTTAGGGTTTGTTAGGGTTTTTGTTTTTTGGGGGGTTTTTAGGGTTTGTTAGGATTTTGGTTTTTTGGGGGGTTTTTAGGGTTTTTTAGGGTTTTGGTTTTTTAGGGTTTTTAGGGTTTCATAGGTTTTGGTTTTTTTAGGGTTTCATAGGGTTTTTGTTTTTTGGGATTTTTAGACTTTGTTTGGGTCTTTGTTTTTTTGCCGTTTTTAGGATTTGTTAGGGTTTTGGTTTTTTGGAGTTCTTAGTTTTTCATAGGGTTTAGGTTTTTTTTTGGGGGTTTTAGGATTTCTTAGGGTTTTAGGGTTTTCGTTTTTTAGGGTTTTTTAGGGTTTTTAGAGTTTCATAGGATTTTGGTTTTTTTGGGATTTTTTGGGTGGTTTTTATGGTTTTTTTTTTGTGAATTTAGGATTCCTTAGGGTGTTGCTTTTTTGAGGTTTTTAAGGTTACTTAGGGTTTTGGTTTTTTTGGGGTTTATTAGGGTTTTTGTTTTAATTGGGGTTTTTAGGGTTTCTTATGATTTTTTTTTGGGGGTTTTAGGGTACCTTAGGGTTTCGTTTTTTTAGGGCTTTTAGATTTGTTAGGGTTTTAGTTTTATTTTGCGTTTTTAGGGTTTCTTAGGATTTTGGTTTTTTTGGGTTTTTATTGGTTTCTTAGAGTTTCGCTTTTTTTGGTGTTTTTAGGGTTTGTTAGGGTTTTGTTTTTTGGGTTTTTTAGGATTTGTTAGGGTTTAGGTTTTTTTGGGTTCTTAGGGCTTCATAGGGTTTTGATTTTTTTTGGGGTTTTTAGGGTTTCAATTTTTTTGTTGTCTTTAGGGTTTGTTAGGGTTTCGTTTTTTGGGATTTTTAGGGTTTATTAGGATTTTGGTTTTTTTTTTGTGTTCTTAGGGTTTCATAGGGTTTTGATTTTTTTGGGTTTAGGGTTTTGTTTTTATTTTGGGTTTTTAGGGTTTCTTAGGTTTCTGTTTTTTGCCGGCTTTTAGGGTCTCTTAGGGTTTCGGTTTTTAGGGTTCTAAGGGTTTTTTTTTAGGGTTTGTTAAGGTCTTTGGTTTTTTGGGGTTTGTTAGGGTTTTAGGTTTTTTGGGTTTGTTAGGGTTTTTATTTTATTTAGGATTTTTAGGTTGTCTTAGATTTTTGGTTTTTTTGGTGGTTTTAAAATTTCTTAAGGTTTTAGTTTTTTGGGGTTTTTTTGAGTTTTTAAGTGTTTTAGTTTTTTGTGCTTTTTAGGGTTTGTTAGGGTTTTCATTTTTTGGGGGGGTTTTAGGGTTTGTTAGGGTTTTGGTTTTTTGGGGGGTTTATAGGGTTTGTTAGGGTTTTGGTTTTTCAGGGTTCTTAGGGTTTCATAGGTTTTGGTTTTTTTAGGGTTTCGTAGGGTTTTTATTTTTTGGGATTATTAGACTATGTTTGGGTCTTTGTTTTTTTGCCGTTTTTAGGATTTGTTAGGGTTTTGGTTTTTTGGGGTTCTTAGTTTTTCAGAAGGTTTAGGTTTTTTTGGGGTTTTAGGATTTCTTAGGGTTTGTTAGGGTTTTCGTTTTTTAAGGTTTCATAGGGTTTTGGTTTTTTTGGGGTTTTTTTGGGGGTTTTTAGGGGTTTTTTTTTTGTGAATTTAAGATTCCTTAGGGTTTTGCTTTTTTGAGGTTTTTAAGGTTACTTAGGGTTTTGGTTTTTTTGGGCTTTATTAGGGTTTTGGTTTTAATTGGGGTTTTTAGGGTTTTTACGATTTTTTTTGGGGGGTTTTAGGGTACCTTAGGGTTTCGTTTTTTTAAGGGCTTTTAGGATTTGTTAGGGTTTTGGTTTTATTTTGCATTATTAGGGTTTCTTAGGATTTTGGTTTTTCTGGGTTTTTCTGGGTTTTTTTTTGGTTTCTTAGAGTTTCCCTTTTTTTGGTGTTTTTAGGGTTTGGTAGGGTTTCGTTTTTTGGGTTTTTAGGGTTTGTTAGGGTTTTGGTTTTTTTTGGGTTCTTAGGGTTTCGTAGGGTTTTGATTTTTTTGGGGTTTTTAGGGTTTCAATTTTTTTTGGGTCTTTAGGGTTATTATGGTTTCGTTTTTTGGGATTTTTAGGGTTTATAAGGATTTTGGTTTTTTTGTGTTCTTAGGGTTTCAAAGGGTTTTGATTTTTTTGGGTTTAGGGTTTTGTTTTTTTTTTGGGTTTTTAGGGTTTCTTAGGGTTTCTTTTTTTGGGGGGCTTTTAGGGTCTCCTATGGTTTCCGTTTTTAGGGTTCTAAGGGTTTTGTTTTTTTAGGGTTTGTTAAGGTTTTTGGTTTTTTTGGGTTTGTTAGGGTTTTGGGTTTTTTGAGTTTGTTAGGGTTTTCATTTTATTTGGGATTTTAGGTTGCCTTTGATTTTTGGTTTTTTTGGTGGTTTTAAAATTTCTTAGGGTTTTAGTTTTTTTGCTGTTTTTAGGATTTGTTAGGGTTTGGATTTTTTTTTTTGGGGTTCTTAAGGTTTCATAGGGTTTTGGGGTTTTTAGGGTTTTGGGTTTTTGGGTTTTTTAGAGTTTATTAGGGTTTCGGGTTTTTTGTGTTTTTTGGGTTTTTTAGGGTTTGTTAGTGTTTCGGTTTTTTTGGTGTTTTAGGGTTTTTTAGGGTTTTGTTTTTTGAGTTCTTAGGGTTTCATAGGGTTTTCGTTTTTTGGGGCTTTTAGGGTTTCTTAGTGTTTTTGTTTTTTAGGATTTGTTTGGGTTTTTTTTTTTTTTTTTTGGGGGGGGGGGGGGGGGGATTAAGGTTTTTTAGGGTTTCGTTTTTTTGGGGTTCTTAGGGTTTCATAGGTTTTTTATTTATTTGGGATTTTTAGGTTTTCTTAGGATTTTGGTTTTTTTAGTGATTTTAGGATTTCTTAGTGTTTTTGTTTTTTGGGGTTTTTTGAGTTTTTAAGGGTTTTAGTTTTTTGTGGTCCTTAGGGTTTGTTAGGGTTTTCGTTTTTGGGGGGGTTTGTTAGGGTTTTCGTTTTTTAGGGTTCTTAGGGTTTCATAGGTTTTGGTTTTTTTAGGGTTTTGTAGGGTTTTTGTTTTTTGGGATTTTTAGACTTTGTTTTGGTCTTTGTTTTTTTGCCGTTTTTAGGATTTGTTAGGTTTTGGTTTTTTGGGTTCTTAGTTTTTCATAGGGTTTAGGTTTTTTTGGGGTTTCTAGGATTTCTTAGGGTTTTAAGGTTTGTTAGGGTTTTCGTTTTTTAGGGTTTCATAGGGTTTTTTTGTGAATTTAGGATTTCTTAGGGTTTTGCTTTTTTGAGGTTTTTAAGGTTAGGGTTTTGGTTTTTTGGGGGTTTATTAGGGTTTTTGTTTTAATTGGGGTTTTTAGGGTTTCTTACGATTTTTTTTTTGGGGTTTTAGGGTACCTTAGGGTTTTGTTTTTTTTAAGGACTTTTAGGATTTGTTAGGGTTTTGGTTTTCTTTTGCGTTTTTAGGGTTTCTTAGGATTTTGGTTTTTTTTGTTTTTTTTTTTGTTTCTTAGAGTTTCGCTCTTTTTGGTGTTTTTAGGGTTTGTTAGGGTTTCGTTTTTTGGGTTTTTTAGGGTATGTTAGGGTTTTGGTTTTTTTTGGGTCTTTAGGGTTTGTTAGGGTTTTGTTTTTTGGGATTTTTAGGGTTTATTAGGATTTTGGTTTTTTTTGTGTTCTTAGGGTTTCATAGGGTTTTGATTTTTTTGGGTTTTGGGTTTTGTTTTTTTTTTGGGTTTTTAGGGTTTTTTAGGGTTTCTGTTTTTTGGGGGCTTTTAGGGTCTATTAGGGCTTCGGTTTTTAGGGTTCTAAGGGTTTTTTTTTTTAGGGTTTGTTAAGGTTTTTGGTTTTTTGGGGTTTGTTAGGGTTTTCGGTTTTTTGGGTTTGTTAGGGTTTTCATTTTATTTGGGATTTTTAGGTTGTCTTAGATTTTTGGTTTTTTTGGTGGTTTTAAAATTTCTTAGGGTTTTAGTTTTTTTGCTGTTTTTAGGATTTGTTAGGGTTAGGGTTTGGGTTTTTTTGGGGTTCTTAAGGTTTCATAGTGTTTTGGGGTTTTTAGGGTTTTGGGTTTTTGTGTTTTTTAGAGTTTGTTAGGGTTTCGGGTTTTTTGGGTTTTTTAGGGTTTGTTAGTGTTTCGGTTTTTTTGTGGGTTTTAGGGTTTTTTAGGGTTTTGTTTTTTTGGGTTCTTAGGGTTTCATAGGGTTTTCGTTTTTTGGGGTTTTTAGGGTTTCTTATTGTTTTTTTTAGGATTTGTTAGGGTTTTTTTTTTTTTTTTGGGGAGGGGGGTTAAGGTTTTTTAGGGTTTTCATTTTTTTTGGATTTTTAGTGTTTCATAGGGTTTTAATTTATTTGGGATTTTTAGGGTTTATTAGGGTTTTGGTTTTTTTAGGGTTTCGGTATTTTTTGGTGTTTTTATGTTTTTAGGGTTTTCATTTTTTTGGGGTTTTTAAGGTTTTTTAGGGTTTTAATTTTTTTGGGGTTCTTAGGGTTTCATAGGGTTTTGATTTTCTTGGGTTTTTTAGGGTTTTATAGGGTTATGGTTTTTTTAGGGTTTCTTAGGTGTTCGGTTTTTTGGGGAGTTTTAGACTTTGTTAGGGTTTTCTTTTTTTGATGGTTTTAGGGTTTCATAGGGTTTTTTGGTTTTTTGGGAGTTTTAGGGTTTTGGTATTTTTTGGGTTTTTAGGGTTTTGCTTTTTTGGGGGTTTTTAGGTTTTATTCTTGGTTTTTGTTTTTTGGGGTTTGTTAGGGTTTTGAGTTTTTTGAGGTTTGTTAAGGTTTTGTGTTTTTTAGGTTTAGGGTTTTTTAGAATTTTGTTTTTTTTTTGTTTTTTTTTGTTTTTAGGGTTTCTTAGTGTTTTAGTTTTTTTAGGGTTTTTATGGTTTTTTAGGGTTTCAGTTTTTTTAGGGTTTGTTAGGGTTTTCGTTTTTTGGGGTTTTTAGGATTTTTGTTTTTTTGGGGTTTCTTAGGGTTTTGGTTTTTTTTTTGGTTTTTAGGGTTCTTTTGGGTTTGGTTTTTTGGTTTTTTTTGGTGTTTTTAGGGTTCCTTAGGGTTTGGGGTTTTTGGGTATGTTAGGGTTTTGGTTTTAATTGGGGTTTTTAGGGTTTCTTAGGGTTTTTGTTTTTTGGGGATTTTTAGGGTTCCTTAGGGTTTTGGTTTTTTTGGGATTTTTAGGGTTCATTAGGGTTTCGTATTTTGGGGTTGTTAGGGTTTTGGTTTTATTGTTTTTGTTCTTGCCTTTCCCCTCTTAGAAACTAGTAATTATTGTCCATTTATCTAACTTGTAATACTTAATTTTTGTATGAAGTTTCGGTATTCTGAACATTTTGGATGTACTTGACTCACGAACTCGCAGTATTTATGTTTTTATGATCACCAA
Organism: Primula veris; assembly: GCA_963682055.1. Lineage (NCBI taxonomy): Eukaryota > Viridiplantae > Streptophyta > Magnoliopsida > Ericales > Primulaceae > Primula > Primula veris. The sequence continues at coordinate 37,261,798 of OY821743.1, read as the reverse complement.
TGTAGCAACTAAGGTATGCTTTGTTGGTTCGCATCATGTTTCAAAGAAACCAGTTTGGCTATTTTGACTTAAATAAGCCTGAAACCTTTGAATATTGAACGACGTAAGACCTTTTCCCAATCGCAAACCAAACAAGCACATAACGACGATGTTCTTCACTTCTTAATTCTAAGGACTTGATTGATTTAAGTTTTTAACTAAACAAGCATAACGTGTAATTGCAGTTTAGATTAACGTGTGGGGGATATCAATACGTTGACTTGTATCATTATATGCTTGTGACATTTAAGTAAATAAGTTTTCTTATTTGATGTTAAAAAAATAGTAGGACAAACGAAATAAACTGAGATTAAAAGCTAACCATTTCACAATAAAATATACTGAAATATTATACTTAACAAACAAGGGGAAACCAAGTGTTGCTGCTATCATGAAGTAAAACACTTTATTTGCACAATACAAATGGCAGATAAAGGCGTTTTTTTTATTACTCTAAAGTCGAATGTTGTACATATATTAAAGAGGGTATACACATTTACAATGAACATTTATTTACACAAATAAATTTCGAAAGGTGCAGCATCACTCACCTCTTTTAAAGTCTCCAAATAAAGAACTAAAAAAATAAATCCATGGGGAATATCCTCCTCATTTGGGCTCAATGTTGGGGCCCACATGAACACAAACGTGTACAAAACCTTCGAAAAGGGATTGTATTGCACCCAACAAGGCAATCTTCTCATCTGAATCGCATAATATAAAGTATTAGAATTCAAAATTAAATTATACAGAATAATTTCATACAAGAGAATTTCAAAAAACGAAAAGGAAAAATAAATTTACAAACACGATTCAACAATTGGAAAGAATCAACAACGTGATATTACTAAAAGCAGTCATGCTTCTCAGGTACTGTAGCAAGTGCGAAATATTAGCAGGTTAATATAAACCCGTATATTAACTTATAATCACATGTTTTGATAGTAAACCATCCAACAGAAGCTGTCAATTACTACCCAAACCTAACATAAATGTAAAAAAAAAATGACAGAACAGGACCGAAAATATATTGGTTTCCTAAGTATTAAGTACCCTATCTTATATGGTTAAATAAGAGTACTAAAAAGCATGATATGAAGCATTGGTATATTAATCCCTACTCTTTTAGGTGGTAATACAAAATTGAAATCATTTGAGACTTTACATAGCTGTAACTAACCCTTGTTAGCATAGCATCACATGTCAATATAGACATAATGACAATATTATTATGTAATAACATACCAGAAGACAACATTGTCTAGCAACCTGAAACAATACACAATTTATTTTTACTTCACCAACCTGAAGCAATAGCTATAGCAGCACCCTTGACTTGAGTAAGCAAGTCCTTATTTTCCGAGGGGTCTCCAAAATTCTCACTACACGACGATAGAATAACAGCCATTCCAATAGCGAGAAAACAAGCAGCAACGTCAAAAGGAGCCACAGGACCGAGACTCAAGCTATCAACAAGCATGTTCCCAAACAAGCCAGATATGATAGCAAATAAACCGTTACTCAGAAATATTGCTTTTGAGAATGTCAACGACTGCCATTGTGACTCAAACCCTCTCTGAACAAGAAGAAAAAAAGTCTGCGACGACATTTATCAAAATGAGATGTTTAATTTCAAACTCCATATTCAAATAAGAAAATATTCTCTTTTAACAGCTTAGTATGTAATATACACAAATTTAGACAAATGGTACACCGATGCTAAAACCGATCTTTTGCATGCTTGTAAATTTAGATAGGTTAGTATGCTAAATTTCAATAATATGGGAAGGTAAGGATTAGGAACTCTTGCTAAAGTTACATTACCCCTCCAGAAAAGGAAATATGTACTGAGCAGGTTAACACTATCAGTAAACAAATAATTCAGCAACACTGCAAAACAGAAAATCTCTAACCTTGAAATGCTCTGCCACAAGCCAAGACTCAAATGCAGAAAAAAAAAAAAAAAAAGATGTGTCAATATCACCCAAAATACGTCCCAGCATGAGAACCTTCTAATGAGGAGAATGCTTTGTGATACAGCTCCGTATATAAGTGATACAGTAAGTCACGCAGGCTCTTTTTCGACCCCTATATTCAAAAAGAAAGGGGTTTATCAAGGGTATCAACCATGTCAAAAAGTTCTACATATTAAAATTCCACCTATGTATTAAGGCTTGTCAAAAATGTCATCTTCATAACATATGACCTCTATAAGCTACAACCTTAAATATACTGATAATAAATAGTTATGCAAATTGTTAGATTCTAATACATTTCCCAGTAAAAGGCATCATAGAAGGAAGATGGAGGCTTATTATACACCAAAGGCTAAATTAATTTCAAATACAAATACACACAGATGACATCTAAGGACCAACTTTACTTTTCTGGAGGAAGAAACCCATAACCCAAAACTTACTAGACTATCGTTTCAAGTGGATTGCCACAAACATTCTGAGAAAATTGAGTTTCCTTTAGACACTGATACCAGATTGATAGAACTTGAAATTCCTCAGAAAAGTAAAGCTAAAGTAAATACATACCAGCTCTTGCCTGGTAGCTCGACAAACTTGGACCCCAATAGCATGTAGTCCAGGTGAAAAGAAACCGGTTGCATCCAATAAATACAACAGCTGATAAGCAAAAGTAAATCCTGAACCATCATAAAAACCAAACAAATTAATAATCCCTGCGACAAAGTCAACAGATGGGGAAAAGGAAAACGTAGAGGCTAAATGGATCAATCGCATAGACAAAAAAGGAGAAAAGAGGAGAGAAAAAAATAATGTGGTTTTTAAACTTTACAATGATTTCACTAATAAAGAGGAAAGTAAGAGAGAGAAAAAAAAATTGAAGGATGGTAGCACAGTCGATAAAAGAAAAGGAAACAAAAATGTGATATTAAATTACAACTTTTGGTTCTGTGGTGTCACTAAATAAAAAGGCGACCTTCGAAAATCAAGACTAATAGACTATTATGTCAAATTTGAGACCCAATAGGGCCAAGGCAAACCCGGTGCTAAAGCTGTGCAGGGACCGGGAAGGGGATGGGCTTGCATTTCTGCATCAGGCTACTACCACGACTCGAAGCTGTGACCTCCAGGTCATATGGCAGCAACTTTACCGTTGCTCCAAGGCCGCCCTTTATTCGTAACAAGTAGGTGTTAAGCTGAGGGCGAGCCTTGACCCAACAGTAAAGTTGCTGTCTTGTGACTTGGAGGTAACGGGTTCAAGTCGTGGAAGCAGCCTCCTGCAGAAACGCAAGGGAATGCTGCCTACATTAGGCCCAAAGTGGCCTGACCCCTACCCGAACCCCGTGCATAGCGGGAGCTTTAGCACCGGGTTTGCCCTTTAAATAGGTGTTAAGCTGCGACTTTCAGATGCAATGGCTTCACTAATAAAAAAAGGCTAAGTTTTCGAACTATTATTTTTCAGTGAGGAGACTAAAATCATTAAATCTACTATATCTATATAAACTTGATTTAAATCAAAACTGCAGTTTTTTGATACAACGGTTTGACAAATTGAAAAACAAGATTTACTTAATATCCAGACTGAAATTTGTCGATCATGGAACTCGATCATTTAATATTCTGTTGCTCCTCCATTACTCCAGTAAAAGACAAAAAAAAAAACAGATTGATAATGCACCTTCATTTCCCACATGTAATAGCGGGTAACAAGAGCCTATGAGTTTCTGGGTCCTTCTCGTAAAATGTGTCCCAAACGAACCCTCGGTGTCTGAACTGCTAGTTGAAACAAGAGGATCTCTCTCTATCATCACGATACTCGTCACCGTCACCAAATATTTCACTTTCTTCGTCTCCCCACAAACTAGCTCGAAGTCTTGCTTCTTTTTCCTTATTATAAACTGAATTCAGTTTTGAACGGTAGTATGGTATAACAACCTGCAGAATTAAATCCTCTAAGGCAAATCAAAAACCAAAGGCATTTTAAAAAGGGACATATAACAAAGAAAAATATGAAAAATGAGAGATCAAATGTTCTTTACAAACTCTCTTTTTGAGGAATTTTGATACAATTACTCATGCTAATAAGCAGGCAAGTCATCAACATGACACCCTGATTTTTAACTGTACATGTATTCAGGTGTACTAAGGTCTCGTACCCTCTACAAAAATATTAATTTCAAACTTCGTGCTCCACTTATTTGTGAATAAAATACCTGTTAAATAATTGGATGTAATATTGTGCATGTTCTGTTACTTGACCCAACTTGTTCTTTTATCCTTAAAACTCTCCCTACACTATAGTAATATTGTCACTTTAGTAACCTGCCATTAACTAACTGGATGGAAAAGCACTAAAGTGACAAAAGAGTATCTTAATGTATTCATAGCACAGGGCATTCAACTTTATTTAGCTGGTATAAGAGGGTACAAAACCTGAATAAACCCTGAAGATTACTACTTATACTAAACCGATCAAGACTGTGATGTTATCACATATAGTATCTTAAAATGAATGCATTTCTAAGAACAGAAACATGAAGTTGGTAATGCTGGAGAACTTAAAAGCATAATCATAGGATGTCAAGTACGTACTAGTCTTTACATCACTTAATCACACCAAAGCTCTTTTTTTCCATTAGACATGTGTCCCCATACATAAGCTGAATTTCTAGCAAGAGTAATATTTTTCTTTTATACACAGAATACTTAATTTTGACCAAGAGACGACCCCGGACCCAAATTTCACAGCTTATCTACAGTTATGGTTAATTGCAGTTTCTCATACCAATATATCATGGTTTTCCGATTTTGTTCCCCAACTTAACAGAATTTTATTACTATCCAAACTTGCAAAGAGAAAAACAAAAAGCCGGGGACTAAAACAGGAAAAAGTGATCGCATAGTGTACAGTATTGAAAATTACAATACTCAATACAATAGTGTACATATATTATTTTCGTATCTGAATAGTATTCCAATCTACAATTTTCTTTTATTCAGTATACTAATCATGCTCAATCTTCCAGAAAGTAACATCGGTGTACTAGTTGCTGATTTTGGTAGCTTTATGTACAAAATCACTATCTCATTATTCGTTAGTGTACAAGAATGAAATTAGCCCATCATAGATTATCAGTGCAAACCGTACCAGAAATGCTACCGATGGAACTTTTTGGCGCTTTTCCAACCCTGAATAGCAAACAGTATCACCAGAATCTGGATGAACATTTTCTTTTTGTAATCTAATATTGACTGCTCTTCTCCGCAAGCCATATAAAGACTCAGTAAACGAAGCATCTAGACGAGAAAAACAGTACATTTATTTAAAAATATACTACCTTTTAAGCCTCTATAGATCTAAATGTGTACTACTGTTTGGTATACATGCATACTGTCAGGGGCGGAGCCCTTATCTGACTGGGAATTGTCACGGTAACCCCACAATTTACAATAAAATTATTTTCCTGGTGTTTTATACATAAATTAAAAAATGAGTATTTCGGCAATCCCTTCAATTATTTTTGGCATCCATTTCAAAATTACATGATTTTGTACCCTTCCTGTAGTGATGCTATATAAAAAGTAATAATTATATAGGCAAGAGATTGTAGAGACTTGACTTACAAAAAGAACTAACGAGCAAACAAGTTACTATTTTATTAAAATCTCATCTAAAATCGGCTTTTGTAACCAATTATCTTCTGATCTCTAGTACTATAATATGGGGGATGTGTGGTTACATATTATTCATTTTGAAAACATATATATGGTATGATGTAATTAGAGAGTGAAAAAGAGGGACCTGTAATTCTTAAGCTGTGAGCTTCAAGAACAAGCATGAGCAAGGCAAAGAACTCATCCTCGTAGTCTAACACCTTGTGCAGAATAGGTCTTCTTAGAGCCAATACCTGCATTAAATGACAGCAAGTTTTATGCAAATGAAAGATGATTACAAATAAGATTCTTAGAAGCAGCACCAGACGCAAGATCAATACAATGTTGTGGCATATAATTTCTCATTGAGGCTTATTTTGGCCATATGTTTTAAGCCCAGACCTTTTAGTTTTGTTTAAAAGTTGGACTGCATATGGTTGATCAGCTTTAAACCCAAGAGTTTTTCTCGTTTTCTGGCCTGAAAAATCTAGAAACTGTAAGCTACATGAACCTAGACAAAACTTAACCCCAAAATATCCACCTTTTGACTTTATAGCTGCAACCAAATTATTTGCATTATGGCAACGACAAATTACATCAGTTAGTTTTGTTGGGTCCACTACTCACTTTCCTTGCACAGTTGCACATAAACGAAATCTTTTGTTATATATTCAGAGAGAAAATAAGTTCCTCAAGTAAGGATTCAAGCCCTAATTTTTCAGCCCAAACTAAAACAAGGAATTCTAAAGAACTAAAAGGATTAAATTTAATCCCCACACAAACCCCAAATTCACACAGTTAGGCACGGAATTTAAATTTGAGATAAGCACACACGAAAACTCTTTTCAGCCCAAACAAAACCAACGAATCCTAAGAAATTACAAGGGTTAAATTTAAACCCCACAAAATCCCAAATTCACACATTTGGGCACGAAATAAACTAAGACAAGAAAACTCTTTCCAACCCAAACAAAACGAGGAATTCTAAGAAATCAAAAGAAATGAATATATCCCCCACAAAAATCCTAAATTCACACAGTTAGACACCGAGTTTAAATTTGAGATAAAAACACACACAAAATCTGTTTTCAGCCCAAACAAAAACAAGGGGTTAAAGGAACTAATTAATAATCCCCACTACAAGCCAAATATCACAAAAATCTTCTAAATAAGTGTAAAAAATTACTAACTAGATGAACTTCCCAAGGTAACTATCTTTAGCACAAACTGAATAGAAGAATTATAATAAACTAAAAGGGCTGAACTTAATCCCCAGTATGCTACAAAATTAAAATTTGAGATATTGATCAAAAAGTAAAAGAGGTAATTTTGGGATAAAAGACACATAATTTAAATTTGAGAGATACACACCCAACAAAAGCTGGTTTCTGCCCAAACAAGAAATCATAATATCATAAAGTCAATAATTGACACAAATTACTACCTAGCTGAAATTCGGACATAAACTATCTTTAGCCCAAACTGAAACAAAGAATTCTAATAAACTAAAAGGGGTGAGCTTAATAATCCCCACAACAATCAGAAACCCACACAGTATGCTACAATATTTGATATCTGAAAATTTGATGAAAGAAATAAAAGTGTAGACTACTAGAATTCAACACTTGTTTTACATTTTTTGTTTCTGTATTTACACTAGTACTAAGTACTAACTAATTGTCACTATTACCAACAGAAAGAAATAAGCTTTTCCAATTTCTACTGGATGCGCCTATAACACTTACAATTACTACTACTTAAATAATTCATCTCCACCAAAACTATACTTATTTGCTAATGAAGGTGTAACCAAACGATTTCTTCTTATATTTGACTAATTTCAAAAAAGGATTAACAACTTGTATTTTTTGCTATGTAGTATAAGAAACTAGAAAAGTAAATAAAAATAAAATGAACATACACCAATGGAATAAGTGAGAGCAGCTCTGAGACTGGAAGGTAATTGCGCCATCTCGAAAAACGTCGGCTTTGTTCCCGAAACTCCTCCCCCACCTGGAACAACATCTCTCTCTCTTTTTTCCCTCTCTCTCTCTCTATATATATATATATAGATACATATATATATATGTATATGTGTGTATCTATGTTTCTCTGTGAGTTTTGTATTTTTGTTTTGTTAAATAAGAAAAAGTGTTTAAATTAAGATATGCAAATAAGCCCCTTAACAATGGGTCATCACTCTCTCTAAAAAAAAAAATTATATATATATATTTACGATGTATGTATCTATTCTTCTCTGTGTGTGTGTGAGAGAGAGAGAGAGGGAGGTGTGTTTAATTTGGGATTCTGAGGAAGACAGAGAAAAAAATAACATGAGTGTTTCATTTTGACTGTATTTAAATTATTTCACCAACAAAAGTTGACTCCCGCCCATTTTTTTCCAAAATATTTCAAAAATCATAAACATAAATTCAAAAAATTAGAACTAAAACACCAAATAGTTTCAATTGGCTACTGGTTCTCGTTAATGGTCTAATAACTTCCCAACTCCATCACAACTGAATGCTACTTAACTTTTAAAATAGCATAAGTGAAAAATATAAACATGAAAATCACAACTACTCCAAAACAGATCGAACTAACTAATGGTGTATCCATAAATTCTAAGAAAGCCATTGAAACTCAACACATAATATCTTAAAACAGTTTAACAAACTAATTTACTTCGGAAAATATCTAATTTTTTACCCTTTAGGTCACGCAAAAGATCAAACAAATTGAAGCTATAATCATAAACAAAAACATATGGAGGTGAAAGGGAACAAAGGTAAACAGCTAATGTCGTCCAGGTCAACATGATAATTTGCTAAGATGTCGTGTAGGTCATAATCACAATTAACAAAATAGCAATAACAAAAGGCGGTTCGAACTTCCCACAAATCCAGATGGAGTCGAAGTGTCAAACCATCAAACTCTTGAACCTCGATGTTGGTGCAAACGCTCTTACCATTTTGAGCTTACGAATCTCAATTTAGTGACTAAAAACAAAATAAATAGCCCAACTACCAAAACTCCTCAGGCAAATCACTGAGCACATGGAGTGCACTTACGCCATCGTCTTAATAGTGACATTTTTATAAGATTTTTGAAGACCAATCCAAACTCAACCAAACAAGCACTAACCGCAAGCCAAACAAACAATGAAATACCTAATTCATGACTTTTATTCGGGTTTCTAAGAAGCCAATCCAAACTCATCGAAACCAAAAAACCTCCAATTACATAAACAGTTAACAAACTCGACCACGGCTTATGAACACAACCAAATGAAAACCTAAAAAGTGTGTAAAATCAAAGAATCCTCGTACTAAAAACTATAAACAGTAGTATAACAAAAGGGGTATTCTACATATATAGATAGACACATACCATCAAAGATAGGTCACTTCTACACGTCAGAAACTTGATAATCGTATCTAAGTCTCACATTGATAAACCAATACTAATGTGACAACAAAGTTATTATTTTCAAAATACAAAACATGAAAATCACGTATATTCCCAAATAGATCAAAAAAATCAGTGCTGTGCTTGTGTAGTTGTAAATTATATGTTCTCCAAATATGACCTAAAACTAAACAAGTCTATTGCAGCTAAATGCTTATCAACTTTTACAACCAACCATATAATATATCAAGTATAAACTTAACAACCAGCTAATTCAAACCTCATTCTTTAAGCTTATTCAGGCCTCATCCAGTTGCAACTTCTAGTTTATTCAGGCCTTAGTTGGTTGTTTCTTTTAAGCTGAGTTTTGTATTTTATTGCGTACAAGAAGAGCTACTCTTGGTTGGCCACATCAAATGCTTTGTTGTTTTGCTCAAAATCTGGATAACATTTGGTTACAACTTAGTGTTATCCTAATATTTGGACTGCATTTGGTTGTCCAACTAAAAAAGTAAATGATACTACATAACATGCGTCAAACAGTCAGGAAAAAGAATTCAAAGGGAAGCCCTTTTTTATCCGAAACAAGCATTGTGAGGGTGACAGTAAGATATTTCACAAGTTTGGGTCAGGAACAGGGAAGTGTTTCCAAACTAATCCGTGGGGATTCCTATACATACATTTGAATGCTAATTTATGCAAATTGTTGAAGAAAGAGAAAGACAACTTGTTCTCAAAACGGGTATCATCAGCCCAAGAAAAAGGTGAGAAATTATAGATTTGAGACTTTGCCCTAGCGAAGATTTGAAATCAACTTTGAGTTTTTAGACGTAATCTAGCACGTGCCAAATTTTCTTTTAATAAATACTATTAAATATAGGCTAAAAATTGGGGCTTGTTTCAGTGCAGATTTTACCAAATAAGCCAGTTTATTCTCTAGCTTTTTAAGGTAGATGTTAAAAAACCCATATTTTAAGCCAGTCATCTCAATGTAGTGCAACTTATTGAGTTTAAACGTTGCAACCAACAAACCTTATATACAATTAATAAAATTCGTTAAAAGAAAATGTATATAAAAATCCAAATGAACTTTTTCCCCCTGAAAATACCTTCTCATAGAACCTACTTTTCAGAAAATATTTTACTATGAGTCAAACAGAGCCTAAAAAGCAAAAATAAAAAAACTCGGCGACACAAGCAGAACCTACCTTCTCATGGAATATGCAAAAAGTCCAAGAAATTGTTGTGCATGTCCTGTCATTTTTAAAATAACACAAACTTAAACAACCAAGAGCGGAAAGCAACAATAAACTTGAAAAATAGGTGCCAGAATACAGTATAAGATTATCTCGCTTTAAAAGCAGAATCTTGATAGGAAGAATATGAAGGCTTCGTTAAGTTGCAGTTAATAAAAATAGGAAAACATGTAATATCTGGGGGGAAATTCACTCTTTGTCAGAGATCGGGACATCACCCCCTCTCCATTTGACTAGAATGAAAAAATCTCCCATAATTGCAAAAAACATATAGTAATTGATATTTGTACATATATAATAATAATAATAATAATGAGTATTATTTAACTAAGACATTAAAAAATATTAGGAGTTAACCTTATTATTTGAATTTGGTTGGGTAGATCTTCTGTATGAATCCATGTCTCTCTATATATATATTAGGAGTATGTTTTTAGAGAGAGGGAGAGAATGTAATTTCCGATCACCCAGAAGCGAATTAGGATTTTTTTGGTCTCTCTCTCAAATGATTTAGCCACTTATTAGGCTCAGTGGGTGTTCGTGGTTAGGGTTTTGAGTAAAATACCAACCGAATAAATTAAAAACAATCGGTTCGGTTGAATTCGGTTTTGATCACAAAAATGGCATAAACGAAAAAAGGTAAAAATCGTGTATATACATTTGTAATTAAGTTACAAGATCTGCAAAAATATTTTAAATTAATTTTAAGAGCTACGACTACATATATGCAGAAAATTCTGCTCTAACACGTCTACAACATATCTGAGGGTAAAAACAGACATATAAATACATATTTTCATTTGAAAACAGTGAAAACCAACAGATCCAAAGGGTAAAGGGAAAAAACATTATCCATACATGCATATAGACATGCATACATAAATATATACATCTAACTAATTAAATTACTTAAATATAAAAATAATATACACACCGTCCCTAATAGCTCAAAACTACTTTCATCTTCAATTTTATCCAAAGCAAGGCAAAGGAATTTAAAAACTAATTTCCAGGATAACAATTTACATGAGCTTATTCTCAAACTCTAGCCGGAAAAGGATAAGAAAGTTACAATATACATAAATGATATGCATAAAACAAGTTCATACGTCAATCAAATTTGTGATAAAAATTCTCCGATCCAAGTAAAATCAAGGAATAAAATTCAACAAATCTTTGCAAAATTTATTAAATTTGTTTAGACAAAATCACTTAGATCCAAACAGAAAAGTAGAAAAACTATGATAAAAAATAAACTATCACTAGAAATATAAAGATCTAGAGCTGGAGTCGTTTTGGAGTAAAATCTGAACATGCTACAAAGGCGAGTTAGAGAGAGTTTTACCGAGAAGTTTGCACCAATTTAGTGTGTCGTTAAAATATGTTGGCACAGTGACGACTGCGTTTTTCACTGTTGTGCCCAGAATAGCCTCGGCAATTTCCTTCATCTTAATGAGAATCATCGATGAGATTTCTTCGGCCGCAAATTGTTTCTCTTTGCCTTTGTAGTTGACAACAATGATGGTTTGTCCCCTGGGACGGATATGACCTCGAATGGCCAATGTTTCATGTCAGCTTGGACCTGAGGGTCACAAAAATCTCCTACCGATCAAGCGATTGGCATCTGTATAAATCATAGGGGTTGATTAGAAAATTATTCACAAATGAAAGCCCTATAATTTTAAACATATTAAAAAAACACGGGATGAATTTCAATAGCTCTATCATCAACCTTTCGCAGAAGAAAACAAGTACAACACCAGATTTAAATACAAGAACGGTTAAGTTATACATGTAGATATTCTACTACAAGGAACCAAAATTCATTCATTCTAAAGTCCCAATGAAGTGTTCTTCTAGCAGTCGTCTTCAATCTCAAGCATAAAAAATCCATTCATTCTAAAGTCCCAATGAAGCGTTTTATACTATAAAAAAAAACCCGGCCAATTTTTTACAGATTATATTACATGAAGAATAATTGAACATTCAACAGAAGAACACGAAGTTACCTAACTATAGTATCAAACAAGACTTTAGATTTCCCGTAAAATTGGTATTAAGTAGGGACATAGACAAATCAAACAACATTCTTATAAATTGGTAGCACAGGGCTACAGAAAATGAACTTAACTAAAGAAACATCTACAATAATTTAATTTATAAAAACTCTGCCTGTAAAATAAAAATACGAACCAACAAATACGTGTTGAAAACAGCGTTGATTGGATTGAAAACAATTACAAACCAAGTATAGAAGTCCAGAATATTTATTAATACTACGGGAACATCCGATTAGTTTTTAGTGTTTTGAAATATTGTGACATAAACATAAGAACCTGTATAAGAAAAAAAAAACATTAAGATTAAGCAGGAACAACCCCTGCTAGAAAATTAAGAAAACGAAAATAAGGCCAATTCATTTAAACTATGGTAAACAATTAACACTTCCAAGTTCTAACACCATAAATAAAGGTAAAAAAAAAATTAAAAAAAAAAAATATATATATATACATCCATTGGACAACAAATGAGGCAAATTTACTGAAATTAAAAACTATGACAACAGTATCTGGTACAATTAACCCTCTTCTTGAGTAACTTTTAGGTAGACTCGGTCTACCACATAGGATTTCTTATGTGGTATGGCAAACCAATCATTACATAAGAAATACTATGTGGTAGGACGGGTCTATCTAAAAGTTACTCTTCTTTGAATGAAAAACACAAAGTAGATATAACTAATTATTCCAAATACATGGCAACCGCAGCTAAAATGGTGAATGAGAATGAACAAAAATGTATCCAAAAAAGCAGTGTTGGTTAAATAAAATAGAATTACAACAGACAAGTGAGAATAATTGTTAAGTGTATGGGAAACAAGATATGGCAGTAAAGTTAAGCCTAATTTATGGATATATATATATATATATAAGCGGAGTACTAATTAACAGTGGTATGTATAAAGTGCAAGAATATAAATGAAAGAGGCAATAAAAAAATGAATGAATGAAAAAAAGAAAAGACGGAAAAGGAGTGTTGAGATCCTGAATATTAGCAGGGTCTCATCATTCAACATAAACGTAAAAGATGGTGGGTGTTGTCGCGAACCTGTCATTGCACCCCTCTCTCTCTCTCTCTATCTATCTTTCACTTTCCTTCAAAATTACTATTTCACCCAATTTTTCACTTTCCCCGCCCAATTTTACATTTCATTTGATTTCTAAAACTATATCCAATTTTGATTCATAAATTATTCTTGATCTATTTTTCAAAGTGTTAATTGTATAATAAAATTTAAAAATTAATTATTTCGACGATTTCGATCCTACCGGTCAAAAGTTATACATACGTTCATTGAGCACAACTAAGTGTAAATGAAGAAAGTAATAAAATATATATTGATATGAAATATTATTCAAAAAACCACCATACTTAAATTTGAACCAGTAATACATAACAAATGATTGTGATCAACTAGTATTTGATACATGAAACACCCTCATCGATTAAAAACCATATAAACGTATTCAAAAAATGAAAAAAAAAAAAAAAAAAAAGGTGTATTGGTCCGAACATTAATGAACTTAGTCTACATTTTTATTGAATTTAGAAGCAATCTGTTTCATGCGCGGTTTTATAACTTATATAACACATTTTTATTGTGTATTCAGACGATCGGTTTCTTGCGTGTTTTCTTGCCCTACAACACACGTTTTTATCGACTGCTTGTTTTTTGGTTGTGTTATGGCATATATTACACACATTTATTGACTTTTTGGGTATATTTAGTTTTTGCGTGATCTTATGTCATATAGTACATGCTTTTATCGACTATCGAAACTATTTGTTGTATGGTTTAGTGACCTCTATTACATGTTTTTATTGGCTTTCGAGACTTTTCTATTATTTCATGGTTTTATGGCCTATTGTAAACTTTTTTTTATTGACTTTTGAGACTATGTGTTTCTTACCTGGTTTTATGGCCTATTGAACACAGTTTAGTTGACATTTGAGAATACGTTTCTTGTGTGGTTTTATACCTTGTAATACATGCTTATACTAATTTTCGGGAATGTTCGTTTATTGGTTTGTTTGTGGCATACATTACACGCTTTTGCCAACTCTTGGCTTTCCTTATGTTTTTTCTTTTGTTCCCATGACCTCGGGCCCAGTCTGACGTCCTTTTCCACCTAAATAGCATAAGTTTTATCTGGTTTTTACAACTCTATCAAATATAATAAAATTTTCAGATTTTTTTATCTGAATTAAACACAAATCCAAATATATATTCATAAGTTCTGTATTACATATGCGTTGTGCGCCTATATGTGGGGTTTTTTATATGCGATTTAAAATGTCTATATATAGCGTCACTTTGTAATTTGTAATTCAATCTAAAGATCCGCCCGTTTAGGATCCGAATTGTATAGATGTTATATTCAAAACCCAATGTGACATTAAAGAACTCAATTTATATTCAAAAAACCAGGTCCAACTAACACATGCCAATAAAATAAGAACATATGGTTTCCACTTTTTGGTTAGCCGTTTTTACTTTTTTCTTAATTAAAAAAAAGTATAGTTTTGAATAGTAACTGCCGGGTTGAGTTGCGATTTAAACTTGTTCAACACGAATTTTTTAACAAACATGTTATTTAAGTTAAAACCTTAAATAAAGACAAGCGAGCCGTTTCTCTTTTAAATAATAATAGACTTATACGGATATTAAGTGTCATTTTTTATTTATTCGTTAATATATATGCAGTATACAAATATGTATTTACTTATTAGTAATATTATATAACAACTCAACTAGTTTGTGATAATATTATAAACTCTAACGAGTCGGTCTTCACGTACAGATCTGTTTAAAATTACCATTGATTTCTTTTAATATATATCATGAAAACAAAAAGTTAGAAGTAGTTGGTAAATGATGCGAGATTTAAGTCAACTACTAACACTTAATAATAATAATTTTGTAAATGTACATAATAAAATATGAGATCGGTCATTCGATTTTCAGTTTTGCAAGATGTAAAAACGGGTTAATTATGCCGTAGTGATTTATATTTGAACAATTATAATATTGATCATGCGGCAACATTATATTTTAATGATTTGGCGTCACTATTTTAATAGGATACATAAATATTTTATGGAATAAACAAGGAAAATTGAATTAGTATATGTTATTGAAAATGGAAGGAATTGGTAAAAGTTAGAAAATATGAAAAATGGATGTAAAAGTGGAGTGAAGTGAAACAAAGTTGAATAAAAAAATGAAACAGTAGTAGGAGTAGTAATTAGTAATAGGAGAAAGTGGAAAAGTGGTAAAAGTTGAAAGGCAAAGAAAGAGTGAGTAGAGGAGAGGGTGTTGTTAGAGAGAGAGAGAGAATCGGATGCGGGGCGGTGAACACGGGACCAAGAGAAGAAGATAAGAGAATGGTGTGTGTGTGTGTGTTTATTTTACTCTACTAATAAAGTGGATTATTATTATTATTATTATTTGATTGTTTTATTACTACTACTTTTACTCTGCTTTGCTACTAATTAATTAAATGAATTAATGGGTTTGTATGTTGTATTTGTTTTATTAAGGAGGAGAAAGGAGGCTCGAGATCAGTAGCAGCAGCCACGGTTGCTGTTGAAGAAGAGATTGCTGCTGCTAATAATAATAATAATAATAATAACAACGAGGATGATGACCCCCCTTCGTTTCCCTACTTTGATCTTGTACTCTCTCTCTCCTTGTTTCTTTCCTCTTTTTTATTTTTACTTATTATTATTATACGACCAGATCAGTAATTAATGGAAAGGGGGGTTACTTACATTACTACACTACTAGAGGAGTTGGAGTTGGAGTTGGAACTGGAGTGCTAGTGTTAAAAACTACTCCCTATTTACTAATTATTTGTAACACAACATCCCAATTGCTTTTTTTTTTTTAATACCTCCACTTTTATGTAGCCTTATATGATATACGCGGGAGTAGTAGTTATTTACTTCCGGCAGTGTTATATTATGATTCCGTAATAGGTGTTTCCCTATTTATGTAGTTTAGCTGTTTTATGTATTTGTTTTTTAAATAGGTTTGCAGTTATAGTTTTAGGTATATGCATAAATTTGTGTTTGTTGACTTTCTCAAACCGGCTATTTGCATTTCGCACTATATCAAGTTTTAATACTACATTTCAGTCATCTGGTTTGGTTTCGTTACTCATTTCGATACCATCTTTGAACCGTTTTGTAGTGTTATTATTTGATATTGTTCACGAGTAATTAGGGTCACTACAATTAATAATGTTACTAACCCTGCCTGCAGGGAGTGGCGTTGTGGGAGAAGGGAAAAGAATACAGACCCAAAGCCGCTCAATATTTCTTGGCTTCTGCAAAGCTCATTAATCAGAACAATGACCAAGCCGCTCTCTCTTTCAGATATTTGGGATATTACTACTTAGATTCTCATTTACAAAAACAACAACAAGAAGAAGGAGATAATAATGATGATGACTATCACAGAGCTGTCAAGTGCTACCACAGAGCCGTCACCCTTTCTCCTCTTGACTCCCTTTCCGGGGTCCGTTTCTTACTTTTCTTTTACTACTAAACAATCTAATACTATTTCATACACCTGCTTTTGTTTTACTATACTATCACATCCTTCCCCTTTCTCTGCTTCAACGTTTCTCTATAAATAAATAATTGCCAATCGTTATCTCTCTTTTCCTGCCTACATATCACATGCTTGTTTAAACATTTTACTTTAGTTGTTTCGTTTGATTTTTGCCAAAACTAAAATCTCAAACATGTGTGCTTGTATTCATCCCTTTTCTGCAGGAAATTCTGTGCGATTTGTTGGATAAAGAAGGGAAAGAGAGCTTGCAATTAGCTATCTGCCGTGACGCATCTGAGAAGTCGCCTAGGGCTTTCTGGGCTTTCCGGAGATTGGGTTTTCTTCAGGTCTCTACTCCACCTTTACCATACATACAAATTTACCATCACTTCTTTTTAATCTTTCATTTGTAGTCTGCTCTTGCATCAAACTTTCGTGGTGCCTTCCTCTGATGAAGGCTTGCTTATAGTATTAAGTAATTTTCCCTTGTACAGCGTACAACAGACAATCTTAGAAATTATAGTAATATTTCCTTTGGATATTTAATCATATCTGTGAACCTGTCATCCTATAATGATAGAAAGGAATTTGAGTAAAAACTAGTACCTACTATTGGGTTAAAAATTTACTAATGATTGGAAAAGGAACTCTTGCGCTCCAGAATAAAAAGAAAAAATACAGAGTTGGAAATTTAGAAAACTCGTTCCTTGAACATCTGAAATGACTTAAGGTAATAAATAAGTAGGAGTGAATGATATTCCAAATTACGTTACAAATCTGATTAGTATTCTACAATTAATTGTTTAAAATACTGTTGCTGCCGCAAATGCAGGTTCATCTAAATAATTGGTCTAAAGCAGTGCCTTGTCTCCAGCATTCTATACGCGGGTATCCTACCTCCCCTGATTTATGGGAAGTATGTAATTCATTACCGAATACCCCTACTTTTTTCATTTCTTTTCCAATATAGAGTATCAATTATCTTATGCCTGTTCTTCTATTGTTTTATGGCAACAATAAATATAGGCTTTGGGACTTGCCTACCAACACCTAGGGATGTTTACTGCTGCAATTAAGGTAAATTTGTTTTTATTTTCTTTTTCATCTTTGATTTGCCATCTGTTCAGCGGATTCAAGTGCTTGAACCGTTGGCCTTCCTTCTTGAGGGATGGTCTATCAAGTTTTGTTTTATGTGGGTTACTTATGATGTTAAGCCCATGTTTAAAAGGTTTTTAATTAGATATAGTATGCTTACAACTTACGCTGTTAGTAAATTAAACGAATCACTTTTTTTTTCGTGCTACACTGGAAAATGTCTCTGTAGTCCGCAAAGGTTCTCACTACTTGCAAAAGAAGGGCTTTAGCTCTTTGGTTCTTGAACTCAATAGCCTCGGGTCTTATATGCAATACACAATACTTTTTTTTAGTTCTTAGTTCACTTTGATAAGGTTCGAGATTTAGCTCCTTAGGCAAGTCTGGCCTTTCAGCCTGCTACTCTTGTGCACATTTCATCTGTATGAAGAATTGAGATGCGTGCTTGGCAGTTCACAAGCACATGGTTACTTACGAGCATACTGCTTATTTATGTTTTTTTCCTCTCCCTACCTTATGATTACTTTCCTTACAGCTCTAATTAATCATCCTTATTGTTGGTGCATAAATTTTTGTTGTCTAATAAAAGACTATCTCAATCTCTGTCCAATCTAATTAAGGACCTCTTATCTTCTGTTTCTTTCTGGTTATATTGAATTTTTTGGTAACTTTTGATCATTAATGAGTGCCATTGTTTTGGCATAAACAGTCATATGGCCGAGCTATTGAGTTGGAGAGCTCAAGGATTTTTGCATTGATCGAGAGCGGAAATATTAATTTGATGCTTGGCTCCTTCAGAAAGGTATAGTAGTATATTTTGTTTGTTCTTAAATAACTCAGCTATCTCACTTTCACCTCCAAGTTGGAAAAGGATTAATTGAATAGACTTGTTCTTGTTGTATTCACATACAAATGTGAAAAATTGCTTGGTGCGTGTTCCATAATAAGTAGCCCGTCACGTGAGGGTTAGCATTACAAAAGCGATGAATAGTAGAAATCAATCGACTGTACACCAGTGTTTTGAAAGGCGGGCCAGGCGGTGCCACCTGGCTGCCCCGAGTTTTGCTAGGAGTTTGGAAATTGTTGTTAAATTGGGTAAAGCCCAAATCTGATGGGTTAACAGGGGTCAATAAGTTAAAATAGGTTAAAATAAATACATGAGAGTAATAAACAAAAGAAAATACATCCCTTTTATACTTCCATCAACGTGCGATAGACACCTGTCCTCTCTCTTTCACCTCTCTTCTTATGTGTCTCACTTTATTCAACTTTATCTGCTACTGTGTACAATTAGTATCTATTGAGTATTGATTATTGTTTGATAGGTAAATAGTTAAACTATTGTTTATGTCACTAGACTTGTAGACTTTTACAGTTGTCTCTGTCAATTGGACTATTGTTTTTATTTTGTTTTATCGTTTTTCTAGTAGACCAATTGGCAGTGAAGTTCATTTGGAAAATTAGATTTAAGGTTAAATTTTAAACAATATGGTTCACCAATAGTCATATAGAGAGTAATTGGCACCTTTTAAATCTACTAAATAGGACAAAATCATTATTATATAACTTCAGTTTAGTGTTAGTCCTATTGTTGAACTGCTGGTATATTGTTATCATAGACTTTATTGTGTTGATATGGTATATCTTTAAGCTAATAGACTTTAAATGCTTGATTTAACATGATAGTCCTATTTACAACATGTATGTGCATGATAATCCAAGAAAAACATGTAGAAAACACTCAAAAGTCGTTTTCCCGCCTAGGCGGCACCTCTCCGCCTGGACCCCGCCTAGCGCCTTTTGAAACCTTGCTGTACACTGAGTCTGAATTCAACTTGGGTTGGTTGCAAAAGGGATAATCGTAATGTTTGATTTGATTGTTATCTATAAACGATGTATGCATTGTTCTGACTCTGCTGAAGTCAACATTTTCATTTTCCTTTTTTATAGTATCTTGTTGCACAAACGATGTATAAGCTGATACTATTGATTTGTTTTCATGTAGGGAATAGAGCAATTCCGACAAGCTTTACAGATATCACCTCATAATACAGCTGCACAATATGGCCTTGCTTCTGGACTTCTTAGTTTTTCTAAGGAATGTATAAGTTCAGGGGCATTTAGCTGGGGAGCCTCACTGTTAGAGGTCAGTGAACTTAGAGCCTGATAGAAAATTTAAAATAAATTGCCGATTGGAATATATGAGATTCTTTGTCATGGCTGAAAACAAGCTTTTTTGTAGTATAGGAGGCGTCTAATGTTGCCAGAGCAAGTACTTGCTTAGCTGGAAATTACTCTTGTATTTGGAAGCTGTATGGTGATATTCAGGTATGGTCTCCTCTCAAATTTAAGTAATTGCTGCCTATCGCGCATAACATTTATTTTTTGAAATATGCGTTGTTTTTGTATGATTGTAATTATTAGCTTGCAAGTGCAAAATGTCTGCCATGGTTAATGGAAGAGAGGGAATTCAGTGCAGCAACCAATAATGAAGGAATATTTAGATCGTCCATAGTTTCTTGGAGAAGGACCTGCAACTCTTTTGCAGTTTCGGCATTGAATTCGTATCAGCGTGCTTTACGTTTGAACCCATGGCAACCTAATGTATATATGGATATTGCTGTCGCCTCAAATCTCAGTTTTGCTTTAGAAGAATGTCCGGTACAGGAACCTAATGTCTGGTACGACTTTTTGGCAATAACTGCTATTGTTATTTTCAACAAGCAGTGACTTCAATTTAATTGCACTGAGGACGCATCACTTGGCGTCAGGTTGATTTACCAGACAATTAACTCTTCTATAATTGATTTACTAGGCAGTTACCTGAAAAGATGTCTTTGGGAGCTTTGTTGCTAGAGAGTCACAATACCGAGTTCTGGGTGGCGTTGGGTTGCCTATGTGGAGATAGTTCTCTGGAACAGCATGCTTTCATACGGGGGTTGCATATAGATGTGTCTCTAGCTTCTGCATGGGCATACCTCGGAAAGGTTGATGTTATATTTCAGTTGGAAGATTTTGTTGCTATCATTTTGTGTGATTAGTTTGCGGCTCTCGGATAATCTTGTTTCTCTTGTAATTACAAAATGAAGCCTTTCGTAAAATCTTAGACACAAGAGGTCTTAAACTAAAACATTACATAGTTGAGGGCAATAGGTCTTACATTCAAGCTTGAGTTAATGTTTTATGTTTTTGGCTCACCAATGACACAAAGGAAGTTCTCACTTAAAAGAGCATGCATGGTGAATAAACATAATACTGATTCTTTATCTAGCATCTTAAGCCAAACCCTTAAGCAAAATAATCATTACTGGATCTTTACCTTACTTGGTTTAGGCTTTGCTTAGCCTATGCAATTAGTAATTGCCCAGTCTTTTCATTTTTACCTTATTTATCTTAGGCTTTCCTTTGCCTATGTAACTACCCACTCTGTTGAATCTTTATGGCTGGTATTATCTTTTCATTTTAATATGTCCGTCTCGGTTGTATTATTTTTCCAGATATATGTAGATCAGTGTGAGAAACAAATGGCTAGTGAAGCATTTGATCGTGCTAGAAGTATAGATCCTTCACTTGCATTGCCATGGGCTGGCATGTCTGCTGATTTTTGTTCTGGGTAATTTTTACATTGATCGTATTTTTAGTTTAGCTTTGTGTTAGTACCTTTAAAAACTGTTAAAAGAAAGGCTTTATAATTTAAAATGTCAACCTTGGTGAATCTGGGATTGCTTCCCCCCCCCCCCCTTCAGTGAAATGACTCGAGATGATGCATATGAGAGCTGTTTACGAGCAGTACAAATAATGCCGGTAAGGTCTTCACTTCTACATTATGCTTTATCAGCTTAAAATTGTTTATTTCTATCTGCATCCATCATAATATCCGTTGTCTAAGAAATACTTTTTATTCTATCTGAGCAGCTTGCGGAATTCCAAATAGGTCTTGCAAACCTCGCTCGACATTCAGACCATATATCATCTGCTCAGGTACGGTTTTATTTCTTGGAAACAGGGGTTGCCTAAAAAAGTTTGGGGTTTACTTATTATTTTTGAGCAAGTTACTGGTGTGTCACAGGTATTTAAAGCAATCGAACAGGCAGTACAACGTGCACCATACTATGCTGAAACACATAATTTGAAAGGGATTGTTTATGAGTCACGATTGGATTTCAAGTCCGCTTCTTCCTCTTACATGCTTGCGCGCTGTGCTATCAACACTGTTAGGGGAAATGTGTCGAAATCTTATCTCAGAGATGTGTCGAAATCTTATCTCAGAGATGTGTCAATTAATTTGGCCAGGTCCCTTTGTAGGGTAATTTTTGATTGCATTAGCTCAGCCACTTCTTGTTTACAAAACATTTTTTTTGTTATATATTAGTATAATTCAGGTTGTTCTGGATATCTGGCTGTTTCTTAGTTTTTTTAGTGTTGAAAACCGAAAACTTGTTTAGTTGAAAAATTGCCTTCAGTTCAAGGTTTTCAAGGATCTTTGGTTGCAAAATCAGAACGTGCTCTTTTTTTTTTCGTGTGATGACAAAAGCTCACCTCTCTCTTCATTGGTCTCTTTACTCATCAGTATAACTTACGTTCTCTTCTTCCCTTCTCTGCCCTGCTTGCTTTTTGCTTAAACTCTCTACAGTCGTTCAGGACATCAAACTGATTACATTTTTTTGGCTATACAATTTTTGTTGTAAAACTAAACGCCAAACTGTTTACCCAGAACTTAAAATAGAACCCCATACCAAATGGGACCTTAGTAGAACATTATCTCTCTATCCTAACTTATTGTTCCTATGTTTGTAGGGAGGTAATGCTGTTAAAGCTGCAGAAGAGTGTGAATGCTTAAATAGACAAGGTTCGAATTGCTAACTAAATGCATACTATTGTTTCAATTGGAACTAATGCACAGTTGAGAGAGAGCACTGAAAGTATCTGTAAATCTATCATTTGTGCAAATTGGCCCAATGTGTTTTGAGCGGAAAATACCTTTGTTTATTAGTATGCAATGCAGATGTGTCCTTCTTGATAAAAAAAACCTAATTTAGGAGGAGTATGGATAAGATTTAGGTTGAGGGAGTCGATCTAGATTGTAAAGTAATATTTTAAGTTTTCCTATATATATATAGGGGGAGGATATATGGACATCATGAAAAACACCCAAATGGACACTTTTTTTGTAAAAACGCTCCAAATCTATATTTGATTAATGCAAATCTTCACGATTTCACGACGGGAACACAAATATGTGCCTTGTTTTTTTTTTTCTGAGATATATAATGACATGTTTTGAATTTTTAAATTTTACCATAATTTCGAAAACATGTCATTATACATCTCGAAAAAAAAACAAGACGCATATTTGTGTTCCCGTCGTGAAACCATGAAGATTTGCATTAACCAAATCTTGATTTGGAGCGTTTTTACAAAAAAGTGTCTATTTGGGTGTTTTTCATGGTGTCCATATAACATTTCCCATATATATATACTGTTCTAATGCGACCTGGATTTTGTTGTTGATAGGTTTGCTTGATATGGAGGGTTTGCAGATCTATGCTTTTTCATTATGGCAGCTTGGCAAGAATGACCAGGTTCTTACCGTTGCAAATGATCTCGTTTTGAGAGCATCATCAATCGAAGGGCGGCCAGCTAAAGAGAGCTGTGTCAGTTTAATATTCAAATTGTTGTACAGCATTTGTGGATTGCAATCAGCTATTTCGAGAATCTCGGAAATACCGGAGAAATTTGTTCAGAGTTCCAAAGTCAGTTTCGTAGTATCCGCCATTAATGCTCTAGATACACGTAATCAGTTGGAAATATTGGTCTCTAGTAGTCGCCGTTTTGTTGTGTCTCATGAAGAAATCACCGCAATGCATTTTTTGATAGCACTAAGTAAAATTGTAAGTGTAACGATTTAAGCAGATAGACATTAACGGCTACTTACCATTCATTCTATTCTAGCAACTTTTGGAATGCAGATTGTGAAATGGGAAATTAATATGCCTTTTGGTCCACAGATCAAACAAGGATCTGAAGGTTGCCTGGGGATTCAAAGCGGAGTGAAACATCTAAGCAAAGTTGTCCACATGTACCCTAACAGTGAGTTGATAAGGTAGGTGATTTTTGTGGGGTTAATTTTGGTTGATATGCATGTTTAAGTTAAAGAGTTTTTAGTCATCCTTTTCTTTTTTACTATCCTTTGTGATCAGATTTTTTCAAGGAACCTTTTAGGCGTTTTGCCATCCTTCGCCTCAAATTTTACTCTTCTTCTTTTTGATATTATCTTCTTTTTTTTAATTTTCAATCAGGTTACTTGCAGTTTTGTACACGTAATCTTTCCCATTTTTTGATTTTGTACCCAAACCTTCCAAAAAATTTACTTAGTTCACTTAGTGAACCAAATTGGAAAAAAAAAATGTAGGTTGGTTAACTAAATATTTCCACATAACAGGTGTTTTTGTACACCAACCCACTTCAACTTTCGATTTTATACGCTCTCCTGTTACTTAGTGTACCAAACTTATTTTGGTCCCCATTCTTTCACTAATTTCTATCTTGTGTACAAAAGCGAAAAAAGTGTTAGGTTAGTGTACTGATAGGAATTTTGTTAGGTTGGATTAGTGTACAAAGCTGTAATTAACCCTTTTTCATCACATCCTTTTGAGAAACTTTTCTACATGTGCTGTAACAAAATGTCTTTTGTTGTCATTGTCGCCCAATTTTTATGCACTGCCCAGCCTTTTGCCCTTACTTGATTTGATATTCAGGAGAAAGGAGTTGATTTGGATAGAGTATAATTCTTCGACATTTACTTTGTTTTGATTTGTATTTCTAAAAGAACATCTTTTTTATCAGGAACCTACTTGGGTATCTCCAGCTGTCAAGTAAAGAATGGAAAGAGTCGCAAATTGCAATTAGATGGTCGAGCATTATCCCACCTTCTAGATGTTTGAAAGAAGAAGGTTTAAAATCAACTTATGAGATCCTTGGTGCTTCCATGGTTGCCTGTTTTAACATGCCAAATGTGGAGAAAATTGCTTTTAAGACATGTGATTGTCAATTCCTTCTGAAGGCAAGACCTATCAAACTTCTAGAAAAGTACTGCACTAGAACTTCGTCTTCCTTTGCATTGCCTTTTCTCTCTTTTTTCATACATAAACTAATTGTGGATTTTGGTAATTTTAATTTTTAGTCTCCTACTAAAGTATCCGAATCTGGTTGCAGGTTGATACATGAAGAACCATGGAACTATAATGCGAAATACTTACTTGTGATCAGTTACCTACAAAAGGCCCGTGAAGAAAGATTTCCTCAACATCTTAACGATCTAATTTGGAGGCTACTCAATGTGGTTCTCTCCAATGATATGAAATCAGTGAACAATAAGTCCCTTCAATTTCAAACATTTCATCTTCTACTTTGTGCTTCGGAGATAAGTTTGCAACGTGGAGACCTCGATGGCTGTATCAAACATGCAAACAAAGCGTCAGAGCTTTTGCTTCCTGATGGTTATCTCTTTTTTGCACATTTGCAACTATGCCGTGCTTATGCTGCAGAAAGGAATTATGAGAATCTACAAGAAAATTATATGAGATGCTTGGAGCTGAAAACTGATTATCCAATTCCATGGGTGTGCCTTCAAGTTATAGAATCTAAATATGACCTTCAGAGTGATTTAAATCTCTCGCAACTGTGCTTCAACAATTGCTCAAAAGAGCTGAAGAATTCGTTGAATATATGGAAGGGTGTTTTTAGTTTGGTGCATGGTCTGTCTAGTTGGACCAAGAATCCCCTTTTGGCGGAAAAGTTACTTGCACAATCATGCTCTTTTGCTGGAACAGAAAATTGTGTCTTTGCATGTCACGGTACGTACTCACTCTAAAATGACAGATAACACGGTATTTTTCAACTGTCTGTCTGATAGTTAAAGAATGTAGTTTGCTTGTTATCTCATGTTTTCTAACTTTATGGGAAGGGTGCCCCGATATCGGGTTTGTTTCTAAACCAACCTCCCCTCTTCTCTCTAATTTTTCTTGTTCAAGAAAAATGTAGAGAAAAAGAGATAGTAAGAAGACTGTTGATGAGACATATATTGAAAATGCTGTTGCTTTTTCCTCCGTCTTTTGATGCAAGTCTTCATTTTGTTTGTTTTATTTAGTTTTCTGGTAAAGAAAAAACTCAGAAGAAAAACAGGAAAAAGCATGTCATTTAATTTAGGAAAAAGCAGTATACACACACTACTATACTTACTATGATTCGTAAGTTACGAGAAATAGAGAAGTCCATTTCATGCAATAGTTTTCTTAAACATTTATAAATAATGTGTTCTGAAAGATTTAACCGGAATGGCTTGCAAGTTGGATTTATGTTATTCTCCGGAATAACTTTAAGATATTATTATGAATACAAATTTACGGTAAGTATGAGTAGTTGAGGTTAATTGATTCTTACGAGTTTGTAGCAAGTCTACTAAATTGATAATGGAATAGAGATAATTGGTTTCTTTAGTCTCATTTTAAATCTGTGGTACTTATATGTTCATTTCAAACACTTATAGATGTCATTTTCTGAGCTACTGACATACTTAATCTCATTTTGGACTTAAAGGTCTTTTGCCACGGTGAAGAAGCGGATTTTTTTTCTTTCCATCATCTTATTTTAACACTTCAGGATTTTCACATGTGAAAAATATCTTTTAAAATAAAGTGTCACTCTTTTAAAGGTTGAAGACTTCTCTGTAGTTTGTCCAATAATTGAAAATGTTTCGATTATAATCAAATTCCAGTAAACCATGACTAGGGGTGTCAATTTTACCCGACCCGGTCTGACCCGACCCGACCCAACGGTTTTAGCGGTTCTCTCATTATCTACGGGTCTGGTCGGGTCGGGTCTATATAACTTTTTTTACTTATTTTACCCGACCCATACCTGTATTTGTAATGAGTATAACGGTTCTCGGTGCGGGTATTTACCCAAAATACCCAAAATTCGTAAAATTTATTCTAGTTTTGTAGATGTTCTTTTCTAAATAGTATTTTTACATATTGATAATGAATATATTTTTCCAAGTTATTTCTTAACTTACTTGTTAAAAATAAATAAAGTAATGAGATACTATCAATTTTTTTGCTTCATATTGTTCAACAATGTGTTTGATTTATTACCGAATCACGTAAAAATTACAGTCACTTAAACATTGCAAACTATTGGTTCTATTTTTCATTTTCTTAATCACCCATTTTATTATTAATGATTTCCCTAAATTATTAAGAAAGATAAGACTGAATTAAAAATAAATCGAAAAACTTGGAATCACAACAAAGATTAACAACTATTTTTATATTATTAATGATAAATATATAAAAATATAGGGATAAAACCTCATAAGACAGAAGAAAAAAAGTAAAGAAGCGTAAGTAATGAAAAACAAAACATATATAAAAACATCATAAAAATTATTGTTCAATGTTAAATCTCCAACCGTGTCTTCGCACATATTCAAAAACGTTTAATCTTTCTTCACTCACCATTGTATGAGTTATTCTTGTGTTATTTCTCATGCATTTATCCAAATTTCGTTAAACATACATAATATGTATATATATTTTTAAAATAAGGGTATATTTTACGGTTCTATAATTTGGATATGCGGGTCGGGTCTACGGGTCGAGTCCACGGTATAGACTTGAGAACCATACCCGCCCAAAGAACCAGCGGGGTCGGGTTGGGTAGACTCAAAAGCGGTTCCGTGACGGGTCGGTTCTTGCGGTTTTTGGGTATTTACGGTGCGGTTTTCGGTTCTTGGGTCTTTTTGACACCTCTAACCATGACCCATTTATGTGAGTCACTCAAGTCATTCCTTTCTACGTCCTGTTTCTCTCTTCTTTTAAATTTAATGTCCCGAAGAATGAAAATTCGGCCAATTCTAGATCCCATCGAACTCATCACCTTATCCTGAGCTTAGCTCCTTAAAGTTCCTTCAAAACTCCATCTCTCCTTTTTCCAAACAAGTTGGTTGTTTTTTATTTAATTTTCATTTCAGTTTATTGATATAACAAAACAAAAGGCTGGTACCCCTTATGCCGATGGCCCCCAGGGCGATCGTGCTCCTAACCCCTACTCATGTCGGGCAATGTATTGTACTATGCATTAAGCACTGGATTGCGGTTATTGGAAAGTAGCCCTGCAATTATATGAGATTCTCTTTGTTATGCTCATGCTTGAACCTTGAACATTGGGTGTTTATGAACTAAATAAAGGTTACAAAAGGGTGGTTGTATGTTTACTTGTGTGTTACCCTCAATTTTTGCCTTGTTACTCCCTTTTTCTGATTTTCCTCTGTTATTTTTTATAATTTATCGTGTATAACTGGTTTCAATGGAACAGGTGCCATTTGTATGGAGCTAGCTAGGGAGCTTAATGATTCTCATTTTTTATCTCTTGCCATAAGAAGTTTGAAGAAGGCAACAAGTATCTCTTTGAACTCCTTACCCATTGTATCCCTATTGCTTGGCCAAGCAGAAGGAAGCCTGGGCTTTAAAGAAAAATGGGAAAATAACCTTCGGCTTGAATGGTTTTCTTGGCCACCAGGTCCGATTTATGTTTCAGTTTATTTATTAGCCTGTATATGTACGTGTCTGACATTTGGTTTAAGTATATTTTTGAAGATTAATACCAACCACGTTGACAAAAGGGTCTTAGTAAGAGGCTAAAATAAGATTTTACGTATGTTTATATAGTTTTTTTCAAGGCGTTATAGTTACTGCTAATCAGCATTTTGGAAAAATAAGATATGAAAAAAGTATCTCTTAACTCAGGATTTTGATGGGGTTGGCCATGGATCGTATCCATATTTGTGTCTTAACTTGAACAGTTTTAGATCCTATTTTATGATGTTTGATGATATGTTTGTGTTTTGGGTTTCTTGTAATTAACTGTTTCCAAATCATATATATATATATATGTTTGTTTTTCATGGTGCAGAGATGAGGCCTGCGGAGCTATATATGCAAATGCATCTGCTATCACTTCAGTCATCCATTCATGATTATGGAAGGGGGGGAGCGTTATCGAGTGTAGAATATTCCCAAACTCCTCAAAGCTGGATACTTCGAGCAATCCATTTGAACCCTGCTTGTTTCAGATACTGGACAGTGCTTCACAAGTTTCTGGGTGATGACCCTCGTTGAAGTAGTTGTAGAAGAAATAGAAGAGAAATGATTTTGTTTGTGGAGAAAATATATGTTAAGTTGGTATATTAAACTATCATATTTTCGATCTAGTGTATTGTACCAAATTTCTTTATTAGTAGTATTATATTAAAAGTAGAGTTGATCAGAGTAGGAGAACCACATAATAAGAAGTATATAATATAGAAGAAGAAAACAAGTCAAATATAAAATAATAAAAAAACCCTCGGGTATGGTATTTTATCTAGTTAGTTCCAAAGCTTTAACTTTTATCAATTTCTCCACAAGATTTCGTAATCTTTTCAACGATACCAAGTTGACCATTTTTTCCCTTCAAAAGTGAAATAATTAAAAAGAAATTACTTAATTTGTTTTTAAAACAAAAATAATAATAATTTTTAAAAATGTAAAACTAAAATATTTATAAAGAAATCAAAAGTTATTCGAAAATATTTATAAAATAGACGAGTTATTATACTAGAAGGGAAAAAGAATTACACTGAACAGTCCAATAAGTCATTTTGTTCACAAAAACGACATAATGATACATCTTTGGATTTATATTAATAAATAAATTTGCTGTATAAAAATCTTACAATTTGATCTCTTCTAAAGAATTCATACCCATTTATTTACATGGAAGTGGTAACTTTTTTCTTTAATTTTTGTTAAAGAGAGAGACTGTTAGGCGTAAATTTTGAAATAGGAAGGTATGTTAATAATAATAAGAGAAACTATATTTAAGTTTTGTAAGGAAAATGAGGATAGTTGTTGGGGGGTGTATATAATTAAAAAAGCAATAAAAGTAGAGTAAAATAACATAGTGTATAATGTTATGGGTTGGTTTTGAAGTAATGAAAGATAAGGAGTATGAAGGAAGAGGGGGGGGGGGGGATGTTATAGTAAATTATTAGTATTAGTTTAAGGAAAGCAAAAGGGCAGTGAATGAATAAAAAGTAAATAAAGAAAAGGAGATGATGATGATAATGATGATGATGAGCAGTGGTGGCATAAATCCTTATTTTTCTACCAGTGATAGCAATAGAAATAGAAATAGAAATAGAAATAGAAATAGTGGTAGTGGTCTCCTCCACCAACCAATACTACTACTAAGTCTAAGGTGCAATAATAATAATAATAATAAGATTAGTATGATCAACAACAAAAGCTCGTCCTCCTCCTCCTCCTCATTCTATTTGGCTAAAGATTCTTCTTCTTCGAAATCAATGGCGAGTTCCGGTGGTGATAATAATAATAATAATAATAATAAATGGATACAGAAGACTATAACCCTGGCTCCGCACAACAGAGGATGCCACCTCATCACCCCCATCGTATGCATCTCTCTCTCTCTCTCTCTAATTAGTACTAATTACTATGTTGTTGTTGTATATTCACTACTCTTTATCATCTTAATAATTTATTTACTCCCTTCCCTCTCTCTATTATTATACTCTTTACCACTACACTATTACTTGTTTTTGGAGGATTTCATTTTAATTACTACTCTCTTATTATTATTATTCTATTTCTACTCCCTCTCTCTCTTTTTTACTCCCATTACTAATTACCACCCTTAACCCATACCATTAAGCGGAGTCAGCAAATTATGTTCAACTTTAATGTAGTTAACCGTAATATTGCAATTCTTGAATAACATTACACACGCATTTATTAGATAAACAACCTAGTGAAACACTACATGGCCTGTAGTAACATATACATTCTGTTAATGAAATCAATGATTCAAACCTAGCCCCCCCCCCCCCCCCACATCATTAGTATTAATTAGCAACACTGAGCCACTTGCGCAATGATTTTTAACGTGTAAATATTGGCAAACTAAAGTATTTCTACCTAATTATATTTTCACTAGCCTAAAAAATTGGCCTAAAAGGTGGGGATGCTCATTTCGGCAGCCTTACTTGCAGCCCCGTAAGGCTGGGCCGGCCCGGCCCTGATAATTAAGTACTTACTACTTTTGCTATGGTAATGGTAATGGTAATGGGAATGACAAATGACAAATGACAGATAGTGAAGGAGATTGGGAAAGAGCTCTCTCAATTCAATTGCGGCCTTGCTCATTTCTTCTGTAAGTAATAATAATAATAAGAACACCCCACTTCCCTTTCATTTATTACTCTTTTCTTCTCAACTTACATTATTTCAATACTTTTCAAAAACGTCCTTCCATCTCTTCCCTACCTTTCTTTCTACATTTCTAGTTATTTACTTATTACTCACTCACTAGTCTTAAACATTGCTTATTTTATTTTAAAATAATAAAAAAAAAAGATCATAGGGAGTCTACTTGTAGTAGTATCAAACTCAATTACCTCTATTGTTTTACCACCACCATCCCAATTCCCAACTCCCAACTCCCAACTCTACTCTTTTCTTCCCCCACATTTAATTGCCCATTTAGTTTTATAAAAATGGTCAATTCATATTTCAGTTCGTTACTCAAGTTAACTCTCTATCCTCTTGTTTGTTTTCCAATGTCTCACATTTGGTAGTCAACTTAAATCTTTTCTTTTCTTCTCTTAAATTCCATTCCTTCTTCTGATTTGTATTTCCAAATAAACGAGAATGGTTGTTGTTTGATAACAGTGCAACATACAAGTGCTTCCCTGACTATCAACGAAAACTACGACTCTGATGTTCGACACGACACTGAAACCTTTCTTAACAGAATCGTTCCTGAGGTGTGTGTGTTGTTACACTCTACTACTACTTTTTACTCTCACTTTGTGTTTTTTTTTTTTGCTTGCTTTTATCATCATTCTGTCCCCCCTTATTCCTAGGAGGAAAAAAAAAACTCAAGAAATTTGGGAAATACTTACACAACACACACACAGTTGCATTTTCACCACTCTTTTTCTTCTTTAACTACTTACAGTACTTAAATGACTTGTTTCCAGGGACCATCTGCTCCATGGCAACACACTTTGGAAGGTGAGTCAGTATATTGTGTTTTAACAATTTGTTACCTTCGTCTGTTGTTTTTCTTTTAGCTGGACTCTGTAAGTATCTAGTTTCAAAATTCAATTAGCCTCACAGGCAACATCAAGTTCATAGTTTGGGCCCTGAACGTTTTTACAATACCGAGCTGGTACGTTGAAGAATCAACCAGTTGTTTTCCCTTTTTAAAAGTCATAACTCAAGTGCATTCTTTTAGTCATTAGTTCCAACTCCTATTGAAGCCTCATACTCTCACTTTGAATGCAAAAGAACGACATTCATTTCTGGATTATTGTTTCAGCCAAACCATACAGAGTGTTTTTTCCCCTTAACCATACAGAGTGTTTTTTTCCCCTTAACCATACAGAGTATGTTCACATTTAACAGTCAAAATGTGTACTTTACCACACATGTAACTTATAGGTCTGTTTTCATTCTTTTGTAGGTCCTGATGACATGCCAGCGCACATCAAATCATCAATGTTTGGCTGCTCACTCACGTATGAATACATTCTCTTTTATTTGTACAGCTTTTGTGTTGAAGTTTCACATGAAATTAAGTTTCTCCTTACAATGACAGGATCCCAATCTCAGAGGGTCGGCTTAACATGGGGACTTGGCAGGTAAGAAAGAATTGTGTTTGTTTATTGCGATAAGCATCGAGAATATTCCACATAAAAAGGCTACATGTACTTTTGCTTTTGGGACTAAAAAAAGTTATGGATCACCAGTATTAAGGTTCCAGAGTGTTTTTTTTAATTTTGAAAATCTTTCCAGAGTGTTTGTTCTTTATATTCCCTGGAAAACACAATTTTTTGCAGGCGGGCATATAATTATTCTCGTTAATAGTACATTCCTTTTTTGGTTTATATTTCAAATGTGGTGTATCCTGTTATGGCCTTTTATCTTAAAAAGTTTAACTGCATGGTGTCTAGATTTATTCCTATTTCCTAGTATGACTGACAATAGCCAGGAATCGTAGTGTAAGTTTTCTTATAGATAGTGCCAAGTTTTTTAAGTGCTGCTTATTGGGCTTTAATTTTTTGGCATTTTGAGTAATTCTGAGTATGCTTGGCCCATCCGTGGTTGACTTTGAATTTATGCCTAGTTAGTTTACCTAAATATTCTTAAAAAGACAATAATCTTAGTGTAACATGTTGCTGCGAAAATATGATGAGCATAGTACCAGGATTCTGCCAAACCTAATACTAATTGGTCACAGAATATTTCTTCTCTTCTCGCTGCTTACTTAATATTCCCTTGGCATGTTACGGACAGTCCTAAAACCAATGGTAATCACTACAACTATTTTGGTCAAGTTGGCATATCTAAATGAGCAACAATGACGTTTAACAGTGTAAATGTAATGCGAATAAAATGACTAAACAGAAATTGCGGATTATCCATGTTTTTAGTTCTTTTTACCTTTATATAGATAATATCTCTTCACAATCTATCATCTTTTCCTCGCTTTTTCCTTTTTTTCATTTTTAGGGGATATGGTTATGCGAGCACAGAGACTTGGCTACTCCACGCAAAGTTGTCGTCACCCTCAATGGAATTTAATTGTTTAGGCTAGGGGACTTCAGTTTATTGTAAGAAGCTTTGATGTTTAAAATCAAATGTTTCGTTGTGTTCCAGTGAATGCTTTTGAAAGAGGGGAAAGTATGGTAGATTATGTTTTGAGTATTGAAAATCACATTGAAACTATTAACAGGAATCCAGCTTTGCTCTTCTTTTCTTCTATTAAAATTTAGGACATGGGCATTACGGTCAAATTCTGGTAGTGACTAGTGATTGACCTTTGTTTACATAATAGGAGAGAATGGCACAAGAGCATGCGAACTATAGTGTTTTTTTTTTATCTAAATAACTAGGATCATGAGATTTAACGCATGCAAAATGCAAAATTTAGTTGCAATTCAGATCATAAATGAAGCAAGCATTGGTTGCAATCTGTAATCTTGGTTTTATCATTTCTGTTTCAAATGAAACAGTGACGGGGTATACCGGGTTTATTGGTTGTTTTTTATGTTTAGTTTATGAAAATAGCACCCCAGGCTTAGCATCCCTATTGTGACATCTGCTCTACTAAGGTGAAAGAGGAGGAGAGACTGAGACGTTTCCATATTACTACGAGATACTGACAAATTACAAGCAAATTAACTTGTTTAGCCTTTTTTATCTCAATGACTGCTTGTGGGCTGTGACTATGGATGACGAGTTTTCCATACGAAAAAAGCAACAAAATAAATTCAAAATCATTACACTAATCCAGGAAAATTTGGTTATACTGTAGGTTTCATGTCTGAGACAAATCCATTATGCGTGTCCTTAAGTGGATGCTGCAAAGACAACTCATAAGCTAGTTATTATCTGTTGAGCTAGTTGCCTGTGAATTAGGTATCTAAATGTTGAACTTTGTGATAGCCAGTGAATACGCTTATCATGTGGTGCACTACCATCATTTAAGCACTTGGTGACAGCTTCTACCTCCTCAGGTAGACACTCGTAAACCACTTTCAGTAGCCCGGAAACATCTAATGATATGTCCTTGGCGTAGTAGCTGAATATTTTCGGCAACACTAATTTTGTTTCGTTAAGAACATGTATGCCGGCATATGCAAACTCTTCCATGGCAAGGTTCAGATCGTCAAACACATTCTTTGCTCTATACACTCGAACCTATATCCACATATACCAAACGAATCGAAGTTAGCATGAGTTTTTGAAAAAGTTAGAATGACAATAAGAATGGGATCATAAATCAAAGTAAACAGCTGAAGAAGCAAGTAATATATACCGCAGGGTCCGAGTATGCCCCTGAACAAAGTGCAAAATGAACTAGTGGTTCTGGGTAATCAATGGCGTATATATGTTTCATGTTTTCCATCTTGAATTTATTTCGTGGTGACAGAAGGAATTGCAACCACTGCGAGGGTACAAATATTATTTTACGTGGGTTTTCAAACGATAGGAATTGATAATGCAATATACCTTGTCAAGCATCTTTAGACCGGGATATATTCTACATATCAAATTCCATGAAAAGAAAATTAATAATATTTAAAGGTATTAGTACCGGCAATGAATAGTGTGAATGGATCCCTAAAATGGAGCTTTGGATGATATGGGCATTTATGCAATGTCCACCCACGTTGTATGTTGCCTGAAAGATCACACTGGGGATCAAAATTCAAAATCACTGTTTACGCAATGTCGGAATGCATACCTTTACTTGAGATGGCATGAAGTATAGGCTCTAACCTTAAAAAAGGAACTACTTTTGACACGATCTCGTGTGCCGTACGCTAAATGGGCCTGCAATAAGATGTTATAGCTGAGCAACCTCGAGAAATCGACTAAAAAAGATTTTAAATTTTAGTTTAATTATGCATGAACATGTTAGATGCTTTTCAGTATTACTTTAAACCCTGGCTTCATTTGAAAGAGTCGTATAATTAAGCAAATCATGGAAGTGGCATGTCATCCTGCAATTGCACGTTTAATTTTTCTTTGGAAAACTGAAATTTGTTTGAAGAAGATAGAAGAAATTTGTTTTCAAAATTGAATTATGCTTACATGCATAGCTAGTGAATTGTGGATGTTGATCCAAAAGGCTAGCTTTTCCTCTCGATTCATCTTCCTAGGGTCGACCTTTTCTAAGCTTTTAACCAATGACCTACAAAAGGACTTGCAGAACAGGTGACAAGCTATGAAAATAAATATTACAAGCTAAGTGGAAAATGGTCGATAATAGCAGGGTACCTGAATTTCTCCAACATCTTGGCAGCATATTGGAAAGTATCATCATTATCCACACTTGATATGTTCGAAACTTGTACAGCTCCGCAATAGGGCCGCCTAGGTTTGGAACGAGGACTCCACTTATCTTCATCATTGTAAACAAATCCCGAATAAAGTCTACTCGAAGATGAAGATATGAACGAGGAATAAGAAGAAGAAGAAGAAGAAGAAGAATTGGAAGACCCTGCTCCTATTCCTATTTGAGTATGCTTATCGGAAACTGGGTTAGCAAGCTTGTAATAAATGTTAGATATACATTTTACGATATCTTCGGAGAGCTGATCTGGAGGAATGGAAGTATTAGGGGAAGAAGAAGTGCTAAGGTGATCCGCTAGGCTGTGGCTGTGACTTACACGATTACGGGTAACAACATCCTTCTTTTCCTGATCATGCATCATTAACTTAAATAAATGAATTAATTGACTAAAAATTATGACATGAACAACAGGAAAAGGTACAAGGCTACTTGAAAAATAAACAAAATTATTAAGTTAATCGACAAAAAGGAAATCCTACCTTAACTACGTAGGGAAGCCGTATCAGTTGTTCTCCACTGACCTTTAAATTCATTGGTGAAGCTTGCAGGGAAGAAGCAGCAGCATCCCCACTTCCTATTTCAGAACCATATGATTTCAGAGAAATACACAGATCAGGTGTTCTACTATGCAGTTTCTTATGTTGTTTTTGTGGTTGCTGATGAGCATTCTTGTAGAGAGAAATGAGATGTCGCTCCAAATGCATTATTTCTAGCTCAATCCACGCAATCTCGTTTCTCAATACTTGTGCACGACAAGACTTTATGTAAAAATGTCACCCAACCACCACACAAGCCAATCAAGAAACAAGCAAAGTTAGTTAAATATAGATAATCCAACTCTAAAATTCCAACAGTCTAAATTAGATTATATCAATACATAGACAAAATTTGAACAAAAAATTCCAGCAGTAATTAACTTGGATCCCAGGCTTGGCCCGGCGCACAGCCACTGCATCTCTAAGTAGAGCGATTAGTGTTTTTTATGTCTGAATTGAAAAAAAGATAAATATCGTATAAACGTACGGGGTCGAAGTGGTATGAAGAAGACTTCTGATTTGGTGTCATTTCCAGCAGCATCGTATATACTATATATCACCACGTCCAACGGCAGTAACACTACAACTTCACAGACATATATATATATAACCTCATTGTTAAAAGAAAGAAAAATATCAACTCAACAACCCAATAAGAAATTAAAAGAAACAAATAAGTATTTACCAACGCAGAAGAATCAGACATTTTTCTCAACATGCTTATGATGTGTGACTTTTTTTTTAATGGGTTTTTGTCAGCTACTAATTAATTTGCATGTGAAACGCCACAGCCCAAGCATACGTATGGATATGATTGAATTGTACAGGGGAAGCTGGGATGCAAAGGAAAAAAGAAAGACAATTCTTAATCACACATATAACATAACCTTATGATCACAAAAAACAAATAAAGAAAATGATAGTAAAAAAACCATCAAAACATATCATATAAAGAAATAAAAGATTATGGGGGTGGTGAGAAGTATTATATTTAATTATTGGACAAACAACTACAACTACAACTACAACCTACAACCTACAACCACTGCATGTGTTTAGTAGGAGTACTACTCTAATAATTATAATAATTTATTAATGGTAGCTGGTAGCAGCAAGATCACAAAACGAACCCCCATCATATTAATAAATCCTCTTCAAAACAACTCTAAATAATATAATTAATTTCCCGAACACAATAAATTAGGTTAGGTGTACACTTCAGGTGTGGAAGTTGGAACCACTCTACTCTACTCTACTCTACTCTACAAGAGGGAGTGTGCCATATTATTATTATTATTAAATAACGGCATCTCCCCACCCAACCACCCCATGAGATGGGAAGACCTAACTAATAGTAGTAACATATAACATATATAGTAATAAATATATATCATAGCAGCCGGCCACCCTTTTAATGTTACATTATAATTTACATATCATTATTTGTTGCATTATTAATTATCCCAAAAAGACCAAAGTTATATATGCATGCCATACACTTATGCGTATCAAATAACATCAATAAATGAAAGTTAGTGAGATAAAGGTAAAACACACAAAACTTATAAATTATGATTGTGAGTCGGTGACGTACTGGCACACAACTTATACCGTATTCTCTAATTATTCTACTACTTTTAATTATTATTAAGATCGACTATTAAAGTTTAAATAAGTACATTAGCAATCACTTAAAATTGTCGAGGCATTGAAAGTTTGGAAATCACATAAATTGATGGACGTTTCACATAAACCCCTAATCCATATATATATATGTATAGCATGTTAAAATGCTCTCCTCTAGCTCGTCTAATTTTTCTATGCCTACCTCGAGTACATGCATGCATGACTAAATAAAAGTTATAAATCAAATGCAAAAGGGAGTTGTGGAACAAAAAATTCCAAGTTCACAAACTTGGAAGCCTCGATCGTGAAATTATAATTACTAAAAAGTTTTGTAATTTACTTATATCGCCAGCGTTTTGTTAGCTGCCTGCGAGGCTATATATGGCTAGTGCATGCGCTATACAACTCCAACTTAGGGGCCTCCTCTTTATGTAGTCACATGCAGACGTTGCTGGCGAGATAATTACTGTCCTAGATAATGATTTGATAAAGAAGGAAATTGAGAAGCTACCGAATCCCATCTCTAGCCAGGCATTTGACATTCTTGTTTATAATAGCTGCTCCTATTGAATCTCTTACTAAGGAATATATAGTTTAACGAGGAGACGAAAAAGTATGGGCATGATTCAGGGTTAGGGACTTGGGATAGTCGAGCTAACCGCTGAAACTGCACTTGACCTTAAATTGCTCGAAAAGGGTCAACCGGCTGTGCCTAGCTACTCCACAAAAGTACGGACGTGCTTATTCTCAAAATCATTTTTTTTTTATATAGTAGCTTCATTTAATGTCAAAATGGCCATGTGTCTGAAGCCAAAACCTTAGCCATTTCCTTCTGGATTTAATTTACATAGCCAAATAAAATTTATACCTGAGTTGGATGGATATATATTTATGAAAAATGGTGATATAAGGAGAAACTTTTTGACATACACTCTCGTAGAGACTCAATGTGGACTATCATATCATGTATATGAGGATAAATTAATGATTTACATTAAATCTATGTAAGAATTTATGTCAAAAAGTTTGTGTTTATATGTATGGCTCATTTATGAAATCTATTTGAAAGTAAGTATAGAGTGGAAGGAAGACCGGATACCTAAGCGAAGGGCATCAATCAAGATAAGCGATAACTACTAGATTTTTAAAGTAGTGATTTCTTTGATTAATTCTGAAATGGAAACATTGGACCTTGTTGGTTTCCAACGAATTAGCCTATCTTCATGGGTCCAAACGCACATTGGAGATGGAAGAACAAAACATATATTCCATGGAAAACAGTGAGACTTTAAGCTTCTTCGATCTAACAACGCGCATGTAATTAATTACTCCTACTGTGTACTCTACTACTACTAAAACTGTAATAATATGCCAAAACTAACTCATATTTTTTTTACTATAATATTTTACTCATTTTCCTGCCATTTTCCTCTTCTAACCATGTTATAATAAAAAGAAAAAAAACATAAATTTAATAATAGCACCATTAATGTAATTATTTGGTTTTAGAGTGAAGATAAAGGAAGAGACGAGAGTCACGAGAGGACATATATATATATATATATATAGGGGATGATGCAATATGGGGTTGGATTGTGAGTCAATATTTATATATTTATGTATGTTTGTCCAACTCTTTTATCGATCCCACCCGGATTTCTAATCCCCATGCATGATCAGTCTGTTAAAGCACGCGTCAACCAAAAGGATATATATATATATTTACTAAAACTCCTCTGTCATTAAACTAAATTCCATCAAATTTTGTCGAATTAATTTCCAATGCATGAATGGAAATGACCAGGCATTCATGAGTCACAACCCCCTTCCTAGTAATTTTATAAAAACTAATACACAGTTAATTAGTGCATGCACTACAAATACACAGCTAAAATGTGCAAAAATAAAAGTAAGTACAGTTAAACTTAGAAACAAACATGCATGGAATCAGCTACGTACGTACGTACAAGCTATATATATATATATATATATATATAGGAAGAAGACATTAGCTTAAAACAAGTTCTCTGGATACACCAAACAGTGAACACGAAAAAATAATTGCTTGGATACTACTACTACTACTACCACTTTTGTATAATACAAAAAAAAAACAAAAAAAAAACAAAGAGGTTATAAACAACTCCAATCGAATATTGCAGTCAAATCGCTGGAGAAGGGGAATGCTCTCTCTCTTTCTCACATACACACATTGTATATAGTGGTCGGGGGGAATGAATTAGGACTGTACAAAATGGATGCCAATGAAGGAGGCGATGAGGGACAAGAGCGGTTTCAATAAAACCCTCCTCCCTCTTCTTTCCCCCCTCCCTTCCCCCACACCCGGCCCCATTTATTATTATTATTATTATTATTATTATTTATCACCACCACAAACATTAACTGCCGCCTGATGAAGAGGAGGAAGAGGACGTCGTCTTTCTACCTCCAACTACTTCTATTATTATTATTATCATCATTTATCACCACCATAAACACCGTTTTCCGCCTGATGAAGAGGAGAAGGAGGGCGCCGTCTTTCCACCTCCATCTACTTCTTTTATTATTATTATTATTATTATTATTTATCACCACCAAAAACACTGACTGCCGCCTGATGAAGAGGAGAAGGAGGGCGCCGTATTTCCACCTCCATCTACTTCTTTTATTATTATTATTATTATTATCATTTATCACCACCACAAACACCGTCTTCCGAAGAGGAGAAGGAGGGCGCCGTCTTTCCACCTCCATCTACTTCTTTTATTATTATTATTATTATTATTATTATTATTATTATTATTATTATTATTTATCACCACCACAAACACTGACTGCCGCCTGATGAAGAGGGCGCCGTCTTTTCACCTCCAACTACTTCTATTATTATTATTATTATCATTTATCACCATCACAAACACCGTCTTCCGCCTGATGAAGAGGAGAAGGAGGACGCCGTCTTTCCACCTCCATCTACTTCTTTTATTATTATTATTATTATTATTATTATTATTATTATTATCATCACCACAAACACCGTCTTCCGCCTGATGAAGAGGAGAAGGAGGGCACCGTCTTTCCACCTCCATCTACTTCTTTTATTATTATTATTATCATTTATCACCGCCACAAACACCGTCTTCCGCCTGATGAAGAGGAGAAGGAGGGCGTCGTCTTTTCACCTCCATCTACTTCTTTTATTATTATTATTATTATTATTATTATTATTATTATCATTTATCACCACCACAAACACCGTCTTCCGCCTGATGAAGAGGAGAAGAAGGGTGCCGTCTTTACACCTCCATCTATTTTTTTTTATTATTATTATTATTGCTGCTGCGGCTGTCCGGAAGGGAGGATAATACTATACTATACTAAGACTATTATGTATATATAGAGAGAGAAAAAACAACTAAAAATAATATAGTCAGTGTTTTATTTGACAAGGTCCCACATGGGGGGAGGGAGGTCATGTTTTTTTCTTTTCTTCTTTTGTATTACTCTTCATCCCCTCTATTATTATTATTATTATTTAACCAATTTAATTAAAAACTTTCATTTCATTACTTTATACTTTATAGGGTATAAACTTTACGTTAAGACTGGGAAGTCCACGTTTTTTATTTTCTTTTTATTACTCTGTTAGTAGCTAACCAATTCAATTCATACGTCTCTTTACTTAGACAAACAACTATCATTAAATATTGATTGTATAAAAAATTAACCAAATAAATAAATTAATAGTAGTCAGTCACTAAGAAAAATACATAAAACACCATTTAATTAAAAATAAACTAGTTGGTATTAATAAAATGTAAAACTAGTGTGTTAATAGTGGTAAGAGATATATATATATATATATATAGGGTGGGAGGGGGGTTGGAGGTTTGAAACCCATGACTTCTCTCTATGACGGAGGGAGGAGATAAGATAAAAGAGGGTGTGAAAAAGTAGTTTCCGTAAATTATAAATAAATAAATAAATAAATAAAGGAAGGGAGCGGGTGAATGAAATAGAATTAACTTAAGTAAAGGTGTAGTAAATATATTCCCAATTACTTTTATTACCACTTTATATATATATATATATACTACTCCCTCCCTAGTAAACTAACTCTTCACCACTATACATACATACATACATACATACATACAGATTAGTAAACTCTATGGAGTGAAGTACAAACAAACAAACAAATAAATAAATAAAGTCTTTTGAGTGTTTTCCGTGTGTTTTATTTATTAATTGTATTATTTCGCACATTTCATCTCTTCAATCAAATAAACTAGTAAGATTCTCTCCTCCTAATTTAGTAGTAGTGGAGTTATTGTTTTTTTATATTTATAATTATATTCAAATGCAGTATATATATATATATATAGGAGGAGGAGGAGGAGGAGGAGGAGGAGAGTAGTAGAACATTAGGTAACAGATCGGGGTGGAGTTGAAATTCAGTATTCTATTCTATTCTATTCTATTCAAAGGGATTGATCTCTTTGTTAATTGATATATTCATAAGTATGATTTTTGTTGTTGTTGTTGCTCTCTCTCACACCCTACGACTTGGAAGATTCTTTTCCAGCTATTTTTGGCCCTCTTTTTAATTTTTTGTTACTTTCTTTCCTCAAATTTTAATTGGAAAATTAGTTAATATTCTCAAACCTTTTAAATTATTGCTCTTATAAAGTGAAGATTGTGTTTTTATTTATTTATTAGTCATTATGATTTAAATCAGGTAATTTAAGGGGAGTATTCGCCTCACTCACATCATTATATACGATTTAGTATTAGTAGG
Source organism: Primula veris (assembly GCA_963682055.1). NCBI lineage: Eukaryota > Viridiplantae > Streptophyta > Magnoliopsida > Ericales > Primulaceae > Primula > Primula veris. The sequence continues at coordinate 37,218,815 of OY821743.1, read as the reverse complement.
GTTTATAATTAGCTTATTTGATGTTTTGCTATGTTCCTTTTTTTTTTTGGACTGAAGATGATTAGTAATATTATTATCTAAAAAAAAACAGGAAAGTCAAGGAAAGATGTCGGGATCAAATGAGGGTGTAATGAGGAACGTAGACGCCTTGTTTGGTATTGATATTGGTGGTGCCACATCATCACCTTCTCAGGCCAACTCCTCCGCACAAAGCATGCGTGTCGCGGCCTATGACGGTACACCCGTCTACAAATCCATCACACCACCAGGCTCCTCTCCTCCTCCTCCTCCATCACATCATCCTCACATGAACGGCGCTCAAACCAACGAGTATCAGCAACAGCAGATGATGATGATGAAGAAGAAGAGAGGAAGGCCTCGTAAGTACAGTGGAGCTGAAGGGACAGATGGAAACATGTCATTGGCTCTCATGCCTCATCCACCACCACCTTTGGTTACACAGCCTGCTATTCCCGCTTCTTCTTCTGCTCATCATCTACAGACGCCCACCACCACCGGAGGAGGAGAGTTCTCTCCGGCATCAGGAGGAGGATCAGAGGATCAGGCGATGTTCAAGAAGGCAAGAGGTCGTCCACCTGGTTCTACAAATAAGATTAAAAAGAATCACCAGCCTCAACATCATCATCAACTTCAACCTCTTCTTCTACCGCTTGGTATTGCTACTTCCTCTCTCTATACACTGCTGTGTGCATTTGCTCCTCTATGTATGCTTATCTTTGTGCTGCTGTCTTTTATTTGAGGGTGTAAAGTTTATTGATTCTGTCACGTATGAAACTTGAGGTACTGCTTCCTCCCCTCCTAAAAGACATGCCGCTTTTCCGTCTTCTCTATGTTCCAAATTATACGCTTGTTTCTTATCAAGAAAACCGAGAAAGTGGGTTATTTACTAGTATTATTCTCTTACTTAAACTTTTTTCATGTTAACCAGAACTTATCTTCTGCATTTGGATATCAACTAGGTGATAGGTGGGAGAGTTTTAAAGATGGAAAGTTATTAAGCTGTTGAATATTTTAACATATTTATTACTCTTTCTTACTCCGAGTAAAAAACTGAACTTGCCTATCGTTCAGGAATCAGAGGGAGTATTTACATATATTCCTCTCATTTTCCCTTTAAGATTCTTTTTGTTGTTTGTTTTTTCCGTTTCGACCTTCCTTGTCGTTGTGGCAATTGTTTAATGATGTGGCGATTTATTAAATTGCATTACATAGGTCCTTTTTATGAGAGAAACTTACTTTTATCACGACTTGACTTTATGAGTAGTTCGTACCTTTGCTCCAGTTATTTTGTGTTTGTTTTATTCCGAGCACTAATCGATGTTGATTTTTTAGTTTCTTTGTGCAAAATCTTCAATATAATGGCAATGTAAAAAACATTTTGTTTTTAAGATTACGTTCAAATACTGGTACTTGAGTTTTCGAGACATAATCTAACTCAACGAGCCTTTCTCCAGTAGTAAATTTTATTGGTCTTAGTATCACTTTCTATTGTTTGACCTGCATGATTTTTTTATTATTATTTTGGTTTTAACTGTGTATCTAATCATTTTGGAGGGTTATTGTACTTGCAGGATCGCCAGGGGTTGGATTTACTCCACATGTCATCCTTGTCAAAGCTGGAGAGGTCTTACACTTTCCTTTGTTCCTCTGTTAATAAATTCATCTATTTTCCTTTTCAACTTACATTAGTGTTTCACTTGCATGCGTTAAGTCCCCATCTGGAATTGCTTTTTTTAAATATCCATATTATCTCTCTGAATTGTTTCTATCTTTATTCCTAATAAGTTGAAAACAAATATTGCTTATTTGGAACTCAGGATGTGTCATCAAAGATAATGTCTTTCTCTCAAAATGGTCCAAGGGCTGTTTGCATACTGTCTGCTAATGGGTCCATATCCAATGTGACCCTTCGCCAAACTGCGACATCTGGTGGAACAGCTACTTACGAGGTTTGTCTCAACTTGCTGATGTCTTTTTAAACTGAACTCTGGTTAATGATTATCGTGAAGCAGTCAAGCCAATATGGCCATTTCGAGAACTTTCAAACTCTTGAAGTCTCGTTACTTCTGCTAAAATTCATGTAGACAACTTATGTTCTTTTCGAAGAAAACATACTTTGATTGGATGACATGCCAAATTCAACATGGTTGATTTTATATGATTTTGTTGTTATATCTATTCTCCACACTTGAAGCAGTGGCATGCGCAATTTTTTTATGTAGTAGTTTCAATTAGTTGGTAAATCTATTTGTGAAGTAACTTTGCAATTCTTAGTAGTTTGAGTATTCATGTTTACAATGAGCCTTGACCCCTCTTTTGGATCTTGAATATTATCCAACTCTTGAAGTCTCATTTATTCTGCTAAGATTCATGGAGACTTGGTGTAATCTTCTCAAAGAAAAATAGTAATCAGAGTGGTACATGCACTTTCAATGGATACCTTGTTGAATTGACTTTTTTTTTTTATAATATAAAAATTTGTTACTGTATCTATCTATGCATACAAACTTGATTCCGTGGCATGTGCAATTTTTGCGTATGTAGTAGTTTTAGTTTGTTGGCAGATTGGTTGCGAATTTCTACACGACACTTTTAAAATGATATTCATGTTTATATCATGCTTTAATATATAAAGGCTTTGTGTTTTATTTTAATGAAATGGTTGGTGCAGGGGCGGTTTGAGATCTTGTCACTGTGTGGTTCATTCCTTTTGACGGAGGTTGCTGGTCATAGGAGTAGAACAGGTGGGCTGAGTGTCTCCTTAGCTGGGCCAGACGGCCGTGTTTTAGGCGGTTGTGTTGCTGGACTTCTCACTGCTGCTTCTCCTATTCAGGTTTATCCACAATTCCGTTCGTGATTATTGTATGGACATGTGCATTTTACATAGTAATTATTTCCTATTATTTCTTTGTGAAAAATGCTAAACATTGACCACGGGAACTTGTTAAGCATCAAGTAAATGTGTTAACCAACATTGTTTAATCATATTAATTGTCATTGTATTTATGTTTGTATCCGACCATCATGAGAAAGGGAACTTGTTAATCAGTAAAATTTGATGTATCTATATTTGCATTCAATCTCTTGAGTCTTGACTAAATATTGTTTAGAAGACAAACCTGTCGTAGAAATACAATAAGAAGTTTTTACATTTATTTTTCCCTTTTAGTAGGCAGTTACTAAAATCTTTAATTAACCGCTATTTGTGTTTCAACCCTATATTAAAACAAGAGTTACCAAGAAAACAAATTTTGAGTAGTTTAATTGTTGTTGATACACATTTGTATTGTCCATGGAATAACATTGCCATGTGAAGTATGCTAATATCAAATTTTGTGAATGTTTTCTATTTCAATCGTGCACTCAATTCGTCTACTTAAGGTGCACATTTTACACATTGAATTGAGAAAAAATGTTAAAAAGTTCATATCAAGTACGAGTCTTTAAACACAGGATAGTATGTACGAGTCTTTAAACATTGCCATAAATAGCTAAAAATATCAATTTGAGATATGTATAGCCATAATGTTAAAATAAATTGGAAAGATTTCTTGTTACACAATTAAGTTTAATTAATAATATGTTACGTAATAGTTAATTCTTTCCCCCTAACGAAGGCCCCGGTTTGAGTAATTGGTTATCAAAAGTGCAGGTGATAGTGGGGAGCTTTATTCCGGATGGTAAGAAGGAGTTGATGAAGACAGTAAACCACACAGTAGAGCCCACACACAACTTTTCATCCCTCTCGATGCCTATGCCGATGTCTATGCCACCAATGCTCTTCTCCGGTAATGGTGGTGGTGGCGGCATCTATGCACCACCACCACCAACAGCAGGTGTTACTAGCGGCAGCCCCCTTTCTCAGGCTGGTGGTGATGGGTCCTTTGATGAAGAATCTTCTGACCAAGAAGAAGACGAAGAAGGCGGTAGCCCACCCGACCATGGGACAGGTGGCACCGCTGCTACCAACAACCACCACCACATCAACAACGGTAACCCACACGCCATGCTTGGCATGCCATGGAGGTGATTCTTAACGGATACTCAAATTCCTCACTAAACACCACCCCACTGTTGTTATGTATGGTATTTTGGCCCGATCACCTTATTTTGTTGTAGTGGTTGTGCAGAATAAGGATAACTGGCAACTTTTCAGTTTCATCCTCTTGTGTGTACTGGAAATAGGAGGTCTTTTTAGTGGTTTATGCAAACCATGTTGGATATTAACGTCTAGGTTAGCAGTGTCGTAGTATTGCTTTATTGAGCAGGGCTTTTAATTTAGTTTCCCATATTTACTTTATGTTTAATGTTGTCCACTGAATCAGGTCGCCTGCTCATGTAAACTGTATTGAATATCAGTGACTAGGTAAGTAGTGACATAGTAGTGCTTTGCTGAGCACGACTTTAGTGAAATTATCCCAGCTTTTAACTGTATAATATTTGTTACTGAATGGTGTGCCCCAACCCATCTTGTTCTATATGGGATTGAAGTTTTAGAATAATCTTGTAATCGTAGACCGTCTACTTTCAAGCTAGATAGACATAGCTACTGTCTACTTGCCTTGTTTTGTGAGAAAGGCATTCAGCATTTCACTTTAATGTTCTTCCGGTTGTTAAGTTTTAAGCTTCTATGAATATTCTCTGGGCAGCCGGAATGGGTGAAAATTTCCCCATCACACTACATAGCAAACGAACCCAGCACAAGCAAAAGAAAAATATACTTATCATCTTAGTTTGGAAACTCTGCATAAACACAGTTGTATACTTGAATCTACATTGCAACTCTTTGCTAGTCTAAACTGGATTGACTAAAACCTCAGGTCAGAAATTCATTTTTGGATGATTTTGTGGCCTATAACTCACGCTTTTATTGAGATTTTAGATTGTCATTTTATTTCTTGGATTTATGGCTTATTGTAGACGATTTTTACCGTTCTTCGTTTCTATCCATTTTTGCATATTTTTGTGGCCTATAACTCACGTTTTTATTGAGATTTTAGATTGTCATTTTATTTCTTTGATTTATGGCTTATTGTACATGATTTTTACCGTTCTTCGTTTCTGTCCATTTTTGCATGATTTTGTGGCCTATAACTCACGCTTTTATTGAGATTTTAGATTGTCATTTTATTTCTGTGATTTATGGCTTATTGTACACGATTTTTACCATTCTTCGTTTCTGCCCATTTTTGCATGATTTTGTGGCCACTCACGCTTTTATTGAGATTTTAGATTGTCATTTTAGTTCTTGGATTTATGGCTTATTGGACATGATTTTTACCGTTATTCGTTTCTGTCCATTTTTGCATGATTTTGTGGCCTATACTCACGCTTTTATTGAGATTTTAGATTGTCATTTTATTTCTTGGATTTATGGCTTATTGTACACGATATTTACCGTTTTTCGTTTCTGCCCATTTTTGCATGATTTTGTGGCCAACTCACGCTTTTATTGAGATTTTAGATTGTCATTTTATTTCTTGGATTTATGGCTTATTGTACACGATTTCTACCGTTCTTCGTTTCTGCCCATTTTTGCATGATTTTGTGGCATATAACTCATGCTTTTATTGAGATTTTAGATTGTCATTTTATTTCTTGGATTTATGGCTTATTGTACACCATTTTTACCGTTCTTCGTTTCTGCCCATTTTTACATGATTTTGTGGCATATAACTCACGCTTTTATTGAGATTTTTAGATTGTCATTTTATTTCTTGGATTTATGGCTTATTGTAGACGATTTTTGCCGTTCTTCGTTTCTGTCCATTTTTGCATATTTTTGTGGCCTATAACTCACGCTTTTATTGAGATTTTAGATTGTCATTTTACTTCTTAGATTTATGGCTTATTGGACACGATTTTTACCGTTATTCGTTTCTGCCCATTTTTGCATGATTTTGTGGCCAACTCACGCTTTTATTGAGATTTTAGATTGTCATTTTATTTCTTGGATTTATGGCTTATTGTACACGATTTAAACCGTTCTTCGTTTCTGCCCATTTTTGCATGATTTTATGGCATATAACTCACGCCTTTATTGAGATTTTAGATTGTCATTTTATTTCTTGGATTTATGGCTTATTGTACACGATTTTTACCGTTCTTCGTTTCTGCCCATTTTTGCATGATTTTGTGGCCTATAACTCACATTTTTATTGAGATTTTAGATTGTCATTTTAGTTCTTAGATTTATGGCTTATTGGACACGATTTTTACCGTTATTTGTTTCTGCCCATTTTTTCATGATTTTGTGGCCTATTATAACTCACGCTTTTATTGAGATTTTAGATTGTCATTTTATTTCTTGGATTTATGGCTTATTGTACACGATTTCTACCGTTCTTCGTTTCTGCCCATTTTTGCATGATTTTGTGGCATATAACTCACGCTTTTATTGAGATTTTAGATTGTCATTTTATTTCTTGGATTTATGGCTTATTGTACACGATTTTTACCGTTCTTCGTTTCTGCCCATTTTTGCATGATTTTGTGGCCTATAACTCACGTTTTTATTGAGATTTTAGATTGTCATTTTAGTTCTTAGATTTATGGCTTATTGTACAGGATATTTACCGTTCTTCGTTTCTGTCCATTTTTGCATGATTTTGTGGCATATAACTCACGCTTTTATTGAGATTTTAGATTGTCATTTTATTTCTTAGATTTATGGCTTATTGTACACGATTTTTACCGTTTTTCGTTTCTTCCCATTTTGGCATGATTTTGTGGCCTATAACTCACGCTTTTATTGAGATTTTAGAATGTCATTTTATTTCTTTTATTTATTGCTTATATTACACGGTTTTTACCTTTTTTTCGTTTTGACGCTTTTTTTCATTATTTTGTGATCTATAGCACACGCTTTTATTGATATTTAACATTATCATTTTATTTCTTGGATTTATATATTATAATACACGGTTTTTACCGTTTTTCGTTGATACCATTTTTTGCATGATTTTGTGACATATAGCACACGATTTAATTGATATTTTGAATTATCATTTTATTTCTTAGATTTATGGCCCATTGTACATGATTTTTACCGTTTTCGTTTCTGCCCATTTTTCCATGAATTTGTGGCATAACATACTTTTATTGATATTTTAAATTATCATTTTATTTATTGGATTTATGGCTTATTGTACACGATTTTTACCGTTGTTCGTTTCTGCCCATTTTTGTATGATTTTGTGGCCTATAACTCACGCTTTTATTGAGATTTTAGATTGTCATTTTATTTCATGGATTTATGGCTTATTGTACACGATTTTAACCGTTCTTCGTTTTTGCCCATTTTTGCATGATTTTGTGGCCTTATAACTCACGATTTTATTGAGATTTTAGATTGTCATTTTATTTCTTGAATTTATGGCTTATTGTACACGATTTTTACTGTTCTTCGTTTCTGCCCATTTTTGCATGATTTGGTGGCCTATAACTCACGCTTTTATTGAGATTTTAGATTGTCAATTTATTTCTTGGATTTATGGCTTATTGTACACGATATTTACCGTTCTTCGTTTCTGCCCATTTTTGCATGATTTGGTAGCCTATAACTCACGCTTTTATTGAGATTTTGGATTGTCATTTTATTTCTTGGATTTATGTCTTATTGTACACGATATTTACCGTACTTCGTTTCTGTCCATTTTTGCATGATTTTGTGGCCTATTATAACTCACGCTTTTATTAAGATTTTAGATTGTCATTTTATTTCTTGGATTTATGGCTTATTGAAGACGATTTTTACCGTTATTCGTTTCTGTCCATTTTTGCATATTTTTGTGTCCTATAACTCACGCTTTTATTGAGATTTTAGATTATCATTTTATTTCTTGTTTTTATGGCTTATTGTACACGATTTTTACCGTTCTTCGTTTCTGCCCATTTTTGCATGATTTGGTGGCCTATAACTCACGCTTTTATTGAGATTTTAGATTGTCAATTTATTTCTTGGATTTATGGCTTATTGTACACGATATTTACCGTTCTTCGTTTCTGCCCATTTTTGCATGATTTTGTGGCCTATAACTCATGCTTTTATTGAGATTTTAGATTGTCATTTTATTTCTTGGATTTATGGCTTATTGTACACGATTTTAACGGTTCTTCGTTTTTACCCATTTTTGCATGATTTTGTGGCCCATAACTCACGATTTTATTGAGATTTTAGATTGTCATTTTATTTCTTGGATATATGGCTTATTGTACACGATTTTTACTGTTCTTCGTTTCTGCCCATTTTTGCATGATTTTGTGGCCTATAACTCACGCTTTTATTGAGATTTTAGATTGTCATTTTATTTCTGGGATTTATGGCTTATTGTACACGATTTTTACCGTTCTTCGTTTCTGCCCATTTTTGCATGATTTTGTGGCCTATAACTCACGCTTTTATTGAGATTTTAGATTGTCATTTTAGTTCTTAGATTTATGGCTTATTGGACACGATTTTTACCGTTCTTCGTTTCTGCCCATTTTTGCATGATTTTTTGGCCAACTCACGCTTTTATTGAGATTTTAGATTGTCATTTTATTTCTTGGATTTATGGCTTATTGTACACGATTTATACCGTTCTTCGTTTCTGCCCATTTTTGCATGATTTTGTGGCATATAACTCACACTTTTATTTAGATTTTTAGATTGTCATTTTATTTCTTGGATTTATGGCTTATTGTACACGATTTTTACCGTTCTTCGTTTCGGCCCATTTTTACATGATTTTGTGGCCTTTAACTCACTCTTTTATTGAGATTTTAGATTTTCATTTTACCTCTTGGATTTATGGCTTATTGTACACGATTTTTACCGTTCTTCGTTTCTGCCCATTTTTGCATGATTTGGTGGCCTATAACTCACGCTTTTATTGAGATTTTAGATTGTCAATTTATTTCTTGGATTTAGGGCTTATTGTACACGATATTTACCGTTCTTCGTTTCTGCCCATTTTTGCATGATTTGGTGGCATATAACTCACGCTTTTATTGAGATTTTTAGATTGTCTTTTTATTTCTTGCATTTATGGCTTGTTGTACACGATTTTTATCGTTCTTCGTTTCTGCCCATTTTTGCATGATTTGGTGGCCTATAACTCACGCTTTTATTGAGATTTTAGATTGTCATTTTATTTCTTGGATTTATGGCTTATTGTACACGATTTATACCGTTCTTTGTTTCTGCCCATTTTTGCATGATTTTAAGGCATATAACTCACGCTTTTATTGAGATTTTAGATTGTCGTTTTATTTCTTGGATTTATGGCTTATTGTACACGATTTATACCGTTCTTCGTTTCTGCCCATTTTTGCATGATTTTAAGGCATATAACTCACGCTTTTATTGAGATTTTAGATTGTCATTTTAGTTCTTAGATTTATGGCTTATTGGACCAGATTTTTACCATTATTCGTTTCTGCCCATTTTTGCATGATTTTGTGGCCTATTATAACTCACGCATTTATTGAGATTTTAGATTGTCATTTTATTTCTTGGATTTATGGCTTATTTTGTACACGATTTCTACCGTTCTTCGTTTCTGCCCATTTTTGCATGATTTTGTGGCATATAACTCACGCTTTTATTGAGATTTTAGATTGTGATTTTATTTCTTGGATTTATGGCTTATTGTACATGATTTTTACCGTTCTTCATTTCTGCCCATTTTTGCATGATTTTGTGGCATATAACTCATGCTTTTATTGAGATTTTAGATTGTCATTTTATTTCTTGGATTTATGGCTTATTGTACACGATATTTACCGTTCTTCGTTTCTGTCGATTTTTGCATGATTTTGTGGCCTATAACTCACGCTTTTATTGAGATTTTAAATTGTCATTTTATTTCTTGGATTTATGGCTTATTGTACACGATTTCTACCGTTCTTCGTTTCTGCCCATTTTTGCATGATTTTGTGGCATATAACTCACGCTTTTATTGAGATTTTAGATTGTCATTTTATTTCTTGTATTTATGGCTTATTGTACACCATTTTTACCGTTCTTCGTTTCTGTCCATTTTTGCATGATTTTGTGGCATATAACGCACGCTTTATTTGAGATTTTAGATTGTCATTTTATTTCTTAGATTTATGGCTTATTGTACACGATTTTTACCGTTTTTCGTTTCTGCCCATTTTTGCATGATTTTGTGGCCTATAACTCACGATTTTATTGAGATTTTAGATTGTCATTTTATTTCTTGAATTTATGGCTTATTGTACACGATTTTTACTGTTCTTCGTTTCTGCCCATTTTTGCATGATTTGGTGGCCTATAACTCACGCTTTTATTGAGATTTTAGATTGTCAATTTATTTCTTGGATTTATGGCTTATTGTACACGATATTTACCGTTCTTCGTTTCTGCCCATTTTTGCATGATTTGGTGGCCTATAACTCACGCTTTTATTGAGATTTTAGATTGTCATTTTATTTCTTAGATTTATGGCTTATTGTACACGATATTTACCGTACTTCGTTTCTGTCCATTTTTGCATGATTTTGTGGCCTATTATAACTCACGCTTTTATTGAGATTTTATATTGTCATTTTATTTCTTGGATTTATGGCTTATTGTACAGGATATTTACCGTTCTTCGTTTCTGTCCATTTTTGCATGATTTTGTGGCATATAACTCACGCTTTTATTGAGATTTTAGATTGTCATTTTATTTCTTGGATTTATGGCTTATTTTGTACACGATTTCTACCGTTCTTCGTTTCTGCCCATTTTTGCATGATTTTGTGGCATATAACTCATGCTTTTATTGAGATTTTAGATTGTCATTTTATTTCTTGGATTTATGGCTTATTGTACACGATTTTTACATTTCTTCGTTTCTGCCCATTTTTGCATGATTTTGTGGCCTATTATAACTCACGCTTTTATTGAGATTTTAGATTGTCATTTTTATTTCTTGGATTTATGGCTTATTGTACACGATTTTTACCGTTCTTCGTTTCTGCCTATTTTTGCATATTTTTGTGGCCTATAACTCACGCTTTTATTGAGATTTTAGATTGTCGTTTTATTTCTCGGATTTATGGCTTATTGTACACAATTTTTACCGTTCTTCGTTTCTGCCTATTTTTGCATGATTTTGTGGCCTATATAACTCACGCTTTTATTGAGATTATAGATTGTCATTTTATTTCTTGGATTTATGGCTTATTGTAGACGATATTTACCGTTCTTCGTTTCTGTCCATTTTTGCATATTTTTGTGGCCTATAACTCACGCTTTTATTGATATTTTAGATTGTCATTTTATTTCTTGGATTTATGGCTTATTGTACACGATTTTTACCGTTCTTCGTTTCTGCCCATTTTTGCATGATTTTGTGGCCTATAACTCACGCTTTTATTGAGATTTTAGATTGTCATTTTACTTCTTAGATTTATGGCTTATTGGACACGATTTTTACCGTTATTCGTTTCTGCCCATTTTTGCATGATTTTGTGGCCAACTCACGCTTTTATTGAGATTTTAGATTGTCATTTTATTTCTTGGATTTATGGCTTATTGTACACGATTTATACCGTTCTTCGTTTCTGCCCATTTTTGCATGATTTTATGGCATATAACTCACGCCTTTATTGAGATTTTAGATTGTCATTTTATTTCTTGGATTTATGGCTTATTGTACACGATTTTTACCGTTCTTCGTTTCTGCCCATTTTTGCATGATTTTGTGGCCTATAACTCACGTTTTTATTGAGATTTTAGATTGTCATTTTAGTTCTTAGATTTATGGCTTATTGGACACGATTTTTACCGTTATTCGTTTCTGCCCATTTTTGCATGATTTTGTGGCCTATTATAACTCACGCTTTTATTGAGATTTTAGATTGTCATTTTATTTCTTGGATTTATGGCTTATTGTACACGATATTTACCGTTCTTCGTTTCTGTCCATTTTTGCATGATTTTGTGGCCTATAACTCACGCTTTTATTGAGATTTTAGATTGTCATTTTATTTCTTGGATTTATGGCTTATTGTACACGATTTCTACCGTTCTTCGTTTCTGCCCATTTTTGCATGATTTTGTGGCATATAACTCACGCTTTTATTGAGATTTTAGATTGTCATTTTATTTCTTGGATTTATGGCTTATTGTACACCATTTTTACCGTTCTTCGTTTCTGCCCATTTTTGCATGATTTTGTGGCATATAACTCATGCTTTTATTGAGATTTTAGATTGTCATTTTATTTCTTGGATTTATGGCTTATTGTACACGATATTTACCGTTCTTCGTTTCTGTCGATTTTTGCATGATTTTGTGGCCTATAACTCACGCTTTTATTGAGATTTTAAATTGTCATTTTATTTCTTGGATTTATGGCTTATTGTACACGATTTCTACCGTTCTTCGTTTCTGCCCATTTTTGCATGATTTTGTGGCATATAACTCACGCTTTTATTGAGATTTTAGATTGTCATTTTATTTCTTGTATTTATGGCTTATTGTACACCATTTTTACCGTTCTTCGTTTCTGTCCATTTTTGCATGATTTTGTGGCATATAACGCACGCTTTATTTGAGATTTTAGATTGTCATTTTATTTCTTAGATTTATGGCTTATTGTACACGATTTTTACCGTTTTTCGTTTCTGCCCATTTTTGCATGATTTTGTGGCCTATAACTCACGATTTTATTGAGATTTTAGATTGTCATTTTATTTCTTGAATTTATGGCTTATTGTACACGATTTTTACTGGTCTTCGTTTCTGCCCATTTTTGCATGATTTGGTGGCCTATAACTCACGCTTTTATTGAGATTTTAGATTGTCAATTTATTTCTTGGATTTATGGCTTATTGTACACGATATTTACCGTTCTTCGTTTCTGCCCATTTTTGCATGATTTGGTGGCCTATAACTCACGCTTTTATTGAGATTTTAGATTGTCATTTTATTTCTTAGATTTATGGCTTATTGTACACGATATTTACCGTACTTCGTTTCTGTCCATTTTTGCATGATTTTGTGGCCTATTATAACTCACGCTTTTATTGAGATTTTATATTGTCATTTTATTTCTTGGATTTATGGCTTATTGTACAGGATATTTACCGTTCTTCGTTTCTGTCCATTTTTGCATGATTTTGTGGCATATAACTCACGCTTTTATTGAGATTTTAGATTGTCATTTTATTTCTTGGATTTATGGCTTATTGTACACGATTTCTACCGTTCTTCGTTTCTGCCCATTTTTGCATGATTTTGTGGCATATAACTCATGCTTTTATTGAGATTTTAGATTGTCATTTTATTTCTTGGATTTATGGCTTATTGTACACGATTTTTACATTTCTTCGTTTCTGCCCATTTTTGCATGATTTTGTGGCCTATTATAACTCACGCTTTTATTGAGATTTTAGATTGTCATTTTTATTTCTTGGATTTATGGCTTATTGTACACGATTTTTACCGTTCTTCGTTTCTGCCTATTTTTGCATATTTTTGTGGCCTATAACTCACGCTTTTATTGAGATTTTAGATTGTCGTTTTATTTCTCGGATTTATGGCTTATTGTACACAATTTTTACCGTTCTTCGTTTCTGCCTATTTTTGCATGATTTTGTGGCCTATAACTCACGCTTTTATTGAGATTATAGATTGTCATTTTATTTCTTGGATTTATGGCTTATTGTAGACGATATTTACCGTTCTTCGTTTCTGTCCATTTTTGCATATTTTTGTGGCCTATAACTCACGCTTTTATTGATATTTTAGATTGTCATTTTATTTCTTGGATTTATGGCTTATTGTACACGATTTTTACCGTTCTTCGTTTCTGCCCATTTTTGCATGATTTTGTGGCCTATAACTCACGCTTTTATTGAGATTTTAGATTGTCATTTTACTTCTTAGATTTATGGCTTATTGGACACGATTTTTACCGTTATTCGTTTCTGCCCATTTTTGCATGATTTTGTGGCCAACTCACGCTTTTATTGAGATTTTAGATTGTCATTTTATTTCTTGGATTTATGGCTTATTGTACACGATTTATACCGTTCTTCGTTTCTGCCCATTTTTGCATGATTTTATGGCATATAACTCACGCCTTTATTGAGTTTTAGATTGTCATTTTATTTCTTGGATTTATGGCTTATTGTACACGATTTTTACCGTTCTTCGTTTCTGCCCATTTTTGCATGATTTTGTGGCCTATAACTCACGTTTTTATTGAGATTTTAGATTGTCATTTTAGTTCTTAGATTTATGGCTTATTGGACACGATTTTTACCGTTATTCGTTTCTGCCCATTTTTGCATGATTTTGTGGCCTATTATAACTCACGCTTTTATTGAGATTTTAGATTGTCATTTTATTTCTTGGATTTATGGATTATTGTACACGATATTTACCGTTCTTCGTTTCTGTCCATTTTTGCATGATTTTGTGGCCTATAACTCACGCTTTTATTGAGATTTTAGATTGTCATTTTATTTCTTGGATTTATGGCTTATTGTACACGATTTCTACCGTTCTTCGTTTCTGCCCATTTTTGCATGATTTTGTGGCATATAACTCACGCTTTTATTGAGATTTTAGATTGTCATTTTATTTCTTGGATTTATGGCTTATTGTACACCATTTTTACCGTTCTTCGTTTCTGTCCATTTTTGCATGATTTTGTGGCATATAACTCACGCTTTTATTGAGATTTTAGATTGTCATTTTATTTCTTAGATTTATGGCTTATTGTACACGATTTCTACTGTTCTTCGTTTCTGCCCATTTTTACATGATTTTGTGTCCTATAACTCACGCTTTTATTGAGATTTTAGAATGTCATTTTATTTCTTTTATTTATTGCTTATATTACACGGTTTTTACCTTTTTTTCGTTTTGACGCTTTTTTTCATTATTTTGTGATCTATAGCACACGCTTTTATTGATATTTAACATTGTCATTTTATTTCTTGGATTTATATATTATAATACACGGTTTTTACCGTTTTTCGTTGATACCATTTTTTGCATGATTTTGTGGCATATAGCACACAATTTAATTGATATTTTGAATTATCATTTTATTTCTTAGATTTATGGCCCATTGTACATGATTTTTACCGTTTTCGTTTCTGCCCATTTTTCCATGAATTTGTGGCATAACATACTTTTATTGATATTTTACATTATCATTTTATTTATTGGATTTATGACTTATTGTACACGATTTTTACCGTTCTTCGTTTCTGCCCATTTTTGTATGATTTTGTGGCCTATAACTCACGCTTTTATTGAGATTTTAGATTGTCATTTTATTTCATGGATTTATGGCTTATTGTACACGATTTTTACCGTTCTTCGTTTCTGCCCATTTTTGCATGATTTTGTGGCCTATAACTCACGCTTTTATTGAGATTTTAGATTGTCATTTTATTTCTTGGATTTATGGTTTATTGTACACGATTATTACCGTTCTTCGTTTCTGCCCATTTTTGCATGATTTTGTGGCCTATAACTCACGCTTTTATTGAGATTTTAGATTGTCATTTTATTTCTTGGATTTATGGCTTATTGTACACGATTTTAACGGTTCTTCGTTTTTGCCCATTTTTGCATGATTTTGTGGCCACTCACGATTTTATTGAGATTTTAGATTGTCATTTTATTTCTTGGATATATGGCTTATTGTACACGATTTTTACCGTTCTTCGTTTCTGCCCATTTTTGCATGATTTTGTGGCCTATAACTCACGCTTTTATTGAGATTTTAGATTGTCATTTTATTTCTTAGATTTATGGCTTATTGAACACGATATTTACCGTACTTCGTTTCTGTCCATTTTTGCATGATTTTGTGGCCTATTATAACTCACGCTTTTATTGAGATTTTATATTGTCATTTTATTTCTTGGATTTATGGCTTATTGTACAGGATATTTACCGTTCTTCGTTTCTGTCCATTTTTGCATGATTTTGTGGCATATAACTCACGCTTTTATTGAGATTTTAGATTGTCATTTTATTTCTTGGATTTATGGCTTATTGTACACGATTTCTACCGTTCTTCGTTTCTGCCCATTTTTGCATGATTTTGTGGCATATAACTCATGCTTTTATTGAGATTTTAGATTGTCATTTTATTTCTTGGATTTATGGCTTATTGTACACGATTTTTACATTTCTTCGTTTCTGCCCATTTTTGCATGATTTTGTGGCCTATTATAACTCACGCTTTTATTGAGATTTTAGATTGTCATTTTATTTCTTGGATTTATGGCTTATTTTGTACACGATTTCTACCGTTCTTCGTTTCTGCCCATTTTTGCATGATTTTGTGGCATATAACTCACGCTTTTATTGAGATTTTAGATTGTGATTTTATTTCTTGGATTTATGGCTTATTGTACATGATTTTTACCGTTCTTCGTTTCTGCCCATTTTTGCATGATTTTGTGGCATATAACTCACGCTTTTATTGAGATTTTTAGATTGTCTTTTTATTTCTTGCATTTATGGCTTGTTGTACATGATTTTTATCGTTCTTCGTTTCTGCCCATTTTTGCATGATTTGGTGGCCTATAACTCACGCTTTTATTGAGATTTTAGATTGTCATTTTATTTCTTGGATTTATGGCTTATTGTACACGATTTATACCGTTCTTTGTCTCTGCCCATTTTTGCATGATTTTAAGGCATATAACTCACGCTTTTATTGAGATTTTAGATTGTCATTTTATTTCTTGGATTTATGGCTTATTGTACACGATTTATACCGTTCTTCGTTTCTGCCCATTTTTGCATGATTTTAAGGCATATAACTCACGCTTTTATTGAGATTTTAGATTGTCATTTTAGTTCTTAGATTTATGGCTTATTGGACCAGATTTTTACCGTTATTCGTTTCTGCCCATTTTTGCATGATTTTGTGGCCTATTATAACTCACGCATTTATTGAGATTTTAGATTGTCATTTTATTTCTTGGATTTATGGCTTATTTTGTACACGATTTCTACCGTTCTTCGTTTCTGCCCATTTTTGCATGATTTTGTGGCATATAACTCACGCTTTTATTGAGATTTTAGATTGTGATTTTATTTCTTGGATTTATGGCTTATTGTACACGATTTTTACCGTTCTTCGTTTCTGCCCATTTTTGCATGATTTTGTGGCATATAACTCACGCTTTTATTGAGATTTTTAGATTGTCTTTTTATTTCTTGCATTTATGGCTTATTGTACACGATATTTACCGTTCTTCGTTTCTGTCCATTTTTGCATGATTTTGTGGCCTATAACTCACGCTTTTATTGAGATTTTAAATTGTCATTTTATTTCTTGGATTTATGGCTTATTGTACACGATTTCTACCGTTCTTCGTTTCTGCCCATTTTTGCATGATTTTGTGGCATATAACTCACGCTTTTATTGAGATTTTAGATTGTCATTTTATTTCTTGTATTTATGGCTTATTGTACACCATTTTTACCGTTCTTCGTTTCTGTCCATTTTTGCATGATTTTGTGGCATATAACGCACGCTTTATTTGAGATTTTAGATTGTCATTTTATTTCTTAGATTTATGGCTTATTGTACACGATTTTTACCGTTTTTCGTTTCTGCCCATTTTTGCATGATTTTGTGGCCTATAACTCACGATTTTATTGAGATTTTAGATTGTCATTTTATTTCTTGAATTTATGGCTTATTGTACACGATTTTTACTGTTCTTCGTTTCTGCCCATTTTTGCATGATTTGGTGGCCTATAACTCACGCTTTTATTGAGATTTTAGATTGTCAATTTATTTCTTGGATTTATGGCTTATTGTACACGATATTTACCGTTCTTCGTTTCTGCCCATTTTTGCATGATTTGGTGGCCTATAACTCACGCTTTTATTGAGATTTTAGATTGTCATTTTATTTCTTAGATTTATGGCTTATTGTACACGATATTTACCGTACTTCGTTTCTGTCCATTTTTGCATGATTTTGTGGCCTATTATAACTCACGCTTTTATTGAGATTTTATATTGTCATTTTATTTCTTGGATTTATGGCTTATTGTACAGGATATTTACCGTTCTTCGTTTCTGTCCATTTTTGCATGATTTTGTGGCATATAACTCACGCTTTTATTGAGATTTTAGATTGTCATTTTATTTCTTGGATTTATGGCTTATTGTACACGATTTCTACCGTTCTTCGTTTCTGCCCATTTTTGCATGATTTTGTGGCATATAACTCATGCTTTTATTGAGATTTTAGATTTACATTTTATTTCTTGGATTTATGGCTTATTGTACACGATTTTTACATTTCTTCGTTTCTGCCCATTTTTGCATGATTTTGTGGCCTATTATAACTCACGCTTTTATTGAGATTTTAGATTGTCATTTTTATTTCTTGGATTTATGGCTTATTGTACACGATTTTTACCGTTCTTCGTTTCTGCCTATTTTTGCATATTTTTGTGGCCTATAACTCACGCTTTTATTGAGATTTTAGATTGTCGTTTTATTTCTCGGATTTATGGCTTATTGTACACAATTTTTACCGTTCTTCGTTTCTGCCTATTTTTGCATGATTTTGTGGCCTATAACTCACGCTTTTATTGAGATTATAGATTGTCATTTTATTTCTTGGATTTATGGCTTATTGTAGACGATATTTACCGTTCTTCGTTTCTGTCCATTTTTGCATATTTTTGTGGCCTATAACTCACGCTTTTATTGATATTTTAGATTGTCATTTTATTTCTTGGATTTATGGCTTATTGTACACGATTTTTACCGTTCTTCGTTTCTGCCCATTTTTGCATGATTTTGTGGCCTATAACTCACGCTTTTATTGAGATTTTAGATTGTCATTTTACTTCTTAGATTTATGGCTTATTGGACACGATTTTTACCGTTATTCGTTTCTGCCCATTTTTGCATGATTTTGTGGCCAACTCACGCTTTTATTGAGATTTTAGATTGTCATTTTATTTCTTGGATTTATGGCTTATTGTACACGATTTATACCGTTCTTCGTTTCTGCCCATTTTTGCATGATTTTATGGCATATAACTCACGCCTTTATTGAGTTTTAGATTGTCATTTTATTTCTTGGATTTATGGCTTATTGTACACGATTTTTACCGTTCTTCGTTTCTGCCCATTTTTGCATGATTTTGTGGCCTATAACTCACGTTTTTATTGAGATTTTAGATTGTCATTTTAGTTCTTAGATTTATGGCTTATTGGACACGATTTTTACCGTTATTCGTTTCTGCCCATTTTTGCATGATTTTGTGGCCTATTATAACTCACGCTTTTATTGAGATTTTAGATTGTCATTTTATTTCTTGGATTTATGGCTTATTGTACACGATATTTACCGTTCTTCGTTTCTGTCCATTTTTGCATGATTTTGTGGCCTATAACTCACGCTTTTATTGAGATTTTAGATTGTCATTTTATTTCTTGGATTTATGGCTTATTGTACACGATTTCTACCGTTCTTCGTTTCTGCCCATTTTTGCATGATTTTGTGGCATATAACTCACGCTTTTATTGAGATTTTAGATTGTCATTTTATTTCTTGGATTTATGGCTTATTGTACACCATTTTTACCGTTCTTCGTTTCTGTCCATTTTTGCATGATTTTGTGGCATATAACTCACGCTTTTATTGAGATTTTAGATTGTCATTTTATTTCTTAGATTTATGGCTTATTGTACACGATTTCTACTGTTCTTCGTTTCTGCCCATTTTTACATGATTTTGTGTCCTATAACTCACGCTTTTATTGAGATTTTAGAATGTCATTTTATTTCTTTTATTTATTGCTTATATTACACGGTTTTTACCTTTTTTTCGTTTTGACGCTTTTTTTCATTATTTTGTGATCTATAGCACACGCTTTTATTGATATTTAACATTGTCATTTTATTTCTTGGATTTATATATTATAATACACGGTTTTTACCGTTTTTCGTTGATACCATTTTTTGCATGATTTTGTGGCATATAGCACACAATTTAATTGATATTTTGAATTATCATTTTATTTCTTAGATTTATGGCCCATTGTACATGATTTTTACCGTTTTCGTTTCTGCCCATTTTTCCATGAATTTGTGGCATAACATACTTTTATTGATATTTTACATTATCATTTTATTTATTGGATTTATGACTTATTGTACACGATTTTTACCGTTCTTCGTTTCTGCCCATTTTTGTATGATTTTGTGGCCTATAACTCACGCTTTTATTGAGATTTTAGATTGTCATTTTATTTCATGGATTTATGGCTTATTGTACACGATTTTTACCGTTCTTCGTTTCTGCCCATTTTTGCATGATTTTGTGGCCTATAACTCACGCTTTTATTGAGATTTTAGATTGTCATTTTATTTCTTGGATTTATGGTTTATTGTACACGATTATTACCGTTCTTCGTTTCTGCCCATTTTTGCATGATTTTGTGGCCTATAACTCACGCTTTTATTGAGATTTTAGATTGTCATTTTATTTCTTGGATTTATGGCTTATTGTACACGATTTTAACGGTTCTTCGTTTTTGCCCATTTTTGCATGATTTTGTGGCCACTCACGATTTTATTGAGATTTTAGATTGTCATTTTATTTCTTGGATATATGGCTTATTGTACACGATTTTTACCGTTCTTCGTTTCTGCCCATTTTTGCATGATTTTGTGGCCTATAACTCACGCTTTTATTGAGATTTTAGATTGTCATTTTATTTCTTAGATTTATGGCTTATTGAACACGATATTTACCGTACTTCGTTTCTGTCCATTTTTGCATGATTTTGTGGCCTATTATAACTCACGCTTTTATTGAGATTTTATATTGTCATTTTATTTCTTGGATTTATGGCTTATTGTACAGGATATTTACCGTTCTTCGTTTCTGTCCATTTTTGCATGATTTTGTGGCATATAACTCACGCTTTTATTGAGATTTTAGATTGTCATTTTATTTCTTGGATTTATGGCTTATTGTACACGATTTCTACCGTTCTTCGTTTCTGCCCATTTTTGCATGATTTTGTGGCATATAACTCATGCTTTTATTGAGATTTTAGATTGTCATTTTATTTCTTGGATTTATGGCTTATTGTACACGATTTTTACATTTCTTCGTTTCTGCCCATTTTTGCATGATTTTGTGGCCTATTATAACTCACGCTTTTATTGAGATTTTAGATTGTCATTTTATTTCTTGGATTTATGGCTTATTTTGTACACGATTTCTACCGTTCTTCGTTTCTGCCCATTTTTGCATGATTTTGTGGCATATAACTCACGCTTTTATTGAGATTTTAGATTGTCATTTTATTTCTTGGATTTATGGCTTATTGTACATGATTTTTACCGTTCTTCGTTTCTGCCCATTTTTGCATGATTTTGTGGCATATAACTCACGCTTTTATTGAGATTTTTAGATTGTCTTTTTATTTCTTGCATTTATGGCTTGTTGTACATGATTTTTATCGTTCTTCGTTTCTGCCCATTTTTGCATGATTTGGTGGCCTATAACTCACGCTTTTATTGAGATTTTAGATTGTCATTTTATTTCTTGGATTTATGGCTTATTGTACACGATTTATACCGTTCTTTGTTTCTGCCCATTTTTGCATGATTTTAAGGCATATAACTCACGCTTTTATTGAGATTTTAGATTGTCATTTTATTTCTTGGATTTATGGCTTATTGTACACGATTTATACCGTTCTTCGTTTCTGCCCATTTTTGCATGATTTTAAGGCATATAACTCACGCTTTTATTGAGATTTTAGATTGTCATTTTAGTTCTTAGATTTATGGCTTATTGGACCAGATTTTTACCGTTATTCGTTTCTGCCCATTTTTGCATGATTTTGTGGCCTATTATAACTCACGCATTTATTGAGATTTTAGATTGTCATTTTATTTCTTGGATTTATGGCTTATTTTGTACACGATTTCTACCGTTCTTCGTTTCTGCCCATTTTTGCATGATTTTGTGGCATATAACTCACGCTTTTATTGAGATTTTAGATTGTGATTTTATTTCTTGGATTTATGGCTTATTGTACACGATTTTTACCGTTCTTCGTTTCTGCCAATTTTTGCATGATTTTGTGGCATATAACTCATGCTTTTATTGAGATTTTAGATTGTCATTTTATTTCTTGGATTTATGGCTTATTGTACACGATATTTACCGTTCTTCGTTTCTGTCCATTTTTGCATGATTTTGTGGCCTATAACTCACGCTTTTATTGAGATTTTAAATTGTCATTTTATTTCTTGGATTTATGGCTTATTGTACACGATTTCTACCGTTCTTCGTTTCTGCCCATTTTTGCATGATTTTGTGGCATATAACTCACGCTTTTATTGAGATTTTAGATTGTCATTTTATTTCTTGTATTTATGGCTTATTGTACACCATTTTTACCGTTCTTCGTTTCTGTCCATTTTTGCATGATTTTGTGGCATATAACGCACGCTTTATTTGAGATTTTAGATTGTCATTTTATTTCTTAGATTTATGGCTTATTGTACACGATTTTTACCGTTTTTCGTTTCTGCCCATTTTTGCATGATTTTGTGGCCTATAACTCACGATTTTATTGAGATTTTAGATTGTCATTTTATTTCTTGAATTTATGGCTTATTGTACACGATTTTTACTGTTCTTCGTTTCTGCCCATTTTTGCATGATTTGGTGGCCTATAACTCACGCTTTTATTGAGATTTTAGATTGTCAATTTATTTCTTGGATTTATGGCTTATTGTACACGATATTTACCGTTCTTCGTTTCTGCCCATTTTTGCATGATTTGGTGGCCTATAACTCACGCTTTTATTGAGATTTTAGATTGTCCTTTTATTTCTTGGATTTATGGCTTATTGTACACGATATTTACCGTACTTCGTTTCTGTCCATTTTTGCATGATTTTGTGGCCTATTATAACTCACGCTTTTATTGAGATTTTATATTGTCATTTTATTTCTTGGATTTATGGCTTATTGTACAGGATATTTACCGTTCTTCGTTTCTGTCCATTTTTGCATGATTTTGTGGCCTATAACTCACGCTTTTATTGAGATTTTAGATTGTCATTTTATTTCTTGGATTTATGGCTTATTGTACACGATTTCTACCGTTCTTCGTTTCTGCCCATTTTTGCATGATTTTGTGGCATATAACTCATGCTTTTATTGAGATTTTAGATTGTCATTTTATTTCTTGGATTTATGGCTTATTGTACATGATTTTTACATTTCTTCGTTTCTGCCCATTTTTGCATGATTTTGTGGCCAACTCACGCTTTTATTGAGATTTTAAATTGTCATTTTATTTCTTGGATTTATGGCTTATTGTACACGATTTTTACCGTTCTTCGTTTCTGCCTATTTTTGCATATTTTTGTGGCCTATAACTCACGCTTTTATTTTGATTTTAGATTGTCGTTTTATTTCTCGGATTTATGGCTTATTGTACACAATTTTTACCGTTCTTCGTTTCTGCCTATTTTTGCATGATTTTGTGGCCTATAACTCACGCTTTTATTGAGATTATAGATTGTCATTTTATTTCTTGGATTTATGGCTTATTGTAGACGATATTTACCGTTCTTCGTTTCTGTCCATTTTTGCATATTTTTGTGGCCTATAACTCACGCTTTTATTGAGATTTTAGATTGTCATTTTATTTCTTGGATTTATGGCTTATTGTACACGATTTCTACCGTTCTTCGTTTCTGCCCATTTTTGCATGATTTTGTGGCATATAACTCATGCTTTTATTGAGATTTTAGATTGTCATTTTATTTCTTGGATTTATTGGCTTATTGTACACGATTTTTACATTTCTTCGTTTCTGCCCATTTTTGCATGATTTTGTGGCCAACTCACGCTTTTATTGAGATTTTAAATTGTCATTTTATTTCTTGGATTTATGGCTTATTGTACACGATTTTTACCGTTCTTCGTTTCTGCCTATTTTTGCATATTTTTGTGGCCTATAACTCACGCTTTTATTTTGATTTTAGATTGTCGTTTTATTTCTCGGATTTATGGCTTATTGTACACAATTTTTACCGTTCTTCGTTTCTGCCTATTTTTGCATGATTTTGTGGCCTATAACTCACGCTTTTATTGAGATTATAGATTGTCATTTTATTTCTTGGATTTATGGCTTATTGTAGACGATATTTACCGTTCTTCGTTTCTGTCCATTTTTGCATATTTTTGTGGCCTATAACTCACGCTTTTATTGAGATTTTAGATTGTCATTTTATTTCTTGGATTTATGGCTTATTGTACACGATTTTTACCGTTCTTCGTTTCTGCCCATTTTTGCATGATTTTGTGGCCTATAACTCACGCTTTTATTGAGATTTTAGATTGTCATTTTACTTCTTAGATTTATGGCTTATTGGACACGATTTTTACCGTTATTCGTTTCTGCCCATTTTTGCATGATTTTGTGGCCAACTCACGCTTTTATTGAGATTTTAGATTGTCATTTTATTTCTTGGATTTATGGCTTATTGTACACGATTTATACTGTTCTTCGTTTCTGCCCATTTTTGCATGATTTTATGGCATATAACTCACGCCTTTATTGAGATTTTAGATTGTCATTTTATTTCTTGGATTTATGGCTTATTGTACACGATTTTTACCGTTCTTCGTTTCTGCCCATTTTTGCATGATTTTGTGGCCTATTATAACTCACGTTTTTATTGAGATTTTAGATTGTCATTTTAGTTCTTAGATTTATGGCTTATTGGACACGATTTTTACCGTTATTCGTTTCTGCCCATTTTTGCATGATTTTGTGGCCTATTATAACTCACGCTTTTATTGAGATTTTAGATTGTCATTTTATTTCTTGGATTTATGGCTTATTGTACACGATATTTACCGTTCTTCGTTTCTGTCCATTTTTGCATGATTTTGTGGCCTATAACTCACGCTTTTATTGAGATTTTAGATTGTCATTTTATTTCTTGGATTTATGGCTTATTGTACACGATTTCTACCGTTCTTCGTTTCTGCCCATTTTTGCATGATTTTGTGGCATATAACTCACGCTTTTATTGAGATTTTAGATTGTCATTTTATTTCTTCGATTTATGGCTTATTGTACACCATTTTTACCGTTCTTCGTTTCTGTCCATTTTTGCATGATTTTGTGGCATATAACTCACGCTTTTATTGAGATTTTAGATTGTCATTTTATTTCTTAGATTTATGGCTTATTGTACACGATTTCTACTGTTCTTCGTTTCTGCCCATTTTTACATGATTTTGTGTCCTATAACTCACGCTTTTATTGAGATTTTAGAATGTCATTTTATTTCTTTTATTTATTGCTTATATTACACGGTTTTTACCTTTTTTTCGTTTTGACGCTTTTTTTCATTATTTTGTGATCTATAGCACACGTTTTTATTGATATTTAACATTGTCATTTTATTTCTTGGATTTATATATTATAATACACGGTTTTTACCGTTTTTCGTTGATACCATTTTTTGCATGATTTTGTGGCATATAGCACACAATTTAATTGATATTTTGAATTATCATTTTATTTCTTAGATTTATGGCCCATTGTACATGATTTTTACCGTTTTCGTTTCTGCCCATTTTTCCATGAATTTGTGGCATAACATACTTTTATTGATATTTTACATTATCATTTTATTTATTGGATTTATGACTTATTGTACACGATTTTTACCGTTCTTCGTTTCTGCCCATTTTTGTATGATTTTGTGGCCTATAACTCACGCTTTTATTGAGATTTTAGATTGTCATTTTATTTCATGGATTTATGGCTTATTGTACACGATTTTTACCGTTCTTCGTTTCTGCCCATTTTTGCATGATTTTGTTGCCTATAACTCACGCTTTTATTGAGATTTTAGATTGTCATTTTATTTCTTGGATTTATGGTTTATTGTACACGATTATTACCGTTCTTCGTTTCTGCCCATTTTTGCATGATTTTGTGGCCTATAACTCACGCTTTTATTGAGATTTTAGATTGTCATTTTAGTTCTTAGATTTATGGCTTATTGGACACGATTTTTACCGTTCTTCGTTTCTGCCCATTTTTGCATGATTTTATGGCATATAACTCACGCCTTTATTGAGATTTTAGATTGTCATTTTATTTCTTGGATTTTTGGCTTATTGTACACGATTTTTACCGTTCTTCGTTTCTGCCCATTTTTGCATGATTTTGTGGCCTATAACTCACGCTTTTATTGAGATTTTAGATTGTCATTTTATTTCTTGGATTTATGGCTTATTAGACACGATTTTTACCGTTCTTCGTTTCTGCCCATTTTTGCATGATTTTGTGGCATATTATAACTCACGCTTTTATTGGGATTTTAGATTGTCATTTTATTTCTTGGATTTATGGCTTATTGTACACGATATTTACCGTTCTTCGTTTCTGCCCATTTTTGCATGATTTTGTGGCCTATAACTCACGCTTTTATTGAGATTTTAGATTGTCATTTTATTTCTTGGATTTATGGCTTATTGTACACGATTTATACCGTTCTTCGTTTCTGCCCATTTTTGCATGATTTTGTGGCCTATTATAACTCACGCTTTTATTGAGATTTTAGATTGTCATTTTATTTCTTGGATTTATGGCTTATTGTACACGATTTTTACCGTTCTTCGTTTCTGACCATTTTTGCATGATTTTATGGCATATAACTCACGCTTTTATTGAGATTTTAGATTGTCATTTTATTTCTGGGATTTATGGCTTATTGTACACGATTTTTACCGTTCTTCGTTTCTGCCCATTTTTGCATGATTTTGTGGCCTATTATAACTCACGCTTTATTGAGATTTTAGATTGTCATTTTATTTCTTGGATTTATGGCTTATTGTACACGATATTTACCGTTCTTCGTTTCTGTCCATTTTTGCATGATTTTGTGGCCTATAACTTACGCTTTTATTGAGATTTTAGATTGTCATTTTATTTCTTGGATTTATGGCTTATTGTACACGATTTCTACCGTTCTTCGTTTCTGCCCATTTTTGCATGATTTTGTGGCATATAACTCACGCTTTTATTGAGATTTTAGATTGTCATTTTATTTCTTGGATTTATGGCTTATTGTACACGAATTTTACCGTTCTTCATTTCTGCTCATTTTTGCATGATTTTATGGCATATAACTCACGCTTTTATTGAGATTTTAAATTGTCATTTTAGTTCTTAGATTTATGGCTTATTGGACACGATTTTTACCGTTATTCGTTTCTGCCCATTTTTGCATGATTTTGTGACCTATAACTCACGCTTTTATTGAGATTTTAGATTGTCATTTTATTTCTGGTATTTATGGCTTATTGTACACGATTTTTACTGTTCTTCGTTTCTGCCCATTTTTGCATGATTTGGTGGCCTATAACTCACGCTTTTATTGAGATTTTAGATTGTCAATTTATTTCTTGGATTTATGGCTTATTGTACACCATTTTTACCGTTCTTTGTTTCTGTCCATTTTTGCATGATTTTGTGGCATATAACTCACGCTTTTATTGAGATTTTAGATTTTCATTTTACCTCTTGGATTTATGGCTTATTGTACACGATTTTTACCGTTCTTCGTTTCTGCCCATTTTTGCATGATTTGGTGGCCTATAACTCACGCTTTTATTGAGATTTTAGATTGTCAATTTATTTCTTGGATTTATGGCTTATTGTACACGATATTTACCGTTCTTCGTTTCAGCCCATTTTTGCATGATTTGGTGGCATATAACTCACGCTTTTATTGAGATTTTAGATTGTCATTTTATTTCTGTGATTTATGGCTTATTGTACACGATTTTTACCGTTCTTCGTTTCTGCCCATTTTTGCATGATTTTGTGGCCTATAACTCACGCTTTTATTGAGATTTTAGATTGTCATTTTATTTCTTGGATTTATGGCTTATTGTACACGATTTTTACCGTTCTTCGTTTCTGCCCATTTTTGCATGATTTTGTGGCATATAACTCACGCTTTTATTGAGATTTTAGATTGTCATTTTATTTCTTGGATTTATGGCTTATTGTACAAGATTTTTATAGTTCTTCGTTTCTGCCCATTTTTGCATGATTTTATGGCATATAACTCACGCTTTTATTGAGATTTTAGATTGTCAATTTATTTCTTGGATTTATGGTTTATTGAACACGATTTTTACCGTTATTCGTTTCTGCCCATTTTTGCATGATTTTGTGGCCTATTATAACTCACGCTTTTATTGAGATTTTAGATTGTCATTTTATTTCTTGGATTTATGGCTTATTGTACACGATTTTTACCGTTCTTCGTTTCTGTCCATTTTTGCATGATTTTCTGGCATATAACTCACGCTTTTATTGATATTTTAGATTGTCATTTTATTTCTTGGATTTATGGCTTATTGTACACGATTTTTTCCGTTCTTCGTTTCTGCCCATTTTTGCATGATTTTATGGCATATAACTCACGTTTTTATTAAGATTTTAGATTGTCAATTTATTTCTTGGATTTATGGCTTATTGTACACCATTTTTACCGTTCTTCGTTTCTGCCCATTTTTGCATGATTTTGTGTCCTATAACTCACGCTTTTATTGAGATTTTAGATTGTCATTTTATTTCTTGTTTTTATGGCTTATTGTACACGATTTTTACCGTTCTTCGTTTCTGCCCATTTTTGCATGATTTTGTGGCCTATAACTCACGCTTTTATTGAGATTTTAGATTGTCATTTTATTTATTGGATTTATGGCTTATTGTACACGATTTTTACCGTTCTTCGTTTCTGCCCATTTTTGCATGATTTTGTGGCATATAACTCACGCTTTTATTGAGATTTTTAGATTGTCATTTTATTTCTTGGATTTATGGCTTGTTGTACACGATTTTTATCGTTCTTCGTTTCTGCCCATTTTTGCATGATTTGGTGGCCTATAACTCACGCTTTTATTGAGATTTTAGATTGTCATTTTATTTCTTGGATTTATGGCTTATTGTACACGATTTTAACCGTTCTTCGTTTTTGCCCATTTTTGCATGATTTTGTGGCCTATAACTCACGATTTTATTGAGATTTTAGATTGTCATTTTATTTCTTGGATATATGGCTTATTATACACGATTTTTACTGTTCTTCGTTTCTGCCCATTTTTGCATGATTTTGTGGCCTATAACTCACGCTTTTATTGAGATTTTAGAATGTCATTTTATTTCTTTTATTTATGGCTTATATTACACGGTTTTACCATTTTTTGGTTTTGACGCTTTTTTTCATTATTTTGTGATCTATAGCACACGCTTTTATTGATATTTAACATTGTCATTTTATTTCTTAGATTTATATATTATAATACACGTTTTTTACCGTTTTTCGTTGATACCATTTTTCGGATGATTTTGTGGCATATAGCACACGATTTAATTGATATTTTGAATTATCATTTTATTTCTTAGATTTATGGCCCATTGTACATGATTTTTACCGTTATTCGTTTCTGCCCATTTTTGCATGATTTTGTGGCCTATAACTCACGCTTTTATTGAGATTTTAGATTGTCATTTTATTTCTTGGATTTATGGCTTGTTGTACACGATTTTTATCGTTCTTCGTTTCTGCCCATTTTTGCATATTTTTGTGGCCTATAACTCACGCTTTTATTGAGATTTTAGAGTCTCATTTTTTTTCTTAGATTTATGGCTTATTGTACACGATTTTTACCGTTCTTCGTTTCTGCCCATTTTTGCATGATTTTGTGGCCTATTATAACTCACGCTTTTATTGAGATTTTAGATTGTCATTTTATTTCTTGGATTTAAGGCTTATTGTACACGATATTTACCGTTCTTCGTTTCTGTCCATTTTTGCATGATTTTGTGGCCTATTATAACTCACGCTTTTATTGAGATTTTAGATTGTCATTTTATTTCTTGGATTTAAGGCTTATTGTACACGATATTTACCGTTCTTCGTTTCTGTCCATTTTTGCATGATTTTGTGGCCTATAACTCACGCTTTTATTGAGATTTTAGATTGTCATTTTAGTTCTTAGATTTATGGCTTATTGTACACTATTTTTACCGTTCTTCGTTTCTGCCCATTTTTGCATGATTTTGTGGCATATAACTCACGCTTTTATTGAGATTTTTAGATTGTCATTTTATTTCTTGGATTTATGGCTTGTTGTACACGATTTTTATCGTTCTTCGTTTCTGCCCATTTTTGCATGATTTGGTGGCCTATAACTCACGCTTTTATTGACATTTTAGATTGTCATTTTATTTCTTGGATTTATGGCTTATTGTAGACGATTTTTACCGTTCTTCGTTTCTGTCCATTTTTGCATATTTTTGTGGCCTATAACTCACGCTTTTATTGACATTTTAGAGTCTCATTTTTTTTCTTAGATTTATGGCTTATTGTACACGATTTTTACCGTTCTTCGTTTCTGTCCATTTTTGCATGATTTCGTGGCCTATTATAACTCACGCTTTTATTGAGATTTTAGATTGTCATTTTATTTCTTGGATTTATGGCTTATTGTACACGATATTTACCGTTCTTCGTTTCTGTCCATTTTTGCATGATTTTGTGGCCTATAACTCACGCTTTTATTGAGATTTTAGATTGGCATTTTATTTCTTGGATTTATGGCTTATTGTACACGATTTCTACCGTTCTTCGTTTCTGCCCATTTTTGCATGATTTTGTGGCATATAACTCACGCTTTTATTGAGATTTTAGATTGTCATTTTATTTCTTGGATTTATGGCTTATTGTACACCATTTTTACCGTTCTTCGTTTCTGTCCATTTTTGCATGATTTTGTGGCATATAACTCACGCTTTTATTGAGATTTTAGATTGTCATTTTATTTCTTAGATTTATGGCTTATTGTACACGATTTTTACCGTTTTTCGTTTCTGCCCATTTTGGCATGATTTTGTGGCCTACTCACGCTTTTATTGAGATTTTAGAATGTCATTTTATTTCTTTTATTTATTGCTTATATTACACGTTTTTTACCTTTTTTTCGTTTTGACGCTTTTTTTCATTATTTTTTGATCTATAGCACACGCTTTTATTGATATTTAACATTGTCATTTTATTTCTTGGATTTATATATTATAATACACGGTTTTGTACGGTTTTTCGTTGATACCATTTTTTGCATGATTTTGTGGCATATAGCATACGATTTAATTGATATTTTGAATTATCATTTTATTTCTTAGATTTATGGCCCATTGTACATGATTTTTACCGTTTTCGTTTCTGCCCATTTTTCCATGAATTTGTGGCATAACATACTTTTATTGATATTTTACATTCTCATTTTATTTATTGGATTTATGGCTTATTGTACACGATTTTTACCGTTCTTCGTTTCTGCCCATTTTTGTATGATTTTGTGGCCTATAACTCACGCTTTTATTGACATTTTAGATTGTCATTTTATTTCATGGATTTATGGCTTATTGTACACGATTTTTACCGTTCTTCGTTTCTGCCCATTTTTGCATGATTTTGTGGCCTATAACTCACGCTTTTATTGAGATTTTTAGATTGTCATTTTATTTCTTGGATTTATGGCTTGTTGTACACGATTTTTATCGTTCTTCGTTTCTGCCCATTTTTGCATGATTTGGTGGCCTATAACTCACGCTTTTATTGAGATTTTATATTGTCATTTTATTTCTTGGATTTATGGCTAGGTACACGATTTTTACCGTTCTTCGTTTCTGCCTATTTTTGGATGATTTTGTGGCCTATAACTCATGCTTTTATTGAGATTTTAGATTGTCATTTTATTTCTTCGATTTATGGCTTATTGTAGACGATTTTTACCGTTCTTCGTTTCTGTCCATTTTTGCATATTTTTGTGGCCTATAACTCACGCTTTTATTGAGATTTTAGATTGCCATTTTACTTCTTAGATTTATGGCTTATTGGACACGATTTTTACCGTTATTCCTTTCTGCCCATTTTTGCATGATTTTGTGGCCTATTATAACTCACGCTTTTATTGAGATTTTAGATTGTCATTTTATTTCTTGGATTTATGGCTTATTGTACACGATTTTTACCGTTCTTCGTTTCTGCCCATTTTTGCATGATTTTGTGGCCTATAACTCACGCTTTTATTGAGATTTTAGATTGTCATTTTATTTCTTGGATTTATGGCTTATTGTACACGATTTTTACCGTTCTTCGTTTCTGTCCATTTTTACATGATTTTATGGCATATAACTCACGCTTTTATTGAGATTTTAGATTGTTATTTTACTTCTTAGATTTATGGCTTATTGGACACGATTTTTACCGTTCTTCGTTTCTGCCCATTTTTGCATGATTTTGTGGCCTATTATATAACTCACGCTTTTATTGAGATTTTAGATTGTCATTTTATTTCTTGGAATTATGGCTTATTGTACACGATTTTTACCATTCTTCGTTTCTGCCCATTTTTGCATGATTTAGTGGCCTATAACTCACGCTTTTATTGAGATTTTAGATTGTCATTTTATTTCTTTGATTTATGGCTTATGGTACACGATTTTTACCGTTCTTCGTTTCTGCCTATTTTTGGATGATTTTGTGGCCTATAACTCACGCTTTTATTGAGATTTTAGATTGTCATTTTATTTCTTGGATTTATGGCTTATTGTAGACGATTTTTACCGTTCTTCGTTTCTGTCCATTTTTGCATATTTTTGTGGTCTATAACTCACGCTTTTATTGGGATTTTAGATTATCATTTTTTTTCTTGTATTTATGGCTTATTGTACACAATTTTTACTGTTCTTCGTTTCTGCCCATTTTTGCATGATTTTGTGGCCTATAACTCACGCTTTTATTGAGATTTTAGATTGTCAATTTATTTCTTGGATTTATGGCTTATTGTACACGATCTTTACCGTTCTTCGTTTCTGCCCATTTTTGCATGATTTTGTGGCCTATAACTCACGCTTTTATTGAGATTTTAGATTGTCATTTTATTTCTTGGATTTATGGCTTATTGTACACGATTTTTACCGTTCTTCATTTCTGCCCATTTTTGCATGATTTTATGGCATATAACTCACGCTTTTATTGAGATTTTAAATTGTCATTTTAGTTCTTAGATTTATGGCTTATTGAACACGATTTTTACCGTTATTCGTTTCTGCCCATTTTTGCATGATTTGGTGGCCTATAACTCACGCTTTTATTGAGATTTTAGATTGTCATTTTATTTCTTGGATTTATGGCTTATTGTAGACGATATTTACCGTTCTTCGTTTTTGTCCATTTTTGCATATTTTTGTGGCCTATAACTCACGCTTTTATTGGGATTTTAGATTGTCATTTTATTTCTGGTATTTATGGCTTATTCTACACGATTTTTACTGTTCTTCGTTTCTGCCCATTTTTGCATGATTTTGTGGCCTATTATAACTCACGCTTTTATTGAGATTTTAGATTGTCATTTTATTTCTTGGATTTATGGCTTATTGTACACGATATTTACCGTTCTTCGTTTCTGTCCATTTTTGCATGATTTTGTGGCCTATAACTCACGCTTTTATTGAGATTTTAGATTGTCATTTTATTTCTTGGATTTATGGCTTATTGTACATGATTTCTACTGTTCTTCGTTTCTGCCCATTTTTGCATGATTTTGTGGCCTATTATAACTCACGCTTTTATTGAGATTTTAGATTGTCATTTTATTACTTGGATTTATGGCTTATTGTACACGATATTTACCGTTCTTCGTTTCTGTCCATTTTTGCATGATTTTGTGGCCTATAACTCACGCTTTTATTGAGATTTTAGATTGTCATTTTATTTCTTGGATTTATGGCTTATTGTACACGATTTTTACCGTTCTTCGTTTCTGCCCATTTTTGCATGATTTTGTGGCATATAACTCACGCTTTTATTGAGATTTTAGATTGTCATTTTATTTCTTGTATTTATGGCTTATTGTACACGATTTTTACCTTTCTTCGTTTCTGCCCATTTTTGCATGATTTTATGGCATATAACTCATGCTTTTATTGAGATTTTAGATTGTCAATTTATTTCTTGGATTTATAGCTTATTGTACACGATTTTTACCGTTCTTCGTTTCTGCCCATTTTTGCATGATTTTGTGGCCTATTATAACTCACGCTTTTATTGAGATTTTAGATTGTCATTTTATTTCTTGGATTTAAGGCTTATTGTACACGATATTTACCGTTCTTCGTTTCTGTCCATTTTTGCATGATTTTGTGGCCTATAACTCACGCTTTTATTGAGATTTTAGATTGTCATTTTAGTTCTTAGATTTATGGCTTATTGTACACGATTTTTACCGTTCTTCGTTTCTGCCCATTTTTGCATGATTTTGTGGCATATAACTCACGCTTTTATTGAGATTTTTAGATTGTCATTTTATTTCTTGGATTTATGGCTTGTTGTACACGATTTTTATCGTTCTTCGTTTCTGCCCATTTTTGCATGATTTGGTGGCCTATAACTCACGCTTTTATTGAGATTTTAGATTGTCATTTTATTTCTTGGATTTATGGCTTATGGTACACGATTTTTACCATTCTTCGTTTCTGCCTATTTTTGGATGATTTTGTGGCCTATAACTCACGCTTTTATTGAGATTTTAGATTGTCATTTTATTTCTTGGATTTATGGCTTATTGTAGACGATTTTTACCGTTCTTCGTTTCTGTCCATTTTTGCATATTTTTGTGGCCTATAACTCACGCTTTTATTGAGATTTTAGAGTCTCATTTTTTTTCTTAGATTTATGGCTTATTGTACACGATTTTTACCGTTCTTCGTTTCTGCCCATTTTTGCATGATTTTGTGGCCTATAACTCACGCTTTTATTGAGATTTTAGATTGTCAATTTATTTCTTAGATTTATGCCTTATTGTACACGATATTTACCGTTCTTCGTTTCTGCCCATTTTTGCATGATTTTGTGGCCTATAACTCATGCTTTTATTGAGATTTTAGATTGTCATTTTATTTCTTGGATTTATGGCTTATTATACACGATTTTTACCGTTCTTCATTTCTGCCCATTTTTGCATGATTTTATGGCAAACTCACGCTTTTATTGAGATTTTAAATTGTCATTTTAGTTCTTAGATTTATGGCTTATTGGACACGATTTTTACCGTTATTCGTTTCTGCCCATTTTTGCATGATTTTGTGACCTATAACTCACGCTTTTATTGAGATTTTAGATTGTCATTTTATTTCTGGTATTTATGGGTTATTGTACACGATTTTTACCGTTATTCGTTTCTGCCCATTTTTGCATGATTTTGTGGCCTATAACTCACGCTTTTATTGAGATTTTATATTGTCATTTTATTTCTTGGATTTATGGCTTATTGTACAGGATATTTACCGTTCTTCGTTTCTGCCCATTTTTGCATGATTTTGTGGCCTATAACTCACGCTTTTATTGATATTTTAGATTGTCATTTTAGTTCTTAGATTTATGGCTTATTGGACACGATTTTTAGCGTTATTCGTTTCTGCCCATTTTTGCATGATTTTGTGGCATATTATAACTCACGCTTTTATTGAGATTTTAGATTGTCATTTTATTTCTTGGATTTATGGCTTATTGTACACGATATTTACCGTTCTTCGTTTCTGTCCATTTTTGCATGATTTTGTGGCCTAACTCACGCTTTTATTGAGATTTTAGATTGTCATTTTATTTCTTGGATTTATGGCTTATTGTACACGATTTTTACCGTTCTTCGTTTCTGCCCATTTTTGCATGATTTTGTGGCATATAACTCACGCTTTCATTGAGATTTTAGATTGTCATTTTATTATTTGGATTTATGGCTTATTGTACACGATTTTTACCGTTATTCGTTTCTGCCCATTTTTGCATGATTTTATGGCATATAACTCATGCTTTTATTGAGATTTTAGATTGTCAATTTATTTCTTGGATTTATGGATAGTACACGATTTTTACCGTTCTTCGTTTCTGCCCATTTTTGCATGATTTTGTGGCCTATAACTCACGCTTTTATTGAGATTTTAGATTGTCATTTTATTTCTGGGATTTATGGCTTATTGTTCACGATTTTTATCGTTCTTCGTTTCTGACCATTTTTGCATGATTTTGTGGCCTATAACTCACGTTTTTATTGATATTTTAGATTGTCATTTTAGTTCTTAGATTTATGGCTTATGGTACACGATTTTTACCGTTCTTCGTTTCTGCCTATTTTTGGATTATTTTGTGGCATATAACTCACGCTTTTATTGAGATTTTAGATTGTCATTTTATTTCTTGAATTTATGGCTTATTGTAGACGATATTTACCGTTCTTCGTTTCTGTCCATTTTTGCATATTTTTGTGGCCTATAACTCACGCTTTTATTGAGATTTTAAATTGTCATTTTATTTCTGGTATTTATGGCTTATTGTACACGATTTTTACTGTTCTTCGTTTCTGCCCATTTTTGCATGATTTTGTGGCATATAACTCACGCTTTTATTGAGATTTTAAATTGTCATTTTAGTTCTTGAATTTATGGCTTATTGGACACGATTTTTACCGTTATTCGTTTCTGCCCATTTTTGCATGATTTTGTGGCCTATAACTCACGCTTTTAGTACTGTTTTTTAGCACCGAGGTCAATCACTACCTTGATCTTGATGTTTTGTTCCTGTGCACACATTGAGTGATACAGTACTACATATCCAATAAACACACAGTGATGGTACATGATACAATCACAAGTCACAACCCTTCCGTAAAACATGTATTTTTCTCCTCAAATAAACAAAAGTAGTTCGAGAAGTTCGTATAATCATTAAATCATATGTACTATTATATTGTAGTGTGCCTTGTTCTTTATACACAATTCATATTTTGGATATACATTGTTTCAGACAACTCTTCATCACGCCGTTAACAGTAATTGCCGACAGATGATTTATAATCTACCTAATTGTGTCGGGGTTCGTATCAGGTGGATTCGTACACATTCCTAACAGACTTCAACTGTTGTCGCTCTTACCATCCTCCATCATTTGACTGTTGGCAGGATCATCATATTTGAGTGATTGAAATCTGCCAAAAACAGAATAAGCTGCAACAATTAAACAAAGGGAATGGTACAGGTTTTTGACATTTAAAAAGAGGACCTCAGATTCCAACTCCAAAGACGGGGACAGAGCTATAATTAATATTGAGGTTGCCAAATTCAAAGTGCGATGTTTCAGGGTTGCAGAAGAAAATGTATTTGAAATATTTTCTAAGAATCTTACAGAATAAATAAAATCCATTTTCTTAAATTGTGGACTTGCTGCAGCAACTCTACGTCACATTATAGCTCCATTCCCGTCCAAAAAGCACTGGAATTAGTTCAAAATCAAATAATTCTATATATAAATGAGTAATTACAAAGGGGAAAAGCAAGGCAAAGACTTCTTTACGGCGTACACCTGCATTGCCACTACCAACACAGACAATCCAGTTGTGGACTCGGTACTAATACCGTCTTCTCCTATGTTGCAATGAAATAAAGGCTAGAAGTGCAACACATCCTTTTTCCTTCCTGTAGTGAGTCTTTAATCCCTTCACTTGTAAAACAAGTCTCCAATCAAGTAAGAAAACGAGATCAAGTCCCAAACTAGGCACCAAATTAATAAAGAACGAAGCCAATACTCAAGCAAATGCTTGTTAAGCCTTCAGGGAGAGCAGGGTGTAGTTGTCTTTCCATGCCCTCAAAGCTATTATTATTTTTTCTTGTTCAGGCAATACACCCTGCGGCCAAATCTCAGTATCACTGGTCAAGGTCCGAGGAATGCTAGCAAGTAAGCCAAGCCCACCCCAGCACATACATAAATGTAAATATATGGAGTTCAATAAATGGACACGGATTTAGAGTAAAAACTTCCAAAGAATGGAGATATAGCAAATTGGATTAACGCACTAGCGAATTTGGGCAATGACTGGATTGAAGAATTCTGAGATAATGAAAGCACACTTAGCTAAGTAATCAAAACACTGCTACTGGAAAGTTACTAAAGAGAGATTACAATTTTGTCAAATGATCCAAAATGGGTGTATTTGGAAAGCCATGTGAAGGTGGTATTTATAGTCCCTTCAGACTCATAGTACAGGGACTATTGAGTCCCGCAGCCAAACGAGGCCTTATATATCCTCATTCCTCACTATACCGACATGGATCTGGTAAAACTATAAAAGCTGGGAGATGGCAGGTTATGAGACTATGACGGCGTAAAAAAACGAGATTCATATCTGGCTTCCTACTTTCTAGGACCAATTGGGATTCCAATCTTCAAAAACATGACAGTTGGGATGACAACGAGTCGATCAACAACTCATCTCATCGTCTCCGACTCACACTTAGGGACCACTATGCATATTTTTCTTTTTAAAAAATGCAACTTTTGATAAATTGAACATAATATATCATAAATCAGTGAATAAATAAATAAATTACTTCCTTATTCTTAAGCGTATTAATATCCTACGTATATCTTAAAATTCTCCGTATTGCCATACCCCTTATCTGTTTTCGTGCAACATAGGTCTCTACGGGTTATAGGGCAAACATAGCCTGCTATGGGACATATGAGCACGCTCAAATGCAAAAACTACAATTGCCAGATAGTTTCGTATCACTGACATTCCATGGCTATTTTACTCATATCAGAGACTTTGAATGACCTTTTAGAACTGATAGGTTTTCGAAGAATATGCACAATAGACTAAATGGTCCAAGATGAGCAAATAGGAGAAAACATAAGGAAGCATCACACAACTCTATAAAAAAACTTAGAGCTAGGCCCTTTTAACCAAAGTATCACTGAATATATAGTGGTGGCTAACAGATAACTTCATTCAGATTTATAGTCGTAACGTCATTTTATATGGAAGAAAGAAGAAATTTTTTTAGAAATCTCAATTTATATAGATTAAAAATTTGATTATTACTCGACTCTCTGGATAAAAATTCCAAACAGCAATGTTAAAGAAACATATCCTCTCCGATTAAAATAATAAATCTTTCAGAGACCATTCCCAATTGTAAAAGAAATTCTGGAAAGAACAAATATTTTCAGAAAAGCTACATTTAAAATGAAAAAAAGAAACTTTTTATAATTGACGTACAAAATTTTCACCTTTTCATATACCAGAATCTTCCCGACGCTGGGCTAGTCCCCATGTTTTCAACCTGCAAACAACGAGTATCATTATTAGACTCGCCGCTTCATATCCCCATTTACTTCGTTAAATAATGAGCACACCAGATGATTCTTTTTTAAGATTTTCAGAGAGTAACAAGATTGTTTGTCATATGCAAAAAAAAAATCACTTCAACAGATAAGTTAGGCTAAATCAGGGAACAGCGATTAAATGCCCACCTATAAATTATAATGTTTATGTGATAAGTATAACTTGTAATATTAAATTAATCGGCCCTACAAATATCAAATTTTTGTGAGACTAAAACTGATATGAAGGTCGTACCTCATAAGAAGCTAGCAGCTATTAAACCATCCGGAACTACAATAAGTTTTGAATTCCTCTTCTCCACCCTAGTACTGTTTCAAATGGTAACTTGAAAAAATGATGCCAACATAAATAGAAATATCATGGGGATAGCGGCAATGATTATTGTACAGGTTGTCAAAGGGACAATTTACATCTTCATATGCTGAAGAAAAAGTAGTAATTATTAATTGTATTTGTGCCAGAACCTCTACAGAATAGGAGTTAGGTTCCTCATATTCATTACTTGATGAATCAAAACAAGTTAAACAACAACAATGAAAAAGAAGAAGAAGAAGACCTTATAGCATCCACAACTAAATATAAAAACAACAGTAAGGATACAAAACTTCTGCAAATAATCACATTGGTTTATTATTATAAAATCCATAAATACTCAGTTTAGCTCAAACTAACTGCTCTGCTTTCTTTGAATAACTTAACCCCCACCATTCTATCAAATGTTGTATATAATATAAGTCGATAATCCTGACCAGAACCAAAAAAAAAAAAAAAAAGAGAAAAAAAAAACTTATGTTATCATCTGTTGTGACTGTTTCCTTTGAATGATCTCTGCAGTCGCTTGCCGAATTTATTTCCGAGAAATCAATTTAATAGCCAGGGTACCGGTTGCGTCCAAGTTGGTTAGGATATAATCCCATGTTAGCTAAAAAGACTACTGCAATAACAGCCAAACCACCAACAACGAACCAAATCCATTGCTGCCATTTTCTTTTATTTTTGTTACGCAGAGGTGCCGGTAGAGCAGAAGCAGTTTTAATTTTGTTGTGCTGTTTTGTGAATGCTTTTGGAGGCTTCTTGGCTGCTGTTACCGCCACCACAGGTGTAGGATTGAGTTCTTTGGTATCAGTCTCCTTCACTGTCATCACAGCTGTTAAATCTGAGGCCGGGGCGATTATCTCCCCTTCTTCTCCTCCTACTCCTGCCTTCTTCCTTTCTTTCTTTTTCGCCCTTTTCTCCTTCTCCTGTAGGCAACCCATAAATGAAAATTGAGAAAAGAAGAAAAATACCATGAGCACT
The DNA here is from genome assembly GCA_963682055.1 of Primula veris. Taxonomy (NCBI): domain Eukaryota; kingdom Viridiplantae; phylum Streptophyta; class Magnoliopsida; order Ericales; family Primulaceae; genus Primula; species Primula veris. Next base: position 37,178,171 of record OY821743.1, on the reverse strand, counting down.
ACTACTATTAATATTCAAGGGTTTCTATTTACTGCTTTGCACACCAACATATCACGGCCGATCTACAATGATTTGTAATTAGTTCGGCTGATGTAATCAAGGTTTCAAAAGGTACTATGCGGGTTCTAGGGGGATAGGGTCTGCCTGGTGCCTAATTGGCAGCCTAGGCCGCCTTTTTCCCGCCTAGGCCCGCCTAATGCCTAGGCGCATAGTCACCGCCTAGCGCCTAGGCGGACGCCTTTTGAAATACGGGATGTAATGTTTACTGCTGATTTGATAGACTCGTTCATTTTAGCATATAGGTTAGAATATTCAAACGATAATTAACATAAAGTTAGTATACTGACTATAATAGCATAAGGTTGGAGGTGTTTTGTCTATTAACTCTTAAGTAATCGTATCAAACGTAAAAAATAGTGTACAGATCCGATTATCTCGATATAGAAAGTGCATAAACAGTAAAAAGGAATCTAGAAAAAATATACCTTGTCTTTCTGTTCAGCTTCTTTCTGTGCCCGCGCCTCAGCTCTGATTTGTGCCTTCTCAGCAATTTTTCTTTTCCTTTCCAACGCCTCTTTTGCTTTGGCTGTTTCCTCCAACCGTCTTTGCTCTTTCAGCTTAGCTTCTTCCTCTTTATTTCTCGATTGCTCTTCTTTTCTATTTACCTCTTGCTCCTCTTTTGTTTGTTTCTTATTATTACTCACTTCTTCCATTGTATCTACAATCTTTCTTTTCTTCTCCACCGAATCGTTGACAGGCAGAGAATTGTTCTCCATAGCAGGTTTTTTTGCTTTCTCTTTCTTGTTGGTCTGTTCCACAACCTTTTCCACAGATTTAAATTCTGGTATTTCAGCAGCTTTTATGGTTGATAATGGTTTTTCCCTTTTATCCACCTCTGGCGTAACCAGTGGTAACTCGGGGTTTACCTGGCCTACTCTATAACAGGACGAAGTAATACTTTTATCCACAAAACTGGTAACTCCTACAGGTACTTGTTCCTCGTTTGGGCCAAGAGCACGACCATCCATAGTTCTCAATCTCCACAAAGTACTCCTTGTATTGCACCGCACGTACTCCTTCCGAAACTCATCATCTTTATTCCACAATTCCATCATTTTTTCCACCTGATCAAAATTCCAAAAGATCAGAAAAAAGTTGCAGTTGCCTTTTTTCTGACATGAAGCAAAAATAGAGGTAAAAAAATGGTAACCTGGTTCAGACAGAGACGGTGAAGTGCCCCTTTATCTCTGCTTGATGCATAATTATGAGCTGCTGTTGTGTCATCCTTGAACGTACGAAAATGAGCATTCTGCAAGTTAAAAAAAAATCACTGTTTATACCCCAAACTGGAGCAAGTTACTAAAATACCCAACGAAACACTGTACACATTGACGTATCAGCAACACTAGTCCCGATGGAACAGAAATGTGCTATAGTAAAAGAACATGTACACTGCATCTTGTACATGGAAATATCTTAAATTAGAATTATCAACCACATTTAACGAAGTGTTTTAATTAAAGTCCTAATACATGTACATGTCATTTCATATACATAAATAATGAAAAAGGACACGTACAGGGATGAGTATTTGTTGTTTGTGCAGATAATTCTCACATAAAGACTGTTTTCAGTATCCGTAGTTGTTTATCTTTTTAATCAATGGGTTAACATCATAAAGCTAGCAACCACATGAGAGGACAATTGATCACACAAAATACCACTGTTTCCAGCATTGTGTGGTTCCATCACAGTTTGGGTGGTCAAAATATTGCAAAAAGAAAGGTCCCACAAAATTGCAATGATATTGGATTCCTTTGCACGTATGTTTGTGTGTGGATGTAGGTGTATTGGCAAATGGAAAATAAAGTAACAAGTCCCTCAATTAAAAAACTAGGTTAGAAATGAATGGTCGGAAACTGTTTTTCCGTGAATTCAAATGCATCACATGCCTGCTTGCTGGTCTGCTGGACCAGTTTTGCCATATAAGTACAGCATGACTTGTTACAGGTTTTACCAAATAATAATTTTGAAAAACCCTTGGTTCTTTCTATTCAAGGATTAATCTGATCTTTTAATAAAGGGAAAGACACATGCTATTAGAAAACAAACCTTCTCATAAAATTGTTTTCGGAGATTCTGCAAATTCATGTATGCTTCTTGACGAATATTCTGTGCTTCGCCATGCTGAGTATATATTTTCTCTAGCTTTTTCTTTTCTTCCTTTAACTTTGTATCTGCCTCCACAGCAATTGCTTCAGCATTTGAGACCTTTTGCTTGAGACGCTCAAGGTCCTTCTTCAAGGTCTGCAATTAAAGGAAAACTGTCAGCAATGAAATACCGAATTAATTATTAGTACAAGTGGAAAGAAAACTGCTGTTTCTCAGAACAAGTCTTAGTCACCTTCAATTGCTCTTCAATTTGTTCTCTCTCATCCATAGCTTTCCGAACTTCATCCTGGCTACCCATATTAGAGGAAAGTTGTTCACGGTAAAGCTTCAACTGCTTGATTTCACGAATAAACTGTTTTTCTTCTTTCAAAGGCAGCGTTTCATGTTGCATCATGTGTTCCATATGCTTTATCTGCCAATAAAGTGCGCAACAGTATTAGTACATTCATACTAATACGACAATGAAGATTTAAGAGTCCATGCAAAGAAAAAATATGCTAAGAGATGAAAGATCTTAACCCTGGTGTCAATGTCTTCGACAGAGATGGCATTCTTAACCCGATTAATGATGGATTGAACATGGTCAATTTCCTGCCTTTTCAACCTAACTAAACGACGTGCATCTCTCTCTTCTGATACTTTGGCTGTGTAATCACTCCGAGCCTGCTGCAAGTTTCCCTGTTTAACAGACAAATCATATTAAACATATGAAAAAATAGCTAAAAGTTTGAAAAAGACCTTGGAAGAATTGTTTACCCTGATGACCTGCATCTGGAATTTGATGCCCTCCCTCTTTTGCGTTTTTTCAGTTACTTGTACCTCAGCTTGTCTGATTTGTTCATTAAGTTCATCATCGTAATACTTGGGCATTCTGATTAAGAAGTTGAATGGCCTTTCTACAACAAATTCCACTTCCACGTCAACATCTTTTTCAACCTTCGGATGAGCGGTACTCTCCTCCGCTGCAGGGGGTGGCTTCGAGACATCATTTTCAGAGACACAACTGGCTTGATATATCCCAGGGACAAAAGATCCAAATTGAACTGATGCCCGAGATATGACTGGAGCATTAGTGTAAGAAACTTTCATCCCATTTAAAGAAGAGTTGGGCATTTCAGAATCTGATACGATATTATCAACACTGCTTGTGATTTCATGAACTAAACCACCTTTTACATGGCAAGGCATGGCTTCTGTGCCGTTGGATATTTCATTAGCTTTGTTAGAGGCTTTCGCAACATCAACTTCCCCTTCTGTGCTATTGGGTATTTCATTAACTTCCTCTGAGGTTTTCACAACTTCTACTTTTACGCCGTCTGATATTTCATCAACTTTGTTGGAGGGTTTTGCAACTTCAACTTCTACTTCTGTACCGGTGGATATTTTGTCAACTTCGTCGGAGGGTTTTGCAACTTCTACTTCTGTGCCGTTGGATAATTCATCAACCTCGTTGGAGCCTTTTTTAACTTCAACATCCTCTTCTGCGCCGTTGGATATTTCATCAACTTCATCAGATGCCTTTGTAACTTTAACTTGCACGTTCGCACCATTATTGACCGGAGACATAATATTACCCCCCTTAGTTTCCGATTTAATGGAATCTTCAGACGAATGCAAATTATTTCCATTTTCGTAGGAATCTTGCCGTAAGCTTGCATCTTGGCAATCACTCGGATTTTCGACTACTGAAACTTCCTCTTCCTCTTCAGCTTCCAAAATGTTCTTAACTGGGCATAAAAGTTCGTTCGCATCAGGTTCTAGTGTTCTTAAGCCACCAATAGAATTACAACTATTGGCGGTTTCAGAGGAGTCATGAAGTAAAGCTGCATCTTGAATGTGGCAATCACTTGAATCTTCGGTTACTAAGGCTTCCTTTTCTGGTTCTGCAATGTTATCGACCACACACAAAAGTTCAGTCGCCACAATTTCTGGTGTCATTAAATCAATAGGTGAGTTCACATAGTTGTCACTTTCAGAGGACTCTTTATGTACCGATGCATCTGGAATCGAGCAATCACACGGAAGTCCCATTACCAAGGTTTCCTCTTCCTCCTTTGCTTCTGGGATATTATTGTCATTTTGAGACAAATCTTTTTGTACAACTTCATCTTCAGAGGACTCTTTATGTACAGCTGCATCTGGAACTGGGCAATCGCACGGAAGTCCCGCTACCAAGGCTTCATCTTCCTCTTTTGCTTCTGAGATATTATTGTCGTTTTGAGACAAATTTTTCTGTACAACTTCAACTTCAGAGGACTCTTTATGTACCACTGCATCTGAAATTGGGCAATCACACGGAAGTCTAGTTACCGAGGCTTCCTCTTCCTCGTCTGCTTCTGGGATATTATTGTCGGTTTGAGACAAATCTTTCTGTACAATTTCATCTTCTATTCGGCAATCACAAGGTTTTATAGGTAGTATGGTTTTCTCTCCCTCTGCAACGTTAATAAACGGACACACAATATCTTTGCTCACTGAGGCTTCCTGTTCCGATATAGATTCCGCGGCGTTTTCAAGCGGACACAAAAGATCATCCTCCTTAGGTTCTGGTGAATGCGAATCACGAGAAGATTTGGTTACCAACAGTTCTTCTTCATCACCCCTGCTAGCTTCTGATTCCATAAAATCACCAGTTAAATTCAAACTGTTCTTCTTTTGTACAGCTTCATCTTCATTTGGGACATCAGACGGATATTTGGTCAGAGAGGCTTCCTCCTCTTTTGTTTCCACGGCATTATCAACCGGGCACAAAAGATCAACCCCATTACTTTCTGGTTTCATGTGATCAGTATCTTGAATTTGGCAATTATTTGGATCTTTTATTGCCGAGGCTTCTTCTTTCTCTGGTCTAGAAGAGGGGAAGGTGTCTTTGCCATCGACTATTACATATTCGACGGCCTCAGCCACCATATCTTCTTCTCTCGACTCTAAATGAGTCGAAAATTCTGAAACAATAGCTTTTTCTTCATCAAAAGATTGTGTAACATCATGAGAAGGGGGTGAAGTCTCAGATGTAACTCGATCCACCGCAACCTCCTCATCTTGGGTAATGCCCACGCAATCTTCACCCTCGATGCACAGAGTGGTAGATTTCGAATCAGCGCCAGGACCATCGAATTGGATGGGTCCAAGATTTCTGTAAACATCTTCCATCAAGAACTTTGTTACATTCTGTCTCAGCATCCTGCAAACCAAACCAACAGATAATTATAGAACGTGAAAAACAGTATTTCATGATAGATAACTAACAGAAATTACGATGCGGAATGCAAATCAATGATAACAAAATGTGTCACGGGTCAACAAAAGAATCATACTCATATGCTTTTCCTTTCAAATCCACAGTAGCAGGATGCAAAGCAGGCTTTCCATGAGATTCCACAGTCATCATTGCCTGTGTTAAATAAATTAATAGAAAAAGTCAACATTCGCTTCTGTAAATCAAGGCATATTAGCAAACCAAAAGAACTGGACCAATCCAACAACTTTCAGATATTGGAACTGAACCAACACTATCTCCTTGTAATATTATCAGGACACAGATACGGAATATTGCCCAAAGATAGAACCTACCGTAATTGGAGCTGCACCACAATGCCACTCATTCACTGGATTCTTAAGTTTGGTAACAGATGCTAAATAACCAGTCAGTCCAGCTACCAATATATGGTAACAGACGTGCCCAACAACCTAGTCCAGAAAGCAAAATAACCATCAAATAATGAAGAGAACATCTATTAGCGAAAACATGGGAAAATAGCATTAAGCCAGAACTTACAAATGCATAATCGCAGTCGAACTTGGAAGGTGAGGATCCTCTCATTTCGTAACCAAAACAGTTGCAAATAGCATTGAACTTCTTCCCCTCGTATGTTCCTTCTTTCTGTTTGAGTTTCCAGCAAAGAGTAAGGCCAACAAAAGATATAATAAGCAAATCCTCAGAAAGTATCTAGTTCTTATATATATTATTACATACCAATCTCTTGTTCATTTCTATTTCAACAAGTTGAGCTAAAATTTTCTCTGTCTCAATCTGCAAGAAAGCACAAAAGAAATAAGTTAATAAATGATCTTCATAACAATGTGGTTCTCTAGTACGATAGTGTTCTCAGACAACATTACCTGAGATAATTGTGCAGGATCATCTAGTTCTGGGAGGAGAAAAAGCTGTAACCACATAAGCACACGTAAGCATGAGGACTGGGGACAAGAAATAATATGGAAACTTAAAGATAGAATTGTGTGAGAGGTGAACCTTATCCCTTGCGGATGAGGGTAAAGACTCAAACAAGGCAGATATCGACGGTGAAAGTTGAGAAGGAATCTCATCAACTGATACGCCTTTCTCAAGCAAGGCATGAATTTCCTATGACACACAATAAGCAATACATAGCATATTAAAAGAGGTTCACTTATATAGAAATAAAAGCAGAGAAGGTACAAAATATTCATGGATTGAATTTTACATGGGGAGGCAAAACACAAAACTAGTGTAGCATGTGTAGCATGTAACAGAATAAGGAAGTTGTTATTTCGTTTAGATAGAGTAATAAAGAAGGAACAATCACATTAATAATTCAAGAGTATAAATACCTTCAAGAGAGCGTACACTTCAGGGATGCTCCCAGTCAGGCCCTCTGGCAGCAGAATGACTCCATGATACTTGTCTAGGTAGGTTAGTAAAGTGAATAACAATGAGAAGAGAAAAAGAAAACTTTTAAGAAACAAATAAAAAATAAAGTAGGCCACCAAACCTTGGTCTGCCCTGGCTTGTACTGAGTCGCAAATTTGTTTTATCAGGTCAGAGAGAGTAAACTTTGAAGCAGAAACCTCCTCACCAAGAATCACCTAAAAAGGAAGTAGCTAAATCAGTACGAATGTGATGAGAGCTGGAAAGATACTGCCTCCAAATAGGAAAATCATTAGAGCAATTGACATAGATGAATCATACCATGTTTGGATGTGACTGAAGAGTGCATTCTAGAGCGAAATGTGATGCTTTACCCCCCATGAGACGGAGAAAATAATAATACTGCAAATGGAATAACAAACAAAAAAATTACATAGCAGTTCACGATAATGAAGAACCAAGAAGAGCTCGATAAACGATAGCGGCGCAAGTTTGAGACGAACACGACATTTGACATTTTATAGAAAGTTAAAAAGTGCATGCCCCTCTGAAAAACATGAATTTGAACTTTAATTTGTTACCTTCCCTGCAGATAGAGCGTCAGTGCATGCATTACTGATTAGCTGAGAAGTGACCTGGAATCCAAGACGGACAACCACACACAAAATGTTCAGTTCCTGGTTAAAAACAATAGTTTAATAATTGAACAGAAGCTAGTAATATTACCTTACATACGGTATCAAAACCAACATTTGTTTCAACAAACTGGTTCTTGAGATCTCCATTTACGGTCACAGGAACCCCAACCACCTGAAAAGATAATGTGGTAATTCGTAAATGTTAATCACAATAAACTGCATTAAATTTGGATAATTTAAATCAATTTCTTGAACAAAACAAGCACATGGTATAAAGTATAAACAAGCTTAAAAAAGGAAAATAAATACGATTTCGATGAGTATGATCGCAGCTTCTTAACAATGTGATAAATAAGGAACGTAATTATATTCTACCAAAAAATCACATGCTAAATGCTACCTTTGTTGGACATTTTGCTTCCGTAAATCTTTCAGCAAGCTGAGCAGCATAGTTATTTGATGTGACACCTATAGATGTAGAGGCATATTGTTAAGGAGTCTGAAAACACTGTTTATTTCGGAAAATTAAAGGGAAAAGGGAAATTACCTCCAAGGATAACAAGGCCATCCAATTTTAACGAAGTACAAGAAGTCATTGCAGCGTTAACCAGCTCAGCGGTCGTTATTTGATCTTCTTTCTTAAAAAGCAAATCACAGCCACCTAGAAAAAAATGGTCAATTTTTGTTAATTTGAGTCTCCAGGGAGAAGGCATGCAAATGAAAATTCAAACGGTTACTAAAATCCAGCGCTACCTTGATTTTTATAGGTTGAAAGTATGTCATCTGTGATCTCAAGAGTTTTCTGTGCAGATAACCCTTCATAACCATCTGAAAGAAAGAGTGAAACAAGATTCTCAAGAATAAATTATAATGCCTTGATAACCAAAAGCAAAATTTTCTACTATGAAAGTAGGTCTGTGCCATGCAGGCCACAATATAACTTAATAAAATGTTATGGTTCTTAAACAAAATCGATGGGCACAGTATTGTTACTGTCATAACAGTTACAACTGAAAAGTTACGACACTACCTCGTAAAGGAGTGTGAAAAGACGCCAAAGACAAATAACATAGGAGTAAACCAAGAAAGAGGGACCTAGCCACGTAGTGATGATTATGAATAAGCACTTAGGTTCTTAATCAGACAGGGAATCTTTCTTAGTTTCTTTTTTTGAACCCCTACCTTCCTAAATAAATGTTCATTACGTGGATTCCTACTATTTAATGGGGACAGATCCGTTACACTTTGTTTTTGCTATTTTTCCAAGTTTACTCTCACCCTTTGTCTTGTCAAGGTATAATGCAAATTAAAAAGTAGGCGAAAATTAGAGTCACGACATATTCTTTGCCACTTTCAGAAACGGGACAGTAAGATTTTAAATATGCCAGGGGAGTATTTTTCCTCTCTTTATATTGACAAACAAAACAGTCTGCAAATTTTTATGAATCATGCGGAAGCAGATTATAAAGAAACGAAGATTGCCAAGAGAATACATACCTACAAATCCGAGTAATACACTGTCAGGGTTATGAGTTTTGAGAGCATTGTGAATACCCCATAAGACGTTGTGACCTCCAGGAGATTGCCTCCCACAAAAGACGACCCCAACTCTGATAGGAGTGATACTGTTATTAGAGGAGAGAGACGTAGAGGGGAGGTCGGCAGTATCACTAAGAAATCGAACCAAAGGCTGGCCAAATGTGTGTGGAAACATTTCGCCGATCATTTGAGCATCAGATGGGTTCGCCGCTGAAGTTGCTTCGCCATATTCTACCCTTACACTCGTACCCTGGTGAGAAAGAATATTTAAAGCTTAAATGAGTATGTATAATACAAGTGTGCAGCACATCCGGCTCTGAATGTTTGAAAAGTCCTGGAAAGTGGATCTATCTTTACTTCTTTTTTTGAAGTAAAATGATTTATTTCCGAATCTTCTAATAAAAACCAAGTCTTTTTCCAATTTTAGCTTTTCCGGCTCGAAACAAAATCAACTTCGATATTGTTGTTATTACCCATATTCTTATGATTATGTGGTTCATTCGAATAAGAAAACTGCAAATACAACGTGTCAGGACAGATCCCGCTTTTTTTTTTTTTTTACTAAACTGAGTTTTGATACACATGTAAATAAAGAGATCTCAACTAGATTTGTGAAAAAAGCAAAAGTCATATAAATGCCAACATATGGTCTGCGACCAACATGATAGACCAAATTGGGACATAATCTCTAGTTTAATAACGACAAAAACAATTATTAGTTTTTCAAAAAGTGGCGGTAAGGAGGTCGAAAGAGAAGTAACTATAAAACTGAGTGAAGCTCAAGCTGAAAGACTGAAATGCAGCAATTTAACACTAATAAACAGACCAACTCTCGTATGATCACTATACAAATTGAAAACAGATCATTAGAAGGAAAGCAAAATAAAAGAAACTCAAGACAAATGATCTGCGATCAACATAACAAAACATAAAACTATACACACCATAAGTCGAAAACCTGTAAATCATCTCTAATTTAACAACAACAACAGTTAATATTCTATAAGTTGATAGAGAGAGGGTAAAAGAAAACTGTAATGTGTTATTTTTGGAAAGAAGATATTTTTACGGGTGTAATAAGGTTGAGGGGCAAAGCTCCATTACTAGGACAGTAATTGAAACAAGATCAGCAGGTGAAAAAGGCAAAAAAAAAAAAAAAAAGTAATTTAAATGATACAAAGCATAAACCCGAAAACAAATATATATATATATAGTATAAAATATAAAAAAAGAAGAGAGAGATAGTTTAGAAGAGAAGAGGTGATGTGTAATATAATGTTGGGGGTGAGAGGTTAGAAAGGAGATAAATATGTAAAGGGAGTTTGTAGGCATGGATCCCTTACCCCCTCCTAAGTATGAAAGGAGCAGTCAGTCAGTCAGTCCCTTTTACTCTCTCTCTCTCTCTCTACACTCATTTTACACAACCCTCCCCCATCATTTCAGGCTGCTACATTTAAATTTATACCACAATTCATCATCATCATCCCCACTATATATATATATATATATATATATAATCTATTATCTAAAACCACAACTAATAATAATAATAATAATAAAACAAAGAGAGAGTTGAGTGAATGTAATAATGTAGGGTTTGATCTGGTAAAATAAAAGCAAAGTAAGGTCAAAAATAATAATAATAATATAAAAAAGAAAAAAGGAAAGTAAAAAAAAAAAGAGAGAGAGAGATCCAATAAAATAACGGGGGGGTGGGGGTGGTGTATTAAGGGTTAAAGAAGATGGATCAGATCAGATCATATATCATATATCAATATATATCATATATCATATTATGGGTTTCATTCTACTCCGATCTTACAGCATTGTTCTCCATTCTCATAATATTAATAATAAAATAAATATACCTGGAGGAGACAGAGGGGAAGAGAAGGAAGATAATTCGAACGAACCCCCAAATCTCTCTCTTCACCACTATCCATTCTCATCTCTCTCTCTCTCTCTCTTGCAGATGCAGCAAGCAGCAAGCAAGCAAGTACCTTTCTCTCTCTCTCTCTCTCTCTATATATATATATATATCTATGAGGAGTACTTATATTTTATTATTATTATTATTACGCGTCGACAGGAGGAGGGAGATATATATATATATATGTGTACTACTTTACTTGTACACACACACACTCACACACACTACTTATTATTATTTATTATTATTATCCCTTCTCCTATTATTATCTCATATATCATCAAACCATTCAACTCTTTTGATTTTATTTTATTACATCAACCTCTTCTATTTTGTATCATCATCACTCTTAACTTATATACATACACTACTTACTACTTATGTTTTTTTTTTGTTTTTTTTGTAAAACCGATTCTATCAAATCTTTCTTTTCCTTTTTCATTACTCTCCTTCACTCTTATTTATTTCTTTCTCTTCTTTCTTTTTTTTTTTGTCTACATTCACATTTTACTTTGTATCTGCATTCATTTCTTTTTTCTTATAGATCACTTTTTCTTTTCTATGCATTTAATACCTACATTTTGCATTACATTTTTTACTTTTTTCTTTTTTGACCATTTTATTTCCATTAATGACGGATTTTTCAATGTTTGACCACTTTATCGGTTACACTACTTGATAGCCTCATTTATTTTAAGTCGTCGATGAATTTAATCATATCAATATGTTGAACAAAAAATATAAATAAATAAAACTCAAATATGTAAACTCCCGTTTGCCTCGCACTATACGTACATTGCATTTGTGCTTTTCTTTATCGTTCAAACCCTTTCGCGTCATCACTCAAATTAATTCTTATGTTGCATTGTCAACCTACGCTCACTAATAAGATCTGACAATAGCAATTCATCATTAATTCAATAGCACATGTGCTTCACAACAGAGACATGCTTGCTCACGACACTATAAATTACAAACACTTACGTTAACTGATCATTGCAATATTAGTAGCAATGATGGATTTGTCATCTTACAATTCATACATCTCCTTGCTTAGATTTGTCGGTTTCACAATCCGAACCCATACTAGATCTTTTATGCTAATTAAAATCACCTGCTTCAATATACGTTATAAAGTAAAACCATCAACCTATAAATCTTGACAGTACGATAAATTAATTTAGTTTAATAAGTTTCGATAACAAAGTCGAGTTCTAAACTGAAATAGACGACCGTTTGATCAATATCAGACCTAGTCGATGGTTGGTGACAATGACTGACTCATTCACCAAACTCGCTCTAGTACCACTGGCTTGGGATGGAGGTTTTGTTTCCCGGAAAAAAAAGTTGTCCTTCCCCATTAAGAAAATTGTAATAAGATATATTTATGATTTTTTCTAATAATATATTATTTTTTAAAACATATGCGTAATCATATTTTTTAAAACAGCGATAACAACAAAACTGTATCATAATTTCATTTGAGTGTGTGGTGAAGATTTTACTAGTATTATTTTCTTACATATATAAAACGTATTTTGTGTCATTCGACGTCGTAAGTCCCTAGGCAATCCTTATAATCGTGAGGTTAGGAGCGGTCACCCTTGCAAGCCTTGATCTTCCTCTTTAGGCTCACACTTGATATTGGGTTTGGTTCAACTCCTTACAGAAATCATATGATAGGCCAATTTATTGAAATAAAGTTACCCCTAATTATAGACTAGTTTTAGGCCCGATCCTCATGATTTTATTCTCCAACTAAATAAACTTTTTATTTCATTTGGTGCAGTAAAGACTAAAGATACTAAGATTGAGAATGGACATAGTAAGTCCTCTTAAGACAAGGAGACGATCAATTCCCTCTCAATTACATATTTTCCATATTTGTCAAAATTGAATATTTAGGGAAATAATGGTCCCCCTAATTAGACTAATTAACACGCATGCGTAGAGAACAAACAATGTAACATTTTGGAAGGGAGGGGAATGTTGTCTTTCTTCATATTATTTGAAATATACAAATGGATTTTGCTACTTAACATATGGTTGTTACGTACGTAGTAACAAAATAGCTGCCCATATATAGCTGTAACACATAAGTTTGTAGGACCAAAGAAAAGAAAGCGATGTATATATATTTGACTACTAGTTAAAGTTATTAGTATTATACAATTACTTATGGATTGAAGCTCATGAGAGACAACTAAACTAATGACTAGTATATATATATATAAGTCAAGTCTCAAAACTTAGTAGCCTAGTATATGGATGAATAATTGTACACCTTCGATTTCATAATTACTGAATAAAGATTCATATACAAATCAATATATTACGCCACCTCTCGAATTTCATCGAAAACATTTTATGGTATTATAACGGTGCACACATTGTGGGTTCGTATCTAATTTTTAAAATCCAAAAATCCAGCAAAAATATAGATTATGGATTTTTTTTGATTAAAAATCTGAATTTTAAGAATAAATTTTTTTTTATAATAACCAAACAACTATTAAAAAAATATGGATTTTCAAAATCTAAAAATAATAAAAAAGACGCCGCTGCCGGGGATCGAACCCGGGTCACCCGCGTGACAGGCGGGAATACTTACCACTATACTACAACGACCTTATTTGATTTTAAAGCACTAATGAAATTAGTTTACTTTTCATAAGAACCACAGTTGGACCATTTTGATTTAAGAATCGTAGTTCAGAAGATCAGAACAAAAATAAATTGATTTTCCGGTCTATTAACTACTATTTTTCATTTTATATTTAAAAAGAAATTAAAAAAGTAACACTTAGTATCTTCGATTTACATTTTTGTCAGCAAGCCTACCACATGATTATAAAATAAAATTAAGGCTTATCAAAAGAAAAATCAATTTTGTGATCCTCTTGGACCCTTTTAAGCCCCATAGGCGGCCGTGTTGTATTTTTCCTACCATAATCATTTTCTGAAAACTCCAAATCCGTAGAACACGACACCGGAGAGTCGGGCATGCTTTGGTTGTGATATCGCGGTGCTGTTGGCGAGAATGCTTGTGTTGATTTGTACTTGTGGAGCAAATGCAAGGGTGAAGTGCCTGTACTAGTACTAGGAGTTGTATCCCCAGACATTATCCCAGAATAAGCTACAGATACGTCCCCTTCTTTTGTCCTTAACTTTTTCCTCTCTTTTGCTGCTTTTCGCCATTTTCTTAACGCATTTGTTGTTTGCTCCTCGAATATTGCTTTTTTCATGTGAGACCCCATCTGCATGAATATCAATAATTATGAGTTCTCATAAAAATAATTCAGGTTTCATTTGGCTCGTCGTTTGTATAGACCAGGATGGAGTTTATCATGGCCAAGTACTATCAAGTATCACGACAGTATAATTTATTACTTCATATCACACTACTATCATTTTTTTTTTTCAATTTGGTACAAAACCGTTTTTTAGATGGATGAAATACTTCGATATATTTTCTGATGATAGTACAGAGAACTGTTGAAAGTACAGGATTAGAATGAGTGCTTACTTGAGTGACTAAGACATAAAGGGGGAATGTGATGTAGCTGCAGATAAACTGAATGATCAAACCTAACGCAACTTTGAACACGACGATAGCCACCGTTTCCCGATGGCACGAGTACAACCCAAACTCATACTGCATAATTTCTCACAAACATTAGAAAATGATTTGTTGAATAATGACACGTTATAATACTACTTGATGTCGAAATTTGAAAGGATTTTCTGAATGAGTACCCAAGCCCACAAGAAGTATGCCATCTGGAATGCGTTCTGCACAACGTAAAGTTAATGTTACCTTAGTTTGTCTGTTCAGGAAAAAAGAGCCCGAAAAATAAATGAAGATATAAGTACACCTGAAAAGAGGTGAAATGTATCAAGATTAAGACCCAATGGGGCTTATTAAACCAGAAATAATGGTTGCTTGGTTCTACAACAGGTGCTCCTTTAACAACAGTTGTTCTATCCTCAATTTGCTGAGCCATCTCCATTATTACAAGTTCAAGTTTTGTGCCCACTAAGAGGAGTATCTAAAAGAAAAAAAATGCAGATTTGTTTTAAGAACTAAAGATTTTTGAGTTACCACATGTTAGACTACTATGTTAGTCCTTCAGATCGAAAGGAAAAAGGTTCAGACTCTTACTGTTAGTGGTATAAATGTTACCCAGGTGAGGATGTGCCAACCTGTTCAAGTTCAATAATATAAACATATTTAATTTTAACGATTTATAACTGATGAAGTCAAGGAATGCCTAAAGGATTTGTCCAAAATTAGAAACTAAGTGAGGAAAAAGAAAGGACATTAAATGAATTTTCTTACTGTATACATTGAGAAGCAATAAGATGAGGGCATATATCCAGAGTGGGATGCTGCAAAGTCGACATTAATTCGAAACAAATATTAGATAGTTCAGACATACCAACGGAATTTCAAGCTCAATTATATTCAAGTGTGAGTACTGATTTACTGCTGGAGTATTACCTAATCCCTACAACCACTTTGAAGTCATCTTCCATGGATCTTTGAAGGTACTTATGAAAATCAAATTTACTATTGGGAGCAAAATGTGCCTATTGTAACAAGTAATAAAAAAAAAAATTAGTCTTAATACACAGACAAATTAAGCATAAGATGGATATTGTTTTGGGGATGTTAACCGTGCCACTTACGTTGATAAAACCGTGGCGCATAGTCGTATAATCCACCTTTGATATTGAACCAAAAAATTGTCTAAAAAAGGCCACCTGTATGCAAAATACAACATTAAAAACCGATAAGTTAATTTACTCTTGTTGTTTCACGCTTCTCATGCTTTCAATACTCATGTGCTCAGACCAATATAGTATTATCATGTAGGCAAAATACTTACGACCCATCTCAGACCAGGCTTTCTAGAAAACCCAGTATGACGCTTGACAAATGTGGTTTGATGGGTGAACCTAAACCTTGAAGGATCTGCGTATATTTAGACAAGAGTCACATATTCATACGAGGGAAACCATTGAATTTAAGCCAAGTTTTTGCAGTTTTGTTTAAATAAAAAAGGGAAAATGTATCTAACCGTTTGTGAATTCATATTCCAAAGAGGATGTATCAGATTCCCAGCCCTTCAGTTTCCTCATCTGCAGACAAATTTACAATAATAAAGTATAAAAAGTCAATTGAATTTAAAGACCTTAAGCAGGCCTTGTCTTTGACTAGTCCGTATAGATTCCGATTGCTGAAAAAGGAAACAACTCTTCTGCACTGTTCTATTTTTACATATAGTTGGTTAGGTATTTGACCATATAAATATGTAAGTGGCATCTGTCACAAAAATACGAAGTTGCGAGAGCAACAATAAAGTGCAGTACTTACTTTGGCCTGTGAAAGAGCGACGATGATAACACTATAAAGGACATGAAAGACGGCCAATACGAAAATAAATATATGCAGTTGATGCAATCCTTTGTAAGATATAAGTGGCACTTTCCCCTGATTATTTACAACAAACACAGAATATAGAAATTAAACATTGATCAACAGACGCCAACATATAAGCTTCTCTATTCCCGATGACAGTGTACTTATAATTAAGGATAAGTTAAGCTAGGATATGTAATAAAAAAGAAAAGGGACTAACTTTGCCAGTGCAGTACTCGGCGTAGTTATCACCTCCAGCAAGCATTCGATGCCATGACACGTCATTGTGATCATGACCATACTCAGAAAATGAAAGTAATTTTCTCCGTCTGGCATCATGATCATTTTTATCAAGTCCTTCTTCACATGGTAGCATTGTGTTCCCCACTTTCACGGGAATACATATTTTGGTAACATACGTTGTGCCAACCGTAAGCAAAAAAGAAATAAACCCCAATAACATGAGCTCTGCAGAAACAAAATTGTAATTTACATACGGAATGGAAAAAAAATGTATACTGGTCTTTAGAGAGTGTGTGCAATCAAATAGAACAAACAGTTTAATGAAGATTCAAATGTGTGGCGATTTGATTTCTACAAACTTATGTAGCAACCATAATTCCATCTATGAAAGAAGAATATAGTACCCTTAGAAGTTAGAATATGGCAAAAGAAGGAAATACAATTATAACTAACCAGCTTTGATTTTCTCCAATGCCTCGAGCATAGCTTTTTTCTGCTTCTTTTGGAACCACTGTCATTACATAGAGAAAACTACATAGATAAATATACAAATCAATGCATACAGCAGTTTAAGGGAGCTTGGTTTTTTCAACCTACTCATATTGACAATTTGACATATGATCACAACTCAAAGTATTGTGCGGATCGATATTTACCTTTCCAAGAGAGTGAATTCCATGTTCAATGAGTATAGAAAGGATAATGAACACAGCACAAACAAGAGCAACAGCCCATGTCGGGGTCTCTTCGAGTGATCTATCTTTAGCTACAATAGCCATATCTTATCAGCATACATGTAACGTCCGATTGCAACCAAAAAATAATTTATAGCCTCTCAAATCATAATGATTTAAATTTTTCTTTCCAAAATAGCTATCGACATGTGTGTATATATATATATATATATATATATATGACTTCCCTCAAAACAAACTGAAGGGGTTGGGTATAGAATTAATTAAGAGCAAGCTTTAATTGGAGCTTAATTTGTTTACTTATAGAAAACAAAGGCAAATTAAAGAGGCCTGATGATAATGGGTACACATGGAGAGCTAGCATCGATCTTTAGAGAGTCCGAATGAACGCGTTTACGATGTAGAAAAATACACACATCACACGACAACAGTTTTAATTAAATGGGATAATTCAAATTTTAGCCGGCCGTGTTGAACAAATTCTTGTTCTTGTAGTCATGTCAGTCTATTACTATGTTTTGTTTTATGCATGCATGCATGTATATATATATATATATATATAGCTAGCTGGTTCACCAATTAACCACCATCTTTATTTGGCCTTTGTAGCTAGTGCTTCGGAATTGTTTTCTATACGTCACTAGTCTTTATTTAATACTCCTACGTACTACGTACACACTTTTGATGAAACACCAATTTCGTCTTAAAAATTACTGCTACCTTTAATTTATTATATTACTCTATTCATTCACAAATTATTTATTGTTATGCATGGCAATGATCATATATATATATATATATATATATATATATATATATATATATATGTTTGACCAGGTCTAGAGAATCTACATAACTTGACAGCCGTACGGCCGGGGTTCATGAGAGATAAAAGAAAACAACGTAACATATATTGCATTCCAGCTCATTGTGAAATATAAACTTGGGTAACGATAAAATGTTAGTCCAACTTAATTATGATCGAATTGATGAATGAGTCTCCTTGTCACATATATGCATGTTTCCATCACCTTTAATTTGTGATACATATATAATTTAATAATACATACACCCGTTATATATATCGATGTTTTTCCTAGCTAATGTGTTACTCATGTTGTTTTAATTTGTGATAATTGTGTACTACTATAGTATAGTATAATACTACTATCTCCCCTCATCATTTCCTCTCCATAACCAACCATATATTTAGCTAATCAGGCCTGCATTTCTTGGAGATGTACATATACAAGGTTGGAATGCAATTTTACAATTAATCTCCTAACTTATCTTGGAATTACTTGCAATACAATATTAATGACCTACATATATAGAAGCATGACCTAAAATGTGCTTTTAAAGATGCACAAGAGATAGTAGCTAGCTAGCTAGCTAGAATATATAGGGATTGTACGTTTTGTTTTTATTCCCTAATTAATAGTAGTAATTAGCTAGACGCGGAAGCAATTGATGACTTGTACAGTCGACCAAAATTAATTAAGATGCCGATAAAAGGTGGAAAAGTTAAAGCCATGCAAAAGAATGAAACTAAAAAAAATGAGAATAATTAAGTGAAATGTATTATTACTTACAAATAAGTTATAAATAAATGTTGGCATTGAAACTTAATTAGTAAGAAAGAAGATATATAATTGGTGGGGCTATAAATAATAAATGAATACCGGAATAAGAAATGGATATTATAGTAAGTAGTAAAAATGATGATGAGTTAGTTTTGTATGTGAAGGTAAATGGTATGATATTGCAGGGATGTGGATGGAGTCTACGGGTTAGACGGACACGAACACAAACAAGAACACATGAACACGAATCTTATAGTGACCCGTGTTAAAGATATATATATATATATATATAATAGTAATCGTGCCCCACGCGTTGCGTGTGCGGCGCACAACGTAATAAAAATATAAAAAATATGTATAGTTATGATAAAATTAAATATGTGAATAATAAAAAAAAATATAGTTTAAGATTTTAAAAAAAAATTGTTTGTTAAAGAGGGATAAATATATAATTTTATTAGTTTTTATTTTTTATATTTTTAGATGAGTATTGTATTATTGTAATTAATATAAATATATATGAATATTTTTGAATAAAAAATAAATAAATTGAGTATGACAATGGATTATTATAATAGAATGATATATATAGTGGGGTATTAATAAATGGGGGGCAGTAGTGCGGTATTAAGAAATGGGCCAAAAAGAGAGGACGATCATAGATATTATTCTTCCCACCCTCCTCTTTTTTTTTCTGAAACCGAAACCCAATCTTCTATTCTTCTCTCTCTCTCTCTCTCTCTGTATATAGATATAAATATATATATATATAGATTCTGTGGGTTCATTCAGAAGAATAGAATAGAATAGAATCGAAGGGTGGGGAGAGAGAAAGAGATGAAAACAAGCATTATTTCTTCATCACCATCTCCCTATTATTATTATTATTGTACCCTTTTTTTAATAATATAATTTACGAAGTAATTCATAGTTATCCACCATACTCTTTTTTCTTTTTTTTTTTACGTTTCTCTCTCTCTTTCCGAATTACCCCCCACACACACAGCTAATTAGTATTTTAATTAGTATATTAATTAGGGAGTAAATCCACCATACTCTTTTTGCTCTTTTTCGTTTTAAGAAAAAATTTAATAAAAAAAAAACAGGGAGTATTTAATAAGAATATATCCACCATGCAGTATTACTAGTTATTATTAAATGGAGAATTGGGAGATGATTTAGTTGAGATATGAGGCACTAGTTTAGTTTAGTTTTGGCAGAGAGAGATGATTAAATTACTAACCCTAAACCCATTTTGCTATTATTATATATAAACCCCCCCTCCTCCCTCTTCCCTTTTTCACCGTTTCCAACTCAACTGCGACTTTGGTGCTAAACATTTCTTTGTCAAACTTATCTTCTTCTTCTTTTTTTTTGTTGTTGTTGTGTGTGTGTGTGTGTTTGTTTGTTTATGTTATGTGTTTTTTACTAAGAGACTTATGAGTAGAGTGTAGTTGCTTATAATTATTTCACCCAAACTGTTTTTATTATTATTATTTGATTATCTTTCCCATCTTATTAATTACCCCCCCGTTTTTCTCATTCTCATTATTCTCAACCCTAGTTCTTCCCCCAATTACTCAATACTTCCTCCACTCTTCACTAACACTACCTTTTTGTGCCCTTATTATTATTATTATTTATTTGCCTGTTTAACTTGGTAACTTAATTACTGTTTTAACTTGGGTCCCTAATTAAGTATTTTGAGTGTTTTTGACAAGAGTTTGGATCATAAGTTTTTACCCATATGTCTTTTGGTTAGTTTATGTCCAGCTGTGTTTCACCATATGTATATATAATTACCTTCTCTTCTTTATTATTATTATTATTATTTCATTTACTTTTTTTTTAAACTTTCCTTCTCCAGCATGCTACAACGTTGTCCTGCTGGTTTTATAGCTTTCACTTACTTCCCACTTTCTGACTTCAGTTTTATAAGGGATCAATATTAAACTGAGGCTTGTATTAGCCTTAATACCAAATTGATCGTATCCGTATCGTATCCGATACTCCAAAAAAAATATTGAAGTATCCTCCTACATAGCATTACAGCAAATATAATACTGTAGCTTGCTACCCACTTATGTTGTGAATTGAACTAGATCTATTTCACAGTGTTTGTTTTCTGTTGGTTGCAAGCAGTTGAATGCTAATCACTATTTTGAACATATAATCTATCTACTTTCTTTTTCACCTACATGTTGATTACATTAGTTTAATTTTCTTTTGATTATGCATCTTTTTAGGGTTCTCGTTTGGACCAGCGACTCGGAAGCGTTACCCCTAGCAACTTGTCCTTTGGGATTAATGGAATTGGTAAAACACAGCTGTCCACTTCCAAAAGGGGTGGTTTAACTATTCAAGCAGCTTACAGGTAAAATCTTATCATGTGTATGTTAAATTATATACTATTAACTTATAGAATGATATGCAATGCATAACTTTTAAAGTACTCATTTCTGTTTTTTTGTTGGTAACTCTTCTTTTCTGAACAACCATAGAGGAGAAGATGGGTCTGGGAGTTCAAGCAACTTTCTTGGCGGCTTTGTTTTTGGAGGATTAATAGCTGGGCACTCTTGGCTTTGTTTATGCACCTCAGGTTTAGTGCTCAATCTACTATCTACATTTTTGGTCCACTTCTTATAAACCAATCTTTATTTATTTCAGAATTTCTAACCATACAGTTATCTTGTGCTTGTGAATATGCATAATTTTATTTAGTTCTTAATATAACCATGTAAAGCTTAGTATACTATCTTATATTTACTACCTGGAAAATTGTATGTGACAGATCAGCAAGGCATTGTCTGGAGCCGACAAAAAGGAGATGATGAGTAAACTGCCCAAATTCATATACGATGAAGAAAAGGCATTGGAGGTGAGCTAATTATCTATTTACTTTGCCGTCAGTTCCAAACTTTTTACACCCTGCTTTTAAGATTTTGAAAACACCTAACTATCCATTTTTCTAAGTAGTGCACCAGATTATTGCTCTGTTCTCATCACATTTTCCGCTAGATTGGGTGTATGAAATTGGATGTCATAATAGCTGGGTGTACAAATCTGTAACTATTACTACTTATGGGTTACTACATCCATGTGATTGTTACATTCATCCATTTTGTACTAATGAGGAAAAACCCGAAAGTCTGATGTAGAAATAAATAAAATAAAATCTTTGGGTACTACATCGTAAAAACGTGATGGTAGAGCTGACATGACTGAAATAAACCCTTTTATTTTGTTTCATTCTTGTTGCTCAATTTTGTATCTGTTGTTTATTTGGCAGAAAACACGTAAGAAGCTGGCAGAAAAGATTGCACGGCTAAATTCAGCAATAGATGATGTTTCTTCTCAGCTTCGACCGGAAAATTCTCAAAATGAAGAGGCTAAGGATACAGAAAAAAAGGCCGAAAATGCATCTGAGCTTGAAGAAGTAGCTTTATAAGGTTGTTCCTGTAGACAGTTGGTGCCAACATCGACTAGTATTCAGGGGAAATAGTCTTTCTTTTTTCGTGACTTATGGACCTGTTAATGTTCTATTTTGTGGATTTTGAGGTTTGAGACGTTCAAGTGAATACAGTTGGTAGTTCAAATAAGTTAAATTGCTCAGTACCTGGTTTGAGATGTAGTGTTGCTCTTTATCAGTGTGAAGACTTTAAGTTCTCTAATTCCTTCTCTATATCGATGGTTCGTTTTTTCCTATCATTTCTGTCTGATCTTTAACGTGCTGTTTGGCCGAGTTTTGGCTGAAATTTGCTCAGACTCGAATGAATAATTTGATTCTATACTGCGTGAATCATACCCATTATTTCCTTCATAGTGGTCCGGTAGCATTAATGATTTTTGTTTTTGCTTTTCCAATGTTAAAACGTTTAGGTGATTTCATGCCGTAACTGTAATCATTTTCTGCTGTGATTACTAGGAAGCCTTAAAGCATTAGTTATCAGAACTGTTATGTAATCAACTACTTCAGTTATCAATATTATCCAAGTTTCTTATGGAAAATGCTCCTATTTATGCAGTCACAGACAAGAACTGACTTGTTATTGGTTCTTGAAAGACGTGGATTAAAATCTAACCAATCCACTTTGTAGTTTGAAGTTTGACTTGTTATTTCCAAAAGAACCATTTTAAAACTGATGAAAAAATCTTTTTTTTTTAAGCTAGAAATAATGGTCGTCATTTACTGTAGGTAAATCGAGAAATAATGTAGAATCCAGAACAGGACGGGAATTGTTTTCGTTGCTCGTTTTTACTGTATTTTGGCATGAACGGATGACATCATGATTCCCTCAAAACTATAAAATGGCAAATAAGGGACACAAGGGATGAGTGAATGAATCACCTAATAAGATTCTTGGAATTTGAGTTATTTTATTTCTTATTCTGATAAGAAACGAAATTAAAACATCACCTTATCTCCAATCTTTGACGATGGATCATTGTCACCACAGGTTCCTATATCTTCTTTCCACCCTATATTTTTCCATCTGTTTCAGTTAGTTTCTAACCAAACAATCTAAAGTTGATAGTCAGTTGTATGGACATCATTATATAAATGTGTGTGTGTGTGTGTATCTAAAGCAAGGAAAGAGTGTACTAAGCCATGGCCACACAAGCAGCTCTAGCATCTACAAAAATCCCAGCAAACAATAGAATATCCCACTCTAAGCCCACTCACTCTTTCCCTGCCCAATGCACCCTTAAAGTTAGTTATCATATCTTCCTCTCTCTCTATGAATATATAATTGTATTGAACTAGTCTAATGCATCAACTTTATATTGTTGTCAATTATGTTAATATGATACTAGTTATTTCCTTTTTTGTGTTGAAATAGAGAGTTGAAGTAGCAGAGTTCTCCGGTCTTCGATCCAGCGGATGCGTGACGTACTCCAAGAACGCCAATGAGTCGTCCTTCTTCGACACAATAGCCGCTCAACTTACAAACAAGGTTTATCATCTTCTTATTCATTTTATATTAACATTCATACTTTATAATGTGATACTGAAACATAATTGTGTAAGTATCTTGATATTCATCCCAGGATATATTTCATGTAGTGTGCCAGTGGTAATTTTTTTTCCAAAATCAGACTGCAGGATGGACTCCAGTTAGGGGGCAAGCGACCGCCAAATTGAAAGTGGCGATAAATGGGTTTGGAAGGATTGGTAGAAACTTCCTTAGGTGTTGGCATGGACGCGAAAACTCACCACTCGAGGTCGTCGTGGTAAATGACAGTGGTGGTGTCAGAAACGTGAGTATAACTCTTTAAATTCCATTCCATTATTTACAATATTTCTTATTGTGATTTCTTGATTTCATACTGATTACACATGCACGCTCTGATTGTTACAGGCATCTCACCTGTTAAAGTATGACTCAATGCTTGGTACATTCAAGGCAGATGTGAAAATAGTGGACAACGAAACCATCTCTGTTGATGGTAAGAACATTTTGGTTGTATCACAAAGAGACCCACTCAAGCTCCCCTGGGCCGAACTTGGAATTGACATTGTTATTGAGGTTACGTATCTTTCTTTCGTGCCTTCTATACAAATACATCTACTGTAACGTACTAGCATTTTCAGCAGAGTATAGTTAATTTACTTTCATTTGATACTGATTCAGACTTATGTTTCTTGGGAACTAATGTAAACAAATAGGGAACAGGAGTGTTTGTCGATGGACCAGGTGCAGGAAAGCATATTCAAGCTGGTGCAAAGAAAGTCATAATAACAGCCCCAGCAAAAGGTGCTGATATTCCCACCTATGTTATTGGTGTCAATGAAGGAGGCTACGGGCATGATGTTGCTAACATTATCAGGTCCTTTTTTTTTTAATGAAATTTGAGTACTATATCGTTTTGAAATGATGAAAAAAAAAAAAGAAAAGGTTCTGACAAGAAAGTGGTAATACGTAGTGAGACATTTTTGTTTGCTTTAGCACAAGTTGAATTTTGGGAGCAAATCTTCAATTTATTTTTCCAATTACAGCAATGCATCATGCACGACTAACTGCTTGGCTCCGTTTGTAAAAGTCATGGATGAAGCATTAGGTAACTACATACTCCTTTAGTAGACAGCTAGATTGTTTTTTTTTTTGTTGTTGTTTCACATCTACCTTAACCATATAAGCGATTACTGTTTCGGACATAACTTCTCGGATTGTCATTATTTCCCTCAATTAGCCAAAACTTATAAGTATGACATAATTTCATAAACACGGTGATGACATGTAACCGAGGTGGCATAAAGACGATGATAACACATAAGTGAGGTAGAATCATCCGTCTACTGGCAAACGGTATAAATATACAGTGGTCTACGATTGAGTTGGTTTCTTGATTTATTTGTTTAGTTGGTTTACGCAAACTCATCTCTTCGGTAGGAGAGTTGTCAGGTAGCTATAGAAACTCGTAACTCCTCGTTAAAAATCAAAGGATAAAATAAATTATTTTTTCCACCTTCCCGCAAAGTGGTTAAACAAACTCCATGAGTTCATATATCAATTTTAGTGTACAACTCTACTGGCTATTCAAGTGAAATTATTTACCGGCATAAATTAATCTGCAGGTATCGTTAAGGGAACCATGACAACCACTCACTCATACACCGGTGATCAGGTAAAGTCCATCTTCAAGCACATAAAATAAAAAGCAATTAAAGGTTTTGTAATTAAAGACTTGGATCTGAATCAATAACTTGCAGATATTATATGTGTTGCAACGATTGTTGCTTTGAATATATGTTTTGAAAACTCAAGGTTAAATAGGCTTTGCGTACAAGAACTGGCATCATTGTATAAGTTTGCGTATATGTAATATGCAGAGACTGCTGGACGCGTCACACAGGGACTTGAGGCGAGCAAGAGCGGCAGCCCTCAACATAGTCCCAACAAGCACAGGTGCAGCCAAGGCCGTATCCCTAGTGCTACCACAGCTCAAAGGCAAGCTCAACGGCATTGCCCTTAGGGTCCCTACCCCTAATGTATCCGTTGTTGACCTTGTTGTCAATGTCTCAAACAAGGGACTCACTGCCGAAGACGTCAACAATGCCTTCAGGAAGGCTGCTGACGGCCCGCTGAAGGGTATTCTTGCGGTGTGCGACTTGCCTCTGGTGTCTGTTGACTTTAGGTGCTCTGATGTGTCGTCTACGATTGACTCGTCGTTGACCATGGTTATGGGTGATGACATGGTTAAGGTTGTGGCTTGGTACGACAACGAATGGGGATACAGGTACACTATTATTAATCATTATTTAAGGCCAATAATATATATATATAAACATGGGAAAGAATGGGATGGTGATCAAAATCCTTTAATTGAGTGTGTTTTTGTTACAAAATAAGTTAAAAGCATATTTTTTGTTAAAATGGTTGCAGTCAAAGGGTGGTGGATTTGGCACACTTGGTAGCAAGTAAGTGGCCGGGAGTGACTGTTGAAGGAAGCGGAGACCCGTTGGAGGATTTCTGCAAGGATAACCCTGCTGAGGAAGAGTGCAAACTCTACGAAGCCTGATACAATTTTATGACTTTAATTTAATTGTGTCTCTTTACCCTCTTTTTTTATATATTTTAACCCTTATGTTTGTCTTCAAAAGTAAGTAATATTCCTGTTTAGGGAAGCAAACCATCTTTCGTCCTACAAATTACTACAAACTCAAAATTAATGTCTATTTGTATTTGAAGAGTGAGAAGAATAAAATCGTTTTATTTTTATTTATTTTTTTAGGGTGGGTGGGGGGGTGTTTTACAATGTTCATATTCCTGTACAAGCAGCAATGAATCATCTAAATACTAGTAGTATCACACTGGTTTTAACTACATGCATATATTATCAAAATAGAAGACGTACGTAGTAGTGGCGTATATTAGCGACTTAATTTATGATTAATTAATAAAAGTAATTAAGCTGTTCTTGGTTAGACAAATTGTGTACTTCAATTAAGTTTTGGTTTAGGATTTAGGATTTAGGGTTTAGGAAGGAGTAACCGTATAATCAAACATTTTGCTTCATTTTGCAGTAGTTGTAAAGAGAAGACAAGTTGAAATTAGACAAAAATGTATGTATGTTTGCCACATCAAATCATCCTATTAATACCGGTGTGAGTGGAAATCAAAACGTAAAAATAAACGAGGGATAATGTCCAAAACACAGAATACCTTATAAATTTCTTTCAAAAACATACAAACATGTATTTATTAGAGTTGTATGTTTTGAAAATAAACGGGCCAAAAGAGAGAGAGAGAGAGAGAGAGAGGGGTGATTGGGGGTAGCAAAACGAAAGAGAAAACAAGTTTAGCCCAAAACGGAAAGCCCAATATGAACCACCCCCACTCACTCATACCTCAAACCTCAATTTACTCAAAACAAACAAACAAACAAACAAACTTACTTTTTTACTCTCTCTCTCTTCGTTTTAAGTTTTTATTTATTTATTTTCTCTCCTTTTCTTAATTAATTACTACTCAAATGTCCTCATCTCTTTTTTTTTTTGAGACAAACAACAGAGATGAACATTTTGTTTTGTTTTTATAAGTAAGTAGTTGGAATTTTGTTACCAAACAAGTCAAATCTGTGTTTCCATTTTATATATTTATTTATTTAGTGTAAATGATGATGTTTTTATATACACTTGATCTCTGAAATTTCATATGAGGTAACTAGTGTTGACAACATACATCTTTACTGATTCACTTTTCTTTTCATTTAACTTTTTCTTTTATTTTTATTATAATCTGCCCTTTTGGTTTATTCTACTCATATACAAAAATATATTAGGAAATTAATGCTAATGTTATGAGGGGAGTTATTAAGTATGATGTGAATCATTGTGTTGTGTGTGTATTTTTTGTTGATGCTTTGCATATTGTTAATGTTTTGTTTCATCAGATTTCTTCTTCATTTAGATAAATCCAACATTATTTCATTGTGTTAAAACATGATTTACCTTTAATATGTCCATATTTTATACTTACATTCTTATTTTATCTTCTACATATTTTATAACACCACTATAATCATCTGTTAATACTCAACACCTCGCGATTCATCTTTTTACAAATGACAATTGAGTTTAAATTTAGTAACAAATGCATTTCTTGATGCTCACCACAAGCGGTGGGCGATAAGCTGCCTTTCATCGCAACGTATTAAATTTAGAAATTGCATCTAAGTAGCAGCATTTACTACTTAAAAAGTTCTCCTTCTTACATTTTCAGTCTTCATGGTTGATTGTCTGCGCTCTTTTCATCTAAACATATCATCCAATTCCACAGTTGCCCAAATACTTTTATGTTTATTACAAATAATTTTTTTTTTTAAGTTATGCAAGTGAGGATACCTTAATTTGGCTTCTCAAATAAGCGAATTTTCTATTTGAGCGCTTACATAACTTGAAATTGTTCGATCAGTTACTGATGAAGCCTCAAATTAAAATCTCATTAAAACTAAATTTTACTCTTTGTTCCTTTTTTTTATTTATTTTAAAGTTATCAGTACCTGTACTTGGCGGGAAATATGCATAATCACTTTGTTCTCTTATCTTGTTTTGATATGTTTAATACCAAAGATAATATACATATTGTGGCTAAACTTGATCTCTAAATTGAAGTCCACTTGACAACTTTTTGCTCTGATGGCTTGCTATTCTTGTATATGTGCTTCATTTTATAAGTCATCCATATATATTTACATTTATTAATTTACTGCTTTTTTAGTATCCATATTCCATAAAAGCATTGTATTCTGATATGAAGTGGTGGAATCCCTCATGGTCGGTCTCCTGGATCACGATGTAATTCTTTCTGAAATTTTAGAAAGCCTAAATGTCAAAGTGATTGTATCTATGACTTTCCCGTCATTTTGTTATGTATTTACTCTGTTTTGTAATGATGTGAAATATATGTAAAATATATCTTTCCCTCATGTTTTTGTTTTCATTTGGTACAAAAACAGCGTGTTAATGATGTTTAAGACTTGATCTCTGATCTTCAGGTAAGTTATGTTGACAACATTATAACTTATGCGCTTGTTTGCATACCCTCCCTTTAAAAAACACAATCTTTCTTAGTTATACTGATGCAAAAGCTTTTTGAAGATTTACACATAGTTGTTTAAACGAAAGGGAAAGATTCTGAATTATTATCATCTAAACCTTTGTTGCATCTTTTCATTAGATTTCTTCTTCATATAGATTGCGCATTATTTCTTTGTTATCATGAATTACCTTAATGTGGATTTTTTTTTATTGTGTTTCCTTTTTTACTTATTTATTTAGATTGAATTGAAAAGAAAAGAAAAGAAAAGAAAAGAAAAGAAAAAGAGAGTGCAAATGATGTTTTTACACTTGATCTCTGAAATTTCAGGTAAGTCCTGTTGACAACATATCATCATTACTGATGCACTTTTCTTTTTCGTAACTCTTAAACCTTTTTTTTTCTAATAAAATCTGCCCTGGTTATTGTACTTATATAAAATAAAAATATAGCGGATGTTCTGAGTTAATAACATTCTCAAGTAAAATATATCTGACTTTCCCATAATTTTGTTAGGTGCTTACTCTGCTTTGTAATGATGTACAATACATGTAAAATATATATTTCCCTCATGTTTTAGATAGCTTGCTAGTGATGTTTTAGAGTTGATCTCTGATTTTTAGGTAAGTCATATTGATAACATTATAACTTATGCGCTTGTTTGCATAGTCTGATAAAAAAAAAACAGTTTTTCTTACTTATATTGATGCAAACACTGTGTGAAGATTTATACATAGTCCTTTAAAAGAAGGGAAGAATTCCAAGTTATGTTTAATCTCTTATTCTTCTAATGCGCCCACTTGTTAATTTCCAAATTGGTATTGCTTTGATGCTTGCTAAGTGACTTTTTGTTGATAGTTTAGTTTGATTGTATTTCTGATGGAACTAGAAGAGATCAGGATATCATTTCGAAAGATGGTAGAATCTAGAATATGTGAACTATATATAGACATATATATGTGTGTAAAACATGTAATACCTTAGTTTGTTACCTTACAGCGTTTTTATTTGTAAAATCAAACACTTAACACTCGACAACTTTCTTTTACAACGAGTCAATGAGCATGACTCACGATATCTGTTATAAGACATAAAAAAAAAAAAGAGTGTTTATAGTTCATTACCCTCATATACATGATGCTCACGACTAGGTGAGCCCTTATTGTATCTATCTAAGAATAGAGATTGCATGTAGGTAGAACAGTTTTTTTTATTATGTTTGACGGTTTAGCTTTCGTAATTTTCATGGCTTTTGAGCTTAGGCATCTCAATCTGATACTTCACAGTCTGTTCCTTCCACTTTCCATCATCCAAATAGATCTCATAGAAATTCACTTTCCCTTGGGCTGTAACCGTCAATCCAATACTGCTTCTTGTCCCATATAGTCCCTATGCATGCGTTAATTAGACATAAATGTCAGTTACATATGATATAGGTTCTTGCCAATACTATTCTTTCCCAAGTATCTCTAAAGGGACAGCAACGACTTCTCCACTAACACTGATCTTAAACGTCTACTCATTACATCATTTAATTATGCATAACTTTACCATTTCTATAAATCTAGAACTATGTAATTAATTTATTTAGTATCTACCAATGTTTTTGATGGCTTAGATTCTGAACTGAAAGATAGCTTGATTCATTGTTTGACGGGCTCTCTTTGAGCTTGAAGACCAGTAGTTAAATTTGATAATTTTGATTATAACCAATGACCTATGGAATCTAACTTTTATTTCAAGTTTATGAGTACCAATGTTGGAGTTAAAATGTTCTACCAAATGCAGCTCGATCCTGAACCACTAATGAGATGTCTGGCACTGCGAAAGGCTCAAAAACAGTCCCTTGTCACCTCAAATAATATAAATATATAATAAGAGTTCTAGTTCTTACGTACCAGGGGTGTGTCAACCTCTACGAAAATGGGACTAAGACTTAGTTCCCACTCTGTTGAGCATATCCGAGGCAACCTGTTTTCTTCAGCTTTTAGTGTGTCTTTCATTAGTTTTTCCACCACTTCATTTATTGGTATTTCATCTTCAGCATATTCCTCTAACAGCTCTTTGAAACTTTTCCCCAGACGTTGTGCCTGTATTAATCAGATGAACTTTTTAAAATTTAGTGTTCTGTACAATCTTATCATCACATCGCTATGGCCGTTTGCCCTTTTCTTTTGTTCTTTTTTCTCTTTTGCAGGAAAGCTGTATGGTAATTATTAATGCGCGAGTGAAATAACCTTAGGCCAGGGGGAGTTGAGTTTTGCATTTGTAAGCACATGAATACCAAAAGGAACTTCTTGAATGAGGACAGGCTCCCCATTGGGTCTGTTTGAGAGATAAACCATGGATTTCGATGAAAGGTCAGCCACAATCAGATTAAACCCATTATACTGATAAGCTTCCTCACGCACTTCCTCAGCAAATTTTCGTGGGCTTTTGTTGCTCTTCAGTCAACACAATCATGCAAATTCAAATAGAAGATATCAGGACGATATTATAGAGACAAATCTTGTTTAGACATTTATGCAAATTGCATCAAGTCATATATTTTGGATTTCTTTCTCCTTTTAAGTGTTAATGAAAAGTTTTCATCTCGTTGAGTGTTGTTGTTGTTGTTTGATATGCATATCCAGATCAAATTTATTCAAAATTCTATGCTCATCTAAAGTGAAACTTGTTAGTTTAACACTATGTCGAATCAAAATCAATTCATCCAAGTGTATCCGGTAGTTTCTACATCAGATGTGAAATCAGTATATTGATGAATATGCCAAATGAGAATTGTGTCCTGAATACTTCATATGATGTTGGCTTTCCGAGTATTTATTTGTTGTTGTTTGCTGCGTATTTTCTTGTTCGCCAAAAAAATTGATGTATCTACTATATATCTGTATGTGCTAATTAATAGGAAAATGTATAAATGGAAAGGTGTGTTTGGACGGACCTTTAAGAAACGAACAGGAAGGTCACCTCTGGTTTTAGCTTGAGGAGAGAGATGGAGCTCTAAGAAATTAGTAATGAAAGCGACTTTCCCGTCTCTTGAACAAGCCATCCATGTCCCGCCTGCCACCTCATCTCTCCCTCCTACTATCTCTCCGCCCTCCCACCACCCTACCGGCTTTGTAGGCCTACAGAACAGAATTTATAAAGTTAAAAAAGAAAATTCAGTGGCTTTTATTTTGAGTCATTCAGAAAATAGTCAAAAAAAGTTAAAGAAATAATGAGTTACCGGTTGTGGTATTCGTCTCGGTTAAGCAAGAGAATGAATGGGTAAAGGGGATGAGCTTGCCAAGCAAATACTGTTAAGCACATTTTTTATTTTATTTTATATTTAGAAATCAACTTTGCTTTGATATAATCTAACTAAGGCAATAAAATTAACAGTTAAGTTGATACAAAACTGCTTTTAAGTACGTACTTTGATAATGGTGTGGAGTTATAAATGTATATATATTTATAGAGAGTGTGTGTGTGTGTGTGTGTATGAGAGATTAGTTGCCCAATCGCTGTCTATAAATAATTAAAGCTTATCTCAATTTAATTTGTGTATATAATAATATATGGAGGAGGATATCTTTGAGTTTAAATGTGATGGTGTCAATGTTCATTCTTATGCAATTTCCGGGGCAGTATATATATATATATTTTGTTCATTTTCATATACATATACATAATACAGATTCATTCTATAAACAAAACATCAAGGTTAATACTTCTTGTGCACACCTTTCAGTTAAGACTAGTGCTATTTCTGTATTGCATGTTTATTCGGAATAAAATATTTTATATGGATACGTACTAATTTATTTATGTTCGATCGAGCGAGCCCCCTTAGTGACGTGCTTAAATTAACAAAATGGAATACTTGTTTAATTAGGTGATTTTGTATTGTATTCTTTTAACTTTATCTTGAAATGGTCAGGTCAGGTCAGGTCAGGTCACATATATATAATACTATTGAGTAGTATCCATTAAAACTGGTGGCAACAATACAATACAATACAATACAATACAATACCAAGCGGCGGCCGCAATCAGTAGCTACATACGTAGCAAAGTATTTTGGTGTGCTGTTACAACTCCAACAATTCCAAATATTATATATTTATTTCTCTATCTATTTTCGTGTCCTCTTTTTTATTTTATAAAAAAAATAAATTAAAAACTTGAAAAAATTTATACAGTTACTATAATACATATATCAATACATTCCGATAATTAATTTTTTTAAAAATCCACACGCAATTTATTTTGGAATAATTGTATAAATTAATGTAAATTAAACATTAAATATTAGAAAATTTGTCTAAAATAATATTATGCCCAAATGTTTTAAAATTTAAATACAATATAATATAAAATCTTATAAATTTGCGGAACAAGTTATGAAATTTTAAAATTTGAATGAAAATAAGTAAAAAGGCACGGAAGGGGATAGAGAATATGGATATAACGCAGTTATGTACTCGTCGTCTAGTATATTATATTTTTTCACCTTTTGGTCTTATTATTTTACTACATATATTGCTGCCTAAATTATTACTTAAATCCTTCATGGCCGGAAATATTCTCCCGCTTGCTAATAAACAACTTATATATATATTAGAGCTTGTTTATGTTGAGAACTAGTAGAGATCAGAAAGTATATATATTAAAAGTTGATAATAAATTTAAGATTCTTCTTGCGTTTACAATTAATTTATATGAAAGGAAAGGAAAGAATATAATCTTTTTGGACCAAGAAACCACAGCTTTCGAACGCTATATGAGAAATAAAATAAACAAGAATATTATTGTCTTCTGGCGAGCTTGATTTTCTTCCCAAGCTCGACTTAATCAACTTCGTGTTGGCTCCGATCTTCCGAGGAGGTCAGGTATGCTCCGGCGGTCAGGTGGACTTCGTGCCTGCACAAGGAACGAACAGGGGCCCGGGATTGTTGCCGGGTTTTCCCTCTCCAACGATTAAGTCAGTATCGGTGTTAACTGAAAGTAGGAATATAATTAAGGATGAGAGATCGGGCCGGTTACAGATCGGTGTATCGAGTGGTACAGATAGTGTTCAGGGGGTCCGGGTTGTTTAAGCTTTATCTCTCATCTCTATTTGTGCGTCCCCCTCTAAGTAGGATTAAGGGGGTATTTATAGTGAGGTTCAGAGGTGTATTAACCCTTGGATCACTGTACTGTAAGATGCTGATCCAACGGCGTCAGAGTCATTTATGACTCTGACAAGAGTACTGTCCTTTCCCGGGGCCCACTGGAGGTGTCCTGTGATTGGGCCACGTCGGTGAAACGTCAGGAGGGTCCCCCAAGGGAGCAGTAGCATTAATTGGTGAAGCGTACTCGATACGCTTCTTTGGGCCGGCCTAGCTTCACCCCGTTTGGTAATGAACCGGGGTGGTGAGACATCCACTATATAGGGCCCCGGTTTGTTCGTTTCCATGGTGATATCGGTCCGGACGAGAGGACACTGACATTCCCTCGCCATCTTCCAGCTAAAATGTCCTTATTGTAAGTTACCCTATAGAAAGTTCTTAATTAAAAGTCGTCCTAGTTATAATAGTTTATTCTTTTAATTTAATGCATTTAGGTTTAGCTGCGGCCGTATACTAGCAGCTGGTTATATATATATATATATATATATATATACTAGCAGCTGGTAGTAGTACATTATTAGAGAATTTGGTCCTATGTAAATAAATGAGCATTTGGTTAAATCTTACTGTGAACAGCAGCACTATTGGAATTTTGATCACATATTTGGATGAAAATAAGATGACTTGCCCAATGAATGCAATGCATCATCTTTGCCACACCTAATTAAGTAGCAGCAGCTAATCATATCTTTACAATAACTATCCCATGTGCCACGTCTAATATCTCCAACATTAACATTATTGTGCTTGTTAGTTACAACTTACACCCGATTTTGCTGCCACTTATTACAACTAGCACTAGTACTGCTTTTATATCCAACATTATTGATAAAATGAATTTTGTCACAGACTACAGTGTTAGGAAGAGGAGATTTGAAATATAATATCCAAATGCTGTTATGCTATGCTAGCTAGGTACGAATGTATAGTTATTTAAACGCACCTCAACACTACTCCGTATACTTCTGTAACATTTTTGTCTTCACTCATTTCGCAAATAGTGTTATATGGACGACTGCGAGTAGTGTGTGTGTATCATTTCTCCTGTTAATACACTCTTTAGTTTAGGACATAATTTGTGGTCAAATTGTCAAGAGTTCAAAATGTTCTGATAAATTTCAGGGTTCTTTTCAAAAAATACGATATATATATATGGTTGTACCCTTTTGAATGAAAGTTTCAGGGGAGATTTGAAGTTCAGAAGTTAAATTTAACACTTATTGTTTAAAAATAAAGAAAACCACTGTAGTTTGTAGAAAGGGCGGCTCAACACTCCCCCACCCATTGCAATAGAGTCCTTCGATTCTTTCTTTAGTATTCCTTGTATATATATTTAAAAAGCATATACAGAATAATTTTTAACTGAAGAAAAAAGAAATGAAATAAAACAAACAAAAAAATCAAAGGACTTTATTAGTTGATATATTTTAATTTTTATTTCACGGTAGCCCATACAAGGATTTCTAATCTATTTTTAGGATTTTATTGTTTGAGATCACCTAATTTTGAATTTTTTTATTTCAGTTTTTATTTCACGGTAGACCACACAAGGGTTTCCAATCTTTTTTTAGGGTTTTATTGTTTGGGATCACCGGATTTTAAAAATGAACCGATATATATATATCTAGTGTATTATTTTGGTTTATAGTTTTTTGCTAACCATATGATTAAAAAGAACAAATATGTAATGATTAATAAAAATGGAACGTGAATATATATATATATGTGTGTGTGAGAGAGTATGGTACTTGTATTCCTAATTAGTCTGTCGAATAATTACAACCAAGTGCACGGAGGCTTAATTAAAGAAAACTGATCGCACATTCCTTTGATACAAAGTTTGGCAATCTAGTTATGGAATAATAACTTATTTCCTTTTATCATTTTAGTTTTTTTTTTGAAAGGCTTTTATCATGAAGCTGTTTACTTAGCCTTTAAGATATACGTGCTATTCGATCATCCAAACAGGAGAGTTCTTTTTTAAATGCCAAAAATTATAATTGTCAAAAATTATAAGTGATTCGGTCTTGCAAAGTCTACGTTTGACGTACCTCTCATACATTCACCCGGACTTGTATACGTGGGCCATGACTTGTTAGAACTGTAACAAAAACTTATTCCACATTAAAAGATGTCGGCACATGACAAATAGGCTAATTTCTCTCTATACACTACACAACTATGTATGCATATTTTTATGTCTCTTGTTTTGCGTTCATACAAAAATTGCATTTTGAGTCTCTAAAGTTTTTGATGTACGATACTAATTTGTACATATAGTATAAATGACATTTATTTATAAGTATAGTATAGAGATAACTTTTACTTGTATAAACGTTGTTTATAACCATTCATTTGTGTTCTTACTCTTTAACTTTTAGGGTTTAAAAGTGTTACTAACTTGGTATTTATTTTATCAAACGGTAAATTTATCAATCTTTAGTTTTTTCCTTCAAGATAAATATGGCAACTTTATTTAATAAAAACGGTAAAAAAAATATAGTATAGCACATAGTAGAAATAGAAACTGATAGATACTTTAAGGGTTTATAAATAAATTTACATATGTTTATGACTGTTGAATTAATAACATAAATTTCAACAATAAATGGAGAATATGTGACCGTTTGCTTGGTGGTTCTAGTGGCCCACATACACCACTATGTGAATGACACGTCAAACGTGAACTTCACGAATCCGGGTCACTCATAATATTTTGACAATATGTGCATACAAAAAATAACTCCCCGTCCAAACGTTGCATATGGATCTAATGCAACTTCTCCATCACTTACTAATTATAAATGAAGGGGCAACACATGTCTAGGGGACCATTGTAACACGTCAGTTGTGTGATAAAAACGAGCATTGTTCCTGTATATACTGGAAACAGCCATCAACCCAGACTGATTTGCCGTTTACGTCTTTCCGCTTCACACTTGAACACAAATGGTGTGTTGTTTTGGTTCTTCACACTTGAACACAAATGGTGTGTTGTTTTGGTTCGAAGACCCTAACCTTTTTTTTAATGGTCCGATTCGATATTACTTATTTAAATTCCTTCGGACCTAATTATGGGGTGGACCTAGACTAGGCAGTAGCTACTGTCCATTACGGGTTTTGGTGTGACCAACTGACCATACCCAAGTTAAGATGTAATATGCATATATATAGCCATGTGAAACAATAAAACTTAATCCCATTAGGCCATTAATACTAACCTTTTTTGTGTGCTCAAATATCAACCAAGCACAACAAGCAAGTATGAAAAAGAAAAGATCCGTCCATCGAGTTATTCAAGTTGAGCTAGCTAGCTCCTTAATTTATATCGCTTTCACTATCACACTTTTTTCTAGTGATGGTTTCTTAATCTATCTCTACCATGATACCATCTCCGACCAACCGACCTTCGACCACCTCTTATCCCTAGAGAATTAACCACAATCGAACAAGAATTCGTTGTTTCGCTGTGTAATCCATAAATAATTACATTAAAAACTAGACACATATATGTTGATGGATCAGACTTGGACTCAAGTGAGTCATATGTGAATTCTAGAGTGGGACTCGTCGTGTTTTAAGGGTTAGAATTCATATATTTACATTTTCATTTGTTTTAAAAGAACAGATTAAACTCTGAAACATATTACGTACTACAAAGACCAATCACGCAAACATGGCTAATAAGGTACTTAGCTACCCAAAAAAAATGGATAAAAAGCACAAAATTATATTCTAACAAGTAACAAGTTGTATTATTTCTAGCTGATTATTATGACCTAACCAAAACGAGTTCTTTGGCTTGATTAAGTTAAAATTTCATGTTGAATAAACATGTTTCTTTTATAACACAGTCTTTATATTGATCTAGAAACAATAAGTTTTACAAAACTACTTATAAAAGTAAAAACTTTAACCCATATATTACGAGATTTGGAAACTCATGCTAAACATCATGAATTGAGGCTCATAAAATTCTTAAAAGTGCTGCCTTTTCCCCTCTACCTAGTTATTCATTGTTAGCATTATCATTACTATGATTCAACGAGGACTTCACTGCATATTTGCAGCGATGAACAAGACCAGATAATACAAGTGAAAGAACTAAAAAGAAACTAAGGAAATAACCATAAATAATCAGGGAACAAAACTTATTATCTTTTAATTATATATATATATATATATAATATTCTATTATAATAAGTGAACCCATATGGTAGTTTGAGACGCTAAAGATCGCCTTCTTTTTAAAAAAAAAAATACCCTCTTACCCTTTATGTTATTTACATTTGTGCCATAATTTAAAAAAGAAATTGGCTTACCCACACACACATATATATACGTACCCACGTCTATCTCCTCCTTTTCAAACATAAAAAACAAACAAATTAATTTCTCTCGGTGTATATATATATATATATACATATATATATACATATATATATATACATATATATATACAAAGATATTCAATTTTCAGTAGAGATAATTAATGTTTACTATATTCAACTATTACGAGTTTTCGATTTATTATACCGAACTAACAAGTTTATTGATTAGTATGTTGTACTAAATGAAAACTTTCGATTTAGTATTTTCTGTCCAAATTGACCGTTAAATAGTGACGTCAGCTAACATTTTCAGTTAAGTTGAAGGGCAAAATGGTCTTTTTACCTACTAAATTAACTAAAAAAAAAAACTAAATTAACTAAAACAGAAAAAACAACAGCGTATGGGACTCAAACCTAGTCTGTCACAAGAGTGGAAGGTTCTTAACCACTTGGCCACCAATACTTCTATTATAATAATAGCGTTATATATATATATATATAAACTCTATCTGTGTATAGATGTGTTTGGGACTGATTTCGTAAATTTTGAAAATTTCAAATTTTATGTTTGTTTCATTTTGGTCCTTACATTTTCAAATGTATTATAATTGGGATGTAAATTTGTTCAGAATTAATGAAATTCGTTAACAACTTTAAAAGAATTTGCAGCAAATGTGAAAATGACTAGATTAATCTTTTATATACATGATTCAATTTTCTTAAATAAACTAAAAAGGTTGCAACAAAAATATGATTTCTGACTATTTTTTTTCATTACACGTTATCAATTTTACTAACTAAAATAATTTTATTTTTATAGTATACTTTTCTTTTGGTCTTATTTTTTTTTTGTTTTTTGTTTTTCAGTAACTTCCTTTTAAAAAAAATTCTACTTTGTTCTGATAAGTAGTATTTAAGATACAATTTCTAGACAAATGGGTTTTTATGCTATAAACAATTTAAATTTGAATGGAAAAAACGAGTTTTTGTTTTTATCATGCATGCATGACCAAACGTACCAACTAAAAAAGGTGCAACAAAAATACGATTTTTGTCTATTTTTTTCATTACAAGTTGTCAGTTTCACTAACTAAAATTATTTTATTTTTTTTAGTATAATTTTATTTTGCTCGTATATGTTTTTTTTAAATGACTCATATTTTTTAAACATTTCTACCGATGAGTAGTATTTAAGTTATAATTTCTAAACATAGATTTTTTTTTTGTTATAACAATTTAAATTTTAATGAGAAAAAAATGTGCTATAGTTTTTATTTTCTATACATGAAGAAATGTACCAAATAAAAATACTTATTATTTGTAGTGTAAGTTATTAGTCATACATATTATTTTTTACACTTTCTTTTATTTAATATTTGATGCCTTTTGAGATTATAAGTATCAGATTGATTATATTCATAAACTACAAGGACTACTTCATTAATAATGAATAAGTGTGAAGTTGATAAAAAAAATAGTGTACAAAATTGAAAAAATATATTAGTAAAATACACTAAATCAAAACTAATTTAAGTTTCATAAGGATAATTTTATACTTTACTAATTTCTATTAGATAATTGGACGGAAATATACTAAATCGAAAGTTTTCATTTAGTCCAGTATGCTAATCAGTAAATTTGTTAGTTCAGTATACTAAATCGAAAACGCATGATAGTTGAATATAGTAAACATTAATTATCTCTTTTCAGTATGTTTTTTTTTGTTCTTTTAACATTTTTATCTACACACGAGGGTACTCAATAATATAAGGTACACAAAAGTTTGACCCGAAAAGGAATACAACAATTATAAAAACACCGGTAATGGTCGTCCGTGTGCGATGCGTAATACGATATTCTTATATAAATATGTAAAAAATAAAATAAAATAGAAGAGTAGAATACTTAAAATAATTTTGAGTTGTTAAAAGATGGATAAAGAATGATAATTAGTTTTTTAATTTTCTATTATTTATGAGAGTGATGTTACGGTAATTAATAAAAAAAAGTAAAGATAATTTAAAAAAATAATAATAATAAAATTTGACAGATTAAATAAATGTTGAATTGACATATTATAATAGAATGATGTAGGGGGTGTTATAGTAGTTGTAGTAATAAAAAAAAGGAGTATGTAAAAAGTGAATAGGAAAAGAGTAATAAAATGAAATTAACGGGGGGCAAATAAATAAATAAAAGAAAGAAGAAAGAAAAGTAGTGGGTAAATAGCAGGGAGAGAGAGAGAGAGAGAGAGAGAGAGAGAGAATGGGAAGCGCAACAAAAGAAGCGTAGATAAATAAAATAATAATATAATAAAAAGAAGACGACCCTCTCACGGGTGAGATCTAACTAAATAATAATAATAATAATTCAAAATTATAGAAACCACAAATAATAATAATAATTTGGGATGGAAATAGAAATAGAAATAGAATCGTCAACAGACGACGACGAGAAGAAGAAGAAGAAAGTAAAGTTTCGTTTTCATACCCATATCCATCACCTCCTTTTATCTCTCTCTCTCTATTTATTTCATTCATCCCCCCCTCCCTTTTTTTGTTATTTGTTTCTTCAACTGGGTATTTTACTTTTTAATATTATTAAACTATGTCGCTGTTTTAGTTTTGACGCCTTAAAAAAAGATTAGTAGGAACTTGT
The DNA here is from genome assembly GCA_963682055.1 of Primula veris. NCBI lineage: Eukaryota > Viridiplantae > Streptophyta > Magnoliopsida > Ericales > Primulaceae > Primula > Primula veris. Next base: position 37,137,137 of record OY821743.1, on the reverse strand, counting down.
GTTATTTGAATTGGGGGTATAGATTTTAATTTAATTTAACTGACAAATGGAGGGGGGTTTTGACTTTCTCTTTTTTTTATGTTTTTCGGGGGTCAAAAGGGGATTTTTTGGATACTACTTACTAGTGTAATTAATTATAATACTAACTCCTCACTAGATAGATAGATATATAGATAGATAGGATTATATATACACACTTGTATATTTTATTACTAGTCTTACTTTTTCCCCTTGTCTACAGCTTTTTTTTGTATCTGTGTGTTTTTTTTTATTATAAATTTTATTGATGTGTGCAGTGCAGGTGCAGGTGCAGATGAATTACGTACACCCACACCAGTACCACCATCATATCATGCCCTTTGATTAATATTTCAATATTTTGTCCCCATCTTTAATCTTTAATAGTATTTAATTAATAGTATTCTCAGTTAAGAGCAAGGGAGTAGTGTTTTTTTTATACTTTGTATTAGTTGCTTATTCAGACTGTTACTTTCATCCTTTGTTTTTAAGTGTCTTCATGTTAGATCTTTGTGTGTTTAGTAGTAACTAGTATTATAGTTTTATTATTTATGTGAGAATTTAATAACACTTGGAATTTATGCCAGGTGGTGGAAAAGGATGAGAAAGGGACAGAACCACTAGAAGAAGAAGTAGAAGAAGAAGGTTCAATCAAATATTTCAATACTAATCAAAATATATAATTACATTACATTACATTACTAAGTAGTAGTACAGTAGTAGTATGTATATTTGTTTGTTTGTTTATTTATTTAATCTCTCTCTAGATTACATTTATTTTGTTTATTTATTTATATGTGTACAGGGAGAGGGAGAGGGTGGTCAGTGGTGGAGTCGGGTCCCACAACCCTTTTGCCAGACAAAAAGTATTTGGTTTTCATTCTTGACAGGCTTCAAAAGTACTACTACTACTACTACTACTATCATCTTCTCTCTTTTCTGTATTTTCCCTCCCTTTTGTTCTAATAATTCCACACTGATTTATTTTATTATATTGTATAATCTTTACTGTTTTGATTGCAGAAAAGACACTTATGGGGTCTTCTCTGTGCCCGTTGATCCAAACGAGGTTATTGTTTTTGCTTCTTTTTTTATTTTTTTATTTTCCTTTTTAAGTTGTTAAAACTGCTACTTAAGTTGGTTTTTTTTTTTTTGCAGCTCCCTGATTACCATGAAATTGTCGAGCACCCTATGGATTTTGGAACAGTGAGGAGGAAATTAGACGAAGGAAGTTATTCCAACTTGCATGATTTTGAGGTTAGTCGTTTAACGTTTCACATATATAGGTTCTGTTTTACTTGTTTGTCTGATAATCTGTTATCGCTTAACTAAACTTGAATGTACAACACTAGTTTTAGGTTAGGCTGAACGACTTTTTCCGTTGTCTTGCTCTCCGGAAAAGATAGCTTTCTTCTTTTTAGTGTTAACCAATGCCTGTATGAAAGTAGTCGGAATCTTTTAAGAACAACTCAGGACAATGGTGTTAGATTCATGGAGGTTTATGGATATCACTAATGTGAATCAAGGAAACATGGTTCTACCTTAAAGCTTTGTATTTCCAGCTTCTTCTTTTTTTAAATTAATTTCAAACTTCTTAGAACATGGTTGTTGGTATTGAAGCTCTTTTTTCTTTGCAGTCAGATATAAATTTGATATGTGCAAATGCAATGCAGTACAATGGTTCAGATAGCGTCTACTATCGGCAGGTACGGTCTGTTTCCTACGGTTTTGGTATTCGTTTACGTTTTGTTCCATTTCCTTATGACTTTCAAGATATGGTGCCAATTATGCATTGCAAACTTAATGTTTTTTAACTATAGTTAGAACTTGGAGTTGTTTGATTGTAGCCGGATTTTTTTAAGTTAAGAGAAGAGCTGTTTTCTTTCACATTAAAGCTTCAAGCTCTTTTAGACTATGAAAGAAAGAACTCAGCTTTAAGCTGTTTCTGTTCTTTTCTGCTTGTATGCTTTTTTGTTGTTGTGAAAAACCCACATACAAACAGGAAAGGAACAAAAAACTGAGCATAACAGCTGCAACCAAGCAAGCGCTTATGAGTTTCTTGTCGCATTGCCAAACCAGAATCCGTACATTTTTGTGTTCTGACTTTTTATGGTGTATCTTTATGTAGGCGAAGTCCATACAGGACATTGCAAAAAGGGACTTTTATAACTTGAGACAAGTGAACGCAGAAGGTGAACCGCAGCCTAGAATAGTGAGAAGGGGCCGACCACCAAATTTGCTAAAGGCTCTTAGCAGTCCTCCCGTTGACCGTGTGGCTCCTGAATCTTTTTCCGGTGCAACTCTTGCTACAGCTGTAGATGACGATGATATTGATGATAGTAGTAACAATAACACCAATAGCAATGCAGCCGGCTATAATTTGAGAAAACTTATCCCATCATTAAGACTTCAATCCAGTGATGCTTTCTCTAAGGCCTCTCTCCAACCTCGCTATAACGGAACATATGCCGACTATTCAACGGAGTGGAATAGTGAATTTCCTGGTTTGAGACTTTCTCTACCTTCACATATATACTTGTAAAGGTTTTTTTCGTCTGTTTGTGCTGTAGACTTGTAGTTTACTGTATGTTGTGCTTTTCAGCTAAGATATTAAAGGCTGAGGCAAAATATGGAAAGAAACAATTCCAGTCGGATGAGAATAGGCGGCACACCTACAAAAGTTTTCATTCTTCAGCTTTTGTTCACGATCCATCTTCACTTACCACTCTTAACGGAAACATGAAGCAGTTAATCGGGGTATGTATTCTTTGTTACCGTGCTGTTAATTTTCGGTGTTTGAACTAGACCAAGTCTTGAGTATAAGTAGAATTGTTCCATGTGGGTATGTACTGGTATGATCGAGTATGTGGTGTAAGGGCCAAGATCTACCTATCCATCTTAAGGGCATAGCTTTGGTCTTTTAAATGTTTGATAGCCTGAAGAGCATAACCGAGCTTATGCAATTTCTTACTCGTTGAAGAAAACATACGTGAAAATTCATACCGATTGAAATCTTACCATATTACAATTTTTACAATTACTATGCTGCGTACATTTGGACCCGCTAGTTTGTTACCATTAGAGTTTTAGGACCTTTTTAAGTCTTGAAAACAAGCTATTGATAACCCTGTAAAATAATATGTTATATCTGTTTTGTCCAATAATTATAGGTGGGTCTTTATTCAGACCATGGCTATGCGAGAAGCTTAGCTCGATTTGCTGCAAATCTTGGGCCAGTGGTCTGGAAAATCGCGTCTAAAAAGATCGAGAAAGCTTTGCCAGGTGGTGTGAATTTTGGTCCTGGATGGGTTGGGGAAAATGAGACCTTACCTATACAACCACAAACCGCAGTTGTACCATTAACCAATTTAGTTTATGATAGTAACATTAGTCATGAACAAGCTGGACCGTCCGAATCTATAGTTGAACAATCTCTTTTAAGAAACACTGTTTCCGTAATTGGGTCTAGACCGATCTTAGAAGCCCAACCGAAGCACTTGCTTCAGAATAGAAACGGTTTGAACCAGCTTTCCGGGCTTGATTTTTCGGCCCGAGCCGATATGTTGAGAGCAAGATTGAACTTGCCACAACAATTTGGTGGTTCACAAGAAGCTCATGCAATGGATCCAAATCATTCTACTTCTCAGCCAATTATTGGTTTTTCAAACAGTAAAAGTCCTCGGAGCATTTTAGCACCGCCACCCCATGAAATCGTGCCATCTCATACGAGTGTTATTCCAATTCCACCAGATCTTAATGTGAGATTTCAAGTACCTGGTTCTCCTAGTTATAGTTTTCGAGTTGGTTCGCCACAACCTGATTTAGCATTACAGCTCTGAGCTCAATGAAATATTTATGACGCTGGTTATGAGGTTTGCACAGATTTCTACACTGGTTTATGTGTTGGCAGTGAGGTCCACTAACAACACTGTAGAGCTTTGTATTACATATCATAAAATTCTCCTGATCAAAGTCATGGCATTTTAATTTGTTTGGAGTTTTGGAGTATAGGAGGTAGGTAGGTGGGGGTATTTGCGGCTTTCATGGAAAAAAGAGAAATTGATAATCTTTGCTTTGCTTTGATGCATAAGGTTCTGTCCGTGGGTAAAACAACTTTTGTTACAAAAATACGATATGATGGATAGCAGTAGAGTAGGTTTTAAAAGGGACACGGTGGTCCTGTACAGATTCTGACTTTTGAGACCATTTGTTTAGGGCTTAAAACTCTCAAAACAATTTTTTCATCTTTTGTAATATTTGAAATGCATTCAGTTTTTTAGTCTGTTAATATGCTCCGATTGCATATATAAAAAAGCCCATGTTATCGTAGCAGCTTGGTGTTGGTATCTATTGAGATTTTTCAATATGTTAAGAGAAGTCTGGTTCAATATGTTACATGACTTAATATTATTAATACTGCCCTTGTTTTTTTTAAAAATAAATAAATAAATAAATAAATAGTACCCCAGTAGAGACTGATACGTTTATCTGCTGGTTTCAAAAGACAACACTGACTTTTGTTAAAACCAGCAGGAGTAGTAGTAGTAGTAGTAGTAGTATCAGACAGACAGAGAGACAGAAATGCTAAAATTTGTATCAAAATTGAAATCATGTAAGTAGACTACAGTAAGTAAGTAGTAGTAGTAGTATTCGTAAATGCTGGAGTAAAAAAGGAAGACCTGTATAAAGTTGTAATAACAAACTTACAGCAACCCATAAAATAGTACGTAAATAATTAGATATAATAAAAAAAAAGAAAAAAGAAAATGTATGGAGAGGAGTCCAAAAATGAGTGGACGTCGGTGGACAAAAAAAGGTTAAGTTGAAGAATGAATGAATGAATATTTGTAGGAGTAAATAATAATAATACTACTATTACCATTACTAAGTGGTTTAACGGGGTAAAGCTGAAATAGAAACAGTAAGAAAAAGTGAGGGTGGTAAATAAGAAGGGCAAAGGCTGAAACACATTTTTATTATTATTATTATCCGGAGAAGAGAAGCGGAAGAGGTTTAAATGCTCTGATCTGAGTCTGAACCCAAAAACCCAAAACACAGAAAAAATACAGAAGATACACACTCTCTCTCTTATTATTTTATCTCTCTCTCTTCTTCATCACTTTCAACCCCACCCACCCACCCACCCCTATCTCTTATTATTTACATATATATATATATATAATGATTGTTTTCTACACAGTAGTATTTAAGATCTCTCACCCCCCCTTTTTCCTTTTTTTATTATTATTATTATTAGATTAAATATATTAGTAGTTTTGGCTGGTTGAGTCTTTTTGAGGAAGAAAAAGAGAAAGAGATAGATTTATGGGGTTTTGTTGTTTCTTTTGCTCTCATCATCCTCCTCATCATCATCATGTTAATAATAATATGGATATTGACGACAACAACAACAACAACAACAACAACAAGAAGAATATTAATACTGCCATTACATCACTTGTTTCTTCAGGTTTAATTTCTCTTTCTTTTTTTTATTATTTACTATATTACTCACTCACTACTACTACTTCTTGTTTTTTTTGTATTTACTCACTACTTTATTTATTCATTCCCCCATTTCCATTATTTACTATTCATCATCTTCTTCTTCTTTACCTCTTTTTTTTACTCTTTTATCTCTACCCCCCCCCAACTCTTCTTGTTTTTGTTGCACCTCCTCCTATCTTTCACTGCTAATCCAATATCTAAATCTATCCATCTCCTTAATTTTACTCCCTATTTGTTATGCTTGTTTCTGGAATTTGGTTGTTTTAAATCCCCTTATAAAAGGTTTAATCTTGAAGGTTAATGATCTTCTTTTTATTTTATTTTGCTTTGCCTGAGATTTAAGATTAGAAGCCACCCTATTTTTATCTAAAATTAATTTCAAGCCATACACTCACTCTGTTAACTTATTGCCCTGACTGACTGACTGAAATATTATTGAGTTTAATTTAGTTCCTTGTCTACCCAACTTCCATTCATTTGCTTTGTTTTTTTTTCTTTATAAATTTGCGTAATTTTCTAATCTGCAGAACATCAAAGCAGATCAAGTAGCTTGACTACTAAAAGCAAAGAAAACGGTACACAAAAGGGCGGTGCTCGTAGCTTCACTTTCCGTGAGCTCGCAGCCGCTACCAAAAACTTTAGGGCTGTTAATTTAATCGGAGAAGGGGGTTTCGGAAGTGTCTTCAAGGGCCGTCTTGAATCAGAACAGGTAGTTTCTTCATTTGTTACGTTTTTTTCATTTTCTTGTCCATATTTTATACAAACGCTTGAAATCATTATGTGACAATAGTAAAGAAATTTATTATTTCGAAAATATGGTGTAGGTTGTTGCAGTTAAGCAACTTAATCTCAATGGTCTACAAGGAACACAGGAATTCATGATGGAGGTTCTAATGCTGAGTATGTTACACCACCCTAATCTTGTAACGCTGATTGGGTATTGCATAGATGGAGATCAAAAACTTTTGGTGTACGAGTTTATGCCACAGGGTAACTTAGAGGATCACCTTTTTGGTATGTTCTACTACTTCTTTTGCATTGAAATTTGGAACATTTTCACTCTTCAACTGTTGAAGTTTAGGTATATTAGAAGTTTATAATGAAAAATGCTTCCTGGCTGAAGGGATTTGATTGGTGCTAGCTTTTTGGAGTATTTAGATTGTGCGTTAAAACTTAAAAGTTATGATTTGGGAGACAAGTTCAATTGTTTACATGTATATTGGGTAGTAGCTGGCATATTGATTATCGGCTAATTTCAGTTCTTGAGTGACCACAAATCAATCACTTATCCTTCGTAGATGTTTATACAGTTGTTTCAAATTTCAATTTGTTTGAGTGCAAAAGCTCTTATTTCCCTCTGCTTAATCGAGTGAGTGACTATTGAATTGTGTTAATTTCGATTAGAGCTTAATTTGGAGGATTCAATTTGTGAGTAGAGGTAACCTGTTTTTCGTTGTTGAATACACTTGGGTTTTCTTTATTGTACAATAAAACAAGCCTTATCTCAAGAGCTAATTTAGGAACTACTCTACATTCATGATATACAAGAAGGAAACTAACATGTATAAATATTGCATCTAGTCAATGAGAGTCTTACTCTTACATGCAACATGTAAATAGTGCACAAAAAGTTAATACTATTTTTATTTTTTTGGGTAGTTTCTGTTGGTTTCCTTGATCCCTATACGATTTATCAATTAACTGTTCTGCAATATAACCTTACCCTTCTTCCATTCTGACGATGTATTTTTTTGTATATTAGATTTGGGACCTGATAAAACGCCATTAAGTTGGAGCATACGTATTAAAATCGCTGCTGGTGCAGCTAGAGGTTTGGAATATCTTCACTGCAAAGCAAGTCCACCAGTTATATATCGAGACTTAAAATCCGCAAACATACTATTAGACGCGAATTTCAATCCTAAGCTATCGGATTTTGGGCTTGCTAAGCTGGCACCTGTGGGTGCAAATACACACGTATCGACTCGAGTGATGGGAACATACGGTTATTGTGCCCCAGAGTATGCAATGAGTGGGAAACTGACTTTGAAAAGTGATATATACAGCTTTGGTGTTGTATTGATGGAGATGATTACTGGGCGCAAGGCTCTTGATCCTACTAAGCCGACATCAGAACAGAACCTTGTTACTTGGGTGAGTTGAAGCATTTTTATTCTTCTTTCTGTTCTATAAAGCTAGGCTCACAACATTGAAACTCCAGAATACTTCCACATCAATATATGATGTAGTTGGAGATGAAAAGAAAATATAGCAAACTTCTTGAGAGAGAGGGAAGGGCTGCAATATACATGTTTAGATTCTTTTCCATATTATTGATACTTCAATTTTTTATATGTTGCATAGGAATGGGGGTTCTGCATTTGGATAGTTTTAGGTGAATATATGTATATTCTCCCTATTGCTTAAATTACGTAGAGTTTGTGTCTGTGAAGTCAGGTCATGCATTTTCCCTTCCAGTTTCAGATTTGTCCATATATTTCTCCTTCCAATATCAACCCCCCAATTCTATTGGCATTTTTCTGAAGATAGGTATGGGTGATATAAATTCTAGAATGAAAGAGGAGAAGCGGTCTCATGCCACTTTTAACAAGCTGGAATGCAACACCTCAGCAAATATATTTCCCCGACTAGGTTGTACTTGATTCTTACATTTAGGGCCCAAGAGCTAGTAATTGGAAATGTAGGGGATAAAGTGCCATTTTTCAAAAACCGACGATGAACTCTTAACTGTCAGGTTGTTAGGCATGTTTATAGCCAGCCTATTTGGTGATTTGCAGAACGTTGGAATGTTTCGGAGAATTCGGTACAGTGTCGAGAATTCCGATATTTTAGGGTCGCCATATTACTGGATTAGTGGGGACTAATCTGAACTGTAAATGTTGGATGTCTAGTTGATTAAGTACAGCAAGTTAGTAGGAGTAATTTGCAAAGCTAAGTTGTGTTCTTTTTCTTTTTGTAGATTCGGCCTTTGATGAAAGACAAGAAAAAGTACCTTCAATTGGTTGACCCTCTGCTTCAAGGAAAGTTTTCTTATCGTAGCTTACAACACACTATCGCCGTTGCAGGAATGTGTCTTCAGGAAAATGCTAATTTCCGGCCACTAATTGGCGATATAGTTGTAGCACTCGAATATTTAGCCTCTCAATCCGACAAAGACTCTCACAGTGGTGTGGTTCGCTCTACCCCATCAGCTTCACCTTTGCATCGTCAGCAAAAGGATATGTCATCTCGTGAAAGTGACGGTTGACTTTGCAATTGTGTTTCGAAAAGTTTGTTGTCGAAAGGTAATTTGATAAATGTTTTACGGGGATTAGCTTGTATTACTTTGTGAGGTAGTCTAGGTTGCAGTTTGGGTCCAGTGAAAATGTCTATTTTCTTCTCCTTGTTTCGAAAGTCTGAAGTAACTTCATACAGTCGTAGGGATATGTTGTTTTTTTACTTCAAAAGAAAAAGAAAGAAATTGGTGAATCAATACTTTTACTTCAAAAGAAAAAGAAAGAAATTGGTGAATCAATACCAAACCCGTTCTCAGTTAAAAGGTTCTAAATAAATGTTTTGAATCTTCCTGATCACTGTTTGTTGTCATTATCGGGGTTCAATTGTTTCGGAAATATTGTGCACTGGGAGGAATCAGTGCAAGAGCTTGTGTATGGACGAGGTTTGAAATCTTCTTGAGTCTATTTGTGCTGGTACCCACCCCATAATGAATAAGCGAAGATTTAGAAGTATTTATATCTTCTTTTTTTTTTTTGCTGTAATTATGTTTCTTAGTTAGAAGTAGTCATAGAAGAGACAGGGATGGACTTGGGAACATGTTATTATTAAGCCTTTTGTGGGGTGGGGGAATTAACCCAAATCTGTTCATTTTGTTATATAATCTGTTCATTAATGTGGAGTTTTTAGGGTGGGGGTCTTTTCTTCTTGTTTGTTGAGAAAATGGATAGAGGCTTAATGTGGAGTTTTTAGTGAAAATATGATATATATGTTATATATAGTGATTGATATGATGCTTTATTTTATCCTCCTTTTTGCCATTTTACATATTAGTTCTGAGACGGTGACCATGGTTGGTTAATTGTTATGTTATGAAGTATAAGGTAACTACTGTACCTAGCCATGTGAAAGGTTGAAATTTTATGAACTTAAAATAATAAATTATAAATGGTGGGATCTTTTTAGCCAAAATTTTCAAAAAATCAACCACAATTGATGACAACATGAAGGGTGTCATCTGCTTAAAAGTTGAGTACGTCATAAAGTATTTTCCTTGTTTTATATATATATATATTATTTATTTTTGGATTATGGAGATTGATTATAAACACGAGTAATAATTATTATAATAATAATATTACTCTCATTATGCGATAAGTACGAGGAAGCAACCAAGCAATGAAGAAGAAGAAGAAGTCGTCCCCAACTGCATGCATATTTACGAGTTTAATAAAAATAAATATAAAAATACAGTTTATAACATTGAGATTCACTTCCACGTCATCATAGAAAATTCTAAGAAAAGTATCTAGTTGTAATTGATATATAAAAGACGACATATAGGTACTTTGTGACCGTCACTGGGGGGGTCTGGTCAGGTCTTTTTTAAAAAGTAGAAGTCACATAGTCAAGGGGGCCTTCCTCAATACGTACGTACGTAATACGTATTATTATATCGATTTTCAAGCGTTGAGTGAATTAAACCTTGATACGGGTATGTATGTATATCCCTATCTAATACAAATACAGTATTAAACCTTGCTTTCTTTTTTTTTTTTTTTAGTCCCCTGCAGAAAATTAGAAATTACTAAATATTTAAACCACTACCTTTTGTCTTCTCCATATAAATAAATAAATAAATTTAAGTGAAGATGGATCACCTATAGACAGACACAATTAGTATTGCGACTCATTCGTACCATACATACAATACAATACAATCAATACAATACAATACAATAGATCCGCCACGCACTAGGGAATACTGTATATGTATTTAGCAAAAGCCTCTTCAGGTATTTTACTTTCCTTTCATCAATTGTGTCAGAAAATATATAATACTTCACTCCTACTATCTACTAGTATCATATTATTAGTAGCTTTGACTATTTCATCATTTTAATCACATGAGGGGTTGCTATTTTTATTTTACTTTTTTAACATATCTCTATTATGTAACCACCTTTAGTACTTTACAAGTGGTTACCCCTCCAAATAAGCGGAACTCAACCCTCTTCAAACTCAGATCATTTACTAAACGATGTCTAAAATTTTGTTCAAACTCGACTAGTTATAGATGAGCTCGAGTTGAGCTTGTTTGACGTGCCCAGTGTCAACACATTTCAGTTTAACATCGTTTCGCTTTTTTTATTAGTTAAATACATGCTAGGATAAGTAATAATACAAGTATTGTGATTTATATAGTATAGTTTTAATTGATCATATATTATAGTGGTATAGATGTAATTATAATAAATGGCATTAGGATTCTAGTGTGAACGTGTTTTATAAGTAGAAGGAGTCAAAAAGTCATACAAGCTGTGGAAGTATTTTATAGTTAATTAATGTTATTTGTTTTTTTAGTATTTTAGACTTGTAACCAATACTACGCGTGCGTCCCTACTTATACGTACCTGGGAATATATATATATATATATATATATTAAATTATTTTCAAAGAATATACGCTAATTCACTAATGTTTGTACATGTATGAAAAAAACACACACAAGCATTTTGTTCAACACGAACCAGATAAAACGTTACCAATACAGTCATTATATATATATATATATATATGTTATCAAAAGTAGAATTGATTTAACTTGTAAAATATTTGAATAAATCTTAGAATCTAAATTACTACTTGATATAAATAAATGGCAAAGATCACTCATCACAGAGGGGGTCCCCTCCCAAGCGTTTGAAAGAAAGGCGATAAATTAATTAGTCTTATTACTCCTCTTGAATGGAAAAAATAAGATAACATAATTTATGGATTTTTGTGTTAGGTGTCTGTATGAAAGCAATATCCTTTAAATAAGTACGCGTCCCCCCCTTTCACTTTCTCCGTTTAACTTACCTCTAATATATATATATATATATACTTTGTACTATTATTATATATGGCGAGGGAATGTCGGGGCCCTCTCTCCGGGTTCTTAACATCCCCAAACAGTTTATCCGGCCCTCCACCAATCGGCATTTGACATGCTACCCCGGACCTTAACAGGCCGAGCTGTGTCTACTCCGGTTCAGAGAAACGTATCGAGTACGCTTCTCTAATTAATGTTGCTGCTCCCTTGGGGGACCTCTCAGGGTTTCATCGACGTGGCCTAATCACAGACCATCAACTGTGGGTCCCGGAAAAGGACTGTACCCTTGTCAGAGTCATAAATGACCTAACGCCGTTGGATTAGTACTTGACAATACAATGATCTAAGGGCTAAGATGCATCTGGATCATACTATAAATACCCCCACTAATACTACTTAGAAGGGGGACAAAAAAAAGAGCGAGAAGAGAAAGAAAGCTGAAACAACCCGGACTACCAGAACACCACCTGTCAAATCCGATACCACGCTTCGTAACCGGAACGACTCCTCTTACCCTTCAACTACATATTCATCTCTAGTCATTACCATACTGACTTGATCGTTGGAGAGGAAAAACATGATATCAACTCCGGGTCCCTGTTTGTTCCTTGTGCAGGCACGAGGAGAATCCCGTCATCAAAGCTGACCACCATGTACGGAGCCAACGCGTGCAGTTGAATAAGCTGAGTCTAGAAAGAAAATTAGGCTCGCCAGTATATAAAATTATTTTCCCAATTAAGCTTGATTAGTAAAGGCTTAGGAGTAATCTTGCACATCCAATATTATAAGGAATTAAGGATACAACAACGACTGGACAGAGCTATAGCTGTATGATTATATATATATATATATATATATATATATATATAATTGGGATGACTTTGGACTTTGGTACTTTAATGAACCAGTTAATGAATGTATGTTTGTATGTTTTGAAAATAACCTCGATTGGCCATGTACGGTTTCATTACAGCATGCTACATCATGTGGCATGTCTGGAAGGCCCGTAATGATTATATTTTTGAGAGATCACAGTCTTTTATTAGCCACGCCGTGGTATATAGAGTGGTCGAGGATATTCGTATGTTGTGAGTTGCTCATGGTTTCCAATCACGACAGTTTAGAGGGAATAGAGGAGTGGAGTTCGTGGATTCTCTCAGAGTTTTGCCTCATAAAGTACGACATCTGCGTTTGGTTGCTTGGTTTCGACCTCCTTCGGGTCACCTCAAGCTCAACATAGATGAGTGTTCCAAAAGTAACACTGGCCCATCAACTGGCGGTGGGATCCTTCGGGACGAATATGGTCGTGTAGTTAGAGCATTCGCTAGATTTCTTGGACCGAGACCGATTATTTTCGCTGAGCTACAAGCTATTTTGATTGGTTTGGAGATGGCGTCCAAGATGGGTTTCGATAGCTTAGAGGTTGAGTCCGATTCTGCGACAGTGGTATCTTGGGTGCCTTCAACGGCTTTAGGAGCATGTGAACACGATTACACTTTATCTCGTATACGTCAGTTGTGCAGGCATGAGGTCTTGGTTCGACACGTCTTTAGAGAGGCGAACCCGGCGACAGATTTCATGGCAAACTGGGCATGCTCGCATGAGACTGATCAGGTCTTTCATGATATTGGTACTCTTTTGCAGAGGATCAAGGGGATACTTGCACTGGATTCCAGACAGATGTCTCAGATCAGACGATGACATTGAATTTTTATTTCCATGTGTTTAATTATTATTTGTCACAGTTGCGTAGATTTCATTTTTTTTTTCTAGATATCATATATTCAATTATTTTTTTGGGAGGTTTGGTTTATGTCCGCCTCTTATGTACGGATTGATATTACAGGTCGGGTCTGCCTAACCCCCTCCATTTGGGTGTTTTGGGTGGGAAAAAAATGTTTTAAAAAGAAATTTTTAATGTTTTGGTTAATTGTATGGGGGTGTGATTGCAATTATAATAAATGAGTAAATATTATTTATTTGGTATAAATTAAATTAATGTATAAATAGAGAGAGAGAGAGTATCAACTAAAAGTATTTTAACTCACCCGATACTTAGGGGATCTAATTTTGGTGTATAAATAGTAAGTAGCTAAGCTAAGTAGTAACATACAAACTTAATATAAACTCCTCCATAGTTTTATTTATTTAGTAATAGTATTGTATTTTAGTGGTGTTTGATTTGATTGCATCTTCTTGCTCCTTTCCTGGAACTTCTATTTTTATTTATCTAATCCCTGTAAACCCTCTTTATACATATATATATATATATAATCATTTACACCATAGTGAGAGAAATAAAAAAAGTCAAGAAAGAGATAAAGAGATGGGAAACTGTTGTAAGGGATTTGCAGCAGCAAAAGTACACAGCCCATCATCTTCTTCCAACCCCCCAGGTTTATTATCTTTCTTTGGATATATTCTTTAACTAATTTAACCTTCACTTGTAATATTAGTCCTGCTTTTATATTTTACGTTTTTGGTTTTGTCTTTTTGCTAATTCCATTTACCTACCTGTTTTCATGTTTACTATCCTTAAGTTATTCTTGAACTAAAACTGTATTCTTGTTCTTAATTTATATTACTCTCACAAATATTGTACTAGCTAGTATGAAAAAAGTGCAAATAATTACTATCCGGACGATTGGCACGTTGGACGCACGGTGAGAGCACATGCCTACCAACATGTGCCTACCACGTGCGGGTTGCCCTTATCCTTGGCGTCAAATACAAGTTATGTTTATCAATTCCAGTTTTACGATTATTGCGTTTCAAAATGATTTTCTGGTGGTGTTCGTAAAGTTGCCTGAACATACTTTAGAATTGACTCTTATATATGTTTAGGCAACATGTTTGTTATAATTTTCGTAAATTGTTCAAGACTCAATACCTGATCGTTGTTTTAATGAACATTTAGACGTTAAGCTTGGATAAATGCAGATGTTACATATGCTCAAAGACTAAGTCGCTGATGATAGTTATATGATTTTTATTGCATATAATTTCATTTTAGGTATTCTGAAATATAATTCCCAATTCATGAACTTTTTCTCTCAGTTCAAAAGTCCAACGTACAAGTGGTGGAAAAGGGAAAGGCGGTGGCAATGGAAGAAGATAAGGAGGTGCCAGCGAGTGGGCGAATTGTGACTCCGAACCTAAAGATGTTTACGTATGTAGAGCTGAAGAGCGCCACACGTAATTTTAGGCCAGACTCGGTGGTAGGAGAGGGTGGATTTGGTCGGGTTTTCAAAGGGTGGGTTCACCCGACTACCTATGCCTCATCCAAACCGGGGGTCGGAATGCTGGTCGCAGTTAAAAAATCTAACCCAGACAGCACTCAAGGCCTCAAAGAATGGCAGGTAATTACTTCTAACATAGTCTATCTGTGTGTGCGTAAGCTGAGCAGGATAAGAGAAAAGGTATTTTTTTCGATCATTTGATAATGCGAAAGCCATGTGATGTGTATAGGATGGCCACTCATTTGTTAGTGTAGCATTACTCTTCCCCTTTAGACCGTTAAGACATTTAAAAAGATGCAAGTGATGCGACTGATTCATTTTAACCGCTCATCTTTATAAAGAGAGTATTGCGTCCACCGCTAGCGCTAAGTTTTGTATAAAAAGGTGACTTTCTTTATGTCTTGACATGCTATTATGCCTTTACTTGGATTACAATAGAGTTACAGTTGCAAAATGATTAAAGTTTTTAAGTCTAGTTTACCATGATCAGAACTTTGTTGTTTGTTTATAATGATATACTAAGAAACAAGATAACATGTGAACTTGAACCCTAACTTTTGGATTTGGATAATCAAGACTAGCTCATGATTCAATCCAGGCTCAACAATAATACTCATAAGCCTCGTTTTACTTTTTAATCACTCTTATGGAAAGATTAGGTCTTCTAATTTGTGGTTTTGTGGCTTACAAGTGTGAAACACGTGTTATGAGGTAAAATTCTTAATAATCTTCGTGATAAACGGACAATAAGTATTATATATTTAGACTCTTATGATCCGATGAAGCACGGTCAACCTTACACAAAGCAATTACCACTCACTTTAATCAGTCCACATATTCACACCTGCTTTAATTTGTTGAACTTAGAATTGATATTAATTTCACATCAATTAAGATTCTGTATGCGGACATAGATCACTTATGTTTGTATTGATCTAGATAATTACTAAGACACTTACTTACCCAAAAACAGTAACAAGAATTATACTTTGCCCAAAATAGTATTAGTAATTAACAGTCACCAATCCTACTATTATTATAGCTACCTTTTTTTTTTTTTTTTTATATATAATTCCAATTTTCATTTTTAACGTACCTATCTCCGGTCACTTTACGCATCTAGGCATTTTAGGAATTAGGACAGATAGAATCTGAATATGCTGATTTAGGCAATTGTTTTTAAAGGATTCTTTACTTTCAATCTATTTATACTCCCAACCTTTTATGGAAACTGTCTGGTATTTTCTAATATATCTGTAAAGCTGTACTTGTTTCTTTGATGGTAACTTTTGTTTGCCATATTCTCTGCCTAGTTCATAGCCATGTGGTATGAATTGGTGTTAAACAGTTGATTTTCATATACAACAGGAAATTAATGTTCTATAGGCTGGGCTCATATTTAATTTTATTGGATTATTATTCATGTGGGAAAACATTGATTTAATATCGTACTGTGCTACTAAAGTCAATTGCCTTTTTTTTCTTTTTTTTTTTCTTCCTATTTTTCGGGTCTGACTTTTAAGACCATTGACAAACAGGTATAGGGGTCCTTTTTCTTTGTTTTTATTTTTGTATTTTAATGTGGTCTTCTCCATCTTCTTCTTTTACTTTCGTTTTGTGACTCTTTTCACTTTGGGGAATTTCAAATGGGGCAGTTTTAATATGCATTGAGTATGTGTAAATGAGATAATATTAGTTGACTTATTCAAATGGTTTACCAGATCAATTGCCTGTCTCCTCATAACTCCAGCTATTGATGATTGAAACTTGATAAATTCTTTAAATTCAAAGGTAGTTGACAACTTATTAATTCTTTAAAGTCAAGATAGTTGACAATTTATTATTAATTCTTTTATTTCTTGCTAGCTAGCTAGCTTGATAGTGACTGAGAGAGAAGAAAGTAGTTTCGTGGGAAAACAATCTATCATATCCTCATTCATTTTTTTATGGTGATATTGTGACTAATTGATTTCACACTTGGGGAAGAAAATATTGGTTTAACGTTTTTTGGTGGACTAGTTATGTATCTACCCCAAGACTTGTTCTTCACACGGTACTACTATCTGGGGTAGTTCTAAAATGTTTGTGTTACCAATAAAAATAAACATAGGTAGCCGGGAGTGGTTGGTTGGCTTGCCCCGGAGAATAAAAATTGTACTTGCTCTTCGCATTTATTAGAAAAAAGTGAGAGTGCCAAAACATACATAGAATTAGTTTGATTTTGCATAAAAATTATAAGGTCGACCAACAATTGTTACTCGAATAGATCAATGTAAAAGTATAGTGCATTACAACTTAGACAGAATTGCCCTTGTGTGGCTGGGTTGCCTGAGTCCAGTGACCTATTTGCATTGCATCCCATCTGGGCCAGCCCTGGGAATAAAGGACGATTTACTTAAACTAAATGTCTAAAACGTTAAAATACACTATACTTTTACGTTTGTTACTTATAAACACACAATAAAAAGAATGAAGAAGTTTATCACTTATGTTTTTGTGTGTTTCTCTTTGGTGTAGGCAGAGGTGAAGTTTTTGGGAAAATTTAGTCACCCGAATCTTGTGAAGCTATTGGGATATTGTTGGGAGGACAGGCAATTCCTACTCGTTTATGAGTACATGATCAAAGGAAGTTTAGAAAGCCATCTTTTCAAAAGTAATATACATTTAAAACTATAGGCATTTCTTGACATTTTGAAAAGAAAAGTAAGGGTTGCAGAATTATATCATATGTTTGCTGTCTGCAGAAAACGGTGAACCACTTTCATGGGAGACTAGGATTCAAATAGCAAAAGGAGCAGCCGAAGGCCTTTCTTTTCTGCACACTACAGAAAAGCAAGTCATTTATCGTGACTTCAAAGCTTCTAATATTTTACTTGATGGGGTAAATCTCTAGCCTTTTTTTCTTTTTCTTTCTAGTGGAAATTTTCTTTACCAATCATTTCATTTTGAGCATTATAAATTTATAGTGAAATTTTGTGTAAAGTTTGTATAATTGTGCCTTATGAAGCCCATCCCATATGCATGTTGTTTCATCACTCAAAAGCACTCTTGATTGTTTATGGCCATGGCTTCGTTGCAACACTTAAGCATGGGTTAATCAGTTTGAAAATTTAGTTTTCCCGAGTCTCTTTCTTTTGAACTGGATGACCCCTTTATTAATCAAACTAATAATTCTGTTTATTTGCTAAAATCTTCAGCGAAACAAGCTGCAGATCATTTGCAGTATGTTTGACAACGTTTGAGTTTTGTACTGATTACCATTTTTATTATTATTTACTAGGATTTCAATCCCAAGCTTTCAGATTTTGGTCTTGCAAAGTTAGGTCCAATGAATGGCGACTCACACGTAACGACAGGTATTGTTGGCACGTATGGCTATGCGGCTCCAGAGTACATGGCAACAGGTTGATTTTTGGAAGAAATATAATAAGTTTACCTTTACATAATTAATTAGTTAAAAAAATAACAGACAAAATAATTTTATTAATAACTTGTGTGTATGGTGCAGGCCATTTGTATGTGAAAAGCGACGTCTATGGCTTTGGAGTCGTGTTACTCGAGATATTGACGGGACTAAGAGTCCTCGACTTGAACAGGCCATCTGGGGAACACAATTTGATAGACTGGGCAAAGCCCTATTTGTACGAAAAGAATAAACTACGCAAAATAATTGACCCTAGACTTGGGAATAAGTATCCTTTAAAGGGGGCATTTCAAGCAGCTAAAGTCGTGCTACAGTGCCTCGAATCTGACCCCAAACACAGGCCTTCTATGGAAGAAATTTTGGTGGATTTTGAAGAAATTAGTGCTATCAAAAAGGAGACCAAAGAGGGTAAAGATAGAGTGAAAAGTAGCAAAAGTTCTGATAGTATTCAAAACCATGCTCGATATAATGGTTATGGTCATAGTCCCTCTCCTCGGGTAAAATCTTCTTTGCGAAGATCTTATTGACATGAAAAAGCGGGGTTGACAATGAAAAAAAGGATAATTACGCTACGCTCATCACCATTTAGATAAAAATAGCTGATACGTATTGGGTTTGTATTGTAATTCAAATCGTGTTTCATCCGTTACTCCAAACACTAGCATTTTTACTGGTGTTGATTATTTTTTCTGTATCAAGTGGTATTTCTATGTATATCTAGACTATTCAAAATTATGTATTTGATGAAAAGAAATGTTAATTGATTTACTTGGAAATGAAAACGAAGTGATAATATGGAGTGTCAAAAGAAAACCTTCCAAAAAGAACTGTCAGAAAACTAAGTTTGAATGATCGTTATATAAAAGAAGCGCATGATATGGCAATATGTTTCTTTTTACGTGTTTTCAAAACTAATGATCAAAAGTTGGCTTAGAGGGATCAAATATGTATAAAAGAACTCAATATTCAGTGGATACCACATAGTACTACTAAATCGCAAAAATAAAATGAAATGATTCTAGAGAACTCAAGTATCCATACAAGTGAATCTGTTTTTTTTTTCATCAAAAGCAAACTGCCACAAAAAACTAGACAATACTAGTATTAACTAATTTTAAACTAGACTGCTTCAGAAACTAAGATCGGCAACCATCACTTACACATTTGTCCACAACTTTTCAGCAAGATTATCATATTGTTTCGAGTTTCTTGTAAGCCGTGTATCACGACCTACATGGCCCAGAAGTCACTCAAATACCATTTTCTAAGTTGCATCCACCATTTCCACAATCCGAAATCCAATATAGTACTACTTCTCGTGAGAAAGAATCCGTATAGTGCACGAGCATGCACTTCTCCACCATGAGTTGCATCTTAAAATTTATTTGAACTAAAGTGGTGATACACACATGGAATTTTCCTATAAAAATACACTAGCAGATTTTTCTAATAGTCAAACATTTGCAGTTTTAATACCCTTGTATGGAAACAATCGACTCATTTTCGCTCTCAAAGAAGATGGTGTGGAACAAGGAGTAAATAAGTCTCCGAAACCAAAGCCAAACACAGCCAATGTTCATCCAAATAGTAAAGCCAGCATTCTATCTGGCAGGGCAGACCCAAAAAAATCACCATTTTTTGTCTGCACGTGATCGTAAAGCCAGCATCATTGAGTGGCTTATTTCAAGTAAATTACCCACATAATTATGAGGGACTATAGGTACCAAAAGAACTCCCTGAACTTCTCCTAGGAAACCGAGATAGCAAAAGCTTAACAGTATCGTCCCGAGTTGACCCACAAAGGTCCACACACTCATCCAAATCTTCATTGCACGTCAACAAAACCCACTCCGAGTCATCATCGAAATACTTCAGTTGATAGCCATTCATTTCATCTATACCAAATCGCCTACCAATCTGTTTCCTCAACTCCTCAAATCTCCAATTCTTTTGAAAACGAAACCGAATTTTCTCCTCCCCATACATGACTTTTATTCGAAAAGCATCTCCGGTAGTATCATCCTCTCCTTCAGTTTTCCGGACAGGTACTGTTTTTTCTTGTTTAGGGTGTTTAGAGAGGGATATGTGACTCTGAGATCTTGGAAGGATATACGATATATCATCACCCAGTTTTTGTATTATCTCTGTTTCACTTCGAACCCTTTTTAAAACACTATTACCCGACTGTTCCTGTGTTATTAAATCATCACCGCTCGAGATATTCAATGGACTTGGATTTGAATTTGGTTGAGTACCGCTAGAAAAACATCGACTTGAACTAGAACTTGAACTCGAAAAAGAGTCGGTTCTTGGGTGCACATTTGGTAGCTTAGATTGAGTATCAATTGGCTTTGAAATTGATAATGGGCTTGTTTTAGATGAATTTGGAGAAGCTAATTCTGGGAAACCTAGTTCTGGGAAACTTGAATAAAATGATTCGATTTGTAAAGCGCCAGAGGCACCTTCGACCGAATCAATTACACGTTGGAGCTTTTCTAGAGAGTGTCCAACTTTCTTGATTTTCCTAGACGGCCACCTCTTTATTCCATGTGTTCTGCATATCCTTTTCAAGGTAGTCGGGCAAACTGTATCAAGAAAAAAATTGCTTTGTGTATAAAATAGTCGAAAACCTCTCAAATAAAAAAATATATGAGATCTTATATCTACTCTACTGATGTCTGGTTGTAAATTTTGAGCAAAAGAAAACAAAAAAAGGTGGGTTCATCCACCCATCTTTTAAGGATTCTAGTTTTTTCAGGCCAAAAAACTTAAAAAATCTCAGCTTTAAAGCTGATCGACCACTTGGAACTGGTAAACTTTTGAACACAAAAAAAAAAAATTGAGCTGCAGGAAAACAGGGGATCTTATCAGTATAGGAAAAGCAAATCAAGTTATATCCACAAATCCAAACAGACCTCGTAAAAACGTAAAGCCGGTAAAAAATAGGTAGGCAAGAATGCAATTCGATCTATAAAAGAACTATAAACAACCATTAAATGTTAGAAAGGCCACATTTTTGCATAATAATTGCTTACCGCCAATACTTTTTGCAGCATCTTTTAGACTACCAGCGAAATACTGCCTCAGAACGTCCAATGTAATAGTTTTTTCAGACTTGGAACGCTTTCTCTCTACTCTTTTACTAACATTTGTCGCATTAAAACTAAAAGGCTCTGTCAAACTATCATCTTCTTGAGCTTGCTCAAAGTCTGATCTCCCTTTTGAACACACTTTATCAACAATGGACCCCTTCTCCTCTTCTTCCAATTCCTCATCCGTGACAACACGTAAATTTCGGCACATTTTTTGTATAATACCTGACAAAGAATTAAGTAATTCCGTTTGTTCTTTGACATCACTACAGTTCACTGGTAAAAAGAACTCCAAAACAAAGTCGTCATTTGTCGTTTGTATACTTCTCAACCGTATAGCAACAGCAGCGTGTAGATTAAACATTTGCGCATGGTGAGAAAGTGGATATTCAGTCTTGGTAAAAGAAGTTATATCGGGTGAAAAACAAGGTTGGTTTGTTTCAAAAGCTTGTCCAACTATGCCTTGACCTTTTAACAAGTGGTGTTCAGAGCAAGCCTCGTGAAAAGATTGCATTTTTGGGTCGCATACATAGCAGGCGGAGTCGACTGTAGATACGCATTTTGTGTAATTTTCGTCTGAGTGGCGACACCCGTATTTACCGTGTTGGATACAAGGGACCCACGTTTGAGCTAATGGTAAATTGTGTGCTTCACAAGCGGATTTCAAAAGTTCCAATATTTCAGGTAATGCCCCTTGATAGGATTCATTTGAGATCTGAAAAGGATTAAATAAACGAAGTCATGATTTTTATAAGAATTAAAAAGCTTAGAGCCTCTTTGATGGGATAATATAAGTCGATTCGATTTACCTTAACGTTTTGATTGCCTGAAACATCAGAGGTCGTCAGATCAACTGCCTACAACCAGAATTGGATGGATAGATCAGATAATCGTATTACAATTTAAGCTGAAAGTATCTATCTAGGAAGTAGTAAAAAAAGCAATGCTGAATTTTTCGACTAACTGAGTTTACAGCATGCCAAAAACTGATATATGCAAGAAAACCCTCAAAACACCATGAATTTCCAATTCCCACTTTTTTTTTGAAATATCTTGATATTAGGAATATCATAAAGACTTATATTCATGAAAACTGATATATAACTAAGTAGTGACAAAGATTCATACAACCACGTTTTCATTTTTCTTTAGAGTAAAATAAACAAATTTTGAGCACATTTTTTTTTTCTTTGCTTAAAAGCTGAACTGCATTTGTTTGACCGGCTAAAAAGCTGAGATTTTTCTGGATTTTGACTTGAAAAAGCTTCATGCTTACAAATCTAGCTTTATTCTGAACCTTTTCAAATCCACCATGCTTGCTTAAAGTTAAGTCTGCAAGCAAATAAGCCCCAATGATCAAGAAAGACAAAACTAACCTCAAGCGCTTTGCAAACACTTTCAATCTCTGGACGATAGTTCAACTTCTGAGTAGTCATAACAACCTCAATAACCCCCAAACAATTCTGACTACCTTGTTCAAAAACAGGAAGTGCTAATGTACCTCGAACACCACATTCTTGAGCATGACCGACTCGTGCGTATTCATCTCGCTTAAAGAAACGAACATCAGGGGTCCACTCAGGAACTTTCCCCTTAAATACCCGACCTGGCAAACCCGTAATGTCCTCAGAACTTTCCTCGGTTGGAAATTGATAATTTTTCGAAATTTCTCTATAGCTTGCTAGACAAGGCTCGTTAAGATCGAGAGAAAAAGGCTGGTTATTTGTGGTTAAAAATCTTTTCCCTTCGCTATTTACTGGAACCCATAATTGTATAAGTGCGTCTTTGTTTTTCGTAGACTCTTTAATACAAGAAAGAGCACGAATTAACCGGTCCATTACGGTAAGACCTCTATTAGGGTTCTTTTCGGGTCCAATCCACCAAGATTTAGGGTTTTGATCACGGGTATGGCAAGTCGACAAATTCTGAGAAAGAGAGGCCCTTTGTCTATCCTCTTGTGGGTCATTTTGCAAAGGGGTGGTGCTAAACAAGCTTGATTCTATATTGGGAGATTCGGCATAAGGCCAGGTAAATGAAGAATCAAATAGGGAATTTGGGCTAAATGGAACATTGTTTAAGAATTGGGAACCATTGGTTGTTTCGAGCCAACAGCCTTCGAATAACAACTCGTCTATGTAGTCTAGATCCATGGCTGTATCAGTTGGAGCTGCTGACATGGCATTATTCGGTGAAAATATACTATCATCCATACCCAATTCTTCTTCCCAAAACAACTTTTCTTAATTCAACATTTAAGGCTTGAAATGAATCTTAACTGGCCAAATGAACAAATCACCTCAGGTAAGTTAATATTGAATGAGATTGAGTTACATAAACAATAATACTTATTACTTTTAATCAATAAATGTACAAGTGAAAACCAGCCGACTTTCAGTAGAGAAAAGAAGACTATTTTAACTCCAAAAAGCAATTTATTCAGAAAAGTGAACTCCAAAAAAGCAGAAATCTTTATATAGTAATTACTCAAATGGGCATCAAATTTCATCAGAACATTCTACAAACATAAAGAAGGAAACTTTTCCTCTTTTGTCTAGTAAAAAAAAAAAAGGTTTAGATTCTTTTTCTTTTTTTTTCAGAAACAACCATAGTAATTTAAAGAAAGACTACTGTAGAAACAAAAGCAAGAATAAAACCATAAGTAAACGTCAGCAACTTACTATGTAAAGATTCTTGAATATTCCTATTTTGGGTATTTATTTTTCTGTATGCCCTCCTTGCTCTATAACTAAAAAACATTAGCCACAAAATGATTTCATAAAAAATAAAAACAGGAAATAAGAGAGATGTGTGTTCATCTTCAACAACTCGTTGAAGGAATAAGATTATTTGTTATAAATATAGTACTACTACTTAAAAATTAAATAAATAAATAAAAAAACAGGACCCACCATAATTAACTCCTTGGAGATTCCCACAACTAATATACTTATATGTATAGTAGGTCAACTCACTCCATTGTAATGAGAAAGATATATAGAGAAAGAGAAATGAAACTTGCTGACCTGATTTAATGAGAGAAAGAAAGTGAATCTCTAAGAGAACAAATAAATAAA
The DNA here is from genome assembly GCA_963682055.1 of Primula veris. Lineage (NCBI taxonomy): Eukaryota > Viridiplantae > Streptophyta > Magnoliopsida > Ericales > Primulaceae > Primula > Primula veris. Next base: position 37,112,672 of record OY821743.1, on the reverse strand, counting down.
TAAATAAATGTGCCTTGTGAGCTTCGTCAATGTTTCCTTTTTTTTTTTTTTTTTCATTCTCTTGGCCAAGTTGGTTAAATACTGTTTGTTTCTTTTGGCATTTCTTTTCTCATTTTCTATATTTGTTTTTGTTTTTGTTTTTTTTATTATTACAACTGGACTGTTGGATGATGATAAGTTTATCACTATGACACCTTGTTTGGTTGCAGTTATTAAGCTCAACTTTTTTTTACTACTTTGATTGTACCTACCTACACAAAGCCTGTATTTCACTATTTCTACAAGCTTTAAACCGGATACATGTATGATTTTTCTCAGCCTCATTTTTTTTTTTTTGCTAAAAAAACAGCAAGCAAACAAAGCCTGTGTTTCTGAATGTTTTGTATAATTATTTTACTGTGTGAACAGAAATGAAACAAATGAATCAAAAGTTTGTAAAATTCTACTTTGCTTTTAACGTTAAACAAAGTTGAGTTGAGACCAATCACGGTATGATACCCTATGAAAGAGGTTTCCGTGCTTATACTTCTAAGCAGTTGTTTACAGTATTTTTGTTTAGGTTGGAAATTAAGCTACTAAATAGCGATTGGAAACTTAATTTAATATTAAGTATGCAAGTTAAGCACACAACATAAGTGAAAGGCTGTCACTTACTACCTCTATTATTGACTAGGAAACTGGTATCCCTCTACTTGAAACGCCTAATTAATTAAGTATAATTAACAATACATTTTGTTGTTGGAACTTTGAACAACGTAACCTAAGCATATTACTATAAAAATAAAGCACCAACAGTCTCATGGACAGATATAAGCCTACTGTATATGTTTGTATTGGTCGCAGTTTTAAAAGAAGATATTTCATTAACATAAGTTGCGTTACATTTCATATAATAACAGTCAGTACGTAACTGTATTTGTTTACTACTACTATAAGTTGTTCATGTGAACCCAATGTTTTCAGCTAACATTAAAAAAAAATGTTAAAAAAGATGCAAATAAAACAAAAAACATACACCCTACCCCTACAAGGCTACAATTAACCACTGTCTAGGTTGATAAAAATGAGGGGCACAGTTGTGTATGACGATCATATCTATCTATCATCTATGTGATCATCACAGAAGCACACATTTTAATTTGGCCTGTTGTGTCGTATATAACATGACTGATGGAGTATTTTTAATAACTTAGGAAGTAGTGATATATTTTTACCAAGAAATAGTCAAGTTATTACTTAGTATTATTTGGTTGAATAATCAATCTCAAAGACATTTTGGGCATAAAGGAGGTCCAAGCAGTCGGCCACAAGTTGCTTTCTCACGAAAAGTTTTTTTTTTTTTTTCAATTTGTTGGAAAAAAAGGGGTCCAGAAATCAGAGGTAATGACAAAAATGATGCTAACTGCTAAATAAGAAAAAGAAAAGGAATAAATGAATCTATAACCACCACCAGAGAAAATTAGAGGTGAGAAAGAAAAATATACAAGTACATAGTCCTCAATTTAGAAAAAAAAAGGCCAACAATGTTTTGTATGGTAAACCATCACAACTTTGAATAGTAGTCTGGGTTTGAATCACTTTGAAAGTAGTGAATGCCAGATTATTGCAGTGACCATATGCTTATAATTTATTTAAACTTAGGAGTGGTCCTGAGATATGATACAATATTGATCACATTCTGCCCCCCTTAGCCCAAGGCCCCAAACCAATAATTTAGTTTTTTTTGTTTTTTTAATATTTTTTTTTTGTTTTCTTTAAAATTTAGGCCATTATAATTTAGTGTTTAACAAATATAGTAATTTGCAAAAATAGAGCTTGAGAATTGTTAACTCTTCATTTATTGGGAATTGTGATTTAACCATATCTCCTTTTCTTTTTTTCTCCACCTGAACTTTTAAAGTTAGGCTTAAGCAACTTACATAACATAGCGACCCCTGCTTATAATTGTTTTTAAAGTAATCATTCAACTTGGCAAAAGGTTTACCGTTTTTAGTCTCTTTTTTCAGAACAAAAATAAGAAAACAATGCAACGAACTAATGTCTTTTCATGAACATTTACTACATATATCCCCATTAAAAAAAAATATAGGTTGTTGATTCTTGTTTTGTACTATTTAAGGGGTGGGAGTGTATTAGTATAAACGAAGTGCTTTCAAAACTCAATCTTATACATAGTGTACTAATAAATTGAAAAATAAACATTGATTAAAAAGAAGAAGAGTACGTAGTGGCCAAAAGCACGTTAAGGAATGCGTGCGTGGCCAGCAAAGTTTGTCAGTATTGTATTAATTGTTCAGTTTATTGGAGACCAAAACTTCTCTTTTTTTTATTTATTTTATTTAAGGAATCTAAGTGATCATTTTAATAGTACTACTACTAATAGATACTTTTAAATTTTCAGAACCAAATACGTAACTTCGAAAATCGGTAAGGGTGGGTCACACCATTGCTCCTTAATTGTAGTTTTTCTTTTCTTTTTTTGAAAATCTCCTTAATTGTAGTTTTTCTTTTTTTTTTGAAAATCTCCTTAATTGTAGTTTGGGAATAAATAGTCTTATTTGGTTGGTACCCAAAATATCAGCGGTGGAGCCCTTAATAATATTTTGAGGGTTGCTAACATTAATAATTTAATATCATATACTCTCCTATATTGGGAACTTGGGAACAAATTATCTAGCATTTGAAACTATTTTCTAGTTCAATGGGGGTAACGATGGATTCCCATCGTATTTTCATATAAAACTATTTTCAATAGTATACTGTACACTATATATATGCATGGTTTTTCATACAAGATCAAAAGTGTACTTTTCGGGATCAAGTTTTTATTTTATTTTATTGTCTAGACGCTTTCATAAAAAGAGATTTAAGTTATAATATTGTCTATGAATAAATGCCCTAGCTAGTCGTCCTCAGATGGATACAAACTATATATCGATTTGGAATCCTAACATTCATGATGTTTGTAAATAAAGATAGTTTTTCTTGCACACTATATTCATTCATTTGGCGAGGGAATGTCGATGTCCCCTCGTCCGGACCAATATCACCACAGAAATGAACAAACCGGGGCCCTATATAGTGGATGTCTCACCACCCCGGCTCATCACCAAACGGGGTGAAGCTAGGCCGGCTCAAAGAAGCGTACTCGATACGCTTCACCAATTAATGCTGCTGCCCCCTTTGGGGGACCCTCCTGACGTTTCATCGACGTGGCCCAATCACAGGGCACCTCCAGTGGGCCCCGGGAAAGGACAGTACTCTTGTCAGAGTCATAAATGACCTAACGCCGTTGGATCAGCACCTCACAGTACAGTGATCCAAGGGTTAGTATACATCGTAACCTTACTATAAATACCCCCCCCCTAATCCTGCTAGGGGGACGCACAAAAAGAGGGAGGAGAGATAAAGCGAAAACGACCCGGACCACCAGAATATCAACCGTGACATCTGACGCCACGACTCGTAACTGGACCAAGCCCTCATCCTTAAATATATTCTTACATTCAGTCTATACCGACACTGACTCGATCGTCGGAGAGGGAAAACCTGGTACCAACCCCGGGCCCCTGTTCGTTTCTTGTGCAGGCTTAGAGAGCACCTCGACGACGAAGCAGATACCACCTACGTCACGACCCTGGAAGATCGGAGCCGACGCGAATAATACGTAAGCCGAGCTTGGGAAGAAAATCAGGCTCGCCAATTGGCGCCGTCTGTGGGAAATTGTAGCACGCTAGCTCCGACAATCCGTTTCCAAGGAACGATGACGGATAATGAACAGTACGAGAGCCCTCCTCCACGGCATGCCCCAGTATTTGGAATGCCGAGGACCCTCTCTTTTGGCACGCCGGGAACTGCGCCTGAGGGGCAGCCTACTCCACTCAATGCGGTCCAGGGGACTCCCCGGTCGCGCGACGAGCTGACTCGTATGATGCTAGAGATCCATGAGAAGGAGCTCGTTGCCTTGGCGGCTCAAAAGGCGTTGATAGCCTCTATGATGGCATCCGAGCCCGGACCCTTCCCTTGTGGCGGAGAGCAGCCAGAGCCCGTTCGCATCCCCACCAAGAGCGTGATGTCGCGGCTGGGACCCTCAAGACGACCCCCCCTAGAGGTTCCAGACGAGCCGGCTAGGGGAGAGGAGTCGAGGCGGTCCCACGAGGGGAGTTCACATCGTATAAACGACCGAAGCGTACACTCGCGAATCAGTCGACCCGGTGATAGACACGATTCGCGGCCCGCTTCGAGTTGTGCTCGGACTGAAAGGCCTCCCCGGAGAAGGAGGCGGGGTCGTCGCACTGGCCGAGATGAAGTCGCGGACGAGGCAGCGTTAAAAATCGTTGCCTCCACCCGCAGTACCCCGTTCTCAGATGAGATAGAGTACAGTGCGCCCCCCGGAAATTTTACTGCCCCCGTTCTTCAAGTGTTCAACGCGGATTCTGACCCGGAAGCCCACCTCCGGCACTATAGATACCAGATGAACCACTGGTCCCACCTCGATCGTCTTATGTGCAAATGCTTCCCCGCCAGCCTGGGGAGGCTCGCAAGTAAATGGTTCCAGTCTCTGCCTGCCAACTCCATCCACTGTTGGGATGATCTGGCCTATGATTTTGCACACCGCTTCATCAACTTGAAGGAAAGGGCTGCCCAACCGGAGCATCTGTACCAAGTGAAGGCCCAACCCAAAGAGACCCTCGAGAGCTACGACAATCGGTTCTGGCAGAAGCACGCTGAATGTGCCGACTGCCCCGATACTACAGCTATAGCGGCTTTCAGGCAAAACATGATCGTGGGAAGCAGGATCCGTAACGAAATGATAGCAACCCCTCCTGGCTCAGTTTCCCAGCTCCGGTCACTAATCAAACAGCATGTCGATATCGAGAAAGACATGAGATCTGCTGGAGCGGCGCGCTCAGTCGCTAGCATCGAGCAGCCTCGGGAAGGAGCCGCCTCAAGGGGCATCCGGCGAGATCGCCCCATAGCGGAAAGGTTGGGGAGACCTCGAACGGTGGAGAGCCAGCCACCGGCCCCTAAGCGTAGAAGGGAGGACACCCGTCGGGCCGACCCTTCGAACCCAGGAAATGCCTACTCCACCACATTCCGCCTACCGCTGACAGACCTGCTCTTTGAGATCGAGAACGAGCCATTCTTTTCCTGGCCTCCCCCGCTCAGGAACGAGCCAGCCCGGGGGCCCAATGACAAATTTTGTGACTATCACAGAGGCCGCGGCCACTATACCAATGAGTGTCATGGTCTGAAGGCAAGGCTGGAAGGATGGGTCCGGGACGGCTTGATGGCGAAATATGTCAAGACGCGAAGGGACCCTGATCGAAACCGAGAAGGGGACGACGAAAGGCAACCAGACCTCCCCCCACCGGTGATGACTTGCCAGGTTATCAATTCTGGACCGAAGAAGCCGAAGCCAAGTGGGGCGGAGAGAACCGAGGCCCGTGAGGCCACGATGAAAAAGCACGTCTGCCTCGCCGAAAGCTCGAAGCCCCGGAAGAGGTTCAAAATAGGAACCAAGCCAGATCTAAGCTTCACCGACTTCGACCTAGTGGGGGTAGACCTGCCCCACTACGACGCCCTCGTCATCACGGCCCAAGTGGGCCATTGTTCAGTGGGACGCATCCTCGTCGATCAGGGGGCGTCGGTGAACATTCTCTTTGGAAACCTCTTCGATAAGATGGGGCTGACGGAGGGGCAGCTAGATACCAACGCCCCCCCTCTATTCGGATTCAATTCTGAGGCTGTCCAGCCCAGAGGGAACATAACCTTGCCTGTTAAGACAGGAACCAAAGTTATGAGCGTGGAGTTCACGGTGGTGAACGTCCCCTCCGTTTACAACATCATTCTGGGGCGCGCGTGGCTTCATGAGATAGAAGGCGTCTCCTCCACTCTACACCAAAAGGTCAAGTACCCCACTTCGAATGGAGTTGAGACCATATCGGGAAACCAAAAGGTCTCAAGAAGCTGCGCCATGGCCGTATACTCCAGTAGTAAACCGGTACCGGGCCAGAGTGCTATGAACATAGAAGCCGAGGATCCCAAGCTGCTGCGGGAACTGAACAAGAAGATAGGCCCGGAAGCTGAAGACAAGGTAGAAGGAGAGTTGCTGAAGGTCCGGATCCCGGGGTACGACGAGGAACACTTTTTTATGGTGGGCGCAGGGCTGAGCGAGCCCGAGGTTTCAGGTCTCGTTAAGCTACTGCTCGAATACCTCGATAACTTCGCATGGTCCCCATGCGAAATGCCGGGAATCAGTCCCGACCTCGCCTGCCATAAGTTGAACGTCAACCCGGATGCGAAGCCTGTGATGCAAAAGGGGCGCCGTGTTAGTCCGGAGCATGCCGATGCCATAAATGAGGAAGTACAAAAGCTTCTGCTTGCTGGAGCCATCAGGGAAATTTTTTATCCTAGATGGCTCGCTAACCCCGTGGTGGTCCCTAAGAAGAACGGGAAGCTGCGTGTCTGCATCGATTACACGAGCCTTAACCGGGCTTGTCCTAAGGATCCCTTCCCTCTGCCTAAAATCGATCAGATAGTAGACTCCACCGCCGGAGCTGCCAGAATGAGCTTCCTGGACGCCTGCTCCGGCTATCACCAAATACCCATGTCGGAGGCTGACCAAGAAAAAACCGCCTTTATAACCCCAAGGGGGAATTACTGCTACAAGGTGATGCCGTTTGGACTTAAGAACGCCGGGGCGACCTATCAAAGAATGGTCACCAAGATATTCGCCAAGAGCATAGGCCGGAGCATGGAGGTCTATATCGACGATATGGTGGTAAAAAGCGCCCAGGAGGATGACCACCTGGCCGACCTGAGAGAGGTGTTCGAAACGATACGAAGGCATGATCTGAAGCTGAACGCCTCCAAGTGCGCCTTCGGAGTTGGAGCCGGAAAGTTCCTAGGGTTCATGGTGACCCATCGCGGTATAGAGGCGAACCCGGCCCAAATCTCTGCCTTGAAGAACTTGAGAACCCCTGAAAAGAGGAAGGATGTACAAAAGCTAGCCGGAATGGCCGCTGCCCTCAACCGGTTTATAGCCCGGTTCGGAGATCGATGCAAGCCATTCTTTACGGCTCTGAAGGCTCAGAAGAAGTTCGAATGGAATGACGAATGCCGGAGTGCGTTCGCAGAGCTGGCGAGCTACCTCGGAAGCGCGCCTCTGCTGGCCAAACCTGACACCGGCGACGTCCTTGCGTTGTACCTGGCCGTATCCGAGATAGCCGTTAGCGCCGTTCTCATCAAAGAATTCGGCAGGGAGCAAAGGCCAATCTATTACGTGAGCAAAACCCTCCTTGACGCCGAGGCTAGGTATATGCCCCTAGAAAAGCTTATCCTGGCACTCGTCATGGCATCGCGAAAACTGGCCCATTACTTCTCGGCACACAGTATCGTGGTGTATACGGATCAGCCCGTTCGGGAAATACTCCAGAAGGGAGACCTGTCTCGACGTATGACGAAGTGGGCTTGCCACCTGAACGCGTACGACATCCGGTACGAGCCGCGAACCTCTGTCAAGGGGCAGGCCTTGGCCGACTTTGTGGCAGAATTCACCGGAACGACGACGTCCCCCGGCATCGAAGAACGAGCCCAAGGAACATGGACCTTGCACGCCGACGGAGCTGCCAATAAAAAGGGATCTGGCCTCGGGGTGGTTCTCCAATCCCCACTGGGTGATGTAATCGAGAAGTCAATCCAGCTTGGCTTCCGAGCCACCAATAACGAGGCGGAGTACGAAGCCGTGATAGCCGGCCTGAAAATGGCCCGAAGCCTCGGCATCAAGAAGATACTGGTGCACACTGATTCCCAATTAGTCAGTGGCCAGATCAGTGGTGAATTCCAAACAAAGGACGAAAGGATGGCAAAATACGTGACCATCGCCTCCGAAATACTCCGGAGCTTCGAGTATCAGGAGATCGTCAACATCAACAGAAACGAGAACACCCACGCCGATGCCCTAGCGACCCTGGCCTCGGCTATGAGTGATAAAAAGGAGCGAGCCATCACCATAGAGTACGTCCCTACCCCTAGCATCGACGCTGGGGCAAGCGTTAATATGGTGACCGACCTTCCGCCGGAGCTATGCTGGATGGACCCCATAATCGAATACCATCGCTCCGGCGACCTTCCTGAACATAAGAAGGAGGCTGAAAAAATAAAAAGAAAGGCCTTAGGGTTCTGGCTAGCACCCAACGATAAACTTTATAAAAGATCGTTCTCCGGGCCCTATCTCCTCTGTGTCCACCCTGATATGGTGGTGAAAGTCATGGAGGAGATACACGAAGGCACGTGTGGGAGCCACACCGGGGGCAGGTCGCTTGCCAATCGTGCCTTGACTCACGGGTATTGGTGGCCCCTCATGCAGAAAGATTCTAAAACTTTCGTGCTCAAATGTGAGAAGTGCCAGAAATACGCCCCCATACCTAGAGCCCCGGCCCAAAAGATGAGCAGCGTGACTTCGCCTTGGCCCTTTGCCCAGTGGGGCATGGACATCGTAGGACCTTTCCCTCGGGCCCCGGGAGGCAAAAAGTTCCTCCTCATGGTCACCGACTACTTCTCAAAGTGGGTCGAAGTTGTGGCATTAGCAAAGATAACGGAGGCCGAAGTGATACGTTTCCTCTGGAGAGACGTGATCACCAGATTCGGAATCCCCTACTCAATCGTCGCGGACAATGGGGGACAGTTCACCGGGGTCAAATTGAGGGCGATGTATGCAAAGTATCACATCAAGAACTACTATTCGACCCCATCGTACCCCCAATGCAACGGACAAGCTGAGGTGTCAAATAAGACCGTGCTTGACGGAATCAAGAAGAGGCTAGACGAGTCCAAAGGACGATGGGCTGCAGAGCTGCATCACGTCCTTTGGGCCTACCGAACGACAAGGAGACGGGGCACTCAACAGACACCCTATAGCCTTACTTATGGAATGGAAGCCATCATCCCGTTAGAAATCGGGCTTCCTTCTCTGAGGACGGACATTGTGGAGAACGGGCTTAACGAAAAGATGATGGGGCTAGAGCTGGACTACGCCGAAGAAAGAAGGGAGGTTGCGGCCATCCGTAACGCCGAATATAAAAACGAACTGGGGCGTTCTTATAACAAAAGAGTTAACGCCAGACGTTTCCAAGACGAAGACCTAGTGTTACGAAAAGTAAACAACAACACCAGGATACAATCCGACGGCAAGCTAGGCCCCAATTGGGAAGGCCCCTATCGAATCCTCGGTGCAGTAGGGAACGGGGCCTACCTGTTGGGTCGTCTTCCCAACAACGTCCCGGTCGACCGACCTTGGAACATCAACAACCTAAGGAAGTACTACCAGTAGAGCTCGGCCTTTATGACTTTTGTGTAAATAAGAATGTGATGTAAATTTATGCCTGTGGGCTTTATAAATGAAAACTGTTGTTACAAAGTTTCTCTAAGTGTTTCAGAACACGAGCCTATACGGCACCCCGGTTCATATTTACTTGAATTTCTCAGTTCATTTAAATTTTCTCTAAGTGTTTCAGAACACGAGCCTATACGGCACCCCGGTTCTTATTTACTTGAATTTCTCAGTTCATTTAAATTTTCTCTAAGTGTTTCAGAACACGAGCCTATACGGCACCCCGGTTCTTATTTACTTGAATTTCTCAGTTCATTTAAATTTTCTCTAAGTGTTTCAGAACACGAGCCTATACGGCACCCCGGTTCTTATTTACTTGAATTTTTCAGTTCATTTAAATTATCTAAGTGTTTCAGAACACGAGCCTATACGGCACCCCGGTTCTATTTACTTGAATTTTTCAGTTCATTTAAATTTTACAAGTGTTTCTACACGCGCCAACTCGATTTATGATGTATATGAAATGAGTGCCCCAACGTCGAAGCATAAGGGCCCCCCATTTGGGAGCATGTATACAATGAATGATGTATAAATCACAACGGAAGTATAGAAGCAAAACAACAGAAGAATAAAAGAATAAAAGACAAGTCCAAAATTGTTTTTTCATTTCATTCAATGGAAAGCTATTACATGCTAAGTACAAAAAAGGAAACTACACTGAAAACAAAAGCCTAAATCTACCCTAGCTCTGGCTAGCCCCGTCCTCTTCGTCCGAGAGAGCTCGAGGAGTCAAAGGCACCACATCCGGAATGGGAGCCGAGGGAACGGGAACTATAATGTTTTCTATGTTCCATACCGGGTGATCCGGTCCCGCCCTCATAAAGGCAGCCGCCTCAGACCACCCCTCGACGTAGAAGGAGTTGAAGTCCTTCTGTGTCTTCTGGGCCCAGGCGGCGTTCAGCTCGGCTTGGCCAGTTTGGACTGCCGCCTTTATCCTGTCCGTGATGCCAGCCTCGGCCTCTTTTAAGGCTGCCTCCGCAGCCTGGGCACGCTCCTCGGCCTCCGTTTTGGCCTTCACGGCTTCGACTCTTCGAGCCTCAACCGTGGCGTTGAGGCCCTCAGCTTTCTCCGCCCTGAGTAGGACCTCCTCAGACCTTTTCAGGGCCTCCTCCACCCTTTTTTGGGCCTCCTCCAGAAGCTTGGCATTAGCCTCTGCCTTCGCGGCCCATGACCTCACCAGCTGGCCTTGATGATAGACATATTGGTTCATCATTAAGTAGGCCTACAAGGGAAAAGGCAAAACACTTAGCAAAAATATATGGAAAGAATTTGAAAACATGTGAAAACATACAAAACGATCTACACGCACCTGAGGTATCATAGCCATGGCCGATGCCATGGAGGAGGCGAGGTCACGACCTCGGTGATCAGCCTCGACGCTTTGCTGCTGGAGCGCAGCCAAAGCTAGCAACCCGGCAGAGGGGTGAGCCTCCATGATGCTCTTCACACCCGTGGCCGCCTTCACCTCCTCGGGAGTCTGCACAGGCATCCTGTGGGCCGGGGAGGCAGAACTGGAGGCAGAGCCTTGAGTAGGGCCTGGAGCGGGGCCCGACGTCTCCCTAGGCCCCTCAACGACCACAACCTCGGAGGGGTTACTCCCCCCGACCTTGGCCCTCTTTTCCCCTTGGAGGGACTTCGTCCCCTCCACCTTTCTCTTCCCCAATAGGGCCTTGCGGGCCAGCCTATCGAGTCTGGCTTGGGCTGCCAAATCGTCCGGGCCAGCCGACGGAGGCAGGATCGCCACTTCCCTCTCCCCCGTCACCACCACATCCCTCCCCTCGGCCTCGACAACGACCACTACCCCCTCGGGCTCCCCCGTCTCAGCAACCCCGTCGATCGCCCCTTCTCCTTCTTCTTCGCCCCCAACCTCAACCACCTCAGCTACCACCTCCCCAGCCTCTTCATCTGCCTCCTCCTCCTCATCGGAACGGACCACCTACACAGGCCACACAAGAAAGGAGTTAAGAGTTAGAGAAATTAACTATAACTAAATCTAGCTAAGTGTAAAAACGAAAATTTGAAGAAAACAAGAAGTGACTTACTCTGGTCCGCGAGGTACCCAAGGCAGGCCCGGATGGTTCCGCCTCAGTTGGGCTGTCTTCTAATTGAAGGGGGATCCCCACAGCGGGCTCCCTAGAGCTCAAGGGAGGAACCTCTGTCAGAGGCTTCCCTTGCGCATCAATGTATGTGCGGGTACCGTCCGCCCCCACCCGGAAGTAGATAACGGTACCATCAGACCGGGTCTCAAAGTGAACCCCGGCCGTTGAAGGAGCGAAGGAAGCCACGGTCGTCGCCTTCGTTGCCTTCGCCTTACCGCCCTTCTTCAGCTTCGGCTTCGAAGCCTTGGGAGGGGGGGCTGCTTCGGCACCTTCAACCACCCGGGGAGGGAGGGTCGACTCCAGACCCTTCTCCTTCTCCCACCTTTCCCTGGAGTATCCCACGGGACAGAAGGTCCTGTGGGGCCATTTGAAGCTGTTCCCCTTGCAGGAGGTGGGGGAGCCACAGATTAGCAGGCGCTCCGCATCGCGTGCCCCCACGTCGGTCCCATCCGGACCCCACCAGTTAAGGGCCACCTCCAACGACTCTATGTTGGGTTCGCCCAGGCCCCCAAGCTTAGAGGCCACAGTGAATTTGTTTTCCTTGGTGCTCAGCACCCTCCCCGGCCTGTTCGGGAGAATTAGGTCATCACGAAGGAGCCAAGGGCCCTCCACGACGACCACGTCTTGTGTGTAACCCCGATTCGAATCGGAGTTACCTGTGATCAACTGGTTGTGAGACCGGCACCTCAGATAGGGCTGCCGGCTCTTAGATTGGGAGCTCGGCTCGGTCTGCAAAAATTCGTAGCAGGCCAAGAGCTCCCTAAGCCCCAGTGGTTCCGGAATGTCCGGGCCCAACGAGGCACTTAGGGCCTCCATTCCGGCGCAGATTCGGTGCGCTTGCAGAGGCCACTGGCACGGAAGAGTCTGCGTCCAGGCGCAGAGCTCCGCCAGTAGCTCCGGAATGGGGAGGTGGGTGCCCCCGTATAAGAGAGTAGAGAGGGAGAGAGTTACCATACTCTTGGGATCAGCCACGATCCCGTTCACTTCGTCCGAGGTCGCACAGGTTCGAAGTCGGAACTCCTCCCCTATGCCGCAGAGCTGACGAAACTCTTCTAGGTCAGACCCGTGCTGCCTGACCATGATACTGTTATCGTTTACCGCGACGGTGATGGCGGGGTCAATAACCATCGCCCGGAATGGCAAGGCGTTTGCCATCACGTCAAGACGCCGTGGTTGCGGGGCAACCATCGGGCCTTTTCCGGCTCCGTGTTTGATAACCATCTTCTTTTTTGGCTTAAGTGTTCGAAGATAAGATTTGCTAAGGGTGGAGGATGAGAGAGAACGGTTTGCTGTGAAAATTTTAGTGAGAGAGTGAGAAAGTGAAAATGAACTTTCACTGAGGGTATTTATAGACCCCCACTAGAAGGTGAAAAGACAGTTACCAGAAGGTGAAAAGACGCGACGGCTCGTTACGCGAACTCCCACAAACGACAGCCGCCACCCAACCCACGCCTTCCACGTGTACAGCAATGAGAGGTCGTCTGCCAAGTGTCACCCTTCAGCCGTTTTGGCATTAATGACATTGAAGAAACCGAAAAGACAGAGGCGGCGCCTCATAATTGCAAAACTGGCATGCTCCACGTGTAAGAGATCCATGAGTGGTTGAACACGTATCAAGAGTCAAGTTACGCCGAGGTGCCTCTAGACAGCCAAACATGAAGACGGAATGACCGGAGCCCCCGTAAAGTGAAGAAGGTTCTCACCGGCATTGTCACTAACGACGACTCCGGCCAGGGAGCTGTTGGCGAGGGAATGTCGATGTCCCCTCGTCCGGACCAATATCACCACAGAAATGAACAAACCGGGGCCCTATATAGTGGATGTCTCACCACCCCGGCTCATCACCAAACGGGGTGAAGCTAGGCCGGCTCAAAGAAGCGTACTCGATACGCTTCACCAATTAATGCTGCTGCCCCCTTTGGGGGACCCTCCTGACGTTTCATCGACGTGGCCCAATCACAGGGCACCTCCAGTGGGCCCCGGGAAAGGACAGTACTCTTGTCAGAGTCATAAATGACCTAACGCCGTTGGATCAGCACCTCACAGTACAGTGATCCAAGGGTTAGTATACATCGTAACCTTACTATAAATACCCCCCCCCTAATCCTGCTAGGGGGACGCACAAAAAGAGGGAGGAGAGATAAAGCGAAAACGACCCGGACCACCAGAATATCAACCGTGACATCTGACGCCACGACTCGTAACTGGACCAAGCCCTCATCCTTAAATATATTCTTACATTCAGTCTATACCGACACTGACTCGATCGTCGGAGAGGGAAAACCTGGTACCAACCCCGGGCCCCTGTTCGTTTCTTGTGCAGGCTTAGAGAGCACCTCGACGACGAAGCAGATACCACCTACGTCACGACCCTGGAAGATCGGAGCCGACGCGAATAATACGTAAGCCGAGCTTGGGAAGAAAATCAGGCTCGCCATCATTCATTCAATTACCACTCATTTAAATTATCGTCTTTTACAATAAAAATTATGCAGCACGACAAATGCAACCGTACTTGCATAGAGCCATGACCATATATATATATATATATATATATTTCCCTTGGTTTTGGTTGTCATAGTATTTGTTTTCCCAAATCGTAGTGCAAAAAGAGCATGATGAGAGTAAAGATGTCCCTACAGTCTAGTGCTTATAAAGAGGACGGGCATCTCATCCATTTTGGTGAATTTGGTTTGGATTATTGCAGTTAAATTCATTGCACTCAAATTAAGGAAATATCTAAATGGTTATTTTTCACATGTAAATCTTAGTCTAAAGATTTCCAAGTTGAAATCCATAGCGGATCGAAAAGTGTTCAAACAGTCGTTTTCCAATGTAAGATGAATTCGTTTAATTTGATATACTCTTAAGGAGAAGCATCTTGAATATATAACAAGATAGTATAGAGCTTGCATATTGATAATACTTCTCTTGACCATAGAATTAATTGCAGGAGATGAATTATTAATTTCGTAATGGGCATTATAATATTCCATTAATCAATCAGTTTTGGTAGATTTCGGAAAACTTAATTCACATTTCATGAAATAATAATGAATTATTTAAACCTTATATTTTACTAAAATGTGTGGTGAGTTAGACTTGTAAATATTACACTATACTCAGTATGTCGATCTATCTGTGGATGTATCATTATAACGTACCAATGTCATTTTGTACTTACTCACAATTAGTTGGGGTTATATAGACAGACAGACTACTAGCATTATTTCAAAACAAAAACTAAACAAGTTTTATTGCAACAAGCTAGCAATGCACTTATGCTTGTAACCCGCTATATATAGAAAGCATAATAATGATGGAAGAAAGCAAAAAATATACTTAATAGGTCTAAAAGAATTTACACAATGGGCAATCCTGAGAATACGTAAAAACAGCTAATATTGATGTAATTTTTTAAAGGGATCGTAGAAGAAAGACCCAAAATATCCATCAAGAAAGAGATACATATATATATATATACAAAGTCAAAATTTCGAATATTAACAGATATCGATCTAACATTCATCTTTGGTTATATATATATATATATATATATATTCTTTACTTGCTACCAATTAGCATCTAAATGTTTGTGTTATCTGCCGAATGATTCATAAATCTGCAGCCACTTTTAGACCCAAACTTTTGATTTGTCACGTAGATAATTTTAGCATAAAAAAAAAACCCAGCCTTAACATGGAAAACATGTTTTATTTATTTTTAAAATGAAAAGATAATAGACCTTGTTGACATTAAGGAATTAGAAGAATACCAAAAAACTTTTAACAATTCTATCGAGGTGAGTAGTGTAAGCATCTTAAAATTTTATAGAAGGAAATGGAAACATGGATTTAAGTGTGCTTGAACTCAAATAATTTGATTTTTTTTTCATGAATTTCAATGCGTTTGAACAGAGATGTGTACCCAAACTAAAAATAGAGGGCCGACTTATTAAATCCGAATTGTTTCCTAAGGACTAAAAAGTAACGCATAGGTTAGGGGGTGGTTTGGCCAAATTTCTGGTATTTGTTTAGTCATTCCGTTAATCTTGGTGTGTTTTTACAAATTACAAATGCCACACGTATTAAACTGGAAAAATATATATTAAATGGTTAAACAATGCTTCGGAATCACCCATGCATTGGCAAAACCGTAAGAAGAATTCAAATTATTATTTTACGTGGATAAAAATGATTAATTAATATGCGAAAGGGAGTAACTGGCGAGCCTGATTTTCTTCCCAAGCTCGGCTTAATCAATTCGCATCGGCTCCGATCTTCCGAGGTATCCGGAGTGGGCTATGTCGGCTATGGTGACGAGGTGTTCTTCGTGCCTGCACAAGAAACGAACAGGGGCCCGGGGTTGTTACCAGGTTTTCCCTCTCCAACGATCAAGTCAGTATCGGTGTTAATTGAGAGTAAGAATATAATTAAGAGTGATGGACCGGGCCGGTTACAAGTCGAGGTATCGGATGGTACAGGCAGTGTTCTGGGGGTCCGGGTTGTTTAAACTTTATCTCTCCTCTCTGTATTTGTGCGTCCCCCTCTAAGTGATATTAGTGGGGGTATTTATAGTGTGATCAGAGGTGTATTAGCCCTTGGATCACTGTACTGTAAGATGCTGATCCGACGGCGTTAGGTCATTTATGACTCTGACATGAGTATTGTTCTCTGCCGGGGCCCACAGGGAGGTGGTCTGTGATTGAGCCACGTCAATAAAATGCCAGGAGGGTCCCCTAGGGGAGTAGCAACATTAATTGAGGAAGCGTATTCAACACGCTTCTTTGAGCCGGCCTAGGTTCAGCCCGGTCTATTAAGGTCCGGGGTGATACGACATCCACTATGTAGGGCCCGGTTTGTCTGTTTTCGTGGTGGTATCGGTCCGGACGAGGGGATGCTGACATTTCCTCGCCAGTAACTGTTCTTCTAGATACGAATGGATTATGGTGAGATCACGTTGATATTTTACCGAGCATTTCATTTCTAGCATTTTTATTTCGTAAACTATCTTTTTTTTAAGAGTGAGCACCATGATTAATATTAGTCCAAGTCCGTAACATTACTAAAATGACACAAGAGGAATCCATATAAAAACACAAATATTTTGGTCTGCGGTAATGGTTTCATCTCCTAAATTATCAAATTCTCTACTTGTAATATATATAAACCTAGAAAACATCTAACAAACACTTTTTGGATTATATGTATGTGTCTGCACAACTTAACGTTAGGTTTCGCCGTTTCGGTAAAATAAATTACATTAATTTGTAATTTTGCTAACAACAACCAGATAAAAAAGAGACAGAAAAAAAAAACTTGAGGTAGCTATATAATATCCAGAGAGCTATTTCTCATAAATTAGCAATACGTACTTTTGCAAAGATGATTTTAAGTATATATAGTATGCATCAAATATATATTAGTTATATATAGCCTTCTTTTTCTAAACTCAATTTAATTTATTGCAGACACACAACGATGCTATTTGATCATATAGATTGTTCAGACCTGGCAAATAACAACACATTAGTCAATTACTGGCCACTCTTAGAAGTAAATATTAATTAATTATGCGAAGAGGACACGTATATGTATGCTTTGTATAATTTTATTAAGGTCACGTTGCTTGTTGAATGTGTGATTGGATCATTCTTTGGCTGTTAATGTCATACACCTAAACTCACTGGAAATGTACAGTTTGACATAGCCAACGAGGTCTGGATCATAGAAATGATTATCCAAAACCCGAGCACTAACCCTCTTCTAAGTATATAAGTTAACTAATTTAGTTTTAAAGCCTTCATTGTTAAATTAAGTATCAAAACGAATCCGAGTTTAATTAAACGTCCCGATTTCCTTAGGTCTGATACATAGTTTAATTCCTAGGTTAATAACCCAACTTCATGCAGTAGTACCAGTACTCCTTACAAGTCTTGATTACTTGGAAACACGTTTCCAAGGCAGCCACCCACTTCGGTTTTGTACTACACTGATTCAGTTTTCTTAAAATTTGGTGCCATTATCGACCGAAAAAGTTGGTATACTAACAACTTCGGTATGTATCTATCGGTTCGGTACCGACTTTAAGAATCATTATGTAACTGTGATATGGGGAAAAAATAGATACGGCTAACTATTTTGAGTGATCATAGGATAAATAACATCATAAACAATAATCTTATTTTAATACTTATAAAAGGATCAACATTTATCTTTTGTAACATTTACAGCATGCAAAATACTATAAGTAATCTTAAAAACGAATTAGAATTAAGTTGCTTACAACTCAAAAACTAGTATGAGTTGAATAATAATTATATTATTAATGTTTCCCCATCGATGGATTACTCTGAACCATATATGAGAGCACTAAATTAGGTGTTTTAAGTTTTACAAAAAAAAGGGTTTACACGTGATGAAGGGCTACTTATTTAGAGTAAAAATAGAACGAATTGGAGAGTCTGAAAGGCTATATATATATATATAGCCAACTACTTCACTGCATAATTTCTCTACTAGGATACAAATATTATTATATAGGGTGGTAAAAAGAAGTTATTAAGTTCACACAAAACAACAATACACAAAAATAAATAACTGACAAAAATAAAAGGACTTTAATCACTTTATTTCATAGTCAAATAAAATAGAAAGAATTATACTAAGTAACGTAATCGTTCGATTGAGTAGGTCTACGGGAAACACGAGAATATATATGTGCAGCAAACTAGGACTTTGTCAATACGACTAGTAAAAATTTGAACAATTATTTAATAAAAAGCAATAAAGAACGAATATGTAGATAGGTCACACAAGTTTACGTCTTACATTTTTAAGTCTACATATAAATATTCATCATTTTCATGCTAAATATCACTAAGATATATAGTATAACTTATGTTGGCACATATATAATATGGATTGTAAAGCTTAATTAAAATAATGCTTCCAGCGGTCTCCACAATTCTTACTATTAAGTTCATAAATATTTTTAAATGTAATAAGTTGCATATATGTATTCATTTCGGTTCTGTATCATACCAAACATATATATATAAAGAATACAAAAATTGAATCGACTTTCAAGAATCAGTTAAGTTATACCTTACCGAGAAGGTGGTCATGTGAAATTGTCAATTATATGAATGGGGGTTACAAAAGTTTATCCCCCTAGACTAGCTGAAAGACAGATTTAGAGAATGAAAAAAATTAAAAGCATGGATCATATATCCCATGCATAATTTATTTATTTGTTGTTGCTAAGTTAATTTGTTCATTTCAATGTTTTAAAAAAGTTGGGGAAAATTAAATTCTTACCAGGATTATATTTTCAAAACAAAACAAAACAAAAGCCAGAATACAATTACAAAAGTGAATGAAAAGAAAGAAAGAAAGAAAGAAAGAAAGAAAAAAGAGAGGGTGAAATAAAGTAAAAACTGTAATAAAGTGTAAATAATACTATAGTAGCAAGTCGTCAAATAAAGTAAAAAGTAAATAATACTAATAAATAGCGTTGAGATTAAATAAAAACAAAAGGCGAATTTTGATCATACAGATCGCACGGCTGAGAATAACTAGCCGTTGGGTTTAAAAAACATGTGCACACATACATACATTAATTCCCTATCATGCTCCTTTTATTTATTTATTCCCAATTAATATTAATATTAATATTACTACTATATATTTCTCTCTCTTTTTATTACTATTATCTCCATTCTTCTACGTATATCTTTATATATATATATATATATATATAGAGAGAGAGAGAGAGAGAGAAATATATATATATATATGCTTGCTTGCTCTATAGCCCTTACATGAACATTTCTTCTGATTCCGATTAATTGATAGAATTATCGGTTGATGATTTATATTTGGGTTGTTATTTAAATTGCTGAGGTTTAATCAGTTGAGCTATTTATTCTCTAATTATTTAATACCTACTTACTTATTCTTTATATTTTCTCTTTCTTTCTTTCTTTCTATGTATGTATGTATGTTGCTATAGTTTTTAATATTCATCTGATGGGTTTATTATTTGTATTTTCCTAGCTCATATTGATTAGTGTTTATATTCATTGGGTTAATTAGCACTATTTCTTTAATATTTTAACAGAAATATTAGTTTGTTGATTTAATTGATCATTACTTATTGTATTTGTTTCTGATCCTATTTTTTTTTTAATCTTTTAAAGGATGTTCCTTGTAGAGTTCTATATGTGATATTTAGGCTCTTTTTTTTTTTCTAAATTAAAATAATATCTGTTTTACTTTTACTTGATTCTTGGGATTTTAATTGTATGCTGATCATACCTTCTTTATCTTTGTTTTGATTTTTTTTTTTTAATAGATATTATACAAAATGGGCGGCATATCAAAGGAGAACCAGAATGTTGTAATCAGGCCCCAAAACATTCAAGGTAATTTTGTATTCTCTGATTTGGATTTTTTGCATTTTACTCGTTCTTTTGTTTTGAGTTTTTTGTACTTATTAAATTAATTGTGTGTAGGGAGTGTGCACCTGGGAGGTGGTAAGTTATGTAGTACAGGGATGGTGCAAAATCGGAAGGCGTTGAGCACAATTAATCAGAACATCATCATTGTCGGTCCTAACAAGAGAACCGCCTTAACCAAGTAAAGTTTCTACCACTTTTTCTTTGATCTATACTGTTGTTATTAGGCTTCTTTTTGCAACCAAATTTGACTTGGATATTAACAAAATCTCAGAATCAATGGACCTTCTAGTGAGATTCCACCAATTCCATCCGATCGACCCATTACTAGGTTAGTCCTTAGTCTGTTAGTTTGATATTCTTGAACATATTTTGTTGGTACTTGTAGTTTTCATCAGAACTGCTTGTGTTCCGATTTTGTTGGTATAAAATTCTTGATCATAGCGGTGGTGTTTTAAAATCTTCTTTATGTTTTTATTTTAGGAAATTTGCTCAACAATTGGCTAGCAAACAGAAACAACCTCAATTACCTAAGGTACTTTCTTTTAAAGAAAACACTTAAAATGTAATTTATCCTGAACTTCTGTAGGTACTTGCATATTGGGTTGATCTTGTTTTTGTCAAATGGTAATATATAGGAAATAAAGAAATCGGAAGATTTGATCATATTGGATGTGGATGATGATGGGTACAAGTGTGCCGGTGACTCTCCTGTCCCTATGTTTGTGCAGCACACGGAAGCTATGCTGGATGAGATCGATCAAATGGTACTTAAATGTTTAAGTCTAGGATAAGCTTTAAAAATACAGGGTTCTTTTTGTATTTAGTCGTTTATGTTATTTTATTGTGATGCCGCAGGAAATTGAAATGGAAGAGGCCAGTGCTGAGAAAGTGAAAGATATTGATATTGGAGACCAGAATGATCATCTTGCTGTGGTCGAATATGTTGATGACTTGTATTCCTATTACAAGAAAGTTGAGGTAATCACATCATTACTCTTCATTCTTATGCCTTGCCTAGCTTTACATTTCTTGGCGGTTCTTTGTTGTATTTCTATTACTAAACCATACCGTCTTCTTACCATAGAGCAGATTTGATTCTTTTTTCATTGCGGTGCTCACCATATGCACATTTAATACAGAGTTAAGGTTGTAGAGTAAATATGTGAAGTTTGAATAAGCAGGACATAATAATTGATGGGAAAAAATATGTCTAGCTTGGTTTTAAAATTATTGGTGATCCTTGTATATTATTATTAAACTATATCAGCATCTCGTAATTCTTGGTTATTCTTCATATTATGTTCATCATAGTCCTCGTTTAGTACAAAGTTAAGGTTGTAGGAGTATTGTCACTACTTTCCTTTGTGTTACAAATAGATTTTGTATTTCTTTTGGGAGAGGGACAAGTATGTGCCTTGGGTTTATCCCGAGTAATATCTCTTTTTCTTGTTCAATGCAGGGCTTAAGCAGTATTTCTTCAGATTATATGTCTCAGCAATCTGATGTTAATGACAGGATGCGAGCAATACTAGTCGATTGGCTGATTGAGGTAGATTTTAGGCTTAATTTCTTTACTTTTACGCTTAAAAGCTAGATTGCATTTTGGTTGACCTATAAAGAAATTTTTTAGTCCGACTGAAAAGCTCATCGCTTTATTCTGGATGAACCCAACTTCTTCTTACGCTAAAATGTCCAGTTTATTTGCTTAAAGCTTGCAGCCACTCAACTCAAGTAACCCCCATGTATTCGAACAAAGCTTTTATGTTTCTTTAACCTGAAAAGGTGGAAGCTTTAATCCCACATTTTTTTCTAAAGCTATAAGTTTTTTTGGAAAAACAACTGCACAACCAAACAACCCTTATGTTAAAAAGCTTGTACATTTTTTAGTCCGAAAATACCCTAACTAATTGACTGTGTGACAGGTTCATTACAAGTTTGAGTTAATGGAGGAGACACTGTACTTAACTGTGAATCTAATTGATCGGTTCTTAGCTGTTGAACAAGTAGTGAGAAAGAAATTGCAGCTAGTTGGTGTTACGGCTATGCTCCTTGCTTGTAAGTATGAAGAGCTACAAGTTCCAATTGTCGATGATTTTATTGTTATATCGGATAAAGCTTACTGCCGACAGGACGTCCTGGATATGGTAAGGATTTTTTTTTTGCTATAGTGCACTTTGTAACTGTTAACTTTGAATAAATGATTATGCGTTTTAGAAAGATGCAGTTGATTGTAGAAGTGAATTCTGCCCAATATAAGAATTTCAAGTGTAATGTGTCAAAGAAAGCACAGGCTTCTCTGTTGTGACTACAACCACCACTAAAAGTTAATTATTTCCTCAGGAATTCGAGGTTGATTGTGAAATTGTATTATGGCTATGAATATGAGAAATTTCAAGTTTTGAGAACCCCCAAATAAGGGAATATCTAAGTGTTCACTTTATATTGCGAGTATTATCACAAATACCTATGTTGTTCTTTTATAAAACACCGCTCGATTGTGAAATTGTATTGTGTTGACAAATAGAAGAAATATCAGTTTTTCCATATAATGAAGCTCAGATTTTCATGTTGTAAATGTAAAAAGAAATTATGATTTTGGTAGGAAAAATCGGTAGATTGTAATATCAAATTGTGCTAATATAATATAAAATATGTACCGATTTTAATATCAAATTGTGTCTAATATAATATAAAATATGATGTTGTAGTTTGACTACTAAACGATACAGATTTATGATATACAAATTCTTGGTTTTTACATATTCTCACTACCTGGTGTGGATTTCTTTGTGTTTAGGAGAAATTGATGCTCACCAAGTTAAAGTTCAACATGTCAATTCCAACACCCTATGTGTTCATGAGGAGGTTCCTTAAAGCCGCTGAATCCAACAAAAAGGTGCTTTTTTTATCCACACTTGGCAAAATTATTATGTTTTCACTAAGTCCTTTCTTGAACGTTACTAACAAATGATTACGCACGTATATGACGAGCTAATGTAGATGGAGCTTTTATCGTTCTACATAATAGAGCTGAGCCTAGTAGAGTATGAGATGATAAAGTTCCCACCTTCTCTATTAGCTGCTGCAGCAGTGTTTACAGCTCAATGTGCATTAAACGGTTATCAGCTTTGGACCAGGACGAGTCAAAAATATGCTAGCTACTCTACAAGTGACCTTAGGTGAGTCTTCTGTCTTTTTATTCAGGAATTTTATACCTTCGCTGTTTATACCAAATTAAATAAGTTGTCTTGTAACTTACTAAAGGCAAAAACTGTTTGGTTGGTATTAATATCCTTTCTTGCGCTTAACATGAGTAGTACCCGGTGCCCTTTTCCTCTCCATCCTTTCCAGAGTCGATTATTAGTTTTGTGACATGTTCTAAGCTCTGCCAGATTGTGTTTGAAATGATTAAATTACTATTTCTCTGTGTGCGTTTTGGAAAACGTTGGATTTTCTGTCTAGTATGAGTACAACAATGAAGTTAACTTGACTTCTGTTGGTACAAATGTTGCATATATTTGTTTGCATTTTTCCCCTTAACATAAGACTTTTTGAGTTAATCCTGTACCTCCTCTTTTCTCGCCCATGGACTTTTTTTCCCTGAATTTATTTCTTTTTGTGGACTACAAATTAAAACTTATCGTGTTTGCCATGTAATGAATAAGCTCTTTTGATACAATTGCTGCATTTATCTGTCTGCAAACATCTCACGAGGCTTGTTTTGAACTGTCTAAATAAATGTCAACAAGGAAAAACCGAATTGAGAAACTTAACTTAATCAGCAAAAGAATAGCCATGTGTCCATATCTCTACCCTTTTTAATTATGTTACTTCATGTATTCATGTGAATTTCTTTTGTGAACAGGGAATGTTCAAAGATGATGGCAAGTATTCATCAGAAGGCACCAACCGGAAGGCTGAATGGTGTATATCGAAAGTACAGCACATCCAAATACGGATATGCAGCCAAGATTGAGCCCGCTTATTTTCTGCTCCAAAACAAGTTTTAGCTGCAAAATTGACAGATATTAAAGTTGAAAAAGGTATCTAAGTTTTTAAATAACCATTGTGGGGGGGGGGGGGGGGGGGGGGGGGGGGGGTGGGGGGTTGGTGTGAGCGGTTCATGCGCAACAGTGTGTTGCGTCCCCTGAGTGTGTTTTGCGGGTCCTGTTGATGTGGTGAATGTTTTTGTATTATTCAATGTCGGTTCTCTTCTCCAAGAACTTAATTACTATAAATTTTTATTGTCACGGGTTTTTGTAAAGGATGGTATTTTCTTTTTGTTTGTTTTGACCTATATATATATGCATTTCTCTGGATTCTAAAAGAGCTCAAGTTGAGCTATAATGTGATTTAAAGCAAATTGGTAGTATTGTTGTGTGAGTTGATTGTTTTCCAGCAACGAACATTAAATTCATTCAAGGTTTTATGTGTTAATTTACTCCAACTCCAAGGTGATTGTGCTAATTTTAAACAGAGTTGTTCTTTTGCACACTCATCCAAAAGGCGCTACTTGTTTCAAAATTTCAATTTGACCATAATTCTATAGATATAATGCATGTGTAGCATAAGTTATGGATAGAATCATGTCAGTTTGTGTTCCTTTACTATTCTAGGACAAATAAGCATTAACAATAAATAATGTGGTTTATGCTGGACATAAGTATCACGATGTAAAAGGTTTTGGCAAACCATTTTTTGGTTCGTACACTAACAGATATAATAAATAAAAACTCATACATCATGAATACGTAAAACAAAAAACTCCAAATCCTCATAAAATATTAGAAATTCAAAAAGGATATCCACTAAATACATTAAAAATAGCTTTGGCATAGATCTAACATCCTCTTACAACATTTTCAAAATAATCAAACATACAGTTCCTATGGAAAAGACATAGCCAATTTTCATCTTTTTACAGATGGCACACCACCTCGACCACCAGGTGCACCACCTCGACCAGGCGCAGACATGGCCTGCAATAACATAACCTCAATCTATCAGATTATGAGGTCAAATAAGCTACCTTATTAGAGTTTGATGAACAAGGACAAAGTAATTGGAAGAAATTTGAAGTTCAAATTATCACAGACTTGACTGGTTTCTACTGGCGTTATTTTAGTTTGAACTTTGAACCAGTTAGAAAAGTTGTGCTGCTAGTTCTAAATATGTTTGTTAGCTGGTTCGTGTCAGAAACATAGGCGTTATGACAATTTTTTACTTCTGTTTTGTTTGAAGTTCACTGTACCCCTTTCAAAGGCCTTACTTATTCTCGGAAACCATAACTAAGGGAATCATTGTTATCAAAGAACCGGAAACTGAGAGTTTAAACTTTAAAGACTATCGTGTTAGTTGCCCTCAAACTAATCAACTAGACCATCAAATTTAGTGTATCTGTTGTTTTGTTACCCATACGACCATAAATAGTTTACTTATTTCAGTCTATTTGGTTTTTTGTTTGACCATTTAAAAGACACGACACCAACAATATTTTTGAGCGGGTACGTACCTTCCTTAAATTTAAATGTAATACTACAATTTATTATTCTTTAAAGGTAGTGTGCTGCCCATTTTTCCAGAAATTTGTTTTTGTATTTGAAAGCATCGGAGACATGTATACTCAATGATTATCAGTGGCAATTTTTTTGTGAAATTTTTCTTCTTTTGCAGAAAGGAAACCTGCATATGGCGTCAGAGAAGCAGGTAATTCATTTTCCTGTTCTGTAACTGAACGCAGTCTTACTGTCTTTTTTATTGCTCTCTCTATCCGTCATTGTTTTAAAAAACCCGCTCCGAACTTCAAAGTGAAAAAGTTCGATTCAAAGCTTAAAAAAGCAGAATAAAGCTCGCTTTCCTGCTTTCTATACTAAAGCTTACACTTTTATGCTTTTAGCATATCTGTTTAGCTAAGTTTCCGTTTTTTTAAAGTAGGGTTTTTTATCCATGTCTTAAGAGAGAGTGTTTATGGTTGTTGTCACAGGTTTTGCATAAATAGGGCTTTGTTGCGCATGGGCGGTGTTCTTGAAGGCAGAATAACAAAAATGCATGCTGATTATTGAGCTCTGATATCATTGATATGTCATTCTCTATTTTTTACTGGAGGAGTTTCCAATTATGGATATTTGGATCCGTCCGACCAGGTCATAACTAGCTAGATCTAGAGGGGATTCCATTTTCTTTAATTGGAGCCTGCCTTGATATTTTTTCTAGACATTAGATGGTTATATATTTCAGATACATATAAACGAGGTTGAATGTAATATTACTCCTATTCTAGAGAGAGATATTTGATTCACACCTAGGTGTTGAGATGAATTTATTTGATTCAGTTTCAATATTTTCCCCACTAAAATCACTTGAAAAATCACTTGACGTTTTAACTCAAAACACATATCTCAAATCACTTGTGCATTTAGCTTACACATAGTACTATATGTTTTTTGAGATTGGATATGCAGGATCACTGAGGAGGTTGAAAAAGACTAGGAAGATGAAAGGGAAGAACCCAAGGCTGAAGATTAGAAGACACAAGATGTGACAAACTATTTTCGAGAACTAAAAAAAACATTTGATGTTGTAAATTACCAGGCTTGCTTGGTTAGAAATAACTTGTGCTTTTCTGCGTAAAATGAGTAGGAAATTATAACTTAAGCAAGTTTGCCAATGTAATGAAGAAGCTCTTTTTAGTCTTTTGATACAATTGCTGCATATATCTGTCTCTGTCTGCATACATTTATGGTGAGGCTTTGTTTTGAATTGTAAAAACTAAAGGGGTCAACAAGGAAAAACCTGAGTTTAGAAATTTCACTTAAATCAGTAAAAGAAAAGCCATGGCTATCAATTTGTACCTTTTCAAACTATGTTTACTACAACACTACACATGTATCCATGTCATGTGAATTTCTTCTGTGAATAGGGAGGGAATGTTCAAAGATGATGGCGAGTGTGATTTAAAAAGTGTTTTCCAACAATGAATGTTAGTTAAAATTCATTCTCAATGTTTTTGTGCAAATGTGTAAACGAATGTAAGGTTCAAATTGTTAATCTTCTCCAAGGGCAAGGGCCGGGGTGCCAAGAAATATTGACGAAACTTCCTTTAGCTTTTCCCTTTATACAAAAATGGTTATTATACACTACATAATTCGTATGCCAAGGTAACACATACCGAATGGGTAGAATATTTTGATTACATGTTTTAACTCAATTGTTCTGGATGATTTAGACTTGACCATGGCTAATTATGTCTACTTTCTTCACTTTTAGTATGAATTTAAATGTGCGTTTAGGACCGAAAAATTCATAAGATACTACGACAAGATATATAATTCCTCCCTTTTCATGTCAAAAGATGTACTGTAAATCATATTACAAGCAAGAGAAAACAATCAATCAGAAGAGGGAAAACCATGTTAAAAAAAAAAAAAAAAAGGTAAGTTCCTTCCAAAAAGATAAACACGAAATCAGTTACTACATGTCAGAGCATTGATAGTATAAAACAAGTACCATACATACCTAAATCATTCCATCTGGTCTGGTTAACTTAAATTTAAATAAGCAATTAGTTTGAGTTCTGAATCTTCATTTAACTAACTAACACCTTTTCAGCCTTTTGGAATCAGAGCTCCTCTGATCTGGGATACTACGAGAGAGACTTCCCAAAAGATTTAGTATTCTTCCTTCGCTGATGCCCGCCGCTCTTCGATCCTCACTATCCAACTCATGTCCATTCTCGCTTTGTCTTCCCTGCTTGCTTCTCTGCCCATCCAATGGCCTGAGAGTTATCAGTATCAGAATCACTCGCTTCCCAATTCAAAAACTCCCACCCACCATCCTCCATGAACTTCTCTGGGTCATCATTAATCGTTTTTAAGATCGGACGCCAGTTCAAGTTCAGCCTACTTTCATAATACTTAATTTCGGTCGTGTCAAGCCACTCCTTAATCCCTTCTAGAGAGGTTGAAGGAATAGAATCTATCCGAAAAATATTCCGCGTAAAGTCCTTGAATACAACGGTCATGTCGAAATTCTTCTACCCAAGCCCTACTCTCTCTAAATTCACAATCTCTATTCCGCTCAATGTTATAACTACGAAAGGTGTCTCTACAAGCTCAACTAGACAGCTTGAGGTTGGGACAATGAATGTTCAGGATCATGGGGCACACCGTGGAACCCTAGGTCTCTGAACGGCTGATCAAACTCCAAATCGAGGCCTTTGAATTGATTTTGTCCCCATAAATCGTTCAATCGGTTCACAAAGTTCTGAAAACCCATGTTTATTTCCGTTCTCTCTCCCTCTGCTCTTCCTCTATCTCATCCGGATCATAGTTCGATCTTTTCCCACCCCCAAGTGTCTGCACCACATCCATCACCTCAACGTAGAACTGCACATCTTTAGTTTTCTTTGAGGGCTCAAGTATGACCTTCTCTGTATCATTCATGAGAGAGGAGTGAGAAACCTTTTTCTCCTCGTCGATGATTTTTTCGAGCTTAGGAACTACAAAATGTTTCATCACCGACGAGGTCAAGTAAGCGGCTTTCTTGATATTAGTTATCTCAACACTGTCCTTGGCGGCAAATAAATGGGAAAACCCATTGCTGACGTCTGCCAGTTGAAAACCAGCATTCTTGAGCTTCTCGTTCCATGTCTTGAGAAGTTTCCCTTCGGGGGTCTCCCGTGCTATATACCCAATCGACTTTGAGTAGGCCAAGACAACTTCAAATATTTTATCAATTAATCCAGCTCCGTCATCGTTTTTAGGCTTTACATGAGTGATGATTTCGACACTGACAACATCTTCACTAGTTTTTTTCAGAACACCTAGTAAAGACGCCTTCTTCTGACTACACAAGAAATGAATTTCCTTTTTCATGAATACCATTATTGTATCGGGGAATTCGTAACCGAGTAATCAAACCCTAAGAGCTGATGATTTTAAGTATCTCATAGTCCTCTGATGGAGGAGGAGTAGCAATTGCTATAGCTCTATAGGAACCCCACAAATCATCACTACTTTCATCCCAATGAGAATAGAATAATTTCAATCGCTTAACAAAGTTTTCGAGATTAGAGGTATAGGCGTTAGCCATCGGAACAAAAATTAGTGCAGTATCTGAACGCCTTGATGATTAAGATATGTTGTTCCTCCAAAAAGTACAAACTGCAAGAATATATAGAGAGGTTCATTAACTGGTTCTGTTATTTCATAAGGAGTAAAAACAAGTACAGTTTATATATAGGTTCAAAGTTTAACAAATAAGCTTATAGAATGTTTAAATTTGAAAGCAATTCATCAAAACAACTCCCCTCAGACTTCAACCATAACATTCTGGAATAACAAAAAAACTATGATAGAGCAGAAAATAGTAAAGATATGTAACCTCCAAAACAACATAAACATGAAAAAATCAGCAAGAAAATGCAAGTCTACATAATAGAGCCGTGATGACTTTCTTTATAACCTATTTTAAAAGTAAAAAAAGATTACAAGTACTGTTGCTGTCAAGACTCAAGACTAATTAAAAAGCTAGTCAGTCAAGAACGATTAAACATGCTATTATGTTAGTGTAGGCTTTTCAAGTAAGTAAATATATATATATAGAGAGTTGTAGTTTAAAATCATTCATTCATACTCAAGTTATACGAATCTGGAAAAATAACAAACTATTGCTTCTCAACAACATGCTTTGTAAGAATTCATGAACAAAATGTGGTAAATTGCCAAAGAAAGGAACAAAAGTCGAGATAGCCCCTCCCATTTTTATAAAATTAAAAATCTCCACAAACTAGAATTTCAGCTCTAGTCTGTAGATATTATTAATCAAAATTCGCATTCTCTACACTCTTACGTTTGTGTTTTGTAGAAAAAGTGTAAATATGAAAATTGGTATTACAAACCCGTGTATTTGTAGTAAATCTAACTAAAGCAATTAGTCGGTCTGTAGGTTTTATTCACCAATAAGTAACACTTCATTTGGTTTGTTATATTATTTTTATGGTAATAGTAATAAATAAAATACTCCGATTATTAAATTTTTGGAATGGTTATCGTGTTACTTAGATATACTATTTTATTAGTTTTTTTCAATTATTTTACTATACATGTACATGTACATGATTTTGTTGTCGGCTAATAATTCACCCTTTCGTCAAAATGACTATCACAAGACATGTAGGTGGTTTATATTTACAAATGAACTCACTCTCCCATGCATGTCTCAACCTATTTAACTAACCAAACATATTTCATTTCTAAGCTCAACGGATCGACATGAAGTCTATGATTTTATAACACCAGCATGAAGTAAATGATTCGATCAACTGAATATGAAATTATTATTTTGTCAAATGAGAAATCGCAACAATCCTTTTAATTATTTATTTAAAATTCTTGTCATAGGAAAAGATAATTAAAACAGTTATGAGTTGTGGTGAACGTAGAATACTAGTATTGTATACTATAAAATTCAATATATTGAATAAAATTAAAAATGAATATGGGTTTAGACCATAAGAGCATGTTTTAAGAGATATAGAGTAGTGAATTGGAGGTTGATGAAGAAATGCCGGATCAAAATGATAATTGATTTCTATTTTGTTACATTAATAAATCTAAAAAAAATGTTGGGAAGTAGAGTACCTGACTCTGAGTCAGGATTACTCTGCTTTTCATAGCCATTAGATCTATTATTAAATTTAAACTGTAGCAGATCAAATGGATGTGGAAATCAAAATAACCTGACTCAAGACTCAGGTAGTCTAGTTTTAAAATGTTGTCAGAGAAAAGAAAAGAAAAGAATGAGCAAATTATTAGAAGGGGGGTGCTTTTCTTGAAAGGAGAGAGAAGGGATGAGAATAAGCAAAGAATGAACAGGAGGGTATTATTTATATAATAATAATAATAATAATTAAGCAACATCACATGTCTCTCACTCAACGGTTCATATTTGATATTTGCATATTTATTCCAAACGTACGTATCATCAATCAATCACTTTCTTTACGTGTCTCTAATTTAGGGGGTAATTTAATTAATAAATCATAATCCCACTCTCTCTTTAAACTACAATTATTATTACTCCTACAATTATTATTACAATTATATATACATTGTGGTTTTGTTTTGTGTATACTGATATATATATATATAGAGAGAGAGAGGGAGAGAGATAGATATATAGAGAGACGTTAGTTAGTTTTTGAAATCAAAAAATGAATGGGATTCAATTTCAACTAGTTTGTCATCCTTTTCCCATTACTCACCCATCACCAAAGGTATTTTATTCTCTCTCACCCCCTTTTTTTTTTACTACTACTTTTACTTACTATCATTAATTAATTAATCTTTAATGTTGTGCTAACCCCTATATCTTATTATTACCCCCCTCATCATGGGTTCTCTTTCATTTTTCTTTCTCTCTAGTTAGTTACTCCATTTGATTTGAAAAACACAAAACAAATTATTAAAGAGTTGCTTTTGTATTGGGCATCATCTTTTTACAATCACTGTAATTTATTAATTCACCCTCATTTTCTTAATTTAAAAATACAATCTCGTTATTTTTAAACCAACCTACGATACTTTATCGACTTTTCTTGAATTTGGCTGTTCCAATATTCTCGTGACTTCATGAGTTCTAGTAATTAGCTAATTGCTACCCGGGATATAAAGATTGACAGAATCTAGTACACAAATAAACTTAACAAAAAGTTTGATCAATCTTTGTTAGTTTTCATTTTTTATTCTTTTTAATTTTAGCCATAGTACATATGCATATATGGTTTTGGTGGGCCTTGTGGCGGCATCTTAATTTCAAATTTTGTCATCAAGTTACAGATTGGAACAGGCAAATTACAATGTTGGTTTCAAAATAATGACTTCTTATTTTAGATTAGGGATGGGTAAAAAATCCGTAAACTCAATCCGTACGGATTGTGACAGATTGAGTGTAAAAAAAAATTAATCCGTCCCGCCCAATCCGTTATATATTTTGCGGGTTGGGTTAGAGTTGAGGCTTCCAAACCGTGGGTTAATCCGGCTCAACCCGTAATATATATATAATTATAAATATATATACATTTGTATATTTCAATATAACAACCTATATTTTAGTTTTGTTATTTGTTCGCGAATATTCTAAACATATTTTGATTGGTTTTAATTTATATTTTTCTTTGAAAAATTCAATTTATTTTAAAATTTAGGTTAATTATGCAAACTATTAAAAATAAATGACCAAAATAAAAATTTAAGAATCAATCTCGTCCCAACCCGCAATTTATTTTGCGAGTTGTGTTGGATTGAGTTGAAGTTTTAATTGTAACAGATTGAGTTGGGTTGAGTTGACATTTAAATTTTATCAAGCCGTTCCAATCCGCCCCGCCATTTATTTTGCGAGTATGATTAGGATTGAAGTCAATCCGCACAAATCTGTCTCGTGTCCACCCCTATTTTAAATCACGAATCTCAAGTTGAATTAATATTTCGGTGAATATATAAAGACGCTGTCATTTTATTGGTACTTGAGAGTGTGAAAATGTAGTAGTGTGATTTTGCCATTTTTTTTCTTTTTCTTTTTCTGTCCTATTTTCTTTATGGGCTTAAAAGGGCCAAACAAGGATATGGATTTGTTTGTCTGTTGCATTTAAGCATATTAGTTAGGATCGTTAAACTTTCAAGTTCAAAAGATTAGCTTTTTATGGTCAGGAAACATAAGAAAATTCAAGGTCAAGTTACTTGCGGTCCAAAAGATTAGCTTTTTATGGTCAGGAAACATAAGAAAATTCAAGGTCAAGTTACTAACGGACCGCAAGAAAACTCAAGGTCAAGTTACTAACCGACCGCGTATGAGACGAAGAATCTAAAGCTGGTTTGAAATAATCCCCTTTAAATAAGTTTTTTTTTAAAAACAAAAGAGGCATATCATATCATTAACATCGAAACCTAACCGAGTGATTACAACCATCCATACCAGTATGATAATAAAATACATACAACGCTACATCATTAACATTTGCTACTATAGCAATTTAACTTCACCGAAACAGAACTAACTGTTTACACAAAAGACAACTGAACACAATAAATATAGACAAATAATATAAAGTTAACTAAATAAAACTTCCTTACATGGACATCATTAGAGTGGCAACCCCTTAATTCACTTTCCGTCACCATCACCATATGATATCCGTACGCAGAGGCCAAATAAAGCAAAAAAGTTTCGGGTTTACAACAAACCTTGTACATAGTACATGCAACTTGTTCTTCCAAAAGATCACACACCAAGTCCAGTATAAAAATAACTATAATTTTGAATAAAAATCAACAAATCGCCGATTACAAAGTAAGCAGTGTTGCCATAAGAAGGGAAGGAAAACAAGCCGAAATACATATTGAGAGGAGAGAAAAGTAAGGACAAAAGAAAAGAATAGCTAAGCATATAACACGGACACGTGTCACGTAGTTTTTATATATATATATATATATAAAAGAGGCTGGATTTTTCCACTGCAATTTATCTGTTTCCACGCTCAAACAGTAATTTTTTTTTACGAATCGTAAATTTGACTTACGGACCGTAATTTTGACTTACGGTTCGTAAGTCAGATTTACGGTTTGACTGTGAAATTACCAAATTGCCACTGCGTTGAAATCTGAAAATCTGAAAATTTTACAGAGGCCAATCGATTGGACTTCATAGCCGATCAATCGGTCAAACTCTCTGAAACTTTTTCCAGAGAACTAATTAACTCAAAAAAAACATTTACGGACCGTAGTCATGACTTACGGTTTGATTAGATGTCAATAAGTTAATTTGTTTCGAGTAACATGATAAAATATCGTTTCGAGTACTTTTTAAAATGATAGACGATTCAATAACGAAAATGATGGTTGAAACTGAACTGTATGAACGATTACTGAGCGTGGAAACAGAGCAGTGGAAAAATCGAGCCTAAACCAATTGGAAGGTTGAATGAAGAAAGAGAATGAAGGGATCATTGTTTGGGATTCAACCTAATCATCATTTTCTTCTTCTTCTTTACCTATTTCCCATTTCCCTGCCTTGCCCTGGCCTGGCTGGAATGGTATTTATGAGATTGGGGGGGGGGGGGGGTGTTTTCATTTTTGTTTGTTTGTGTGTTTGCTTACTACTATTTGCTTTCGTAGTAGTTGAGAGTGTGAGTATCTACTCCTATTTGTTTCAATTTCATTTTTTACTCCTATTTTCTTTATGGCCTTCAATGTGTGGGTTTAATAATTATCTCTGTATTTGTTTGTCTCTGCCATTTAAGCTTTTCTTCTTTTAGGATTCTTTCTCTCTTTTTTATGTCCGAAATATTAGCTTTTTTATGGTCAGGATACAATTGAAAAGTACTCAACTTCAGGTTACTACTAACCGACCCCGTTTTAGAATAAAGACTGTAAGTAAATTTAGTTTAGTTTAAACCTGCTTTGAAATCATTCCCTTTAAATAAGTTTTTTACGTTTTCGACTTGCCATGCTCACATTTTCCTCAGTTATTTTGGAAAAAAAACACGGTTGTGGTATAGAAAGCACTGCATATGTTTCATACTTTTATTTCTGAGTGATGTAATGGTTTTTTTAACGGCTGGAACTAATGTGTGTTCAGGCAGTTACTCTGAAACAGTGGAGTCATCGACAAAAATCTGTTAGAGTTTTTAGTGAATCACAAAAATCAGATGGCCACAGTAGTAGATTCTTCGATATAACAAAGAACTCAACACAATCAAAGGTAACCTTAACCTTTTAAATGGTCAATTTATTTGCCAATTCTTGAATTAAGATCTTTAGTCATTATGGAGCAACGCATTTTGTACATTAGGAGGATCCTCAATCCAAAAACTTTGCTGTTTTGACGGATGACAACTCAACTATGGCAAGCACTGAAATTGATTCAGAAAATATTGCTCTATTATCCATTGATCCAAGCCTGGAACCATTTAGAGATCACTTTAGAAATATAATGAAAAAATATGCTGATCAGAAGAATCTTATTGAAGAATATGAAGGAAGCCTTGAGGACTTTGCACAAGGTAGTGTTTTGTATTATTTTTCCTTTTCCGATACCTCTGCATTTGTAGTTTATCAAAGAGAAAGGATTGGCATTCAGAGATATGCATATACATAATGAGGTGACAGTGACATTTGTAACTTTGAATGGCAGTTTTGCGAATGTGAGGTACTTTCATGCTTGTATTTGTTTTTGAGATGATATAGGTAAACATAATCATGTTCAAACTTAATTTTGTTGGCAGTTTCTCATTTACTCTTTATCGAATAGGCCTCTCAGCGAGTAGGATAAGTGTCACTTGTTAGTTAAGCATCTTTTCTCTTTTAAAATCTTATTAAACAGGATCAAAGGTTAATACACCTACCTTGAACTCATCACTCCTAGTTGAGAGTGCAAGCTCTAGCTCATCAGGCTAGCCCTAGCCCTAAATGGGTTTGTTTGATAAGCATTTGATAGATTCCTAAACAAATTTTCTTTACGATTATTCGTTGCTTATTACAGGTTACTTAAAATTCGGTTTCAACAGAGAAGAGGATGGGATAGTGTACCGTGAGTGGGCCCCCGCCGCTCAGTAAAATTTTCACTTTATTAAATGCAAGGTGATAAAAATTCGAGCTTGTTGGTTGCAGCTTTCAAGCAAATAAGCTAAACTTCTAGAGGTCAATAAAAAAGTTGGTTTCATCCAGCTTAAAGCTTCTAGATATCAAAGGCGAAAAACCCGGGCAAAAAACTCACCATTTAAGCAAAAAAAGCTGAAGTTGAAAGCTGCAACCAGACAAGCCTCAGTCTCTATTATGATGGTAATTTAACTATGAATTTACAGAGAAGCACAACTTATTGGGGATTTTAATGGATGGAATGGGTCTAACCACACGATGGAAAAGAACCAATTTGGTGTTTGGAGTATAAAAATTCCTGATTTCAACGGAAACCCTGTGATCCCTCATAATTCTAGAGTCAAGTTCCGATTCAAACATGGTAAGGGTATTTGGGTTGATAGAATCCCAGCTTGGATCAAGTATGCTACCGTGGACCCCACCAAATTCGCTGCTCCATATGACGGTGTTTATTGGGACCCAACACCCTCAGAAAGGTGCTTCCTGATTTCTTTTTGCTTTTCTGATTATTTCTTTGAAAATGTCGCAAGCGAATTTCTTTCGAAGATAGGATAGTTGATAAGGCCTATACATATTCTGGTCGATTTTATTATATACTCTGCTAGTCATTCGGGTCGTACAAAGTCAATGATAATTTTCCCAGGTTGATTGTTAAGAAGTTGATGTGATCAGTCTTTTATCCTCCCATAGTTCCATTTACGGTGAATTAAACTTATAACTAGAAGTTGATTCGACTTTTCGGGATTATTTGAAAAAATTCCCAAGGTTCATTAATTGGGTCTTAAAAGGTGAGATTTCTTGAATAAAAATAAATACGAGGGACAATATTTTAGTAGCTTAGTATGATAGAGTTTCTGTAAATTTCTTACTGCGGGGTTGTAAATTTCAGTAGATACATAGAGTAGACTTACAACTCCTCTAAAATATGCAGCTACAAATTTCAATATCCTCGTCCTTCAAAACCAAAAGCGCCACGAATTTACGAAGCCCATGTGGGAATGAGCAGCTCGGAGCCTCGTGTCAGCTCATACCGAGAATTTGCCGATAATATTTTGCCACGGATAAAAGCAAATAACTACAACACGGTCCAGTTAATGGCTGTAATGGAACACTCATACTACGGTTCATTTGGGTACCATGTTACAAATTTCTTTGCTGCAAGTAGCAGATTTGGAACTCCCGAGGATTTAAAATATTTGATCGATAAAGCCCATAGCTTAGGTTTACAGGTATTAATGGATGTTGTTCATAGCCATGCTAGCAATAATATCACTGATGGGCTAAACGGGTACGATATAGGCCAAAGCTCAGAAGACTCGTATTTTCACAACGGGGATAAAGGGTACCAGAAATTATGGGATAGTCGAGTTTTCAACTATGCCAACTGGGAAGTTCTTCGTTTTCTTTTATCGAATTTAAGGTGGTGGCTGGAGGAGTTTAAATTCGACGGGTTTCGGTTTGATGGGGTAACATCAATGTTGTATCATCATCATGGTATAGATAAGGCCTTCACTGGTAATTATAATGAGTACTTCAGCGGGGATACAGAATTGGATGCTGTGGTTTATTTGATGTTGGCGAATAATTTGGTTCATAGTATTTTGCCAAATGCGACTGTTATAGCTGAAGATGTATCTGGTATGCCTGGGCTAGGGCGATTAGTATCAGAAGGGGGGATCGGCTTTGATTATCGGCTTGCGATGGCTATTCCTGATAAATGGATTGACTATTTGAAAAATAAAAAAGATGAAGAATGGTCAATGCAGGAAATATCATGGAGTTTAACAAATAGAAGATATAGTGAGAAGTGTATAGCTTATGCCGAGAGTCATGACCAGGTATTTATTCTTTCTTTTGAAACTAGTTTATTAGTTATATGTTTCTCACGTTATACTCATAACGTGGTATTGTTTGTGTAGTCTATTGTGGGTGACAAGACTTTTGCATTTTCCCTAATGGGTATAGAAATGTATACTGGTATGTCTTGTTTAGAGAAACCTTCTCCCACAGTTGAACGTGGGGTTGCACTTCACAAGGTGTGTTTTATTCGTATCTTTGTACTCTTCTTTTGGTTAGCCATAAATTTCGCTTTCTTTTTTACAAATTGTGATGATTTCTTGCAGATGATTCATTTTATAACAATGGCACTTGGAGGAGAGGGCTACTTAAACTTTATGGGAAATGAGGTATTATTTAACCCATAGTTGCATAATGTCTGAAATGATCTAGTGCCATAATGACTTATGCACCAGTTAAAATCTGAGACTCTCAAGTCTGTTATTTATGGTATACTTATGCACCAGTTAACATGTGGATGCCTATACCTTTTAGGAAATTCAGTATTTCTTCATGTATGGTTTAGCTTAGTTGCTTTACTTCACTGAGTTTATATTAAGCTTTGCTTTGATGAATAATAGTTACTACTCGTTGACTTTTAATTACAGTTTGGCCATCCTGATTGGATTGACTTCCCTAGAGAAGGCAATAATTGGAGTTACGAAAAATGTAGACGTCAATGGGAGCTAGTAGATACGGATCATCTGCGCTATAAGGTTTGTAACGATACTAAAGTGATGTAGTGCAAACTACATTATTCCAGTAGTGTAACCTACATTTGTGTTGTATATAACTCTATAGGCACCCTCACTTATATAACCGGTTGTATATGGTGAGTTTACCTATGGGGTTGTTACATTTGTTATCAGAGCCGACATCACAATGCAACACGTGCGTCACACAGTGCGTCAAAAGGGAGACGCCGGGATTGCAATGTTCGACCGGGGCTAGTTTCTAGTGCAAAACCCGCCCACGGGGCGCAGAAGGAGTGACGCCGGGATTGCAGCGTTCGACCGGGACTAGAAATCAGCGTAAAGTCTTGCCTGCGTGGTCGCAGGTTGCGAAGCGTGGTGAATTATAACGATACTAAGGTGATGTAGTGTAAACTACATTATTCCAGTAGTGTAACATACATATGTGTTGTATATAACTCTATAGCCACCCTCACTTATATAACCTAGGGTGAGTTTTACCTATGGGGTTGTTATTGTAACGACCCGGTCCTCCGACCAGACCGCCACCATCTGCTTCTTACCACCAATACTGTCCGCTTTGGCCCAATTTCGTCCTCGCTTCTTGGGCCGCACGACTTTAAAAAGCCTTGGTGACAAGAAGGAGGATACTCCTACCTTATATACCATACAGGGTACTACATATCTAAGCGATGTGGGATAGCTCACTTCTCTTTACCACGATATTTTCCTACGAAAATCCGGGTTCGTACACTCTTTCCCCTTCAGGCACGCGTCCTCGTCGGGCACGCCGTCCTTCTGGGGTTGCCAGTGCCCACATCGGCTAGATAGCGGCTCTGATACCAATTTGTAATGGTTTCAGATAAATTCCGGTTAGGAAATCGTAATTCAATCAAAGTGATTGATAGGAAATGGAAACAAACTTGATATTATATTTCTTATTTTTCCAGAATGGTTACATTCTGCAGTTTATATACCAACTACAAGTATTTAAAATTAGAATAACTACTTAGCGGTTACTAAACTGCTATATTCTTAACCGCTGATGACTCATCATATAACCTATCTATCTAACCACCGCAAAATCCATCATTAACTAATCTAACGACTCAAATTTATTCTGGCCTTAAACCTATTATTAATATTACACTTATTACACAATATTATTAGAGACATGATACAAACATAAAACTAAAATCATCTTCATCGCAGTGGTATCATTACAAATTTCTAATTTTTTTTTTCATTTTCTATATTATCCACAATTGACATGGATAATGGTTAAAGCTAACTGTCATGCCCCGAATTTTGGATAAACCCCGGGTCGTGAATGTAAATTAAAATAAAAAGGGAAAAGTTAAAATAACTAAACATGCGGAATGCCATTCGATAGCACGCTAATCAATAGACCCAAATAAATACTTCAAGACATGCCGATAATCACATATGATTCCCTGAGTTGGCCTAAGGGTAGCCAACGGGGCTCAAATGTGACAAACGAATAAAACAACACGTTTTAGAAAATTTCGGCATGAGCTTCGCATATCTATTTGTTTCCAATAAATTAGACCTGTTTGACAACAAAATATATAACAAAATCGCAAAGCGATTATCACTAATTCAACATGATCAAGTCAAATTCAACCCAGCTGACATTACATACAATAACGCAATCTAACATATATAAATGTACATGATAGGTTACTCTAACCAAAAGAAAAACATACACGTTTCAAACGCTTACTAGGCGAACCAAGTTCAAAATAAGAAAACGCCAAAAAGAGTAAACAAAAGAGTAGCGTGCACGCGATAAGGTGTAATATGACAATGATCCTCAGACAAGAGCTCTACACCTCGCCACCGTCTCCGTCAGCACCTGTACATCGATCGTGAACAAAATGTACAGAAAACAAAGGAGGTAAGAAAACAATCTCGCTTTAAAAACGGCGCGTGCTACTAAGCACGCACACACAATCCTAACATGGCAAATATGATATCTGGCAAATAATGATAAAGGTAATTGCACGAAAAACACATCAACAAATATAACTCGCAACACAAGTAAATGAACATATAATCAAGATCAACTGAATTAATAATAAAACAAAATAAAATAAAACACAACAAAATAAAACAAGACTCAACAAAACACAAAGTCGGGATTGCCTCACATGTACCCACTTTTAGAGCCACTCTGCTCTAGGACCCAAAGTGCAATGGTTCCCTCACCCATATTCTGACACTAACACGCGGCCAAGAAAATATGGGGCCGGCTTTAAAGGGACTAACCCTATGGTACCGATATACCTAATCCTTGTGCAAGTTTCCGGGATCTCACCGTAAGCTGACACAGCTCCGCCTTAACACTTGGTACTGCAATCCCTAAAATAAATATAAAAGACTCCCAAAAACATAAATGGTAAAGTCCACCAAACGAAAATAAAATAAATATCACGCACTATATCACCACCGTCACATTTTCGTTCACAATTCTTTTTCAAATAAAAATGGTAAAATCGCCATACATAACATAATCACCATAAACAATATGATTAGCATAAATAAAACCATGGAAGCATGTTACACATACACAATACAAAAACATGATGCAATACACACTAACCAACCAACTAACCATTTACATAGCCTAGCATACAACAAACAACACATAAAAAAAACCGCCTTTAAAGCGAAACTATATTCTTCCTCCTTACCTATACAAACGAGAGCTCGTTTGTAAAAATATCCAACCTCGAACCGAAAACCCACCGAACAATCAAAGCTAGATATGGACAGCCCACTAATCGCCCTCAAGTAGTCCCTAAACGTAATTAGAACGAGCTACGGATCAATAAAATTGATGTAAATTCGGATTAGGGTAAAGCCCTAAAAAACGACCTTTTATAAAAGTGAAAATTGGAGGAAAAGACTTACACAGATAGATAGGGCTCGAAGAGTAGATTAAAAAAATGTATTTAATCGTGAAAAACGGAGTCCGAACGCACCCGAAACGGAATCAAACCCCGGATGCCCGAAACCCGAGAAAAACCCACGCACCGCCAAACTCGCCAATCAGACCTGACCAGTCCTTTCCGGCGACCTAAACCCTTTCTCCGGCGTTCGTATATATATATATATATATATATATATATAGGTTTTAGTAAACTAATTTACTAACTAGTCCACTTAGTTATAAAATAATACAAATCACACCCATCACTATTATATACACCAAATTTCATATAACACGTGTATATTTCACACAAATACGTAACCACCCACAAAACTAAATATCACTATCGTATTACTAAAATTAATAATAAAGTACAAAATTTCCGAGACGTTACACTAACCCAGAGAAAGAGCTTTCTAATACTCAGGCTCATATCATTGTTTAGTGGATGGCTACTATGCCTTTATAATCATGATGGCCACATTAAATAATTTCATTTCTCAGAACATGTTTTCTTTTATTCTCATCTTTCATTGAATTCTTATGATTTTGTAACTGTCTTCAGTTCATCAATGCATTTAACAAAGCCATGAATTCTCTCGATGAGAAGTATTTGTTCCTAGAATCGACTAAACAGATCGTGAGCAGCGCTAATGAAGATGATAAGGTAGATTCAATTTTTTGGCAGTTTCAAGTAGTTTGTTAATGTTGTGTTTCATCTTTGTGGATTCTGCTTACGCATGTCCTTAAATTCTTTGGCAGTTGCTTCGTTTCATTGAATTCAAGATGATTTGACTTTGTTGACACAGATATTTTGATTACAAACTTATCACCTGCAGGTTATTGTATTTGAACGTGGGGACCTTGTTTTCGTTTTCAACTTTCATCCAGATAACACGTATGATGGGTAATGTACTTCCACCCAGGAAACTATTAGAAAACAGTTTAATAGCATTATCTTAAATTAATTTACGTTCTTGTTGCTTCGAACATGCAGGTATAAAGTCGGGTGTGACTTGCCTGGGAAGTATAGAGTTGCGCTGGACAGTGATGCTTTGGAATTCGGGGGACATGGAAGAGTAAGAGACTCCTTAAATATTGTTTTTTGTTCCTTATTTTATTGAAAGGGCTGTCTTATTGCTTTCGTGAATCATTATATGTTCCTTAAGATGATCTGTAAATATAGAATTTTTCTTGAATAATTGTCATTGCCAGGTAGGACATGATGTAGATCATTTTACATGTCCAGAGGGAATACCTGGAGTACCCGAGACGAATTTTAACAATCGCCCAAACTCATTCAAAATTCTATCACCGTCCCGCACTTGTGCCGTATGTATCCTCTCTTCCACAGTCTCTCAGTATCTCTCCCTCTCTCCCCCCCTCTCTTTCGCTAATGCTGGAGTTCTTATTTCCTCGCAGGTTTATTACAGAGTTGAAGATGATATAGTGGAAATCAACAAAGGCGAGGCATCTTCAGACAGTGAGATAATTGTAGCAAGTGTTGTAGAGGGTAATGGCACTGGACTCGAAGAAGATGCTTTTCCACCTAAGGTAGAAGATGTGGAAGACGAAATATCGGATGACTGGTATGATACATGAAACTAAATAACACCGATCTCGCAGGAAAGATACTGTTATGATTATCATATTCTGTAATCTATATTTATAGTTGTATCGCTGTATGAGTACCCATACTTTTTCTCAAATCTGTGTATCCATGTTTGTAACATTGCGGCCTTTGTGATAGATATAAAACTTAATGAATAACGAGTTAAGTTTGGTATGACACTATCTCAAGGCATATAACACCTGAAACTTCGCCTTATTAAAAAAGTTCCAAAATTGTCATTATACTAATTTTCAAATTCAGCCTTTTCTAATTTCTGAATATCATGGCTTGTATATATAGGTTGGCTGTATCATTAAAGGTGTTCAAACTTCAAAAACTATTGCAATTGGTTGGCTGTATTACCCAAGACGTATTTATGAATTTGTAAGTTGGCTGTATCACATTGTTCTGATTTTCCAAGGCATATGCATAGGTTTATCAGTTAAAAGGTGTTCAAACTTAAAACTATTGCATATAAAATCGATTGTAGGATCACCCGTCTCGGTGGTTAATTTGCCATACCATTTATGATAGCCACATTCTGTTATGTTTATATTTTATTAGTACTTAATAATATTATTATAAATGGAAGTATCAGACATATTATTCATGAACTTCAAATTATTACTGACATATGCCATTTATGATAGCCACATTCTGTTATGTTTATATTTTATTAGTACTTAATAATATTATTATAAATGGAAGTATCAGACATATTATTCATGAACTTCAAATTATTACTGACATATACTGTATTAGTTTCTTCTCTTCCTGGTTTAAGGGGGGGGGGGGGGGGGGGGGGGGGGGGGGGGGGTGCTCTTAGCTCAGTAGCTTGTATACGCAGATGGAGAAAAAGATAAGCAAACAAAAAGAAATGCTACATATATATGTATGTAGTTCCGCTTTCGTTAAACAAAAAAGCAATTGCCCAAAGAAAAAGCTTCAAAATATAACTATTCCAAACATTTTTCCAATCGAATTACCCTATTCATCATCAAACTGTTGGAAGAAAAATAAAACTGAAAAACAAAATAATGTTTTCATTGCGATCTTGACAAACTTTAATTTCCATCAAGCTTTCATTGCAGATTATGTAGTAGTAGTTTTGCCTAGCAGCCTGTATAAGCAGATGGACAAAATGATAAACAAACAATAAACGAAGCTGCAAAGTATAGTTCCACTTCCTCAACAA
Source organism: Primula veris (assembly GCA_963682055.1). Taxonomy (NCBI): domain Eukaryota; kingdom Viridiplantae; phylum Streptophyta; class Magnoliopsida; order Ericales; family Primulaceae; genus Primula; species Primula veris. Next base: position 37,068,777 of record OY821743.1, on the reverse strand, counting down.
AGTTTTATAACACTAATTCCTCAAATCACCATCAAACCACTGGTTTGAAGAATAACAAAACAAGAAATATTCGACCACAATATAATTCCCAATACTAAAAGCAAACACTTCAGATCTACCTAGCCCTTCGAGTAACTAATTTCCCAACTGTTGAACCTTCGTATTTCACTGGCAAAGGCGGCTTTTTGTTCTCCTTGTTCATGCTTCGAAGCATATACCTTGAACTTCCTACCCGATTCTCAGTCATTGGAGTCGCAACAACCTCCTTTTTCGTCACTTCACGCCTTGAGTGCTCCACCCGACTTTCTCTCGCTGGGGTGGAAACAACAGCTCTTTTGGTCACTTCACGCCTCTTTGGTACCGTCTTTTGCACAGATTCGACCCCAACACCGAAATCAGCAGCAGTTAGATGTTCTTTCTCTACTTCGGTTTGTCCCCTTTTCCTCTTCAGCCTCTCGTTCCTTTTAGCAGCATACTCGTCATAGAACCTTCCCCTCTCGAAAATCACATTAGAAAGAGAACCAGATTCTGGAAAACCCAAGTCTGGTTTTCCAAATTCGTGGTTAACCATTTTAGCTAATGCTTTCATCTCGCACGAAATTGTTTGGTATTCAGGACGAAGCTCGATTTCCTCCACATTTGAGCTGCGTTTCGCTAAAGGAGTTCTGACCAAAGAGGCTGTTACAAAAAACACAAATACACACACATGAACTAATTACAGACAATCTTGCACTAGACACAGGAAACTTATATAACATCGGATAACGAAATTAATTTTTTACTAAAAGTACTCCTATAGGGCTTGTTTGGTCCCATCATTTGAGCAACAAAATCTTTTGAGATTCAGGAAAAAGAAACCAGGCCAAACCAAACCAGTTTAAGTATTCTAGCTTTCATAGTCCAGAAATCATAAAAACACAAGATTGCATACTAAAGAAATAGTGAATTGACCAATTGATACACATGTATATATGTAGTATCTAGTAGCTGAGTAGATATATATATGGAATTTATTAGTGGAACTAATCCTATTTACATACCTTCAATAAATAAATTAAATTTTAAAATAGGGCTTGTCTGGTTCCAAATTTGAGGCTACAGATCTTTTCAGATTGAGAAGAAGATGAAAAATTAGGTTAATCCAGTTTAATAATCTTATCTTTTATTGTCCAAAACTCCATAAACTATTTAAATCTGTATAAAACAAAGGCGCTCGCTCCGCTCCATCCACACAAACAAATGCACTAAGTAGTGGAATTTATACAGTTTTAATCTTGACCCAGAAAATACATGTAACATTCAGAAATGATTTTTTTTAAAATTTAATATATAGGGCTTTTTGGTTCCAGCTTTTGAGCAAAAGGGCCGGCTATAGTTTAAATCATATAGTAGTATTCAGATCAAATAAACTTAGGCTATTCCAGCTAAGATGTTCTATCTTTTCTATTCAAAAAAGTCTGTTTTTTTTTCTATAACACGTTCAATCAAATGCAATTCCAGCTTGATATTAATATTTTTAAAGATACCGAGCTTAAAAGTCGCAACCAATCAAGACCCTTTTTTTTTTTTTTTTGAAAACCAATCAAGACTATATACTAATAAATACTAGTTTAGTCAATTGTGTACAAGATCGCAGAGTAGACAAATTGGGTATTGAAAAAAAATAAAATAATAAAGCCACAAAAACACAATAATATGATAAAAAGGAATAAATCCTACTATATTACAATTGACTTGACCCAGGAAACATATACATTCCAGTTATAACATATATGGCAAAGGTACACTAAGTTTATTCTTATTCAATTTTTAAAGAAACCGAGCTTAAAAGTTGCGACCCAATCAAGACCTTTTTTTTGTTGTGATTGAAAAGCAATCAAGACAAATTTGGTATTGAAATAGTAACAATAATAAGTAAGTAATAAAGGCCAGAAAAGCAGAATGATCTAATAAGCGGGATATATAAATGGTATAGTTGACCCAAGAAACATATAAACATGGCAAATATAACATACTTATTAAATATGGCAAAGTTACAGTAAGTTAGTTATAATAATGATATATACATGTATAGATTGTAAAGGGATGGTGTACTAGTGTACCTGGATGAGGAGGAGAAGTAGCAGAAGAGCCAAGGACACGACGTCGTGGAGTTAGAACACGACTCGGTGATCTCGGAACCGGTGGTTTACTTGATCTCATTCTCACCATTTTTATTAACAATTCCCAAAACTATTTGAGTTCTATATTTATAGAGATAGATAGAAGAAGACACACAACTTTTATTTATTCTTTCTAATTTGTATTATTATTATTATTTACTCTTTACTCAAAATTCAATTCAATGTTTTTGAACTTTTTAAAGAAGAAGAAAGAGCGTTACTCCTCCAACGGTCATATGCCTTTCTTTATATAGAAATAAATCAAGGTTTTTATAATATTTATATTAATGCTCCTCACATTAATTACTTTTATTTCTATTTACTCCATTTCTTTTCTAGGCATATGTAATTTAATTTGTTGGTGATAAGAATTGTTTTCACTTTTTAAAATTAATTATATTTTATCTTTATACTATTTTGGACTATTGCCTTTTCATGTATTTTTATTATTCATGACATTTTTAGTAACGAGTTGGTCAAGTTAGTTTTTGACATTAGTTGTCTTAAGCTTAGTTTAACATGTCCTCCAAGTCGAGAGGCATCATAAGGTTTTGTGCTTTTGCGTGACTCTTATTATGCATCTCGATTATATCAAACGACTCGCCCTCTAACCTCAAACTTCATTTGTTGATGTTATAAATCAACACGAGCATTTCGCCATTCTTACTTCTTTTTTTACTATTTTGATCGCAACAATTTCAAACAATAGAAAGTACAAATAATTTCATTGTCCCGCATGGCAAAACATTAGAGGGGTGAATGAAGTTTTCGACGTTTTTTGCCTGAGTAAAACGTACGTGCAATTAATAAACCACTTGACTCGATTCATAATTAGTAATGAAAAATACGCAGTAATGATCGATATATAATTTAAGCATTCACCCGATCAATTGGTATAAGTGCTAACATTAAAAAGTACGGGAATACATGTATTGTCCAGACTAGGGTCTGGTTTTAAGCACGATCTTATCCTCAAAATTACTTACAAACCGTTATCACTATTATCACGTCAATTACAACTCTTGAGTGTGCACGCGTACGCTATGAAACGAGCTAATGACCCCTGGTAAGCTTACCCTCAATCCAAGGCTATCACTCTTTATAAATGTGCAAAAGTACAAAAAACCGAGCTTAATTGTTTCCCCTTAAACCTTATACACAGCTACCGTCGGTGAAAACCATCACCGTATACCACAACACCAACTCACCGGATATCCGATGGTATGTCGTTGCAATCTTACCACGTCCCGCCATTGCCGACCTTCTCCACCTCCCTACCACCGTCAGCCTTTGCCAAACAGCCACCTCGCCGGAGATTCGTTGCCTCTAGCTAGGTGTTTAATTCACATAAGTAGGGTTTAATTTTGATAGTATTTTGAGATTGATTTTGGTAATATATTTGGGTTTGTTTTAAGAAGTTTTGGTGATATGTATCTATATTTGATGTGTATGTATGTACACTGGCCAAAAATGATACAAATTTGATAGTAAAAATGTTGATTTTCATATTTTCGACAACTTTCTAGCATAATTGACCGCAGATTATTTATCGGTTACAGCCTTACACCATTCCATTTTAAACTTATTAAATATATTTTTGCGTATCTTTGTTACGAAATAGAATCCAAATTTCATTTTGTTTCACTCCAATTTCAAGATAATAGGACATAAGCTTAATACTCGTCATTTTAAATTCCCAATTGATTACTCTTTTAAAATACTTAAATAACTTTGGAGATTGTTTCGTGTAAAAATCAAATCATTATAAACAATAAACACATCCCCATTTTTTTTTTTTATCTATTTCGACATAAACAGAATGTCTGTGAGGACACCTTGAAATTAAGATAAATTAACAAAACATACTACTTTTAAAATTAAATTAACAAAAACATACCCAAAAGTTCATACACTGATTTGTATATTTCATACCATTATTCAAAAAGTTCATACACTTATTTCAAAAGTTAAAATTTAATTAGTATTTTTTCATACCCTTATTCTAAAAGTTAATACCCTTATTCTCAAAGTTCATACCATAATTTGTATATTTTCATACACTTATTCTAAAAGTTCACACTCTTATTTCAAAAGTTCATACCCTAATTCGTAAAATTCGTCCTTATTTTCAAAATTCATACCCCAATAATTTACAGAATTCATATTCTTATTGACATAATTCATATACATAATTTTCAATTTCGTACCCTTAATTCACGGAATTCATACACTTGTTTTTCAACCTTATACACTAGTTAACAAATTCAACATTTGTCCGTCCTCCGACCTCGAACTACCACGTCGTCGTCGTGGGCCTCTCATTTGACGACCGCATCTTCGTCGGCATCAACCTTAAATTTTCGAACTCGCTCTACATACTCGCCGTCCACTCCGACTCCGACTCCGACTCCGACAGATGTATTCGTTTCAATTTCTCACCCATTACCTATCCTGTATAAAAAAACAAAACAAATAACAATTAAACCAGATTTTTTTGGTCAAAATTGTAAATTCAAATTACAAATTCTGATTTACGGTTTATTTTTTTATTTCATTTTTTATAAAAAATATTTTAAATAAAAGGTAAACCTAAATTATGAATAGAATTACGGTTTTGGTTTCAAAACGTATATTTTTTGTTTTTAAGTCCAAAAACATATGCTATATATATATATAGTAGATAGGATAGATATATAAGTAAAAAAAAAAAAACTGAAATAACTAGGGTTTATCAGAGAGAACGTTATATCTCTCTTGTTGTGGCGGCGGCGGCGGCGACGACGACGACGACGGGGGACGGAGGAGATGGCGGGAAGCGGTAGGGTACAGATTAACAAATCACACAAAACAAGATTCGCTTCTAAATCTTCTCGTTCTCTCCACAAAACTAATTCTTCCAACTACAAAGGTCCCTTCCCTCCCCCTTTATATTTTATTATTACTAATAATCTAAAACATAATACGTCTGTTTCGCACTACCCTTTTGCATTTTTCCAGTTTTTTTTGATTTAAATGTGCTAATATCTATTTTTTGTTTTTTTATATTTTGAATCTACTTCGTTGATTGTTTATAAAACTAAATAGGTCGATTAAGAATTTCCCCTTCATTTGATTATTGAATATTAATGTTACCATTTTTGTTTGTTTGTAGTTGTGTGTAGATGTTATGCGGTTTTGTTTCTAATTTATTCTATGGGCTGTCTGTACTTGGTTGTTTATAAATCTAAATAGATGGAATTAAGGGTTTCCGATGTATGTAATCATGCGTAAAGTAGTAACAATGCTATTTAATCTAGCACTACTCTTTCTTTTATTATTATTATTATTATTATTCTAAGTGAAATTTACGTTTGTGTTTTTTGTGTTATTGGAGCTCAGATAAGCATAAGATTGGCAAATCAGACCGCAATGTCGCCAAAGGAGCTCGGGCAGCTCGCATTCAGCGTAGCAAGATGGTGAATTGTTTGTTACCTTTTTTTTATCTGATTAAGCTTTCATTTGTTTGTTTTTTTAACTGATAAGAGTAATGTAATATGTAGTTGAGAGAGCAGAAACGGGCTGGGGTTTTGAAGGAGAAGAGGGGATGCAGCGGAACAACCAGTCCTCCATCTGTGATAGTAAGTTCTACTCTATTTATAATGTATTTATATCAATGTCCTTATAATTGTGTATAGCCTGAATGTATTTGCTAACAACTTTGGAACTACTACTATACTATGTAAAAGCTACAGCCACAAACAAACTTGTAGCTAGATTAATAACAAAATACTTTTGAGTGTGTGAAATTATAAATTAAAGTTTGATAGTAGAACAGTAGGCAATTATATCTGCTACACCGGTCTAGTTACTAGTTACTAGTTACTAGTTAGTGTATATGATTGCTTTTTTAAAAGTTGATTAGCATAAAATTGTGTGCTGGCCGTTGTTACTAGCAAGCTTTCTCTTAACGGAAAAGGCATTATTTTGCTTCATAGCTGTAATATTGTGATTTATGTAAAAAAAAAAATACGCTTTATTATGGATAAGAATGTAGCTCTTGCATGATCCGAAGCAGCAGTTGGCATTGGTTATGCCACGATTCATCCTTAATTTTTAATCTGTTTTGGAGATTATGATCATGATTTTTTTTAAATGGTCATATTTGATAAATCCATCTCGTACCTAGCAGATGGGTATGGGGTTGCATGGAATATGATCCATTCAATGTCCTCTGTCTTATCTGCTTTATGTGACAGGTTCTTTTTGGTCTTTCTGCATCTGTAAACCTAAATCCTCTTGAAGATGATCTGTTCACATTGCTAGCTTCCCAACCTGCTTTATCAACTGTAGCTTCTTCCGAGTATAAACTCAGAACTACGGTATACTTTGCTTGTTCTGCATAATATGGATATATCTTTATTCAATCTATATACCTTCACCCCTTGATGTTGATAGATTATGTTTATTGTATTTTATTGCTTTAGGTGTTGAAAGCTCCTCATGGAGATCTATTATCATGCATGGAAATGGCCAAGGTATTTATCCTACAGCCTCTGCTTTCTTAAATTTTCTCTTGAAAGTTCATTTACTGTGGTGATGCAATCTCTTCACTCACTGCGCTTATATACATAGGTCGCAGATTTAATTGCTTTTGTCGCATCTGCAAATTCCTCTGGTGAAGGAGAAGATTCTAGTAATTACATGGATTCATTTGGATCTCAGTGCCTGTCTGTGTTTAGAGCTCTTGGTTTACCAAGCACTGTTGTATTAATTAGAGTAAGTTCCTTGCTGACATGTTTCTTGATATTATTTACTGGAAAAAGCAAGTTTTGCACGAGTAGAAGATTTAAAATCTATGATCCTTGCCTATAGGATTTGCCGGACGATTTAAAGAAAAGACATGAAGCAAAAAAGATCTGCACTTCTAGCCTAGTTTCTGAATTTCCCGAGGATTGCAAGTTTTATCCTGCAGACAAGAAAGATGAGTTACATAAGGTAATTGACTATCTAAATTACATTGAAAAACACTTTTAGACTGTTTTGGAATTAATGATAAATGATGTGCACAAAATTAATATTCTTTTATGTTTTTTTTTTGCAGTTCATGAGGCTTTTTAGGGAGCAAAGGCTCACAGTTCCTCACTGGCGGAGCCAACGTCCTTACCTCATAGCTCAAAAGGTGTTTTTACTTGCTATTTGTTGACATTATTTATATCGCATACGTGATATATTTTGACCTTTGCATGCTGTATTTAACATGTAATATAAAGCTACAACCAAATTTTGGGTTGTATCTAATTAACTTTAAAGCTGCCTTTTCCTGAGAAGCTAGAGTTTGGTTAACTTGTTAGGATAGTTTCTTCTTGGCAGAAAGTAGTCTCAGTTTGTAGCCTATGCAAAAAGTTTGTGGTCTTTTCTTTTGGAGAAGTAAAATAAGAATTTTAATTGTAACTTGGCTTCCCAAAGGATATCAAAAGAAGTATTAGTTGACACGTAAACCAATCCTTCCCCAAAATTAACATTGCGGACGTGGCAGGTTGAGTACCTTGCTGATGCTGGCAGTTCAGAGAAGTGTACTCTTCTTCTTACGGGTTATCTCCATGCTCGTAATCTCTCAGTAAATCAGCTGGTATGTTGTTTAGGCTTTGACTGTTAACTTGTTTGGTAACTCAAGTTTATTATAGACATTTTTTTTATTCACTTATCATTTGGTGGATCAGGTTCATGTGTCTGGTGCTGGGGATTTTCAGCTTTCAAAAATTGATCTTCTTAAGGACCCATGTCCACTTAATACAAGGAAAGAGAGTGACCTTATGGACGCAGATCAAGTACAAGAGGTGCAGGTTTAGATTTTTGTAGACAGTTACTTATTTTTTTAAGCAATTTGAAGTTTTCCTTCTTTTAGATGCTGCTTTTTTTATTACCAAGTATTTATGATCAAGCGATCTGTTTAAGTTAAACTTGCTGTGTTTTTTTTAAAGGTCATTGGGTCTTTAACTCCCGATCCCATGAAACAAGAGGCCTTACTAGCTGAAAATACACCAGATCCTTTTGGTGCAGAGCAGGTAACTGAAAAATTATATATTCTGTATGATTTCCTGTAAGCCTGGTCATGAAGTAGCCCACTCTATTTCTTTTTGTATAATGTTTCGGATTAATCCCTTCTCCAAATACTTGACTCCTAAATCTCACAAATAATTTTCTTGTTCCATGTTTACTACACTAGACAATACATAAAGTTGTACCTCTATTTAGCTTGTTGAGTTTTGACGTAATTCGTCTGAGTGACTGTTATATGACAAAAGTAAAGAACTAGTTTACCGCCTGTTATAGCATTGTTTTTGGTTGTAACATTCTTTTTATATATTTGAGGATGCTTGAATTCTTGAATAGAGAAAAAACACTTGCTAGACATTTTTAAACTCATATCTCCCCCAGTTAGAAAATAAGTAGAATATTTTTTTAAAATGAATACATCTCATGTATATGTAATATATTTTTTCCTCTTTGAATCAGACGTGGCCCACTGAAGCAGAAATGGCAGAAGCTGAAAAAATACAGAAAGAGAAGAAGCTGAGAAAAAATAACATACCGACCTCTGACTATCAGGTTCATTAGTTTATCTTAAACTCTCATCCCTGTCTTTTGTTCTCCCAAGTTTTTTGTTTTGTTTTGTTTTGTTTTGAGAATGATGGTGTTGAAGCTATCTTGAAAAAGAGAGGTTGGAATAAAGTAAGATTTATTACATTGCAGGCTGCTTGGATAGTTGATGAGTCAGACCAAGACGATTCAGATTGTGATGGTGACTCGGATGATAGCATGGTATTGGATGAAAATAATGGTGATTTTATTGGTGGAAATGGTAATTTGGACCTCGACGAAGACCAGGTTTCTGTTCAGTTACGTGATTCAGATGAAGAGACTGAAGCTGATTCAGTGATGATGGTAAGTATCAAATAAGTGAATCTACGCGGGAACCAAATTTCTTAGCGCTATGTCATTTTGGTGTTCTGAACTACTGGAGATACATATAAGATACGGTTAGGTTTTTCTATAAGGTTCTTTCAAAAGCCTTTTTATTTTATTTTATTTTATTTTGTAGGAAGGTGAGATCTTGACAAAAGAGCAGATAGAGGACGACATCCGCAAAATTAAAGAATTGCATGCTGAAGATGAAGGTAACTCTCATTTTTTCATATTATTAATGGTGTCACCCATCTTATATTTTGTCCTAACTGTTGGTGTTAGTGTACCGCAACATGAATGCGATTTCTTTTCTTAGTTTGTTGTGGTGCAAGTGCTGCTTACTCTGAAGACCATACAAGTATATATAAAGTTCAATACTTATGTAGTGATCTTTGCTATGGAGTATATCATTTGCGTCTTGCTGAACTAATTGACCTATCTATCTGTGATTTGAATCACTTTTTCAATTTTATTTTATTTTCCTTTGACTACACAGAAGGTTTCTTCTAGAAAAGTAAACTTATAATCAGCTTCAAGGAGCCAAGTTATTCTTACTTTTATGTTCTCGTTTCTTGACCTAGCTGTTTTCCTAACATTTTTTTTCTTTTTGCATTGTAGAATTCCCTGATGAAATTGACACCCCAATAGATATTCCGGCTCGAAAACGTTTTGCCAAGTATAGAGGGATGAAGTCTTTCAGGACCTCTTCATGGGACCCTAAAGTAATTTTGAACTTTATTATAGCTTCTTGTATGATATTTATATCTTTTAATTACACAATGCATCCATTGATTCTGTGTTCTTTATTTCAGGAGTCGTTACCTCCAGATTATGCAAAAATATTTGCATTTGATAATTTCAAGCGAACACAGAGACACGTCCTTGCAAAAGCCTTGGAAATGGAGCAAGCTGGTGTAGATGAGTGTGTAGCGGTTGGCTCATATGTAAAACTCTGTATTAAGGAAGTACCAGTTAGTGTTGCTACCAAATTATGCACACTTATTAAGAAAATGCCCATAATAGCATGTGGTCTTTTGCAACACGAGTCTAAAATTTCTGTCCTCCACTTCAGGTATATAAGTTTCTATTTTCGTTTTCTCAAATAATCTTGTTTACCCAAGGACTGCTCCTAGTTTACCATTAATTTGTTCCTAGTCTTTGGGAAAAGGTATCTGTTGTAATAGACTGTATATTTTGGCAACTTTTCATAGTGTAAAGAAGCACGAGACTTTCACCGATCCAATCAAATCAAAAGAAGAGCTCTTATTTCATGTGGGTTTCCGCCAGTTTGTTTGCAGGTAATATCTTGGATATTTTTGAGTCATTATTATGCTATTTTGCATTGCCTTCTGCTACAAAGCTGATTTATATTGTTATATTTGCAGGCCAATATTTTCTTCCGACAGTATAAATTCAGACAAGCACAAAATGGAAAGGTTTCTTCATGCTGGGAGGTTTTCCATAGCTTCAATATATGCCCCAATTTCGTTCCCCCCTCTCCCATTGGTGGTTCTAAAAAATGAGGCTGTTGTTGCTGTTGGTTCATTAAGAAACGTAGATCCAGATAGGATTGCTTTGAAAAAAATCGTTTTAACTGGGTGAAGTTCCCCTCTCTCTCTCCATCTCTCTTTTATCTAGTTTATTTGGTACGGCGTACTGATAGAAGGATATTTTATGCAGTTATCCTCAACGAGTGTCAAAGTTGAAATCGACAGTGAGATATATGTTTCACAATCCAGATGATGTGAAATGGTTCAAGGTATGGCCTTGTTACATAGCTCATCATACACATCTAATTAATTTGGCTGGTATAGTTGCTTATGAGTTATGATCTACTTTAGGAGTGGATTGTTTTCTGTTTTGCTGATTGTTACTTGTTACAGCCTGTTGAGCTATGGACAAAATGTGGTCGCCGTGGTCGAATCAAAGAGCCTGTTGGCACACATGGTATGTTATTCACTAGGCCTATATACGTAATTGTCTGTACCTGTATTGTCGTTTTCTCAAACTGCTTCTGCACTTATTCTTATGTATGATTCAGAATTCATTTCTTTAGAAAATATAAGTGCAGTCAGTCAACTCTACGAAACAGACTGGAAGAAGTTTGGAGCTATGTATTTTTGACTTCAAAAAATTAAATTGATTTATTGATAGTTTCGTTCCGGTGGCTGTGGATTGTATGTATTGTTGAAGCAGAGAAGTGAATATTTAGTCCCTTTTTGTTAAATCATTGCCACCATCAAGATATCCTGGAGATGCCATAAATTCACCTCGGTATAGAATGCATGAACCGGTAACTAATAAAATAAATGAAAAAAGATCCCCTATATTCTATTGGATCCACAAAATAGATCCCCTGTATCGTAAGGAATCCATGATATTTCTGTATAAATTAAATTATAAGTGCCACACTTGATTCTTTTATCAAGATTTAAGTATTTATCTTACAAAGTCAGCATGTTTAGTATTTTGAAGATATTGGTTTTACTTATCCACTTTACTGTATTGTTTCTGTTGATTTGATTTCTATCAACTCTTTGGTTACTTCGACGGGCATTGATGGATGTCTGTCTTATAAAATGTTTGGCAGGAGCAATGAAGGTTATATTGAATGGAGTCCTACAACAGCATGATACTGTATGTCTGAATTTGTTCAAGCGTTCGTATCCGAAATGGCCGCAACGTTGGTATCCACTTCTCGATGCTTGATCAGATTATTCTACATCACTGGGGAAAAGCAAATCTAATATTGAAATTATAGTACTAATAGTCCCAATCGTTACGAACATACTGTGTGTTCGAAAAGATGAATGGGAGTGATGCTGTTGTTTCAATATTATTGCATTATTTTCCCGGGTTGGGTTCTCTGATGCTAGTTCTCTTGAATGCGACTTAATTTGTCGTTGATCATAGAGAATGGGAATGAAGCTCTGGTTCAGATTTTCGGTTTTCTGTTTTATGTCAGCGGTGAAGGAGAGATAAAACTGGGACATAGAAGCCCGGGATTTATTTATCTTAAAAGTAAGAAAGCAGCAAAAGTTTTGCTTGTATATTGCTGCAGTATTGTGATGTAATACTATTCTTCATTGGCAAACCAAATCTTACGAATGTTGTCCGAATGTTAGAATGTAGGGTGTTGGTATTGATTCGGTATCATTTTAATCTATTATATGAAGAAGTTGCTTATTTTTTGTGACAGTGATTGTGGTTAGTCTATATCATTTAGGTTGTTATTAGTATGTATAGCTTGGATAAATTCTATTGCAATTTCTTGTTCGTTATGTATGTTGATAGCTGAACGAGGAGGGATAGATGCTTGTTCAATGAAACAGTGGAAAATAATGACCAGTTTGCTCTTAACTCATTGATATACTGTACTATATTGAGATAATAATATCACAAATATTTTATAAGAAAGCCTCTCTTGAGTTTTGTAATCATTAGAAAAAGAAATTTAAGGCAAAAATTTGTATATGAACATGTTGACAAAATCTTATTTAAAAAAAAAGAGAGAGAATATGTTGATAAATCAGAGTGGCATAGATCTCGTTCCATTAGTTGGTGAAATTAAAGACATTGTTAGATAGATGAATGTGCATGCTGCAAAATCCTAATGATAATGAATTATTCAGATTAGTCACAAGTAGTTTGAATTATTAAAAATAGATGATGATCTGAATAATGTCATTGAATGTTCATCACCTCTTACGGAAGGTAATGAGTAACACTACTTTTTGAATTGGTTTTTTGATTGATCACTCTTAACAAATATATTATTATAGCTTATTTCTCAACTAAACAAAGGCACTTTTTAAGGAATTCTTCAAAAGAAATAACACAATAACTAATACTAATAATACTACTACACTGGAGTAGTAGTATTTATTTTTTTTATTAAAAACTACATGCAATTTTGACTACCAATAACTTGTATGAGTAAAAAAATTTAAAAATTAATCATATATTCAAATGGTTTTAGATTAAATTTAAAAAAAATCCAACGATTTAGAATGTGTATTTGGTTTATGAAATAAAGGTAAAGCTTTGTGCAAGTAAGATATATATAGAGCATCACTTTTAGAACAGTAAGTTTCGTACATTCTTTCGGTGAGCATTTCAATTTCCATTCGTCGGATTTTCCTATTGAGCACCTATGTTATCCATTAGCCATAATTTTAGTGGGAAATACCACGAGTTACTAGTTTAAGATTCCTGTATAATTTTGTAAAAGCTAATTGTATACAATGATCGTGATTTCTTAAGACTGCACGAAAATGATTTGTTTTTTCCTTGTAATCATTTAACCACTGACAACATCAACGAATAAAACTGCTCAAATAAAACTAAAACCCATGATTTACTTTTAAGAATAAAACTTGTTATCAAATCTCATTTAAACTTCAGTAAATACAATGATAACAAGGAAGTAAAATAATCTCCATCACGATCGATGGCTTAAAAAAAACCTAATACATAGAGTTCGTGAAGATGGAACCATCCATATAACATAGTCAAAAGTCCAAAGATCCACTTTGCTTCCTGTCAGTGCTTTTGGTACCATTACTTTGACTAATACCAATTTTACGCTCCGTATTACTACCCTTACTTCGTCCGATGCCTAGCTTTGGCAAGCCGCGATTCAAGCCCTCCAACAATAGGCACGCTTTACACAGTTTCTACACCAAAGATAAGTAATGTTATTGAAGTTTACGATGATTTTAAACAACAACAAAACTCTAGTAAAATGTATACCTAACATATATAAGAGTGATGCAAAATTTATTCTAATTACCTGACTAGAAATATAACCACATCGGTCACAGGTTCCCTGCTCCGGCATCTTTGTAGAGGTAGAGATTCTGAAATCCTCACCAGATTTGATGATGTCAAGTATGGCTCTCGGTCTGCATTTATAATTATCAAGGTGTTAAACTAAAAGGATTGGATTAAAATTCAAATAGGTAGCTTAGAGAGAGGAACTACTTAACAACCTGATTCTTTCCAAATCTTTAATGAATTCACGTGCAAAGCCCCGATAAGCATTTGGAGAATAAATACCTGATCATTTGGAAGAGAATCATATATCAAAAAGATACAAAACGAAAAGACCGATAAAAAAATGAAGAGCAGATAGAGTTAGAAAGATTACATTCAGTGGAGAAGTAGTCCAGTTTCTTAAAATACGCATACGTGAAAACATTGTTAAGGATAAATAATATCAGAAATTACTAAAATATGAGAAGAAACAAAAATTGACGATTCTGGGCCTCGAAAAGGATATATGACTATTTCTTTTTCATAGGTGTACTTGAATGGCTTGCATCTTGGAATAGGTCCATCTTCCCCAGTAGTTATGAATGTGCACCGACTCAATCTGTCATAAGCTGTAATTAAAGTACAACAAATAAAATAGTTGCGAAAATAAAAGAAACCCATGTGAGAATCACCTTGCAATGTCACCACGTAATATATTCAAAAGAATTGTTTCGGCAATGTCATCTGCATTATGCCCAGTCACAATCTTGTCTACTTTCAGCAAAGCAGCACCTCTATCAAGGGCCTAATGCATAAATTATAACATCATTACATCACACAGAATAACTTATGTCAACAATCTAAAGTTGTCAAAAGAGTAACTTAGAAGTTGAAACAATTCCTTCGGTAAAAACATAGGTAAGCATACAACTAAACCGTCTCAGCTCATTTTGGTAGCTTGTCGAATTATAGTTAATTATTAGAAGGGTAAAATAGTTCCATAATCCAATTCTTCAGAAAATTTATCACCATCTTTCCAAAAAAGACAGATTTATCAAGTTTAAAGTTGAATTTAGTATGACAGTTAATAACCAAAACCAAAGTGGAAACATGTCGAGAGAATAAACACCAAGTGTTTCTTGTAATAATTTCAATCCCTCAACATGAACGCAAGAAAATGGAAAAAATTAGGGCCCTTGGTTAAAAATCTATACCTGTCGACGGAAAACACCACAAGCCATAGAGTTCCTTATAAGAGACGACTTTCAGTGGCAAGCCATACTGCGGAAAGCAAACACATGAGTAACTTTAAAAGAAATCGTAATAAAGGGAAAATAGTAAAAATATTGCTTAAACAAAGAAGAAGAGCTAATGCCAAGTCGCACAAAACTGTAATTGCGAGTGCCAACGAAACAAACATACAGAAGAAGAAAAATAACATATCATTATCATATTCACACAGGAAAAATCATGAATCAATTTGAGAGAAACACCAAGATCATTTTTTTTAACTTGTATGCACTAGGAAGACATGGCAAATGCAAATTTTGTTCACCTGGATTTCATTTCTTTTGACAGTTTCAAGGGAATCATCTCTATAACCTGTGATACCTTCATCAACTGACAAGAGAAATAGATCTAATCCATAATTATGACGGCGATTTAGCTCTGACATCACATATGCCAGCACAGTGGAGTCTGCATCAAATTGTAAATATTTGTAAATATACACTATCCATTCTAGACTCAAATTTCAAATAGATTGAGCAAATCAAATTCTTTTTGGTGGAATATATATGACAGCAAACAATGGACATCATCATTGAAGAGGATTAAACAAGGAAAACTTTATAAATACATTGAAAAGAAACGTAATATAATGATTTGCCTTACACGCATGACTTTGACCTTGATCGTATGATTTGCATGAATAAATATTTAAGGGAAGCGCTTTGTTTTCTTCCGCTTATAGTTCTTTAATTCCTTACTAGTTGTACGAATAATCATCTTAACCTCTCTAATTCTAGTTTCTACAACAACCCATAATTCCATTTATAAATTAATTACAAAATATTGGTCTAGTTCGTAAAATGGTCTAGCATCTACTACAACCCATTATTCCATTACTAATTGTACTAACACAAAATCAAATAAGCCAATAACCAAATGATGTCCTTTTTTCAACTAGAAGCACCAATAGCAATATTCACATACTTATAATTAATATTACTCATATCACCTCTTTAATTCCTAGGTGCTATTACTACCCAACAATCCATTTTTATAAATTTCATCACAAAAATCAAATAATATGAATAAATTGAATGATAACCTTTTTTTAACCAGAAGTAAACATAAATACCCAACACCAGCAACTTAACCTTTTTAATTCCTAATTCCCACCACAACCCATTACTTCATTCATCAACTAATTACAAAAAAAAAAAAAATGAAATTAAAAATTGAAAAAAAAGTGAATGATAAAGAGTAATAAAACCTTTGCCACCAGAAGCACCGATAGCAACACGTTCGCCAGGTTTAAAGAGATTATTATCGACAATAGCATTGTGTATCTCTTCCTCAAACACCTCATAGAAACACTCTTTACATATCTGTTAATATTTTCATAATAATAATAATAATAATAATATATCAAACCCAATCCTATCTATCTCCAATTTAAACATAAACACTCTCAGAGGCTAAATTGAATGTTTATATATTTTATTTTTAATTATGGGGTGTGCTGAAAGGCTATAATTATCAACTTTTCAGCAAAATATATGACAACAATTTTCGAATAGTTCCTCCCCTGACATTAAAACTGAATAATGAATTTAATATATTTTAAAAATAAAAAGAGAGAGAGTATATAATAAACACCTAATAGAAACACTCTATATGCATATATGAATATTTTAATAATAACAATTAAAAGAAAAACAAACTCATTCATACCTATCTATGTACTATCTCTATTTTAAACATAAATAAATAAAAATAAAAATAATAAAAAAAAGGACCTGTTGAAGGGTTTTGGGTCTTTTGAGAGAAGCTTTTCTTTGGTTACAGTTTGAGCATACCCTCTTTCTTCCTCCCTCACCTTTTCTTTCCATTTTTATTTTATATTTTTTTATTTTATTTTCCAATATGAATATTACATTCACATATATATATATATTTATATTTATATTTATATAGATACACAGACTATATCTTTTTTATACTTATATGGAGATGGAGCTTGCTCAAGTTTCATTTATTATTTATATAATCCTACAAGTTTTAGTTTTTTCTTTTTTATTTCTGTCTTTTTTTTACACTACTGACGACATGTTAAATAGTTCAAAATTTTGAATACAAAACCGGCTATACTACCTTAATCCCAAAAAAATTCATTCACCTCCGATTTCTTCATTCATATACATACATACATATATTCACAGTTCGATACCACGCACTATTTTTTGTTGGCAGTCAAACGAACAATTTTCATATAACATGTTTAAGAGGTCCACATGCTGAACAAACCTTATTGGTGATTGCTGACAATCCAAGAGCACCGCGATAAAAATCTGTACTAAAAGCAAAGTGTAATCAAACCATTAAAGATTAATCAATATATTAGTGATGGTGCACTCGGCCGGGTAAAAAGAGAATCAAAAATCTCTTTTATTTACGTATACTAGTTAAATTTAGGCATATACTGATTTGAAATATATATATATATATATATATATATATCTAATTGAAGATCCAACTTGTCAAATAATCAAATTTTCAATTCATTGGCCTACACACTTCCTCCTCAGATAATTTTTAACATCACCCAACATTGTAGTTTAACACAAACGGTTTATCAGTCCTCACAGTTTAAACTATAACAGAAAAAATACTTAATAATTGGCAAATAAGTTATCTATACTATTATAATAAGCCAACCCAAGATTTTTTGAGGCTGCCAAATTTTATCATTTTTTTTCAAAAATACTCTTACACTTTTTTATTAATTACCACAATACCATATTCTCATAAAAAATAGAGAAAAAGTAATAACTAATAACACTTTTTATCCCTATTTAAACTCTTAAAATTCTTTTTAGTCTTGTTTCTTATACTTTTATCTTTTTTTTATTTTCCAAATATTTGTATCATAACTACACTTATTTTCTAAATTTTATCGCATTACGCGTCTCACACGCAAAGCGTGGGGCACGATTACTAGTTTAAGATACCAAAACTAAGCGAATGATAGTTGGTGTGGGTGTGTTTAACCGTTTTTCACTCCGTTTGTGGGTGAGAAGCTCATTTGACCTGAGTTTCTACTATGACTATTTAATTATTTTGTTACTTTAAATTATTTATGGTTACTATCTATTCATTAAAATCATATTCGATCATTTCTTAATCTACAACTTATTAATTTATGGCAAGAGTGTAATATTTTTGACAATAAAAATAAGTAAACTTTTCATGATTTAAAATTGTTTTACAAGTATAACATCTTACGTCATCATATAAATATCGACTTAATTTACATGAAAAACTACCCAAATTTTGCATTGTTTATTTTTCTCAAACGACTTAATTTTCTCAAAAAATTCGTAAATCCGTCCCGTAACTCAACCCGCATGGATTGGGGCGGGTTGAATGTCCAAAAAAAATCAATTCGCCCCGCCCCAATCCGCTATATATTTTGCGGGTTGGGTTAGAGTTGAGGTTCACAAACCGCGGACTAATCCGTCACAATCCGTTTCAACCCGCAATATATATATATATATATATATATATATATATATATATATATATATATATATATATATATATATATTGTGTGTGTATTTTAAGATACCAACCTTTAATTATTGTTATATTTTAGTTTTATTACTTGTTCGTGAATATTCTAAACGTACTTTGATTGGATTTAATTTATATTTATGTTTCAAATATTCAATTTATTTTAAAATTTGGGTTGATTATGCAAACTATGAAAAATAAAGGACCAAAATAAAAATTTAAAAATCAATCTAAATCAAACCCGCAATTTATTTTGCAGATTGGATTGAGTTGGGTTGTGGTTTTAATTGTAACGGGTTGAATTGGGTTGAGTGAGATTTAAATTGGGTTGGGTTGGGTTGGGTTAAATTTGCTACTACAAAAGAAGAAAGATCAAAACTACTTTGAACTTAAATCACTTATTACACTATTTAAGTTTTTTTTTTAAATTCCTATTTCTATTCCTATTCCGAAACGAATATGGTTTTTTATTCGTAAGTGTCGTAACCAAATGACTAATATAAATTCCTAATTCCAAAAGGAATACGGTTTTGTTTTTATTCAGCTATATATATATATAAATATACGTTTTATTTTGGTTTATAAATACAGTAATAGGGTCAGGACCTTGAATTATTCTATTTTATTACCTCCTTATACATACATATTACATGCATGCAGAACTAATTAAAGATGTAACACAGAAATTTTAAAAAAAAGGTGGAAGATGACTGCCCTAGATGATGCTACTAACCTCCTTGTTATCATTGGTACACTTAAATAATTAACCCCCCCCTCTTTCTATATTTTATATATATATATATATATAATATTCATGTAATGTAATTGTAGAATACTAGGTTTTTATATCACGTCATCTTCTGTATTTTGAACCCTTAAAGTAGAGTCTTATCTTAAAACTTATTTATGAATTTATGATAAATTCGCTTATCAACACTTTATAAAAAAAAAAGGCTCAAGAATTTGGACACTAGAGAAATAATTTCCTTCAATACATACAAATTGCTTCAACTCGGAATTAGACGTTGTTTGTTTTGTTTACTTTATGCAATAATATATATAACTGATTATTGTTGGAGACTAGATTGCTCAATAACCATAAAATACAGAAAAAAGGTAGAGCATTCATGAAATTTAGGTTGAAAAACTAGAGAACTTAGAGCATTCATGAAATTTTGTACTGAAGTGGTTTGGATTTTGAATTATTTTTGCACGCAGAGTTTAATGTCTGTTGAAAATTAAACTTGGTTTTCATTGACCAAGTAACTTATGTATATTTGTTACTTCTCGTATTTTTAGTGTGAGTTAGGTGTTGTTCTACATGTGATTCAATGGCCAGTTATTTGGTATTTGATTAGACATTAATTGTATCTATACATGCCTAATTAATCTTGTTACTTTGTTAAGAGTGACCGAAATAAAATAATCTTTTTGAAGTCGTTCACACTTTTATCATTTTTCTTCTTTACCTAACATTTAGATTATCAGAGATTCAGAATCAATTTATGTCCTTTTCAGTACTTTTTTAGCCTTTTCGTTTGTGTTTATGAGATCCCTAACTTCTGTTCTGTCCTTCTTTACCTGCAGGGAGCATGATCTCAGTATGTCTTTTTCTTTCACCACTGTAATTCTCTTACTCTTCCTTTATTTGCGCCTATATATGCTATGCATATGCTTAAGATGTTAGAACAATGGGCAATGATATAGCTATCGACTTTTTGACACACATGAAAACGCTTCCTGATAGTCAGTTTGTCAAAAAAATATCTACTTATATCACCATCCTAGAACTATTTGTCCCTCTTAGACTTTACTTCACCGTTATTGCATTTGTATATCTTGCCTCCAATAATGAATTTGTCATGAATTAATTGTTCCCACCCAAACAGATTTACTTTACTAACTACGGAGTATAATTAGGGAGCTTTTCGGAGATGAGATTGAGTTAATTTATCCAAATGCCATGGACTCAGTTCCAGTTCATTGCCTGCTTCAAATATTATTGAATGCAGGCTACCTCAAGAAATTAAATTGTGTTGAAGTATTAAATATTTAGGCGCAACATCTTAAATATCGTATTGAATTAATATTAAAAAAGAATCTTGTATCTCTAATGTCGACCATAATTGGAGGCAAACCCCTTCATGTCACGTTTTGGCAAGCATGAGTTTCCCCTTAATTTCAATGAAGGGAAGGTTGGTGTGAGCATAAAGAAATATATAGAACGTCGAGGTTACATCCCATAGTATTTTGTTCTTAAATCAAAGATTAGCTACTAAGTTCCGATACTTTCTCTGAATAGGGTATGGTAAATCAGTAAAATTGGTGATTTTTTTAAACAAATCATTTGTCATGCTGTCCTATTGTCCTGTGTAATATCAGCTACAGGTGGTCGCTTTAGCGATCTGTTGATTTTCAGTTATCAAGTTCATTGTGTACCCCAAAAAGTTGGGGAAATTTTGATGTATCTTGCATAATCCAGAACATTCTTAAACACTTCCATCTCTACTATGCTTGCGACTACTCTTGTCTTTAATATATTCATAGTAGAACTTTAAACGAGATAATGATTTTGTAGCCCTACCTCCGAAGGTATTAAGAAGAAGAAATCAGTGGAGGAGTTCAAGTCTGACCCATACTTGGCAACATTCATGAGCTGCATATTCTGGGTGATGTACAGTCTCTCTCGTACTCACCCTCACATGCTTTTCGTGCTCATGATCAACAGCATTGGGATGGTTTCTGAGATTGATTACCTCAGTGTCATCTTCAAGTACAGTAATTTTAAGCAAAGGGTATGAATTTTTTAATTTGATATACTTTAAATAAAAATGGTGTTGCATCATGCTCATGTAACAAATGTATTTTGTTATTTTTTTTGTTGAAATTTAGTGGTGGATTGTTGGTTGGCTTTTTGCTGGGGCTGCGTTCACTGTGGGCATTACAGCTGCAGCCGGTCAAGGATTTCAAGTTCATACATCTAGGTCCATCTTTGTCGGTGTACTTTGCTTTTTCTTTGGGATATTGCTATATGGGTCGCCTTTAACCATAACGGTAAGCTACTCTCACAAACAGGGTGTATGTTAGGACTTTGCGTATTGAACTCCAGAAATTACTTAAGTTGTCTTCTTTCTTTTCTTAACAGAAAAGGGTTGTGGAGACCAAAAGCGTGGAATATATGCCTTTGTGTCTTTCTATTGCCTCTTTCGCGAATGCGGTTATCTGGACCATCTACTCATGCTTAATGCTTGATGCCTTCATGTTTGTAAGTATTCTTTTTTGACTATTTGATATGTTTTTTGCTTTTCTCTTTACCACCCAAGCTCACTTTCCTCCATGTTAGATCTCAAAACCAGAATTTTTCCTTCTCGGAACTTCCATATATGTAGGCTGCGCGCGTACACACATGTGATGAATATCAGAACACATTGGTATATGTATATCTATTCCGGTTATTTATCTAGAATTGAGATAGGCCGTTGATAACTTGATTTATGATATTGATGTTTGGGAGACAAACAAAGCACAAAAAAACCTAATATGACAACTTGATGGACGAAACCAAGTGGTAAAGCCTAGGTTTTTTTCGAGTAATTTGAGTTATGATAGTATTGCTTAATAGGAGAACAAACAAAACACAAACAAGAACCTGATATGGCAACTTATGATTTTGGGAACAATCGAAACACAAACAAGAACCCATAATGATATAATCAGTCGATTGCCATTTAAATAGTAAATACAACGTATGCATAATCGATACAGAATATGCCTTCTCGGAATTTGGTAATTTAAACTCTCTCACTTTTTAATTTTTTTTGTAGGCTGGGCATATCGTAGGAATACCTCTTGGAGCTGCACAGCTTGGTCTGTATTGGTATTATCACAAAGAAATTCCAGAATCTCAACAGAATCCGCATAAGCCCGCTGATATTGCCCTTGTTTGATGAACATTTCTTTATCTTTATGTTTCTTTCCAAAGTCCGTTTCCATAATGAAGTATCTATGATTTTTAAACTGTTTTTCTTATAAAGTGTACATAGTTCAACCTGTAAAGTTTAAGCATTTCGACCTATAATTGATGAAAGGTGTTCTCAGTTCACCTTATAAAATGTGATATATCATCATCTTATAAAAAGTGTATATGGTTCTATTAATAAAGTGTGTGCATTTTTAATCATTTTTTTCGTTTCTTCACGTTTATTAGTAGCACGTTATTTGATAGTCTTATATCTATCTTTAAATTTGTATTTATAAAAGGTTTCCTGTATTTTGATTTAGATGTAAATAACTATCCAGATTCCAAAAACTTGTAAAGTTTTATATCATAAGTCCTATTTTTTTTTTTATTGAATTATAAAAAAATAGGCCCTTAATAAAATCGAGGCCCAAATCTCATTCTTATATATTTATTTAGCTAAAATTAATTTCTCAGCTTACCGAAAAATTATCAGAGGCGTACACATCGATAACTTGTGTTGTACTCAAGTCTTACCGAAGTAGTCAAAGATGAAAAAAGTAACAGTTGTTGAAATGCGGTATTGATACTCGAAATGGTGTACCGTACCCATATCGACTACTCAGAGACTAAAAATTGCAGTACTTGTGCTACTTCTTCAAAATAATAGATTATTACAATTATTTCGGATTAAAGTTTTATTTTCTTTCTTAGCCTCCGCATGATCGTCATAGTTCATATGAATCAACGTTGTTTCAAATATCTCAATCTAAAATAGTTTCAAATTTTGCAAATAAAAAAAAAATATTATGGTACTCCTCAAAATATGGTAAAAATTGGGAGTCACCCGGTTAGTGGTGACGCACCTTGTACCTCCGCGAGGGTACTGCTGTCGACATTGTATATTCTTACAAGATCGACTGCAATTTAACAAGACGAGCAGAATTAAAAAGTTGTCTCATACATTTGATGAGCCATTTGAACAATCATTTTCGTTTGATTATACTTCTTATAAGATTAATCTTTGCCTGCTGACTAATTTATAAACAATTAAACACCTTGAACTCTTGCATAACAAAAGCCGGAAAGCGAAAACTTTAACACTTGCAACCCTTACGCGGGCTCCTAGCTCTCACAGTGTAGAAAACCAACAATATTTTCAAAGTTCAAACTTGTACGACCAAATAAAAACACCATACGACAAATCTAATCTAACTCCAAAAACAAATATATTCCAAAAACAAGCAATTTTAAGGAAACATAATTAAGCATCTTAGACCATATTCATTATTCTGGCAGCCTTGTCTTTGTCTCGTTAGAATTAATAAATTTGTAACTCCAAAATATATTTCAAGCTTAGTTTTGAATAGTTACAAAAGTGACCAATTCAAGTTTTAAAACATACTAACACTTAAATTAGATATTTGATTCATTTGAAAAGGCTATTTTAACTATTACAGTAAGATGATTTTTTAAGCAGTTAATTTTTCGAGATGCATCCTACAGGACAGTTCAAAAGATAACTTAATTATTGTTTTATTAGATTTTCTGAATTAGACTGTTTTGAAAACAGTGTAATTAATGGAAGAATTGTAATTTAGGATCACTTTATTTTCTGAAAGGATCTCTGCAGTCCAATATTGAATATTTGAGTTACTATTACGTCCCTAAATTAAATATAGCTGAAAATAAGTGTAACTTTGACCATCAAATAAATCTTTCAAAAGTCAATCATAACGTCTGATCCAAACAACATTCGTAGACGCAAATTAAAATTATAGCACTACCTAATGCCAACAATACTTAGCAGAAGAAGATGATAATTTTTAAAAAGATAATAATGTACCTTTAAAGATGTAAATTCAAATCTCTAGTTTTATAGAACCAATGCTAATTTCTCTTCAGATAATCCACGTCTTCTAGGACTCCAATTTTTCAATGGTTATAGAAAAACAGAAAAATCATTCACTGATTCCAGAATCTTGGAGATAAACGGGATAACAACAGTCATCGAACCCGTCTCGTATGCCTCTATAATCAAAGATTTGAGATTTATATGACATTCTTTTAATACTTGATTTCTTTCAATGGTTATCTTTCCAAGCCAGCTTCCCAAATTGTTCAATAAAGAACACCCATTGACGCTTGGCCTTACAATCTCCGATTTTAGCATATTCTTGCAAGTCTCACAGATGACTTCCAAAATCCGTTGGTTCAAAGCCTTTGAATCCACTTTGTCTATCAAAGTCGAATACAAATCTTGAAAGTTCGATTCCAGGTTTGCTCTTTTGTCACCATGTATTGAGCAAACCAAGGGTAATATTGCTCTTTCAGCATTGTGCAAACTTCCTTTACTTTATCATCAATGTTTTCTGAAGATATGTTATTGATTAGGAAGAACATCTTTTCCTGAATCTCGATCTGAGGTTCCTCACAAGTCTTCTTCTTTCCAACGCACGAGCTCAGAGGAGCCTCGTTTAAATTAAGCTCTTTTGGCTTTCGTAGAATTATGTCCTCAACTTCTTCTAAAAGCTCAATTGGTCGGCTAGCAACTAGTGTTGCAATATGAGGATTGACATCTTCCTTTTGAGTAGACGAAATTTGTTCCAACCTTTGGATTTCATATCTGACATGAGTGGTCCTCTTCCAACAATGATTTATACGATGATTTTGTCGAGGCCCTTGCCATGCTGAAAACTTCTTGTGCAGCCTTGTAAAACGTGAACAAAGAATAAACCTGAGAAATTTAAAGAGAGAACCGAATTTTGGCAACAAATATTCAAGCTAGTTTAGAATAAACCGAATTTTGCTCGTACATAATCTCTCGATATGTAACACAGGCAGAGTAGCGACAGTCATGGTCAGCATGGTGCACCTCGCGATACAAGTACTTTGTAACAACTCAAAGAAGTTTTTGTTCACCCGACTTCTAAGCGATTTTTTCCCATTGGGTTGACTCGCAACATTATATATATTTTTTAAACGATGGTGATAAATAAATGTGATGCGGCTGCTAGGCGTAGGGCTTGTTAGTTGATTATATCTTTTCGTCTAGGCTGATTATTTGACTTGATTAATTACTGTATTGTAGCTTGTACACTGGGTATCTTCAGATTTCAAAATCAACGACCAATACCAACCTACAAAATTAGCAGTCTGTAGACTCTGTACACTTGAGATTATGTTTCTTGGCGATTTACTGCACTTAGTTTACCAAATAAGGAAAAACCGTAAGTCAATGTACTGTTTAGGTCGAAAATTAAGAATTTATACAGTATTCTAGTTTGTTGGGTAAATGCATCTTTTCTTATGTACCGATTGATTGACAGAGTTACTTCCAGTTTTACTCATGCTTTTTCAGATTTATATTTTGCACACCATTCTATACCCCAAGGTTACATTTTTTGGAGATAATTTTACACTTTGTTTATCAAAATAGAAGAAATAAAAGAAGCAATTTGGGGCCTAGATAGTAATAGTTCTACCGGTATGGATGGTTTTACAGGTTGTTTCTTCAAAGAATGTTGGGATATCATAGGTGAAGACATTAAAAAGGCTGTTCATCAATTTTATGCCGAGTCTATCATTCCGAAAGCCATCTCTTCTACTATTATAGTGATTTTGCCTAAGAAGAAAATTATCAATAGCTTCACTGATGTTATTCTCATAGGCTTTTTAGTTGAGGTTAGGAGGTAGGGTTTTTCGACTTATGAGATTGACTTTTGCAATTGAAAGTCCAATTATGGAGAGAATAGCAAGTGTATGGAGAAACATATGTGATGAGGTGAATAAATAACAAAAGTCTATGGCTGGAGGCTATTGAAGAAAGCAAAGTTCTTTACCTCATAAGTTGTGCTTGTTTGTTACTTAGTTTTGAGAGCGCTAAATCATTATGGTATGCAGGCTTGGATAGAAGCAATTGCTTATGGCGTTGTTTGGTTGCAGCTTTAAAGTTGATATTTTCTTTTTTTCCCTAGAGCAAAATTGCATACTGTCGACAAGCTTATAAGCTCGACTTTTATATTCTTATTGAAGTGAAAAGCTAGAAATTTTCTCAACCTCGAGAATCCAAAGTTGTTGCTTCAAAGCAGGAGCCAAAGACGCCCATATTTATATATCAGTTTTTCGGCTGCATAGCTTTCGAACTTTATTTAGCTAAACGCCAGATGATGTGGCCCTTGTGTGATCGAATTTTATTATATACTCCAAGGTTAAATGAAAGAGCATTGCTAAGCAAGCAGATACGCATCAGTGATTAATCATCCAATTTGATTATGAATTTCTGATTCAATGAATGGTAATTCAATCTTTTTTGGAAGTGAATGTCGTAAAAGTTGGTTTCTTGTGTTTTTGTGCTCTAAAATCTGACCTTCCACAACATAATACTTGACCTTATTGTCCCCATCGCAAGATTAAGAAACTTCAGGAAAACACTTTCAGCTACTGTGATTTGTTGTAATCCAATTAGATGAAAGCAATTCCTTGTTTTGTTTGAGTCTGGTCGTAAAACTTAATGAAAAACAATAGTCATGTGGAGCTTAATAGTTCCACAACAAAACAAAATATTACAATGGTCCACAAATACCAAAACTAGCAATCAAATTCGGGTTCATGCGATCACATCCATCTCTGTTTCCTGTGTAGTTTGGTTAATTCGGGTTCATGCGATCACATCCATGTACATACCATCTCCAAATCCTCATCTCCATTGAGTTTTTTATAATATAAAGCAATAGGCAGACGAAAGGGAGTAGCACCCTTAAAGAATGACGTTCATAAATCTGCGCCTCTAGATGAATTAAGAGCAACTTCTATACAAAAGGCAGGTATGGTGAATGTGAGCGTTTCAAACACTAGCTTGTTTATACTAAGAAAGTACCCAGCCAAAGCCATGTAGAACCACACGAGAGATGTTGTTTCTATAGTAATCGACTCGACCATGCGGATAACTGCCCACGCTTGCCCATTATCTAACACAGACCCAAGCACCCAAGACATTATTTCGTATCGAAACTGGTAGCGAACCAACCCATTCATCGACAATGTCAATAATTTTAATTGGGAAACCCAGAACACAAGAAATACATCAGGTATCGATAGCTTTGTAAACAGTGTCATCTCTTTGTTAAAAATAATTTGAGAAGGTACTCCTTCTTGAACAGATGTGAAAATAAGGTAGTTGCTAACAAAAGCAGCATAAAGCAAACAGAAACCGAGTTGGGACCACGCCAACCATGCGTATCTAACCCTTACCGGGGTTTCTCTTGGTTGCATAAGCAACCAAGCATTTAAGAACCGATTAGGGTGTCGTGTCCACCCATTAACGACTGTTAAAGAGAGAGAGAGTATATATTAGGTATATAAAATGTCTCAAGATACATCTAATGGCCTAAAAAAACATACTGTATAATCTTCTTTAGAAAATGACACTTATAATTGAAAAAGAAGACTTCTTATTTGCAAAGATCACTTTTTTTATCCCAAGAAGTGACTCTTTTGCCAAAGATCACTTTTTTATCCAGAGAAGTAAATCTTTTTGCAAAGAATATCACTTTTTAATCCCATGAAATAACTGGTTTTTATCCTAAGAAGTGACTCTTTTGCCAAAGATCACTTTTTTATCCAGAGAAGTAAATCTTTTTGCAAAGAATATCACTTTTTAATCCCATGAAATAACTGGTTTTTATCCTAAGAAGTGACTCTTTTGCCAAAGATCACTTTTTTATCCAGAGAAGTAAATCTTTTTGCAAAGAATATCACTTTTTAATCCCATGAAGTAACTGGTTTTTATCCTAAGAAGTGACTCTTTTGCCAAAGATCACTTTTTTATCCAGAGAAGTAAATCTTTTTGCAAAGAATATCACTTTTTAATCCCATGAAGTAACTGGTTTTTGCACACTAAAGATGATTACGAAACATTTTTTTATCCAAAGAAGTGATCTTTTTGTAAAGATCTATCACTAATTAATTTAATCCCACAAAGTAAATGTTTTCTGCACACTAAAAAAAGATGATTAAGAAACGTTGAATACATATATATATATATATATAAATATATAATATCAACTACATGATGTTGGCATTCCTCAGCATCTTAAAAATAAACACATTGAAAAAATTGAATAAAAATTTAAAAAACAAAATGAAAAAGTTTGAAATGAAATTGATGTTTTGTAGATATCTAGCTACTTACGTAGTGAAGACACAGTGTGAGATATTCCAATGTTGTTATGATCTGACATCATACCTACTCTTTGTTTGGAGCAGGGTTATAGAGAGGGTGGGTTTTAGAGTTGGAAAATATATTTTCTCTTTTCTATTTTTTTGTTCATTTAAAGTTTGAGGTTGGATTTTTATACTACACTTTTTCTGAAAAAACGCACAAACCGTACATTTAATTTACGGTTTACAGAAATTACATACAAACCGTACATTTAATGTACGGTTTGCAAAAATACATGCAAACCGTACATTTAATGTACGGTTTACATGTAATTTTGCAAACCGTACATTAAATGTACGGTTTACATGTAAATTTTTTTTTTTTTTTTTTTTTTTGTAATTTCAATTTGTAAAATAGGAAAAATATATAAAATATGCAAATCCATAATTCACTTAGCTATATATAATTGTTTGTTGTTTGTTTATATTAATTATAGAAATTATAATAATTGTTGATATTTGTCCCATTTTTTACAACTGTTCGGAAAGGAAGCAAGCAACTGTTCGGAAAGGAAGCAAGCAACTGTTAGGAAACGAAGCAAGCAACTGTTCGGAAAGGAAGCAACTGTTCGGAAAAAATTTCGAACGGGGCGCTGCCCCGCACCCCGCCCGCTGACCTGGCAGCGGGACCCCAGCCAGGGGCTCTCGCCCCTTGGACCCCGCCAGGGGCTCTGCCCCTAGGACCCCGCCAGGGGCTCTGCCCCTTGGAACCCCGCCAGGGGCTCTGCCCCTTGGGACCCCCGCCAGGGGCTCTGCCCCTAGGACCCCGCCAGGGGCTCTGCCCCTTGGAACCCCGTTTCAATTATTCATATTCAATTATACGTTGGCTCGACGAGCGTGCACTCCGCACTTCCCTAACTCGTTTCCGAGTTTAACGCATTATTGCATCGGCCTATAATAAATCACATTACTACTAAAATACATTGATGATACTAAAATCACCAACAGGTTAGGGTTTGTAATTTAGGGTTTAGGGTTTAGGGTTTAGGGTTTGTAATTTAGGATTTAGGGTTTAGGGTTTAGTGTTTAGGATTTAGGGTTTAGTGTTTAGGATTTAGGATTTAGGGTTTAGTGTTTAGGATTTAGGGTTTAGTGTTTAGGATTTAGGGTTTAGTGTTTAGGATTTAGGGTTTTTAATTTAGTGTTTAGGGTTTAGTGTTTAGGATTTAGGGTTTTTAATTTAGTGTTTAGGGTTTAGGGTTTAGGGTTTAGGGTTTAGTAATTTCAGCAATATTGGTCCAAATCTTTCATCTATAATATACAAACCCTAAATCCTAAACCCTAAACCCTAAACCCTAAACCCTAAACACTAAATTAAAAACCCTAAATTACAAACCCTAAACCCTAAATCCTAAACACTAAACCCTAAACCCTAAATCCTAAACACTAAACATTAAACCCTAAATTAATTTGCTAACTCAGTAACTAGAAAACCTGAATATTGGGAAAGGTAAAAATATAACTGTTTTATCAGAAAACTCGGATGATATCGATCATATAAATAGTTTTGAAAAACAACTTTTAGCTATGGATACTCCAGAACAACAGGCTAGTGTTAATCAAAATGTCTTGGGAAAATCCACTCCTTTTGGCAGAAAATCAGTTCCAACTGCCCCTATGAAGCATTATTATTCTCGACCGAGTCCACAAGATCTTCTTTATGAAGAAGAAGGTGGTAATATTTTTACTAGTTTTAGTGCTACAACCATTTATGAATGCAATATTGATGGTATGACAGAATACCAAATTATGGTTATGTTACATAGAATGACTATGTATTCTACAGTATGTTTAGGTGCTAATAACACCGATTACCAAATTGCTGAATTCATTGTTGCTGGCTTTGCCGGTCAATTACGCGGTTGGTGGGATAATGTTTTAACCCTTGATCACCAACGCACGATATTAACAGCCACAAAAATGGTTAGGAATCCTATTAAGAAGACTGAACAAGGTGTAGATACTAATACAGATACTGTCGCACCTAATACAGATACTAAGGTGTATATTACAAATGAAAGATTTGGACCAATATTGCTGAAATTACAAACCCTAAACCCTGAACCCTAAACCCTAAACCCTAAACACTAAATTAAAAACCCTAAACCCTAAATCCTAAACACTAAACCCTAAACCCTAAATCCTAAACCGTAAACACTAAACCCTAAATTACAAACCCTAAACCCTAAATTACAAACCCTAAACCCTAAACCCTAATTTACAATAATGCGTTAAACTCGGAAACGAGTTAGGGAAGTGCGGAGTGCACGCTCGTCGAGCCAACGTATAATTGAATATGAATAATTGAAACGGGGTTCCAAGGGGCAGAGCCCCTGGCGGGGTCCTAGGGGCAGAGCCCCTGGCGGGGTCCCAAGGGGCAGAGCCCCTGGCGGGGTTCCAAGGGGCAGAGCCCCTGGCGGGGTCCTAGGGGCAGAGCCCCTGGCGGGGTCCAAGGGGCGAGAGCCCCTGGCTGGGGTCCCGCTGCCAGGTCAGCGGGCGGGGTGCGGGGCAGCGCCCCGTTCGAAATTTTTTCCGAACAGTTGCTTCCTTTCCGAACAGTTGCTTGCTTCGTTTCCTAACAGTTGCTTGCTTCCTTTCCGAACAGTTGCTTGCTTCCTTTCCGAACAGTTGTAAAAAATGGGACAAATATCAACAATTATTATAATTTCTATAATTAATATAAACAAACAACAAACAATTATATATAGCTAAGTGAATTATGGATTTGCATATTTTATATATTTTTCCTATTTTACAAATTGAAATTACAAAAAAAAAAAAAAAAAAAAAAAATTTACATGTAAACCGTACATTTAATGTACGGTTTGCAAAATTACATGTAAACCGTACATTAAATGTACGGTTTGCATGTATTTTTGCAAACCGTACATTAAATGTACGGTTTACATGTAATTTCTGTAAACCGTAAATTAAATGTACGGTTTGTGCGTTTTTTCAGAAAAAGTGTAGTATAAAAATCCAACCTCTTAAAGTTTCTGTTTTTCTATTTGTTTTTTTTATTTCTCAGGACATCCGGCTATGTTGGATTCTTGTGTAATAACCATGTGGTCCCTTCATTTATAAATTAGTCTCATTTCTAAATTACGTTTAACATATGTTTTACTATACCACACTATTAACAATATCCATAGCAACCCCATATATAATTTTAATAAGAAATGATTTTTCTTTGAAAATATTAATATTTTGATGCTTTTTGTTGTAATTTGAGCAAGGTTTCGAAAGTCTCTAGTCCAAGTAAATACGGGAGGTGGGACCTTGGCGCCTAGGTGAATAGGCGGGGACTGAACGGGACCTAGGCGGAAAAACCATACTTTTAACATTGGGTTAGAGGGGTGCATGGTCTTGAATTTTCTTTCGATATCTGTTGTAAATTTGATTGGGGTGCATGGTTTTGAATTTTATTTTGATATATTTGTTGTAAATTTGATTAACACCATAAATTAAGCCTTCATACATCATTAATTTATAGGTATACTATTAACAATTCAATAAAATATATGTATATAGTATATGTACAGTCAAACAAAAACCAAAATGATATAAAGATGACTACAAGACAAAATTAAGTGCAAATTTTGATTGATTATCAACCTACAATATTATTATTTTTAGATTAAGCAGCTATAAGTTTTTTTTATACAAAATAATTCATTTACTCCAACTGGATTGGTCAGTTTGACTTGAGTATGACCATGTCAAAGCGCATCGTATTAATCGAGCCGCAAGACAAATGACTACCCCTATGCAGGGATTAAACGGAGCAAGGACGGACTTTTGAAAGAGATAATGAATTTTTATTTTCTCGTTGTTTTCTCAACCTTCATATTACTTTTCCTTTGTAATTTCTTTTCAAAACATTTTATGTATTGCAAACACATCTTTTAACTTTTTGTTTGTGATTAAACAGGATTGTAGGAGATCTTCTCATCGAGTATATGGACGATAGACATCAGTATTCTATTCAAGCGTGTGCGTACCACTTACAAGATTTTCCAATTCTAAAAAATATATATACACAGTCATTTTCAGTAGACTTCTATACAAAAGGGAGAGAAAAAGTTCAGAACTTAATTACATTCATGACCTTTCGATCCATGATCCACCGTCATCCGTCATTTGCTAATTCCTTTATCATTTATCTTCTAGCTCAATTGATGGAACATGTTACATTGGTATGCAATTGTAGGCGTTATTGGAAATTTTATATTTTATAGCGCAGTTGAAAATGGGGTGGACAATCCATTTTCATGGACCAATGGTGCAAATAGAAAAAAACAGAAAATAACAAAAAGTGCCAGTTGAGTTTTCGCCATTTGAGTGAACCGGTGTCCTAAAAAATTCATTTCTAAATTTATTGACTTTCTTAAAAACTTACACAATCATTTACGGCAGTAAAAGCATGTGTAATTATCGTCTTCTTCTTTAACAAAACTATATACCCTCTCTCTCTCTCTCTCTAAATACTCTACAACCATGCACAGGTCTCTCTCTCTCTCTATATATATCTATATATATATATATATATTTATATATTTGAAACCCATTTTGATTCAATTTGTTTAATTGTTTCTGTTTTTTTTGACAGATTAACAAATTCTATTCGTTCAATTGCACACCACTTTAATAACCTCCTTTTTTATTCTACTCAACTCCATGTACCCTCTCTCTCTCTCTCTCTCTCTCTTTATATTTATATTTATATCTCCTAAAATTAAATTAAGTGTGGTAGGCTGTGTTTATTTCACCAGCTTGGAAGCTGTTTTCTTTGTCTTTCTGGGTATTTGGCCTGGATAACCTATATGCTTTAATTTTGATAAGTTCAAAATTATTTGCGTAAATTGAAATAAATGATCTTGTTTCGTTGCAACTTTTAAGTTTTTTTCTGTTTTTTGCTTAAGAGGGTGTAATGTATATGGTTCACCAGCTTAAAACCTTTTTTTTTTCTTCTTTATGGGCGAAGCTAGGAACCATAAATGGAGGGTGCCAAATTATCATTTTTAACAATCTTTAGTAAAAATACATGATAAAAATTGAAAGAAGTAATAAATTTTGGAGTTATTGAGGTGGCGTGGCCCATAATGGTCTCCACTTAGCTTCGCCCCTATTTCTGGATATTAGGCCTGGAAAAGCTAGAAGCTTTAAGTTGGATAAGTTCGAAATGATTTGTGTAAAATGAAAGAAATGATCTTGTTTGGTTGCAACTTCTAAGCTTTGCTCTTTTTTTAAATTTTCTGCTTTTTGCTTAAAAGGGTATAATGTATTTGGTTCACCAGCTTAAAAGCCGAGTTTTTCCGGATGTTTGCCCTTGAAAAGAAATTAAGTCTTGTTTTAGTTGCTTCTTTTAAACCTTTTTTCCTTTACTTATTGATTGCAACCTGGACTGTGTTTGGTTAACTAGCTTAAAAGGTGCGTATTTCTGTTCAATTGGCCTGGAAAATCTGGAAGCTTTAAGCTGGTTGAGAGTAGTTTTGTTCTGAACCTATAACAGCCATCTTGTTTTCTTAGAAGATGCTACCAAACAAGACCTTAGCATGTATCGTCCCCTTTCTCATTTTATTATTAAATAGGTAATTGCTGGAAGACTGGAGCCACTGCAATATTACTCTACTGTAGAAGGTTTACTCTTTCACTCGTTCAATTCTATTTATAGCAATAGTCGAAAAATTACGTCTACTACTTCTACGGCTTGTTTGGTCGTTGTTTTTAAGTCCAGCTTGTTTTTTTGCTATAGTTATCTGTGCTTTTAATAGGTCGACTCAAAACGGTGAGTGTTTTTGTATGTTTTCTGAGTGGACAAAGTAGTTTTTTCTTGAACTTAACAGAATAGGAGTTATAAACTGGGTTAACCTAGTCTTTTCGCAGTAGATTTTTTTCCATGATACGCAAATTATCCAGTTTTTTTGCTTAAAAGAGGCAACCAAACAATCCCCTAAGCAGAGGTTTCTCAGTTATGAATATTAAGAGCGTATGAGGATTCAAATGTAGGTCATGCTTATTCAAGAAATAAGAAACTACCGACTTGGAGCTTCGAACAATTAGAAATTGTGGAAGCACTTCAATCAGGAGAGAGAAGCAAAGCTTCTAGTTTGCTATTGAAAATAGGACAGGGGAAACGGTCTCTGAATACAAGAGATTTTGCTTATATTCTCCACAATTGTGCAAAAACGCCAGATCCAGTGGTAGGTTTTAATGTTTTAAGCCTACTTTAGTTCTGTGAATGTTTGTTTGTTGCTTTAAACTTGCTAACCTCAAGATCGAGGTTAACTTGGGATGAATTGGTATTAAACTGTTGCTTTCCAAATTTGATTCCTCAAAGCGTCTTTTTTAGTGTTAGTTGGTTCTATGAGTGGCTGCATCCTAAAATTGATTCTATCGTTGATAAGCTGCTTCTTTTTATTGGAAAAATAAGCAAGCAAAAGTAATCTAACTAATGGTAAAAAGTACCAAAAGTTTCTTTCTAAATAGCGGTACATGAAGGTGCTCCTGAAAGCTTCACAAAGAAATCATAAGCAGTTCATGAAAAGAAATTGTTTTCAAGTTTAGGAAACATCAATTCCTGCTCTTCACTGTGGGGAAAGGCAGAATCACCCCTAGGAAAAACATTATCAAAAAGTCTTTTGTAGGTACAGAAAAGTGCTTAATTGATCAAATTGCTGACAATTGGGTACGTGGCTAATTTCTATGCTTGAGTCGTCATATATTCCCCCCAAAGATTATATTTTTATACAGATGTTGCATGGTTTGGAGCAAAAGAATAGAAAAAGTACACTTAGTAATTAGTTTATATATGTCGATTTTGAAAGTGGTGAAGTCTTGGTAAACATTCTCGTTTACTCCTATAGAAGTTCAATTTGTTTAATAAAATATGTTTCTCTGTAGTTTGTCAAGGAAACCCAGGGAGTGATGAGAGAGGTGGGCGTTGTATTGGATGAGGAGTGCTACTTGTATATTATCCGAGCTCTCTGCAAAGGTGGTCTTATAGACGAGGTACTTTCTTTTGGTCTTTGAACTTTCCAATAAATTTTTCTAGTCAATGTTTTAGTTGCTGTCTTTAAGATAGTAATTATAGTTCTTGAAATGTTACTTGATTTCTTCACACATTTCTGACAGTGTGTTGTAACATATATGACATCATCATCTCTGTAACATCATTCAGCAGTCTTAGTGATCGTATTACAAAATTTTGACAGACTTCCGTTCAGGAGGAACAATTTCTTGCTAGGCTGTTAATTGTTTTCTACTTTTTTGTCCTCAGTTTAATAATATATCATACTTGTGGGTTTTCCAGGCATTCAAGGAGATATATGATATTCAAGACAACCATAAGTTAGGTCCTAATTTGAAGATTTTAAATGTTCTATTAGGAGGTTGCGCTAACTCTCGAAGAGATCGTGCTAGTGAGTGTCTGGATTTAATGGAGAAACAACTATTGGGGAAGGACGAGGTGACTTACTTGCAGCTTCTCAAGGTTAGGAATTATTTTTTAAAAAGGAACTTAGATGATAATACCACTTTTTTATTTATATTTGATGTGGACCTTAATGTGTGTTTTCCAGCTTGCAGTTTCTGTTGAAAACCTTTCTTTAGTCCATGATATGTGGAAAGAGTGTACGCAGTACTATAGCCCCAATATTATACTTCTTCAAAAGTTTGTATGGTCTTTTTCACGGCTGGGAGATGTGGAATCTGCGTATGATGTTCTACTAAAGATGGTTTCTTTGGCATTACGAGGAGACTTTGTCATAAAGAAATCAAGCGTTGGAAAATTCTCCATTTCAAGATTAGATGTTCCAATGCCTTGTTTCCAAGATACTGAAAAAGCTTCTGAAAGTTCTACGTTTAAATATGATTTTGAGGGTGCTAAGCTGAGAATGAGTAAAAGGTTTCATGACCAGGCTGTAGCATCAATCTTGCGATCGGCTTATGATTGTTTGATACATGCTTTTGCCCGAATTTCAAATTTCACGCTGGTAGAGCAATTATTTGTACAGGTATCATGATTTTTTGCAATGTTTACATTGGTAATGATATGCAGTAACTTCATACGTTTTCTTTTAGTCTTCATAAGATGCTCCCGAAGATAAAAAATTCCTGTATAGTTGGATATTTTTAGAACATGTTTTAGCCAGAACTCGTATTCTTTTTAATTCAGATGCAGGATTTGGGAATTGAACCTTCAGCCACTTCCTATGATGGCTTCATAAAAGCAGCTGTTTCTGAAAGAGGATATCACGTCGGCCTCGAACTTGTAAGATAATATTATTTGCTTAAATGGAAAAAAACTGTTCATTTCCATGAGATCAATAAATCATTTCGAGTTTCTCCTTTCTATTGCTTTGCAGTTAGAAACAATGCGACAGAAGAATTTGAAGCCTAAGGATTCCTCTCTGGTGTCTGTAGTAGTAGGCTGCTGCAAAGATTATGAACTTGATTTAGCCGAGTCCCTTTTGAATCAATATTCCATTAGAGATGATGTGCTGCCTTATAATTATTTCCTTCGCGCATGTGACAAATTGGTGAGTTAAGATCAGTATGCCTCTCCCAGTTTCATGGAAATATATATTTAAATCGACAAAAAATTCATGTATATATATGTCTCCCCCTTTCACTTTGCAGGACAAACCTGAACGAGCCGTTCGTGTATTAGCTAAAATGAAAGAGATGAAGGTTATGCCTGATATCACAACATACGAGAATCTTTTCTCATTGTTTGGGTCCTTTGGGAGTTATGCCCCGTATGAAGAAGGAAACATGTTGTTACATGTCGACGTTAATAAAAGGATAAAGGCTATAGAAGATGCTATGGCGGAAAATAATTTCCAGCACAGTGCAAAATCTTTGGGGAACTTGGTCAGTTTCTTAATCTGTCAGCTCTATCTTAGCCCTTATAGAAAACCGTAAAGATGTTAGTCAATGCAGCTTAAGAACAACGCTACTTTTGAGATATCAGTTGTGTCGTCCATGTTTAATTATTTAACGAATAAGGAGAGAATGGTGATGTAGGACAGCCACCGTCCAAACAACGTCTCAAAACAGAGAATCAAACCCGTAAAGGATAAAATAACAATAAAAACAACCCCTTCCAGAAAGGGATCTTTGAGTTCTACGTCTAAAAAAATTAGAAGAGTTCCACACTTGATTCTAGTAAAAAAGAAGTACACGTTTGTACAAATTATCTGGAGATTCACTCTACACAAAATGACTAACAATGCTCCTAGATAAACATTGAAAAACCCAATTCTTAATCTAGAGACAAAGAAAGAAAGGGACTTACGGAGAAATGGACATACAATAAAATAAGTAAGGTACTTATAGAGCAGATTCTACCCAATGTTGTTTTTGCATTTTTTTATTTTTCTTTGCTCTTCTCACCTCATTGAGCTAATTAAACCTTCTTTTTCATTGAAGGCGACTTTTGCATTTACTCTATCCCGATAAAGACTAAATATTCACACTTCGCTTCTCTTATGAAGCTGTGTGTTATGCGGAATGCTATTGCAATCTTAATTTTAGATTACAAGCGAAAGACTTTCTACCACTTGTAAATCTATAGTTATTGAAATATATTAACCTCTTCTTATTTTTTTCCCCTTTTTCTCCAGCTTAAATCACTTGGGGCTGAGGGAATGATAAGCAAGCTAATACAGTACTTGTCCATGGCTCAGAATCAACTCTCTCATGGCTACTCTTGTTTAGATACATCTACATATAATGTAGTGTTGCATTCTCTTGTCTGCACTGGCAAAGTAATGCGCCGTTTTCATAAGTTTGTGTATTTTTGCTCGGTGACATTTTGGTTTTTGTTACTCAATTGTTATTCCAACTGATCTCAGGTTCTCATGGCTACTAAGATATTCAAATCGATGAAGCCAAATGGTTTTTTGCCAGATGCTGCAACTTATGATATAATGATAAGCTGCTGCCGTAATAATTTCTGGACTATGTCTGCTTGGGCCCTACTCTCTCTCATGATTCGTGATGGATTTAACCCGCGTTTGGTTACTTACACAAATCTTATAAAAGTATGATTCTTGTATCCCCCTCGTACAGTAATTTTCATCTAATATAAAAGACAAACATCAGTCATGGGATTAAATCATTAAACTATCTGTTAGGTTTGTGGTTCGAATCTAATGTTCATCGGCATGGCTTTGTGATTTCTAGACTAGAGTAATACATTTGATTCGGAGTTTGTAATCCAGTCTTTCGTTTTGCCTTGGTGTCAGATTTTTACAAAGAATGGGAATATTGATGAAGCATTAAACCTTTTGGACCAAGGAATAGTTGAAGGAATTGAGCCTGATGTGACTTTGTACAATGATATCCTTTATATGGCACGAGCAAAGGTATGGTTAAATGACATCTCACAGTTATTGTATATATATTATATATGGAGTATATAATAGTACCATTTATATATGTGGAACTCACAACAAGGTTAAGTATAAAAGTTAACATAGCGCGAGCGGAGTGGACGAAGCGGAAGCGAGAGAAATGAAATTTGTAAAACATAAAACTGAAGGTTCAGGGTTAGAGTTCGTTTTAAATGGAAAATTGACTATTTTGATGATTGGGTAAATGTTGGTGAAATGCTAATTTCCGGTTTTATACAGTTATCTCTCAACAGTATTTGCCTTTACTAACTTGAGTATGAACTATGAATAACTAAGTTATACTAAAAGTTAAAAAATGATTGAATACCAATCAGTATAACATTTTAGGTCAAAGGGGTTAAGTTTTCTTACTTGTTTTTTCTTTTATCCATTTTAAATCCACCAAAAATCTGTCAAGGTCTCAAAGATCAAAATGCATTGAATAATGAGATAACTATGTTTCTAAAATCAACCTGTGATGCTTCCTGTGGGATCATTTCCTTCAATTTTGGATGATTTGATTACTGGATACAATGGTCGTGTCAGGTTTTCCTTAGCTTCACAAAAGAAGTACTCTGAGGGTCAGATATTGATATGGTATATATACTGATGTGGTTAGTTTGTAATTATAGTCAGTGCTAATACTGTTTTTTTTCTTTCTAAAATATCTGAATCAGGTGAGGATTGATGTGATCGAGCTTCTCGTCAATCAAATGCACAAATATAATGTCCAGCCCGACCCAAAGACATGTTCTAATGTTTTTAATGCCTATGTAAACCAGAATTACATGGATACGGCTGTAGAAGCACTACAAGTTCTTAGCATTCGTATGATATCTCTAAATGATAACTACCTTGAAAAAAATAAAACAGAAATTGAAGAGAATTATATTTATGCCGAAGACTCTGAAGCTGATTCACGCATACTCGATCTTTTTGCGGATAATAAAGAGTATATAGCGGTCGCGTTATTAAATTTAAGATGGTGTGCTATTCTTGGGTTCCCGATTTCATGGTCAACTAACCAAAATCAATGGTCAAAAAGACTGTCGACTAATTATAACACCTACAGAAAAAGCAGCAGAAACAGCTTTTCTTGGTTATACGGATGAAAATTTGGCCCATATTGTTAAAAGGCTGCTTCGGATTGAAAAAGTCTATATAAGCTTTTGTTGAGGTTAAAAAAGTGTCGGGTGGAAAGTTTGGTTGAAAACAAAAGACTTCACTATCCTTTGGCTGTGGAATGCTCGGTCCTCGGTTGATCTGGTTTATATAATTATATCTGACAAAAGGAGGGGGAGATATTATGATGACAAATTTTGTATACATTATTTGATTTAGAAGAAATAATGAGTTAGTAAGCTCTCCACTATAGTAAATCACTGGTTCGGCTTTAAATTTAGTTTGTATTTGGGTTGTTAAAAGGTGTTCCTCAATTAGGTAAATGTAACATTTTCACAGACTGGTTAACAAAAGTGTTGCTTAAATTTATTGTCCCCCTATTTATGTGTATGTATGTAAACTTGAGGTGTCAAATAGACATATTTTGTCACTAGTTGTCTGTTACTGTTGATGTTGATAAAAGTTTGAAAAACCTTTATTATCCTACTTCAATTTTGTACTTTCATAGTAAATTTGGGGGCTTTTGAAAAGTGAAAATATGAAAGACATTTCACAAAAGGTGATGCATGTGGTTTTCTCAATTTGAAAACTGATAATATCATAATTTGGAAAGTGAATATGAAAAACGTTGAAATGTACAATAATAGGTAATGTGGTTTCTCTTGGCAGATATAAAAATGACTTTTCTATTATATATAAAATAAATGACGTAGCTAATATCCGTTTTTTTGTGTTTTCGAGAAAGCGCTAGCTAAACAACTCGATAATTATTATAATTAGTATGAAAACTTTGAAAATGATCCAGTACAGAAAACAGAAAAAAAAAAAAAAAAAAACTACAATTAACGTTGTCACTTGTAATTTATATAAGTAAGCGTCTTACAATATAAAATGAAAAGAGTAGTACATTTTTATAATAAGTTATCTATAATTAATTGATGTAGTGGATGCTTTGATAACTGGCTAATTGGTTAAGTTGTGTCGTCTTCCACTGATGCTATTATGAAAGATTTACGTAATTTATTAAATCCTTAAACCAAACTTTACGAATAAAACGATTTACTATCATTTATCACAGCCAAAAATAACAAACAAAAATATTGTTGTCTTGACCCCTCGAATTTTCATCATCAAGCATGGTTGATGTTTCCATGAACTAAATAAAAACAAACAAATAGTAAAAGATACTACACTCCTCCCACTTTATAATTATTATGTGAAAACACGTACAACTTTGATCGGATTTGAACATCTAATTAAATTGTCGAAACGGATTTTTTTAATTTTTTTCTACATAATTCAAATGATAAACTATATGATAGAATTTTAAAAAAAATTATTTCGACAATTTGGATACGAGTTATTTATCGGTCAAAGTTATATCGATACTCATATGTTTTTAGTTATTTTTCAATTTTTTTAAATTGAATGAGTAATAAACGAAAAATGAGTTCGTGCCTCAAGTTGGTTAGCCATTTAGGTCGCCATTAGCCAAAACTTAGCTGAGTTTTGTAACCAAGCTCACCACCAACCGAACCCTTTTATCGAGTAATGAACTGAAAATTTTATGTTGTCATTGTAAAACAACTACAGGTGAAGAAAAATTGTCAAAAAAAATCAGTACAAGGACAGTTTTATTGTCTATATTATCTTGGCTTCACATGTTAAACTTTATGAATTGGTGTAGTGTTACTTAAATAACAAAACCTTCTAAGGTTGATTAAAAAATAAATTCAAATATTCTGCCTCTCTCCTCCTCATAGACAACCAATATATATTAAGGCAAAACCATTTCATGATTTGATCCTAACATTAAGCAAACTACTATCATACCAACACATAATATTTTCTTAACATTTCACATATAAAAATTTACGTATATATATGTATCATGCAGCTTCGTAAGCAGTTATCGGATCTAGACTGGCGAGTCGTTCTTCTCGTCGCGACTCCCCTCTCTATCTTTGCGTTCTTCTCCCTCATCGTCACCTCCTCCACCTCCCCTTTCTCCTTCCTTCCCAACCATATTTTATATAACAATTATAACGCGACCTTGAACATACCTTACGTGAACCGAGATGGGTCAGGGTTGGACAGGGCTAGGATCGCGGTATGTTTGGTTGGTGGGGCAAGAAGGTTTGAGCTTACGGGACCGTCAATTATTAAAAATGTGTTGAAAGTTTATCCGAATGCGGATTTGTTTTTGCATAGTCCGTTGGATAAGAATTCTTATAAATTCTCTCTTTTAAAAGATGCACCCAGGATCGCGGCAGTAAAAATATTCAGGCCCGTGAAGATGAACGAGACAGATTCACAGGTTCGAGTTTTGACAGCCAACGGATCGCCTAATGGTATACAGGTAATTAATTTTCTATTTTTTTTATATTAAAAAGTACGTTTCTCAATTTTAATTACTTTGCGAGATTGGTACAATAGAGAATCGGTATGTTGCAATTTGTTTAGCAAAACTAGATCGTACTTGTGACTTTTATAACTTATTTAAGTATTCTGTATTTTTATTTGTTAATTTGTAAGTAGCATATGCGCTAAATTGATGCTACTAATTTTCAATTTTTTTTTGTTTGAAAAGTTATTAATGTTAGTGTATACATATGCATATATTGTAACTAGATGTTGCCAATTACTGTAATCATTTCGACATATATAAAAGAACACAATAAAGAGGCAACTATATTATCTATACAGTATTCTTTCAACTGTCGTATTATGATTGTTACTAGTTTAGAATCGTATTTGTTTGGCAAAAAAAATAAAGATTACTCTTGTATATTGAATAAGTAGTTACTATTATTATTAAATGTCATTTATTGGAGTTTAATTAGTATGTATTTGGATTGTTTATTTTCAACACAAGTATGTACAGTACATTGAAAACAATAATAGTAAATGTAAATACTGATTGGTCAAATATTAATGCAATAACCTTTGATTTCCCAAAACGTATCATATAAGTGCGACCCTTCTTTAATTAATTGAACATACA
The DNA here is from genome assembly GCA_963682055.1 of Primula veris. Lineage (NCBI taxonomy): Eukaryota > Viridiplantae > Streptophyta > Magnoliopsida > Ericales > Primulaceae > Primula > Primula veris. The sequence goes on along the minus strand of OY821743.1, from coordinate 37,025,415 downwards.
CTTAGTAGTTGGAGTAATAATTCATAATTGTAAGTGTGAATTAGACTTTTATAAGTAGATCAGTAGAAACTAAAAAGTTTGGCCAAATTATTAGGTGTAGGATTTTGATTAATCTGATCGTTGCCAGTTTTGACTTAGTTAGTTAGTGGTGCATACCTAGTGGCTTTTCTCATCAAACTAGCATATATCTTTTTTTTTTATGCGTTTTCTATGCATAATATTCATGTATAATATCTATAAAATTATTGAATGATTTATAGGTTTGAGTGCTATTAATTAATGTAAATATCGATGTATGATTTGTATATGGATGTATGCATGTAATATGGCAAGTGGATGTGTGTTTACTTTAACGTAGCTTTCAATGAAATTCATAAAATATTGCACAAGTCGTCGCCACCTGTTATTTATAGTAGTATTATATGAAATTATTATTTGAAGTTTTTAACATATGTCTACGTACGTACATATATCATTTTATGTGATGTTATATTGTGCTAAAAAATGGAATCATATGATAAGTTTCATTCATTCATTTGTTTTCATTATAATGGGTCAATTTTCGCACTGTCAAGCTATATATAATAACCATAATCTGCAAAAGAATTTTCACATCACTTTTATAATGCATTTATATATATATATATATATATATATAGTGCGTCTTGTTTCAATATATAGTTTATGGAGGAAAAACTTATCCTATTCAAGTGGGTTATCTTGTATCGAAATTGACTACTTATTTCTTCTTAATTACGTTACATTTTATTTTAGCACTACTTGTATCATAAAAAGTAAATTAAGGGGTGGGTACCTTCAAGAACCTTGATTTGTAGCGTTGACAAAGTGGTTTTCATTGAATATTAATTAGATTAGTCAACACGTTATTCATCCTAATAATTACTGTTTTAAGTCTCGTTGAGTGATGCCTCAAATTGATATTTTATCTACTGGTTAACTGCTCACTGCATCAGTTATATTATTATCATTTCTTATAATATAAAATATACGTATGTTAATAATTAACACACCATATATAAAAATTAAAATTGACTATTACCACTTACATTAATGATATATATTCTGTTAATATTAACAGGGACTCTTGCAATATTTTAATCTCGTTGAAGGATGCATAACAATGATCAAATCCCACCAACACAATAACAACTTCACCTACGATTGGATTGTTCGGACCAGAGTTGATGGATACTGGTCCGCCCCACTCACATCCGACAACTTTGTTTCGGGCCAGTATATTGTCCCTTCAGGATCCTCCTACGGCGGCCTAAATGACCGACTCGGTGTCGGTGACCTCACCACCTCGGACGCCGCCCTCTCCCGCCTCTCTCTCATCCCCGACCTCGACTCCGCCGGCTTCCATAACCTTAACTCCGAGACCTCTTTCCGGGCCCAACTCACGGTCCGTAACGTCTCTTACGCCGCCAAACGCCACCCGTTCTGCGTCATCAGCGACCGTAAATATCGTTTCCCGCCTACGAGAGGCGTCCCGGTGGCTGCCATGTCGAGTCTTGGTCCGCTTAGCGGGGCCAAATGCCGACCATGCACGCCAGCATGTGTCGGGGAATGCGTGGGCCCGATAATGTCGGGGTTAGATAAGAGGTGGAGTGGGACTGACTGGGATAATGGGACGCTTGAGTTGTGCGACGCGCATTCAAAGTGGGAGAGCGGTTGGGAGAGGGTATTCGACCGTGGGGCCGGAAAAGAGATGGAAATAGCGAGGAGGTTGGTCATGGCTCTAACTCCGGAGCAGTGTGTGGTGGATTTCGAAAGGATCAGACAACGGTCTCAGAGCTGGGATGCTCCCAAGTCCACCGAAATATGCAAAATCGGGTTAATATCAAATTAATTAGCTAGGATACCCCCTTGTCAAGTTGCTTTGGTAGCGCTTCTAAGATGTAATTTTTGACATATATGGTCGTATTAACGTTTACCCTTTTTCAAAGATACTATATATAGACGAAGATCGATGCAGCATAAATCAAACAATAATCCTTTTTTTTTTTCCTTCGTAGGGTTGGATTATAAACGATGATATGACATACAACAAGCGAAGGTTTTTTATTTGCAATGTTGGATATGACCCAAGCCCTAACAGCCTTATTGTATCTTTATGTGCGGACGGATTGTCGGTGGTCGATAGGTGACTTTTTAAAAAAATATTAGTTTTCTAAGTAAGAAAATGTGTGAAAAAAAAGTAACGGGACTGAGATGCTAAAATAATAGGTCGGACATTAGTTGGATAAATGCAGAAAGAGGAGAGCAGTCACTATATATGATGTAGTGATAAATTCTTATTTCTTGCATGTGAAATACAACTCTGGAATGAATTAAGTACGTACGTGCAAAGGTACTAAGTGCTTGGTTTTGTACAACATATTCTGATAAATTAAACTTCTAAATGAGGCACTGTACATGTTTTTTTTTTATACCAGAAAAATAGAATCAGTGGAATAATTAAGATCGATGCAATGATAAATAAGGTAAGGGTTTATTGACATACTACTGCACTACAAGAAATTACATTTTTTACAACCAATCTTGGCAACAAAATACTAAGTTGTTACTAAATCACATAGTTTCAGCAAGAAAATTAAATGTCGGTGCTGAAGAGTTAACTTTTGTCATTTTGACATTTTGTAAAATTGTACAACAGGCAGTGATAAGATTTTGTCATTTTGACATAAATTGTACTAGTGTGCTCTAAACTTTGTTCCATAGTTACCAAAAAATTGCACAATCTCTTTTTTCATTTTGAACTTTCACTAGTACAACATAATCCGACGGTTTAAAACCATCTAATATTATTTCATAACTTCAAATCAATCATCTAATATTACTTGTCCATGTACGCACCAGTTGGTGTCCGGGTTCATCGTTTTGCAATACATTTTTTTATATGTTTATCTTTAACATAACCTAAAGATTTCATCTTAATTAGCTTTGTGGTTTGATCCCAAAACCACACATTTGAAACACTGTTATCTAAAAATGTGAGTCTAATTTATAGAGTACTATATGTAGGATATCCCTAGTGGTTAATTAATTTCATGAGTAATTAAAGTGATCATAGAGCAATTAATGTAACACATGCAGTAACAGCAACACAAATGACAAAAGAAAATGAAGGAAAAGATAGATCAAGAAAGTTGTAATATAAATAGTTAAGTGCTATGGACTGACTAATCATATATACAAAACTAATTAAACAGTAATTAAACAACATATATATATATATATAACATCAAACCAAAACAACATACATATGTATAGATCGGGTCGATCGGTTCCCAAAACCAAAAAAACACATACAACTATAAAACCTTGCTTCGTCGAAGCTATTAATTACTACTCCGCTTAAAGGCTACATTGCATTTGGTTTACCAACTTAAAACCCGAAAAAAAACTTATTTTGACAAACTAAGAAAAGTCCCAACTTAAATGCTCAAAACCTACAAAACCAAACAATTCTTCCTAAATCACTGAATATAAGACTGGCCGGTGATATCGAGATCACTATCGCCAGTGGAGGGGGGAGGCTTATGCTGAGGTGGTGGTGACGGTCCAGCTTCTCCGTCAGCACTCTGAGTCTCGCTAGCTGGCGGGTCTCGTGGTTTCTGACCAGGCTCGGTTCCATACATACCGCCACCGTATGCATCGATATTGAGGGGCTCCATGGAAGATATGTTAGGCGCTTGGTGCTTTTCTTCCTTGTCAATATTCCTACTTGTAATCTCTTCCTTTTCTTTCTTTTGCTGCTTCTCCATTAATTATCTTCTTGATTTTTTTTTCTGGTTTTGGATTATATTTTTTGTAATGGCTTTGCATACATTTATATATTTAGGGTGAGAACAGATATACGTGTTGGATGGTAACGTACGTGTTGTGAGGTTTGAATGACACGTACCTCGTCTGCTTTGTGGTCATTTAATGTGATCATGACTGGTCCAATTATCACTTCATTATGCAATTTTTACCGATCAATAACTTATAATTTTTAAAAGTTAATCATATAGTTGAAATATTAAATTATATAATTTAGTTTTAAAATTTTTTATTTCGATAATTTTGATACATATTATAAAATCAATTAAAATTATACTAATTTTATATATGAGAATGGAAAACGGTGACCTACCGTATCAATGCAAATGTTTTAGTACTTAATTTGGAATAAACTAATATTGTTATCCTAAATGGATGGATCCATAAATCTTAAGTCGGTACATTTTCAACACGTGGAGCTGTAGCTAGATCGATAGTCCAAAGTGCCCTTATTTTCACCACCTGGAAAGATGAAGATAAATAAATTTAATTTAGAAGAATATCTTTATATGCAAGTGTTTAAACAAAAAGATATTGGAGGCACATCTGTTTATGTTTCTATGGTTATGTATACTACTAGAAACCAAGCAAATAAATACGGTTTTCAATTAATAAAACCGCCTTTAAAATCTTTTGAGTCGGTTTACGAACTGTCATTTCCACCAGCGTTGATAAAAGTTTAAGGCGGTTTTTCAATCAGCTTATAATTAAACTATATTTTAAAAAATAGGATATGGTGTACAACTAATAAATTGATAAAAGAGCGTTTGGGGCTCTATCAAAAATGTTTTTTTGAGTGTTTTTTTTTTTTAAATGTTACATTTTTGTGAATTTTTTTATTAACACAACTTAAAAGTCAGGACATCCACTAGTCCATTTTGAGAAGTGATCTACTGCTTTTAATCAATTGTTATGAATTGAGAATAAACTAGCTATTTTGTTTATTCTGCTATTTTACTTTTTAACAAATTAAAAAGAAAAACATAATTTAGAATTTAACTAAATCACAACTTTTTTTTTGGGGGGGGGAAATAGTGAGTTATTTTAAAAAGTTGTTCAATTCTTTAATGTTGTAATCCATCAAAACAGCGGTTAAAGTCTTTTTAAATGCGGTAATTTTGAACCACCTCTATTGTTTTGTTTAAAGGCGGTTGATTTCCGCCTCTAAAATAACAGCATTGATTGCTAATAATTAAAGCGGCTTTGTTATCGTCTTTACAAAAACCGTAATAATTGAACCATTTCCTAGTAGTGTGTTATCGCCTTTTTCATATGTATTCGTATTTTTTTTAAATCAACGTTTTATTCTATTTCTAAAATGTTTGTTAAAACAAATTTTTAATTTTTAATTTTTTAAATATTTTTTTGGATATTTATTAATATTACTCTCTTATAAATTGCTAAAACAATCGATAAATACTCAAAAAATATATATAAAAAAGTCAAATTTTATAGATTTTTTTTAACAAACACTTTAGAAATAACATAAAACGTTGATTTAAGAAAAAAATTGATTTTTTTTATAAATATATATGAAAAAAGACCAAAATATAACCAAATATACTTGCAAAGATATTGATTACACATCCATGATGTCATGTACACCCTCAAGTTTTTGATCGTATCAGGTGCCATTTTGTCTTTGCTAGATTTTATCATGTCAATACCGTTACCAAAATTTATATAGGCACTTCATCTAGACTGTTAATTAAGGAGTGAATTCATGATAATGGAGGATTTTTTTGTACAATTTAACAAATTAAAGTTAGTGACACAGATGGAAGATGAATATATTGTACAATATATATATAAGAGTAACATCAATGGTGGTTCTGCAAATTGTGAAACCTCAAAATATATACGGTGAGTTGTAGGTTTCCAAATTTTAAAGATCTTGTTCTGTCATCTTTATGTTTCCTGTCTTTTCTTTTTTGGGGGTAGGAGAGCTAATTGAGTTTTATGTAAAAGTGACAAATTGGCATGTTTGTGACATAGTAGGTTGGGGTTGTTCTTACTTTTATTTTTGAGAGATTAGGTAAAATGGACAAAAGAACGGATGTTTGTGAAGGGCATGTAGTCACTCCATTACTAAGTTTGTTTTCAAATCGTATTCCGTTCCATTGCTGAACTTCTACGTGGATGCAATTCAAGCGTGTGGAGCTAACGGGAAATCGATATACAAGTGGCAGTGGCATATTATGGAATGTCTTGAAAACTAGAGATCCAAATGCTTATAAAGAAATATTAATGAAGAAGGCGAGTGATTATCTGTTTTGCATTTTGACTATCATGATTTTGTTCGTTCTAGAATTTTGGGAAAAGAATGATTTACATGTTGACTATTGAAGTGTTTAAAGCGTTGTTTTTATCTTTTTGAGATTTAGGCTAAACGAAACATTTTTTTAAAGTAAAAACGAGCCTCAATGTATTTTAAGACGAACTTTTTAACAAAAAATACTTGTAAACAGTAAGTTGATATGAAACTATTATGGAATATGGATAATTCTTGATATATCTATTAACAACCTATTTCAAATGAAATTGCTTTAGAGAGTAATTTAAAAAAAGAGGAAATATAGTATTTTCATACCTAGTTTGAATTTTATGATAAGAAATAAGGAGTTTTCCCGAAGCGAAAGCAAAAGCACGATTTACAAGTCAGATAGAGTTTCATGGTAATTGTGCACTCCCGTAATCTTTCAACTGAACTTTTATCAACAAGCTGACATTCGGTGTTGCATTGAACATATCAAAGTGGCTGCAGATTTTAGGAGGAGCTTAAAAAAAGCAACTTGTCGATCCCATCGTTCTATTTACTTAGTAATTTGAGTCTTTTTAAATGACAGGAAATATTGTGCTTAATTAGAGTATTATATATTCATGATGACCATTAATGAATTTAGTAAACTCGTGAATGAGATTTGCTTTATTCAAGTTAACAATTGTATTCAAATCAGTCTTTAACATAGAAGTTTATAGATTAGTTCAATATTGTGAGCTGAAAAGTCCCTTTTCAAATAGTAGTTTAATGGGAGAGTAACAGCATTTGCCAAGAATATACGATCATAAACCGAAATTCAAGCAGGATCGATCACCAAAGTTAATCATGAATAACAACACCGTACGTATTCGTTTGTGATAATCAACGACGCAAGCCAAGTATTTACGTTGAGATGTTTTTATAAATTTAAAGTTGAGGCCGGGGTCGAAATATTCACATCATACAATTTAACAATTAGCTTAAAAGAGAATAAAAAAATTCTGAAAAATCTAAAAAATCCAATAAAATTTGAAAAGACTAAAAAAAGTCAATAATATCTCCTGCACTTCTAATTTTATGAGAGATTGAAAATTTATAAGTTATTATAAGTGACGTATATGAAAGAAAATATGTGCTTAGTTAATATTTTATATACATGTTGAGATTTTTACAAATTATTTGTTAAAAAAATAATTTGTATAAAAAAACTTGAGTTTGTATAAACTTTCTGGTGAAAACCTTTCTATGTACCAACCGCACGTAAATGAAAGAGAAACAAAAATTTCCAGTGGAAAACCTTTCCATGTAAATATTTTTTTCATGTAAAACTTTTACTATGAAACAAACGGATTACAAAAAACGTACATGTGTGTATTTTTTTATAATTAGATACATATACTTATTTACAATTAATACATATGTTATTAAAAATAACAAAAATAAAATAAAAATCTGTACACATTATCAAACAGTTTTGGACATGATTGTAGCTGATTAGATAGTATTAAATAGGATTAGACATACAAGATTGGACATAATTTGACACGATCAGACAGGATCAGACAGGATCACACATATTTCTTGTATAAAAAATGTATTTTAAAAAAAATTTGTTTTTAATTTTTAAATATTTTTTTCGATTCTTTTAGATTTTTTAATGACACGTGTACCAATTTGTAAATAAGTTCACACAAAATATGTAATTTTTTGTAAAAGAGTCATTAAGTTCAAAACAATCGGATTTTTTTGTAAATAAGTTTCTAATTATTTACTAAATTATCATTAATTTTCCCTAAAAGTTACCTGCAAGTTCGCCAATTAAATAAGCTCTTAATGATAATATTTTATAAATTAGAAAAGACTTATTGTTAATTTCTTTTAAGTCAGATTACATCATTATCTTTTCAGAATATTATCCAAAATATATGGACATGTTTCCTTTTATGAATCCAATTAAGAATATATCGTATTTATGAATAGACCTACTTCCTATTTGTTAAAAAAATTTGTCAAAGTAATTTAATTATTTAGTTTTCCTATTCCTAGTTGGTTTCTTGGTCATGTAACTCTATAAATATAAGCCCTGTACATGATCCTCCTGAACAAGCAAAACCTTTCCTATATATTTAAAGCATGAGAGTGGAAAATATGGTTTCTTCTGGAGAGAGTATTTTTTCTAGCGTTCTTACGGTTTTGTCCGATGACCTAATTATGGAAATAGTTACCCGGTTACCTTTAAAATCATTCATACGTTTCAAGTGTGTATCGAAACTCTTTTGTGCCCTTGTGAATAGCCTATATTTTAAAAGAAAGCACCACAATCATGCTGTGACATCGAAAACCAATGACAAGGTCATTGTGAATAGCGGCTACTACTCCTACTACTCTCTAGACATCTTTTTACTTGATCAAGCGCTAAAACTCGAACCCCCTCTCAAAAACATGTCTGACGGAACTATATTGGGTTCGGATCATGGTTTGATTTGTATTCAAGTTAGCATAGTAGACATTATTATATGGAACCCAACCACTAAATTGTACCACAAAGTTCCAGAGGCGTTTGACTACTATATCCAAAATTATGAATGTTCCATATACTATGGTTTCGGATATGATCAGGTTTCCGATGATTATAAAATCGTAAGGATTAACCAGTTCTGGGACATTGATATTTCCTCTTACAGACACGAAACTGCTGTTTACTGCTCGAGGTCCAATTCTTGGCAATTTCTTCAAGATTGTCCTTACTATATTTCCCACTTTAACGACAGAGGACGTGGTACTTTAATATGCGGTGAGCTACTTTGGTGTGTAAACAGTTCATTTGGTAGTAGAACTATTCTTATTGCTGCGTTTGATCTTGGTACAAACAAGTTTAGCCTAGTTGCTCATCCGGAAGGTCTAAACGACGAGTTTAATATGACTAGTGATAAGTTCTTTGATATCACTCTTAGTGAATTGGGAGTTAATTTGTGTGTGATGTGTGACTATTTCGACGAACATGTTGATGTTTGGTTAATGAAAAATTACCGAGTTAAAGAATCATGGACGAAACTATTTTCTATATCTAAGCAAGGACAGCGCATCTCATTCTACCCCCCTCTTGCTTATTCAAAAAAGGGAGATGAAATCATGTTGCTGAATGATGATAAGGAGCTCTTTTGTTATAATCTAAAAGAGAACGTACCAAAGACTATTAAGGTTCGTGGTTGTCCATACATTAATAATCAAATGGTGATTTGTATGGAGAGTCTTGCTCCTCCCGATGGAAGGTGGAGAGAAGAATAATGGCAAGGGGAATGTATGAATTATTTTGATAACCTTCAAAAAAACCCTGGTTGATTGCGAGTTTGGTAGCTGAAACTGGTTTCCTTCGGTTCTTTAATTGTCTTTCATGATGTTATAAGGGTATTTATTTTCCATTTACTCAACTGTAGTTTATTTTTCAGCTTTTGTTTGGAACCATATTACTATGATCCATGTTTCATCTCAACTCAAGTTTATTAGTTTGTTTTTGCTATGAATTGTCTCAAAGTATTTTGTTATTTTCCTTGCGTTTATGTAAATCATCCTTTATCAATACTTCCGGAAAATCATAACTCTTGATCAATGGAAGAAATTTGGATTTCTTAGAATTTATATTTGCTGCTACTAATTCCTAATAGATCACTTCTTTTCTATCTTGCACCCCTAAACCGCTTAATTCGCCCTCCAATGGATGAAAACATTCAACATGACCAGAAATATAGGATATGGTCACTGCAATAGATATGATTTTGATTACATAATGTATAAATTTTAGTAGAGAGTACAAAAAAACTCCAGAACTGGATCGTTAATGGTTCATATATAACTTCGATCTTTCAGAATAATATTCTTTTGAATAGTTTAGAAATAACGAGCAGTATATGATATAAAAAATTTAAAAAACTGGATAAAAGTGTTAACACGAAGAAGAATTACAAATATAGTGGAAACTGCGATTACTACAAATTATGAAATAGCCTTAGAGAGTAACTTTAAAAAAAAGAGGGGTATAATCTCGAATTTTATGATAACAACCAAGGAGTTTTCCGAAGCGAAAACAAAAGTACGATTTTACATGTCAGGCGGAGTTTCCCGGTAATTGTGCACACTCGTAATTTTTCAACATGCTGACATTGGGTGTTATAGTGAAATCTTTAAAAAGTAACGTAACACTGCCTTGAAACAATGTACATGCTAGACTATTCATGATGAACTTTAATGATTTTAGTAAATTCGTGGATGAGGTAGCGAATATGTGTATCGCTTTTTCGCAGATGAGATTTGCTTAGTTCGAGTTAGTATTCAAATCAGTTTTTGACATAGAAGCTCGTAAACTAATTCAATTTTATGAACAGAAAAGGACCTTTTACAATAATTGTTTAATGGAAAGTAATAGCATAGTACAATTAATTACTTGGCAGAATAATCATAAACCAAAATTCAAGTAGCATCTAGTTAAGAGCTAAATATATACTTTTGAATAAAAACAATGTTATTATTTCTGATGATCAACAATGTAAGCCAAGGGCTATGTCGAGGCGCCATTACGAATTTAGCGTTGAGGGATCGAAATATTCACATCATTGATTCTGTTAATGAGCTTAAAAGAGAATATTGTTGATGTGTTGTTTATGAAATACATCAATTGACGATTTGATACCGGTTCCTTGCTTTTAGATAGAGGGTTCAAATTTTCTCAAGTTAGCATAATGAGGGTTGTCGGTTTACTTTAAAAAAATGTTTCGTTTAGCCTAAATCTCAAAAATTCTAAAACCAACGCTTTAAACAAATCAATACTAAAAAAAAACGTCTCAAAACTTAAAAAGCTTGAGTTTTAGTTAAGAAAAAAAAACTTCATGTAGTCTCACAAATTAGTACAAACGCAAAATAAATTCTCTCTGTACCGTACTTTATAGCGAAAGTGTCTGCAACTACGATGTTGTGCTAAAAATGAATTACAAACTACATATTCAAATGTAACTTGTTATATTAAACATAGTCCGTGACTGAACACTGTGATATTCGTTATGTTTTAAACCTATTATATTCATTCATTTAATAGTTATTGAACATATACAAGTATTTTACGCTTTATTAGTAAAGATTACGTTTTTAACGTCAAAGTTTACGTTTGAGTAAATATTTCCTGAAAACGCTTAAACGATACTTTAGCGTTTTAAAATGTTGTACTTTAGCATACAGTAATCGGAGTTTCCACTTTATTCTGATAATCTTAGTTTCAGGTTCGTTTCCCATCATGTTGCCATTTCCGTTTCTGGTGCTGAAAATTATGATAAGCCTTCGTTCGTGTTAACTTTTTTTGTCCAATCACGTATACTGCTAGTTATTTAATCATTAATTCAAAAGAAAATTCTGAAAGAAGTTATGAACCATTAACAATCCAGTTCCGGGGTTTTTATTCTTTACTACCCCCTCTGCTTCTATTTAACCGTCCACTATGAAACTGCGTGTAATTTTCACAAGTTAAGAACTTGTATCAAAATTATCGGAATGAATATCATATCTGTTGCAGTGACCATCTTCTTCTACTAGGTCATGTTTAAAAATTATCGGAATGAATATCATATGCATGTTGTTTGAAAATAGAGACCATCTGCACTTGTTTGCTCAAATTTATATCTACATATTTATTAGCCAGCAATGATACATCCATTTTAGTACATTGAATATTACAATAAACGTAAATATATATAAGCTGGCTTGCAACCCCACTCGTGCGCCAAAATACTACACACTGTACATTCACAATTTACAAACGGGAATTATCTTAAATAGCAGTCCATATGTAACAGATCATGTTAAGTTATCACAACCACCTCTTATGAAAATATAGAATTATTTAGCATAATTTATATATAGACCATAGTGTTAATATAATATTGGTTTGCTTTAAAGTAGTTTTCTAAAGCAAATCATGTACTACAACTCAAAACATATGTATTAATATTACATACAGCTGAAATGATTCTGATTAAATAACTTTAGAAGTAGCATAAAAACCTTCTCATATATATTCATAATCTCAACTCTCCCCTTAATTTGTTTTTTCCTAATATATTGTCTCAAATTAAAATTTATTGATCTCATAAGAAGGTTCCTTTTGAACTTTGAACATGTTATGTCCCCTATAGCTGTTGCCAATACAATATTAATTTATCCCTACAATTAAAGAAGGTTATGAGGTACGTCTTGTACCTTTCTTTGGATAGATCTCAGATCTATAAATGACAATAATAACATAATAATATATATATATATATATTCTGCTTTTATCCTTTGCAATAATACGATAAATATATTCTCTTAAGAACACACTACATATATCCAATGTGTGTAATTTGTCCCATTCATCTTAATTCTTAAGCTATAAAGTTAGATAATACTATTGTATTATATACTCATTCCATGGCAATTCTACCCAACTTTGATGCCCTTATGGAATTACAAAACTCCGCAAACAATCTCCTTCACTCTAATATTATACAAAAATCCATTATTATCCACCACCAACAAGAAAAAGTTGTCCATGAAATTTCAGAAACATCTGTAAAACTTCTTGATAAATGTAATATCACAAAAGAAACTTTCGTTCTAGTCAAAAATCATGTCCAAGCTCTTCAAACTACTTTTCGACGGGTAATAAGTTCTGGAGGAACCACAAGCGAGGATAAATTCGACCATTTTTACACACACAGGAAGAAGTTGAAAAAACATATAATGAAGCGAATGCATTCGCTTAAAGGGATGGGTTCTAGGGGGTTATTTGTCATAGATAAGAACCTTGGGGTGGTTATGAATGCTTTGGGAGAGGTAAGGGAGACTATTATGTCAATAATGGATTATTTGATGTCACTTATGGCTATGCCTAATCCAGAAAGTAAAATAAACAAAGGTTATTTCAGTAAATTGAGGAGAGTTAATAGTTTGATTTTTCTGAAGAATTATGATGTTACTATGGTTTATACAGCTAGTAAGAGGTTAGAGGCTGTTGAGATTGTTATTGAAGATCTTGAAGTTGAGATAGATTGCATGTTTAAGAGATTGATTGAAACTAGCTAGGGTTTCACTTCTCAGTATTTTTACTAACTAGTACAAAAATTAGTATTACTCTCTTTGGATATATATTATTCTTAAGAGCTAGAGACTACACTTTTACCTCAGACAAGTTTTTGTGATATTCATTTTATTCTTTATTTATTTTGTTCATCAATAAATTTGTAACAATTGATTAATTCCACTTTCTTATTTTTTATTTTGTTTGCATATATGGTTTCATATTATATTTGTTATGAGCTGTAATATATATATATAAACGTAACTAATACCTATTAATTTGTTGGCCAAGTGTACAAATTATAGCACGATCGAACAGCTCACGACAAGATAATTCTTATTCTTTGGCAGTCTGGCCACCTATTCTTTTGGACCATGTCAATCAAACAAATTACTTAAATTAAAAAATAAATAAATGCACCAAAGTAAAAGAGAGCAACAAAAACAAAATAAACATGTGTGATGTAACCATAAAGTTATGGCGGCTACTTTTCTCTTTTCTAAATTAGAGACCCTATCATCGGCGGCGACAAGAAACAATTAATCTTGGTTTTTATTGTCGTATAACTATGGCATTTTTCTAAAACTAAAAGATAATGATAGCTTGAACTATCATTGATAAAATATAAGGAATCAACTTGATTTGGAGTTGTATCCCCGTCTTAATGCTATTAGTTTATTTGTTCACAATCAGATAGCTAGAGCTGCTAATGAATCGATACGTTTACGAACAAGCTCGTGTTTGCTTAGTTAAAATCTCGATTCAGGTTCATTCATCTATCTCTAAATCAACTGTGATATACATATATAGTTGTTTTTTTGGCACGAGTAAAATTGTTCAAAGCTTATAGCTAGTGGTACTGAAGTTTGAGAACCATCTAATTAATAGATACTATATATAGTTTAATTATATTGATCATCAATTTCAATAGGATTGGATTTTTTTCAAAAGCTATTTCCCAAAAATATAAACTAGATGAATTTTAGAAAAGATTTATCCCAACTCTTGAATAATAATGTATGAACATCTTTTTCAAGTTGTGCTGAAAATATATTGAAGTAAAACTATCACCAATGACCAGAGTATTCAAATTATTAATTAAAATAAGTATTTGGATAATTAAAAAAAATTGGTGCAGTACCGAACCTCAATCCGTCCAAAGTGGAGTTTAGAATAGTCAGTCAACCACAGCTAAATAAATATTAGTCTTACTTTCACAGCTACAAATACAAATACAATGCAATGCTCCCATTAGTTAAGACTAAATTACATCTCTGTACTTTAAATTGTATTCAATTATTATCTGGAAAAAAATGCCAATCTGTTCACATGTCTATCTATCAAAGGAAAAAAAGGGAAATTAATATTCCTTCTTATTCTTCGTCTTCCATTACCTACTCCCACTCTCAAAATGTTGCATTGAGATTAAGATGTCACTTTTTCAAGTTATTTTGCCTACCAACTATCTATCCTAACACTTTGAACCTTCTTGGTAAATTAAGATGTCATTGTTAAATTAAGGACCAATCATGTGACTACTACAATTACAAAGACGGAAACCCATAAGAAACATTATTAAGCACGAGAACCTTCTTGGTAACACTTTTAATTAAACATTAAGGCTAAAGTCACATATTGTATCACATATACAAAATTGATAATAAAATCCAAAAAGAACCCTCCAAAAATAAAATAATGTGTGTATAAAAGGCATGGATCACTCTCTCTACAGTTTCGCGTATGTAGTTAGATATGTTGTCTAATCAGTGCGTATAGCATCCCTTTTAATTAAATTCGTAAAAATGGTTGTAGAGTATGAAGTTTATACCAACTTTAGCACAATGTACTAGTTGATTACTACAACAAGTATTCACATTCCAAAAGAGTAGGACCATTAGTGCTACAATTACATGTAGAGAAACCTATAATAAACTTTATTAGCTAGCAAGTAGTAAGTACATTGAATAAAGAGGATCTGCTGCACCTTTGTACTATTATGTCGCATGTGACTAAAAAAATAATACCATCTAAATATTTATGTTAATTTTAATAATATTAACTTTGACACGTCATCGTTTAATTACATGTTAAATGACACATATGCAACTTAAATTTAACATTCACATTAGTGTATTAACTTAACAAAATTATCTAATTTTAATTAAAATATGATTAATTAGTCATTTTGTAAAACCCATTAATATAAGAACTAAAATAGGACTACTTGAAATATAATTCATGTTTAAATTAATTGTATTTTGCCACGTCATCCATTAACAACATTAAAAACATTGTTATATTTAACAACTTTTTTAACATCTATAAAGATAACACATGATTTAAGATAACTAATGAAAACAAAAAAATGCGTTGTTAGGTAAGTATTTTAGTTAAGTAAAATAGATAAACATATTAGTATATGATCTTAGTAGCATAATTATTAATTACAAAATAATAATAATCAAAGTAGAAGACTGACCAGAAGAGTACACAGTACAGGAATAATCAAGTGTTGTGCATGTGTTTGAGTGTTTGTGGGACCCTAAACTCAAAACTACTGCTAACTACTTTTCTAAAATCAATAAATACTACGAAGTACTAATAATAATTGGAAACACACATATTTTCCAATTACACAATATATATATATATATGTATATATACAGATACATAAATTAAAAAAAGTAGTAAAAAGTAAAAGAAAAAACAGTGATCGGAAAAAGAATGAATAGCGGATACTCAAGAACAACATCATCGTTCCACAGCAAGCGTAGACCCATCGGTCTACCAGCAAACGATACATGTGACGTGACGACATTTATATCGTCACGTGCACACCACGGAACCGTAGCATTCATTGAAGCGTCCACAGGAACACAAGTAACCTTCCGTCAACTATGGAGATCTGTTGATTCTGTATCTGAGTCGCTTTACTCTGATTTTGGAGTCCGTAAGGGTGACGTCGTGCTTCTCTTGTCACCTAACTCCGTCTTTTTTCCCGTCGTTTGTCTCGCCGTTATGTCCTTAGGTATCTATTTATTATTTACTACTTACTTACTTACCGAGTAATAATTCATTTATCCATTTCTAATATACTACCTACTACTACTAATTAAGGCCGTGTTTGGCATGCATCCCCCTTTTTTAAGCTGTTTTAGAAGAAGAAAAAACAAAGCAGCTTTTATAATTCAACACGCTTCAAAATAGTTGATATAGTGATATGCTACTCTTTTTTTTTTTTTTTTTTTACTTGTAACTTATTTTATTGTTAAATCATTTTATTTTATTTTATAAAATTTACAAGTTACTTGTAAATATATAAACTAAAGGCATACTGTATTATTTACTAGTACTACTTACGGAGTAATAATTGAGACATAATTTATTTTAATCTACTACTACTAATTATTAATTAAGGCTGCGTTTGGCATCCTTTTTTAATTTTTTTTTATATATAAAACAGGGATGTTAAATCAACACGCTTTAAAATAGTAGCTGATGTATTACTTTCTTTTTTAACTTATGTTTACTACATATTGAATCATTTTTTTTCTTTTATTAACTTATAGTATGTAATTTGTAAATAAGCAAACAAATTTTCTTAGAAAGTTTCAATTTTTGATAATATTTTTTGTGGAAAAAACCGAATAAATTTTCCAAATTGGCTTTTATTTTTGTAACCAAAATTTAACACATAATTACTTCACTCTCCTATTCTGCTATTACTAATCAAAGCCGCGTTTGGCATCCGCCTTTTTCAACCTGTTTTAGAAAAAAAGCAGCATTGATAAATCAACACGCTCAAATTAGCTGATATGTTGGAGTATTTCTTTTTTAACTTATAACTGGCTAATAACTTATTTTTACTATTAAATCAATTTATAAGTGATTTATAAATATACAAACAATTTTTTTCAAAAAGCTTCAGTTTTTGATAATCTTTTGTGTGGAAAAGCTAAAAAAATCTCTAAAGTACCTTTTATTTTTGTAACCGGAAATCTAGCTTTTTAGTAAAAGCTAAAAAAAAATGACAAACCAAACCTGATATATTTTTTTTAGCAAAAAAGCTAAGAAAAGAAGATGAAAAAGAAAGTCACTCTATATCTTTCAATTCTACTTCTAATAAATAAGTGTATTTGTAAATGTATGATTATAATGATGAATAATAGGGGCGGTGATAACGACTACAAATCCGTTGAATACGGAGAGAGAGATAGGGAAGCAGATTGAGGATTCTAAGCCTGTTTTGGCTTTTACTGTCTCACAGCTTCTCGGTAAGCTTTCCACTTCGGGTCTGCGCATCGTGCTTATTGGTGGCGACAATGCTGGACTTGGTAAGTTGACATTTCCCTGGTTTTTGTAGTATATTGTTATTTGTAGAATCGGTTGATGTATAGTTAGTTTTGAAGTACAAAAAAAGTGTAATTCTTCGTAGTTGATTACTGACACTTAATTTATGTTGTAGTGCTGTATTTGTTTTTATTTGGTCCCTTAGGTTTATAATTTGAGCATGTTTAGTCGAGACATTCGGGGAGAAAAGTACTTGGATTTGTGCTTATTAATTACTCCTTCCATCCAAAAAGATAGTTGAATTTATAAATTATGCCCAAGGAAAGTCCAACTTGCTATACAAATTTGTAGACTATTTTTTTTGGACAATGGTGGACTTGGTAGGTAGAGATTTTGGGTCTATGGATTGTGCTTATTTTGGGGAGATTTTGGTAAGTAATGTTAATGGGAAGATTCTGGTTGATGCCTGGTATTTTTGGTTTTGTTTATATTTGGTCCATTATGTTAAGAATTTGAACATGTTTTGTCCAAACATCTAGGAGAAAATATTTATATTAGTGCTTACATGATTCTCGGAATTTGAGAGTTATTGATGGACCTTGTAGTTTCGGGATTGTTTATATATGGAGCCTCTGGTTTTTAGTTTGAACATGTCTGGTCCATAATTGTAGAGGAAAAGACTAAGATGCGTGCTTACTGATCGTACCAAATTGAATTTATATCATAGATTCAAAGTCATGCATGATTCATTTTGGGCCGATATTAAAAAAATGTGGAGGCTTGGAGCAGGGGAGGAACTATGAGTATGCTAAGAGACGTTGCAACACCTCCATAATTCCCTAAGAAAAACTGATATTTATTTTGTATTTTGGTAAAAATAAAAAATAAAGGTTTTAGCTTCATCCCCGGCTTTGTTTTTAATTTATCTCTTTGATGTGTACACAGGTGCAAGTGGATCTAAAGTAGTGACAACATTAGACGAAATGATGAAAAAGCAACCAACCAAGACACGTGTTAAAGAGAGAGTGACGCTCGACGATACGGCTTCTCTGCTTTACTCCTCTGGAACAACAGGCGCTAGCAAAGGTGTTGTATCGTCCCACAGAAACTTAATTGCGATGGTTCAGACTGTACTTAGTCGATTTAATCTCGAAGAAGGCGAGCAAACTTTCGTCTGCACCGTCCCTATGTTTCACATCTACGGCTTAGCTGCTTTTGCCACTGGGCTACTAGCCTCGGGGTCGACTATTGTGATTTTGTCGAAGTTCGACATGGACGATATGCTTACAGCCATAGAGAGGTAATTTTTTGGAAAAAGTTGAAAATTTTCCAACAATTAACTTTATTTACTAGTAGTACTTAAGTCTGTGAATAAAATCCGGATCAGTAGTTTTTCTGTCAAACATAAATAAGAGCAGAAAGTATTGGCTACAACAGAAATCAATTACCAACAGAAATCAATCACCATGATTCGACTCAATATGGTTAAGGTGTTACTTGTTTGATTATGGAATTAAGAACAAGAATATTTGTCAAGCATGAATTTGAGAATCATTTTCTGTAATTCTGAGAGAGCTAATTGTTTTGCTGTGTATTATTGTGTAAGAAACTATTTTCTTTACATGTTAATATGTCTGGTTTGGTAATACTGTTTGTTTTTATATACTCCTTACCCAGTATCTTCACCGTGCAAGTCATGCTCCTTTTCATGAATGAATTATCAAACTAAATAGATATGATTTTTATTAATTTTATATTGTCGCATCACTTGAAAGGACACTGGCCTTGTTTGGTTGCTTAAAAGCTGCTTAAGATTATCAAACAAGCGAATATTATCATCATTTTACATTGATACTTATTTGCATTTGACAAGTTAGCCCCTTTTCATTTTTTCGTTATTTTATTATTCAGGTACCATGCGACTTACCTCCCACTAGTACCACCAATTGTGGTCGCACTGGTAAACAATGCTGATCAAATACGCAAGAAATACAATTTAAGCTCATTGCAGTCGATTTTGTGTGGTGGTGCTCCATTAGGGAAAGAGGTAGTTGAGGGTTTCGTGGAGAAATATCCAGTGGTCAAGATCCTCCAAGGGTATGGACTGACGGAATCAACGGGTGTCGGTTCATCAACAGACTCATTAGAAGAGAGCCGTAAATACGGGACAGCTGGCATGCTGTCGCCAAGTATGGAAGCCAAGATTGTTGACCCCGTTAGTGGCGAGGCATTGGGCGTGAATCAGACCGGTGAGCTCTGGCTTAAGGGTCCCACGATTATGAAAGGTATCAAGAACATTTTCACTTGGAATTAAGTGTAGTTTTAATTTCTGTATATCACCAGATTTCGAGTTTGTTCACCATCCTGCAAAAACTAGCTCTTAGTTCGTAGAATTATATTTCTCGACGATTCTAGTACACTTGCTTTACCAAATCGTGAAAGGGATCACAGGTTGGGGTACTAAGTTGAAAAGAGGGGAGTTTTTTATATAATAATCATATAAGTTTTATATCATGTACTGTATTCTGTCATGTTTTTCCTGTTTTGTCCCTAACCTATGGTTTCCTATTTTAGTCCCCAATCTATGATTTATTTCTTCGTACTATTTAGTGTACTAAAAAACAATAGATAATTATAAAGTTACTGTAAAGATAGCTAATCTTTGTAAGCTGGTGTACAGATCGAAATCTGGTAATAAGTTGGTCTACATAACTGTAGTTTTCCCCGTGGAAGTACTGTTTCGACTTGAGAAACTCTTTAATTCGAACCAGAATCGACTTTAAAGTTGGGTTTTGGTCTCTTGAGATTGTGAATACTAGTCATGTCATTTGAGATTGGCGCCGCCAGGCGCCAGCAACAAGTTAGAACTGGAGGAAGTATTGCCAAATTGTCATTCAGTTAAATCAATTTTGATCCCTGATGATTAGGTACTGCATAAAATCCCACTCGCTGTAGTCATGTTACGATACATTAATTTAATCTCTCTCAGTGTCTGTGCTTGTTGCTGCGTTTTGATAACATGAAGTGTGTTTGTTGGCACTTCTTTAGCCGCTTATGTACTGCTAACTCTTGCATTTGTGATTTGTTATCATTTATTGTTTGTCCGTATGATAAAGCTGGCCTATTACATGTTGAGATATTATGCTACTAGTTAATAGAATAGAGTACTATTTTGAACGAGGCCTGCTATTGTCACGGATAAATTGACAGATTGATAAACAGATATTGGTGGGTCCCATCTGATATACTAAGTTATTGCCATACATTTTGGAGGGAACTGTTGATTTTAAAAACTGAATTAACTTCACACACTCCTGATCTGTTGCTCAATCTGTAGATGGCTCAATTCATGTATCACTTCTCATTTTGAACTGCCAATGCATATTATGTTATGTAAAATACTGTAATGCCTGTATTTTTTTCCTTTTTTCTAATTTATCCTTATGATATCTATGTTATATATAACATGGATAGGCAACTTTTTGAAAGAAATATTGATTGCTCTATTTCCCCAAGGTGATGATTCCAAAGTTTGAAGACCTTCTTGTTACCTTGCGCCATATCAGCACAATGTTGTACCTATAATAGTTATAGGCCTTATGTTTTGCCCTTAACTGCAGGTTACTTTAGAAACCCTGAAGCAACTGCATCAACTCTCGATTCAAATGGATGGTTAAGAACAGGGGATCTGTGCTACATTGATGATGATGGACACATATTTGTAGTTGATAGGTTGAAAGAGCTCATAAAGTACAAAGGGTATCAGGTGATTATAATTTTAAAACTTTTCAAGTTGCTCTTTCAGTTAATTGATGGACCATAGTGTTCTTTTACAAGATAACATGTTATACACTTGCACGTCAGGATTATATTTATCAAGCTCTGAATGTGAAATTTTCAGGTCCCTCCTGCAGAATTAGAGGCTTTGTTGCTCGCTCACCCAGACATCGTTGATGCTGCTGTTATACCGTAAGTTCATGAACTTGTATACTTGGTAGAAAATGCATATTATCTCCAAAAGATTAGAAGGAATAATCTGTATGATAAATTAATTAAACGTAGCATGACTACTGTCCTTTTGTATTCTAGGTATCCAGACAAAGAGGCGGGGCAAGTTCCCATGGCCTATGTGGTACGAAAAACCGGAAGCAATTTGTCAGACAAAGCTGTCATAGAATTTGTTGCCAAACAGGTACTTACTGAAGTTCTAATAGTAGCATAATGAGTTGCTAAAAACTAGTGGTTTCAAGTGTTCTCATCTGAAAACCTTTTTCCCCACTTTATTCACTTTGTAAGATATCGATTTGGTTAATTGACACAGGTTGCCCCTTATAAGAAAGTGAGGAGAGTGGCATTTGTGGATTCAGTACCGAAGACTCCATCAGGGAAGATACTAAGGAAGGATCTCATAAAGCTTGCTACCTCAAGGCTGTAAAATAAACCTTGTAATTCGCGATTATTGTTGTAACTGAAAAAAAAAAGCAGTGTGTTGTATAATATAGTCAATGAAATATTTTGTCCTCGAGTATTGTATAATTTCTGGCAATTTTTCGTTGTGCAACTAAGTCAAATAGCTGTATTAGAGTATTGCTGAATTAGTGTGTTATCCCGGAATTCAAGCCGTGTAGTAAATAAAGGGTGAGCCACTGTTATTTTGAAAGACATAAATTACCATTTACACTTGATTTTGAATTATCATTTTGTGATATATGTAGCTGTTATTGAAATTGTATATTTGCAAGTGCAAAACTACTTACTATCTACTTACTATATATTGCTTTGGTCCGCTTGATTGTAGAGCTCAGATCTACGGGAAGGTTTGACACCTTTTTCCCAGTTCTCTAATCAAGTTTGTACATTTAGTATTTTACCTTCTAAAATATCAGTATTGGTTCTATGTTTCGAAAATTTACATGTTTGAAACTAAGGGAACTCGTTTCTTTTTCTTCTGATCAATTTACAACAATTAACTTAATTTGAGTAAAATGTGTTGTTTAGCATGGTAAAAAAAATTGCATGTCGTGTTCACTACCAGAATTTTCTTTTGCAAAACTTAATAAAGTCTCTCGTAGCCTCATTTTTTTCAAGCCTTCTTTAACATAGAATTCGGCCATTGGGCTCAAGCCGACAAGTACTTCTATGAGGAAAGTGGCACAAATAAAGCTCGAGGGCTTCTCTTGGAAGGCAGCAAGAGCTGGCGAAGGGGGGAAAAGAATCGCACTTTCTGGCCCCTTGTAGTGTTTCATTTTGAGGACAAATTGATTTTGTAGTGTTTCATTTTGAGGACAAATGATTTTGTAGTGTTTCATTTTCCTTACCCTCTTATTCTTAAGTGAGGATGTTTCAGAAATGAGGCGTGGGTCAATTTTTTTTTAAGAAAAAGAGGCAAAGTCTCGTTATTAGTTTTATTAAATAAGTAAAACAGTGAAAGTAGACGAATGTGGGTAATTCTCACTTCTTTGGGCTCAAACGTACATTATTATTATTATACTTATTTAGTTTTGAGGATGGATTACTCATAAAAACTGATAAATAGATAAACTGAGAAGAGAATGTATTGTTTATTTTTTAAAAGGAGAATTAACTTAAATATATATATATATATATATACTTGTCCAAATATGTACGATGAACAAAGTTATATTTTAGTTTAAAGGATAATCAAAAGTGATGGTTTTTGTTTGTTTGTTTGTTTTGGGGGTATGGATCGCTTCACCGCATCAAGTTAACTGTATAACAAAGAAAATGCACATTTTGACAATAGATTTGGGCAGACAATATTATTGAAGAACTTTAAACTGAACAACTTATAATTACTCAAGTTAAAAAGTAAGAAATAAATGTTATTTTAAGAAATTAAATCAAGTGTCGATAGTTAACAAAGTCAAGTTACTTTATACAACGGGTTGCTATCTGATTTGCTCTTTTAAACCATGCAAAAAAGAAGAAGAAAAAGCGAAGTTGTTTCTTCTTTTACTTATATCTATAAGTTGTTAATTAAAGATGGTGCTTTTATTTTATAATTTGTTATTAAACAATCTACGTAAGAAATGACAGCACATGCTTATGTAATCACAAATTAGCCCAGTGATCATCATTTACCTAAAACTTAACCATTGTTAACTTGCAAATCTTTATTTAAAAATTAACTTGCAAGTTAAGCACCCATATCATTACTTCATATAATTGGGTTTAATAATAGTAATTGTCTTCACTATATACTTCTTTGTCAAGTTAGGGTGGAAGCTAGCTAATTAAGGAATCTCATCAAATATTATGAAAATGGTATTTCCTGCACGAGCACTAATAGATAATTAAATAAGCACCCATCAAATTCATTAAAATAAAAAGTTAAAGATAGGAACACTTTATTTTTTTGAAAAATGACAGTAAGATTGAGTGTCGTTAAATTTTAATAACAGTTTAGCAACAAAAATTGTTGGTAAATTTAGCAACACTCATCTTACCATCAGTTTAGCAATAGAACTGTGATGATAATATGATATTTTATTTTTTGTAGGGGTGGTTTTTTTTTTTTTTATCCCTCATTTGGAGGTAAAACCACTACAAAATAATGTTTGATTTAATGAGAGTCAAAAATTGTCACAAGCCTGTAGCAAATTGACTAAACTGTCACAAATTGGCTAAACTGTCACAATGCTGTCACAAAAACCGTCGTTAATAAGCTCGTAACAAAAAATAGCGTCACTAATTCCATCGCTATTTGAGTATTTTTTTTAGTGAACCTACATAATTTTTTCGCAAATGATAAGGTTCGAACTCTGACGATAAACGTGATAACAACAATGTATACCAACCGCTTACTCATGGTTCCTTTATTTATTCTTCAACAAAGAACCTACCTAGTAGTATCACGTAGTGGTGATGAATCTTTATTAAATGGACACTTGTGATTATAAAGGAACTATAGTGGGGGAAAAAGAACTTTATTAATGTGTAAAAAGCCATTTTAATACATTTTGTTCTTGTCCATACGTATATGACGGTTTTTTTTTGTTAATCATGTAGTTCACGATCAAAATAGTAGAATAAATAATTTGATTTAAAAGAAAGCGAAAGTTCATAACCTAATTAAGCGCGCCACCAATGTCTAAATATGTATTTTATTTTATGTATGGTAGTGCATGGCAGTCTGTTAATTAAATGTATGATATATATATATAGCAAGAATGTTACTTCTTAATTTAGAGGACTAGTACATAAACTATATAATATGATACTATATACTACAGAAAAGGAATTAGGATAATTAATTTAATTACTGGATTCGTCAAACTTATTAGATTTATCAAATTAACTCAGGTTTTTTTTTTTCTCAATATAATTCAAGTAAGCTCAATTATCAAGATGGTTAATTAATTAAATGTATTAAGTAACAGCTAGCACTGATGTTTTTACTTTTTAGCAGCGGTGAGCTCGATATTTGTTTGGGGAGGTCGACAATTAATGATCATATGAGTTCAAATGCCAAGTAGAATCATATATATTTTAACTAAATAACACTCTAAATTTTTGATATTTCACTATATATACGTACTCTTGTCACAATAATTATATACGTATCTATACCATCCATTATTACTTTAATTTGGTGTAACGGTGTTAGTAGTTTAATTATCATATCTGCAAACAAATTACGACTTTGGTTTGATAAGTGTACATGTCAATATCGTATTTTAAGGGGTAAACACCAACACAAAATAGTATTTAATTTCCCTCATGACGGATATATATATATATAGTTGGCTGCTGTTAAGAAGCAATTTCGTACCAAGATTAATTCATACAATGAAAGTTAACAACACAAGCATGTATTATTGTTTGCCTGCTAAGAATAAAAATAAAAAATAAAAAATAAAGAATGTGAGATCATGCATAAGTGGGATATTAGTGAATAATGAGCAAAGCCCTTACGTTAATTATAACATTGAGTGGCCGGCCACGTAAAGTTGCAGTCAATGGATACGGTCAAAGATTCCAAAATTTGTTATTCTCTCTTCCTTTTGCATGCCATCCATAATTAATTAAGGAGCAAATAAAATTGTAAGAAATATTAAATTTCTTGCCAACAACATCAAATAATCTTATTATGCAAATGTATTTGGAATACAACAGTACGTTACGTAGTACTATAAATTAATTGCTTGTACAATTTTAATAAGGTGCCAAAGACGATCATAATATAGGGCACTAGTCTGAAGAGTAAATGTATATATATATATAGTTTATGGAATTTATTTATAGCTAATAATTAAGATCCAGTGTTAACTTTAGTGAAATGAATATGCATTTTGTATGCATGCAGATTAGTCCTACGTTAATTAGCTTCTACTTTCTAGCTAGCTATTGCAGAAAGATAACTTTTTTGTAAAGGAGAAAAAAAAATGGTGACTTCGCCCAAATTTCCTCGAATGAACGATGACATCAATTTTCAAAGAAAAAACAAACATGGTTTAATCATATCATCTACCTGATCAGTCAAACCACCTCCTTAAAAATCATATAAATACTCCTATTTTCTCACCTTGTTCAACCCATTTTTATCCAAACACCAATATCACCTTTAAAAAACAAAAAATTCAACCTAATTAAGTTGAAGTTTTAATCAAATCTTGTAAACTTTACACAAATGACTGTCGAAGAATCTTCTTCGTCCGTGGAAGTGAATTCAATCCCAGAGATATTGCAACCGGATACAAATTGTCCGGTGATCTCAGCGCCTTCGTTTCAACTGAGTTTCCCAAAAAGCTCATTAGCATGGAGGATAAACCCTCTGGACAGTCCCATGTGGAGGGTGTTTTTGTCAATGCATACGTACCTGGAGGAAGTCGGGCACTTTACGAAGCTCAATCCGCAAGAGGATTGGTTGCCTATAACAGAATCTAGAAAAGGAAATGCTTACTATGCCGCGTTTCACACGCTAAGCTCGGGGATTGGTGTTCAAGCGCTTGTTCTTCCCTTAGCCTTCGTTGCACTTGGCTGGTATATTCATATATAGTTTACATTTATTAATTATTAGATTTAAATATTTGTAAATATTTTTAAATAGTTCATTTTCGTAACATGTTGCCATATATATACAGTGACCGCCGATACCTGCATGTATCACAAGTTTGTTTTTCTTTTTTCCCAAAAGGAATGGATCAGCAACATATTTTTTGTTCTTTAGTTTCACAATGTAATTGCTGCTAACATTGCAGCGTTATAGTAATAGATTTGTAAACAAATAAATATTATATATTGAAACTTTTGTCACACTGATATAACTGTTTTACTGTTTGGTACACACATTTCTATGTCATAATTTTGTTATATTTTACTGAAATCTTCCGTCACAAATGTGTAGTTATATTTTACTGAATTAAGATATATCAAAAATCGAAAAGTTTAGTACTATTGTTCTAGAGGTTAAATTACAGTAATTCTTCTTTGTAGGAGTTGGGGAATCATATCATTAACGCTCGCTTTCGTGTGGCAATTCTACACATTATGGTTGCTAATCCAGCTGCACGAGTCTTCCTCTGGGACTCGCTACAGCAGATACCTTCACCTCGCTAAGGCCGCTTTTGGTAAGTCATATCTATGAACGCCATTTTTTTCCCGAAAATTCAATCTCTTGAACCTAAAACGATCACCATGTTGTAAAGTTACTTATGACATATTATGTTGTTATATGCTAACTAATTAGTATTTTCCTCACTAGGCGAGAAGCTAGGGAAATTACTCGCTTTATTTCCCACGATGTACCTATCTGGTGGTACGTGTGTGCTACTAATCATGATCGGAGGTGGTACGATGAAAATATTCTTTCGCCTAGTCTGTGTACCTCAAACATGTAGCCTAGACCCACTAACGACAGTTGAATGGTACCTCGTCTTCACATGCTGTGCTGTTGTTTTAGCTCAGTTTCCCAATCTCAACTCCATCGCCGGAGTTTCTCTGATCGGATCGATCACAGCCGTGGCTTACTGTACTCTTATATGGGTTGTTTCGGTTGCTAAAGACAGGCTCAGTGATATCTCTTATGGCCCAATAGAGCCCAAATCTGAGATGGACACATTTGCTAGTGTTCTCAATGGGCTTGGTATTATTGCTTTTGCTTTTAGAGGACACAATCTTGTTCTCGAAATACAAGTGAGTTGCTTATTCTTTTTTTTGTGCAAAATTTACGTACCGACTTACGTACTTGTTTCTAATTTCTTTTCCTTATAAACTTACGGAAACAATTATTATGGAACTAATTTTTTCTCTATATTGTTAACACTTCTAATTAAACTTCTTATATCAATGATTTGTTGAAGACCAATCAGGACCAGCTAGCATTATAAGTGGCAAACACGACTTTAGTAATAGTTAGCATGTTTTAAACTTTTAGTAACTACAGTTCGTGAACTTTTGTAAAAATTTGATTTTCAATTTGCAGGGTACTATGCCGACGAGTTTAAATCATCCATCAAGTATACCGATGTGGAGAGGAGTCAAGTTTTCTTACGTTATTATCGCCTTGTGTTTGTTCCCTCTGGCAATAGGAGGTTTTTGGGCTTATGGAAATTTGGTAAGAATGTACACTAATGAGCTTGTTTCGGTTGCACCTTTAAGCTCGTCTTATATATTTGTTTACTTTTTTCGTTAGCGACAGTTATAATTTGGTTGGAACACTAAAAAGGTGCTTTGCCTGGAAAAACTAGAAGTTTTAGGTTGAAAAATCAGTTATTAATCTAGCTAACTGACAACACCATTTCTTCCTATACCAGATACCATCAAATGGGGGACTGCTAACTGCATTGAACAAATACCACAAAATGGACACACCAAAGTTCGTACTTGGGTTTGCGAGCCTACTTGTAGTTGTCAACTGCCTAACTTCGTTCCAAATATATGCAATGCCGGTCTTCGATAACCTTGAATTTAAATACACGAGCAACACCAAAAAACCATGTCCCCTCTGGTTAAGAACATTATTTAGAATATTTTTCGGATGTTTTGTTTTTTTCATTTCGGTGGCGCTTCCTTTCTTACCGAGTTTGGCAGGGTTGATCGGAGGGATAGCATTGCCTTTGACACTGGCTTATCCGTGTTTCATGTGGATAATGATAAAAAGGCCTCAAAAGTATACACCAATGTGGTGTATCAATTGGTTCTTAGGGTGGTTAGGGATGATTTTGAGTATTATGCTGGTTTTCGGAGCTATATGGAACATAGTTAACCAAGGGATTGAAGTGCATTTCTTCAAACCCAAGTGATTTTTACATAAAGGAAAACTGAGTGACAAATTGTAATTAAATGTTACACTGCAAAAACTGTAATAGAATGAGCTTGACTGATCAACGAAATAGTATGATACGGTTTAATTTAGGTTCACAACTTTGCAACCAAATCAAAGCCGGTTAGAAGCTTTTTGATATTTAGGGCATAAACTCAACTTGTGCCATGTCTCAACTACAAAAAAGTATGAAAATCAATAGTTGGAAAATAAAAGATAAAAATATAAAAGGACCCAGATAACAAAATCAGCTTTAACATCTCCAAAGAGTAGATATATTTCAAAATGACTTGTCTTGTTTCAATAATAACCAAATTAACTTAATAAATCAAAAAAAGTTGTTACACTTCTTACTCATCCAGCAACTGGATTTTCCACAACATGCTAATAAAGTCTTATTTCTTCATGCTAATAAAATAGAATCGAACTTGTATCTACTCATGATCATTAATGAAATTCCTTTCTTTGCTTAAAAAAGAAGTGTGAATATGCCTAACATAAAAAACGTAAGCACAGATGATACTTTTAAATGAAAGAAGTACAATGTTTCTAAATGAATTCATTATTTTACAAAAAATGGATGATAATTAATATGAGTATACAATTTTTAAAATATTACCTACTCGTAAGAAAAATATTAACTCTCGTGGGACCTATATATATACATCTATACAATAAATAAACGACTTCTCAAAATCTATCCAAGTCACAGCCGACATTTTGGGTCTCGTCAACACGTCTCATACTTTTCATTGGTTTAATAGCTAATCCCTCTTGTCTGCCATAAATATCATATGTGCTTCATACCGACTGTATTAAGTAGGGAAGGGTCAAGTAACGTCACGTAATAAAAACTCAATCTATTAAAAATACAATTTTTTTTTTATAATTTTTAATTAATATTTAAATTTAGGTTAGATTTAACTAGGGCCCCAATATATTTATTTGAGTTTTTAGTAGTTTTAGTTTTTAGCACGTGACGTGATTTGTACCATTAACGTCTGTATCAAGCACAAACGGTTTGCATAAAACATAAGCCAATATCTCTCTTCTTCTCATTAATTGTTTATTACGAAATTACGTGTAATTTTAACCGATCTATAACTTCTATCAAGATTGTCGAAATAAATTTTTTTAAATCTAATCATAAAATTTAACATTTGAACTATATGATCAAATTTTAAAAAATTTATTCCGATAATTTTGATAAAAGTTTTTAAACAGTAAAAATGATACGTTATTTCATAGTGAAATATTTAATAGTAGAAATTAAGTAGTAGTATACATTATTTATTATCCTAAAATCCTTTGACAATTTTATGATTAAACTAAAAAAAAAAATCATTTTGACAATTTTGATACAAGTTATAACCCGATCAAAATTACATGTAGTTTCGTAGTGTCAATTAAATGGGAACAGATGGAGTATTTTGACAAAATAAAAGCAGGAAAATATGATAAAAAGGACACCTATAAAAGTAAAATAATAGGCCAACCCATCGTAGTATATATTAATTATAAGTTGTAATTCTTATCAAAAAGAATAAAATTATAAGTTGTATATGTGTCGAAAAAAATGATATGGTGTTGCTATATTCATTTATTTGTAAACCAATTCCCACAACAGCCAAAATCAAAGAACTAAAGAAGCAAAGACATATTAATTCCCCTATTTCCATTTAAATTTTGTCATATAATTATTGTATTTTTTTATATGACTGTATCAATGACTCATCTTCATTATTGCAGCATATATAGGAGTTAGGACAATATATATATATAGCAACACGATATCATTTTTTCGACACATATATATTATGAGCCACAGAGTACACAAACACACACGTCGGTAACATAGACATATGAACAGCATGAGTTAGAGCAACTGTATCACCGACCCTAAACATTTACCGAAATCTAATATTTTTTTACATCTTTTAACAAACCGTTTACATTAACACCAATTGTCTGGTTCTTTATCAATTTACTTATCATAATCATAAATTATTTCTTTTTATCTGTTTATTATTATTCGTAACAATTTTCTAATCACAAAATTATAGGCTCAATAATAGTTTCATACTATTATATTTAAGGTAATCATCTACCTTAATTAGTTTCGTACAAAGGAATGGTTTTGCCTTAGGTTAATTTTAGGAAATAGAAGGAACACTAACGTACACCATTTTTTGCCACAATTTCCTAAGAAATAAGGAATAGAATACATTTGATTAATGAGATGCTTATATATATCCCATTGGACACCTTTAATAATTTAGATATTTTATCGTGTTAACTCCGTGTTATATGTTCCCCTATAAATACATCTACCATATACTATAACTAAATCATCTAATATATATATCATCATTTCATAAACCAAATAACAAACACTTTTAGTAATTCTTTCTTGTTATTTTTTAACTGTATCTATTTATTAACAAAATGGCTGAGGAGTCTAAAAACACTATCAATACATGCATGTGCATGCACTTCACAAATGAAATCCTTAGATAATACGTAAAATATGTTGTAATCAAGCGCATGAGTTATGATTAATCCTTTTAAAACAAGAGTGTGTGATCCCCTTCATTAAAACGATACCAAATATATAGATATCAAATAAATATATTCGTATAATCCAGTCACTCTTTCAAGAAAAAAATAAAGACATACTAAATGAATTTATTCCCGCAATATTTTTTTTATCACAAATTAAAGCAAGAGAATCATCGATCGAATACACCTTGGTTAACCATATAAATACGTCTATACTTTCACAAAGAAGATGCATCACCAAGTAAGAAACACGAGCAACACGTTGGTGGAAGCATGAAATTCGGGTCTTTAGTCTTCGTCCAATTAACTTTGATATTTTTTCTTAGTTTTACAAAACCTTCAGAACAACAAGCCCATGGCAAGATCCATATCGTGAATCGATGCCTAGAAGATTTAAAGTTACGTTGCCAAGCTAAATCTATCGATAAAGGGTTGCACACGCTTCATACCTCAGAGTATTTCAGTTTTAGGATCCTCGCCAGTAAGCCTTTGCATACTTTGTATTTTTGTCACTTTTACTTGGAGAACAAAGATAAAAGTATAGACGTATATAGAACGAATTATCGATGTGGTGGTAATATCTTTAGGTTTCATTGCTATTGGGAAGTGAGACCAGATGGTTTTTATTTTTCAAGAGATGAAATCCATTGGGATAAATGGGATGATTGGAACTAGCTAGTTGCATGGATCTTCACATGATGTAACGTTATACATGAACAAGATAATGTATTGGAAGCATTGATTTTGATCGATATATATGATAAATTAATAAAGTTGTTTTTTTCTCCCTTTGAAGTGCACTGCAATTAGTTTATATGAAATCTGTTGAAATTTTGACTACCAATATATATAGATCCAATACAATCAGAGAAATGTGAGGTACACCCAACACAAAATTGTTGTTTTGTGTCATTTCCAATCCTATTGCACCTGCATGCAATGATCGATACCTATGAAAAGCGATAAACTAAAGAGAAAACTTACTGTTTCTCGCTACTTTTTAACAGTTGGTTTACTACTCCTTTTAGTGGGTCTATCTCTAGTTGTTTATGAATATCAATAAACAATACGGCTCTCGTTCTCTCTCTATATCCCTCTCTCAGCTGGTTTCTAGGTCCCTTGCGATGATCGAGCCAGGGACTAGTGTTGAGAATTAGATACTTTAATTTACTGAATTATTAGCTAGCACTTAATTTAAAAAAGAAATACGATTTAAGCAGAGAAGGACAGCTTTAAAACGAAACAGTACTGATCGAGCATGACCATTAATAGAAAAATTGTGGGAAAGGAAAATAAGTTGAACTTGTCCGTAGACTACCATAGAAATACCAAACATTAAAAAAGATTGTTCGTCAAAGTTTTAGCCTATCCTGGGCTTGTAGCAACAGAAAATGAAGTATGAAAAATAGTAAAAATGTTTTGAATGAAATGTACAAAACCCTTCTTCCATGTATGATGCATACGCCGAGAAGATTGTGCTTATTCCGGGATGCTTTGCCTTTGTTGTTTCCTGCAACCAACATGTAAAGTTGAATTTTACATAAAATCATAGCATGTGTGCATATATATATTATATATAGCATGTGTGCATCAAAATAAGGATTATAATAATAACATAAACTTCGACAACAAAGCAAACTGTTTTTGTAGGTTTCACTTTACTTCCTTGTTGATTATCATCAAAATATCAGTACGTCCTCATAAGTGGGTACCAATCACGTTCCAAGCCACTTGTGCCCCTAATTCCTCCGACTAGCTAGGTAAGAGACAAAGGCCATGTCCTCCAAATGAATGATAAGTTTCACAACTCCCATTTTCCCATTTATGTACATATAATAGATAGATTGTGGCGCCACATATATATATATATATGGATTGTGGCGGCGTGGCGGATTAATGAATCGGAGTAATCAAGCCGAGGATGGCGGCATGGATACCGTGAATAGAGAGAGAGGGGCAAAGTAGAGAGAGAGCAACGAGAGCGTACGTTATGTTTTTCACAACAAGTGTTCGTAAGGGCTGTAATAGTTCTATCATTGTTTTTTTTCATGGTTACTATGAAATTTGTTATCTGAGAATATAAAGAAAACCAATGATTCACTTATATGAGTAAGTTTAGTTTTAGGTACAAATTAACATCATCACAGACTTTGGTTTCAATTTGCATTCTCATACGCTCCACAAATTTTAGTTTGATTACATAAAAACTTATAGTTGTATAATTTTCAGATAAATATTGCTTAGTGGATGGCTTCTGGATATGCGAAAACAAAGGATATTTAGTTCCATATTTAGTATTTCACCACCTCAAAACAACCATCAATTATAAACAACAAAAATACTACTATCAAACCGCTTATATATATATATAGCTCAATGTCCTAATTAAACTAAAAAAATAAGTCCTAAAACGCCTTGTCCAAATATATCCGACCTTTTGAGTGCCGTCCACCATATGTATGAACTCCACGTCTCATAGTTTTTATTGGTTAAATAGCTAGTAGTGTCTTTTGACATTTTTTAATTTAATCAATTCAACTTTGGAGTATATATATACGACTCATACTTTGACAAAATATGCAGGAAGATATGATAAAAAAAAAGGACACGTATATAAGTATAAAACAATCGGAGAACCATCATATATATTAATTATAAGTTATAATCTTTGTCGAAAAAATGATTTCGTGTTTTTAAATATATTGTTTCATTATTTGTAAATCAATTCCCACAACAGCCAAAAGCAAAGACATATTTCCCTATTTCCATATAAATTTTTTATATGACTGTATCAATGACTCATCTTCATTATTGCAGCAAATATATGACACGACCAATCATTCCTATTTATAAAGTAAATGATAATTTATTTAAATTATGAGCCACAGAGTAGACAAACACACGTCGGTAACGTAGACATATTTCCTATACTTTGTTTGTATTTTAGATACCTTTTAACAATTTAAGATATTTTATCGTGTAAAATCCGTGTTATGTTTCCCTATAAATACATCATCTACCATCTTATTATAAACACTAAAATCATCTAATATCATCCTTTCATAAACCAAATAATTAAGAAACACTTTAGTACCTAAATACTAATTCTCTCTTGTTATTTTTTAACTGTTTCTATTTATTAACAAAATGGCTGAGGAGTCGAAGATTGTTGGTAACGAGGAAGTTTATGTTGATTCATCGGACCGTGGATTGTTTGATTTTATGGGAAAGAAAGAGGAAAAACCTGTCGGTGAGGAAGTTACTGCATCCGAGCTTGAAAACGTACACGTAACAGAACCAGAAGAGCATAAGGTCGTGGAGGAGGAGGAGAAGAAAGAGGGGATTCTTGAGAAGTTGCACCGGTCTGGCAGCACCAGCTCTAGCTCCGTAAGTATACGTATATATATCCATACATAAATCACTAATCCGTAGCATAGATGTTTAGAAGTGCTTCTGAACAAAACTTGGGTTATTTATTGCTTGCTTTTCTACAAAAAATTTGAAAATGTACGTTGTTAGCTTAGTAAGGAGAGACGTAATACTATAATACCAATCTAGTTGAGTTATAATTAATCACGGTCATTTTTTTTAATGTGCATGGTAACTAATTTGAATCTGATATAGACCTAATATCACTATATATATAACTATGCTGGGTGTATTGGGAAAACCTGATCATTTGGTTGCAGCACATTGCATTTTTACTCATTTCAATGAATAGTATTTATATAAACCAATATTTAGGCTTTGGGAGTAATTTATAAACTTTATTTTGTTCAATATTTTACAGTCAAGTGATGAGGAGGAAGTAGAAGGTGAGGAGAAGAAAAAGAAGGGATTGACGGAGAAGTTGAAAGAGAAGATTTCAGGAGAAACGAAAACAGAAGAAAATGTCACTTCTGTCCCTATCGAGGAGCCTGCGAAACCCGAGGAGAAAAAAGGAATATTAGAAAAAATCAAGGAGAAGTTGCCACACAAGGCTACCGAGGAGGTGCTACCACCCACTCCGGTGGCTGAGAGCACCGGCGAGGGTGATGATAAGGCGGAGAAAAAGGGCATTTTGGAGAAGATTAAGGAGAAGCTCCCCGGCAACCATCGGAAGACTGAGGAGGAAAAGGAAAAATAAAAACAAAAAAGTTCATAATTAAAGAGCGTCTACTAATGCTGTTATTTTTCGTGTGTTGAATGGTTTTATTTTTGCCTTTTGCTTTGTGTGGATATGAGTGTGTTTTGAAGGTTTATTGTAATAAATCAAAATGGTGTGGTCATGTACTCATATATGTTGTATTTTACTTCTTGTTGGTCATAGACTTGTTTTGAAGGTTTATTGTAATAAATCAAAATGGTGTGGTCATGTACTCATATATGTTGTATTTTACTTCTTGTTGGTCATAGACTCATTGGATTTGTAAATTATTTGGACTACGATATAATATTTAAATTTTGAGTTTGGATGATGGTGTTTTTTTAGGGAAACTTGTACTATTAAGAGTATTACTTTACATAGAGCCATAGAGGTGAGGTAGAATTAGTACTTTTACATTCAAATCAATATTCATTCTAGAATCAGATTCGAAACTGTACCAATTACTTATGAACCTTTTCTTGTGTATAGAGATCCAAAAAGTGAAAATTCCTTTTATATTCCCTTGTTATAGGGCCTGTTTATATTTTATAAGCACAAGTAATAGAGAATATTGTTCATCCGAACCAATTAAGAAAAAGATAACAGGGAGAAAAAGAAAGATCAGAATAAGACAGTTAACCACCAATCTCATGTTAACCAATTAAAACCAAGATAGAAAGGGATCTGAATATGATAGTTAACTACTAATCCTGAGTTCTAACTAACAAACACACTAGTTCAAATATGAAAATTAAACAGTCGGTCTCGGTACTCTTATTAAACCATAGGACTGGTAGTTACAACTTACAAGTCAATTACCGTAACACGATAAGACCAGAGTCTAGATACAAAAGCATATCTAGATCGAACTGTGTGTTCATGTTTGCCTTCCGTATAGGCTTATTGTACTAAACCAAGAAAACTTACGGATTACAAAACATTATTTTCGTTTCAAGAACTTATTGTTTCACCAGAGACTACTACATTACAATTTTGTTTTCTTATTTTTAAGAACTTACTGTTTCATCCAGATAACGCAACGAATACTCTTTCCTTCTATAAGTAGATCAAAAGCTTTATTGATGTCTTCAAAGTTCACCTCGTGTGTGACAAACTCATCCAAATGTAACTCCTGTACATACAACAGAAAAGAAGAGGCTGATTAGTGAACTTAAGTTATAAAAAACCATAGCCATTTCTTGTCTTACTTAATCGCTTTCTACAAACTAAATAATTAGGCCATGTTTGGTTGCAGATTTTAACCAATTAAGCTGGATTCATGTTTCTACTTTTTTCAGGTAGAAAACCCGGCAAACTCAGATTTTATTCTGATTCAACCAAAAGCATTCCAATTTTTGAAGAAAAAAAAAATTGAACCTAGAAGCTGTAAGCATAGGAAAGGCCTAGCCGCCTAGGCATACGAGGAGTCAATACTCAAGACCTACAATATGCAGTTAGTAGCAAAGCAAGTGTAATTGTTCACTTAACGCCTGAATCAGTATTAAGACGGAGCAGACATTTTTTCTGCTTTTAGCTTGAAAAGTTAAGTCAGGCAAATGTATAGTCGTCAAGATTGGGGTATTGTTTAAATTACTTTCTATTATCTTTGTTCCAAAACAGGCCATGCAAATATATCTATCATTACAAATACAATGCTAGAAAGCCTACAATTCAAATTCGTAAGATCTTATTCGGAAGAAAAACAGACACGGTTTTATTTCTTACCTTGTCCATGTAACGTTTTATGAGGATAGGAATGTCGGATTTGGCCTTGAGATTTCCAAATAAGGACCCTGTCAGTGTTTTCCCACTAAGAAGGACATCAGCCGACTTTAAGCTCAACAATGCCCCTGGCTTATCTACTCCCAATACAATCGTCTTTCCCCAACCCTGCCGCCAGAGTATGATTATAATCACAAAAATATTGTTAGTTATTTACGCTTCATAGGCTTTCATATTTTCATAAAGTTACAGATTGATTCAATAGCTAAGACGTTAGTATTTCAAAAAAAATTCTGTCTATGAGTCTATACATATGGTTTGCAAGTCGAGCACTGTTGGTTTACATTTTTGAAATTCCATAGACGAAGAAGGCAAGGACACTTCAAATTATACACTGGTCATGAGTAAAAACCAAAAAGCTTGAGATTTAGTACCTTGACGAACCTATTTAAGATCTGTCAAATCTTAATAAGAAATCAAAAGGTGCAAGACACATTGTGATCGCATAACCGACCAAATTTACTTCTTAGGTACTTGCATCCATTAACGAAAACACATCTTTTACGTAAACCAGACAGACATACTTGCTCTTTTGTACAGTTTTGGAAAAGTTTCCCAATATGGTTGTTTGTTTTGCCTTATCTTAAGGTGAGCTCCGTGTGCAAATGTTGAAGAAAGAAAGAGAGAGACCTGTCTGCAGCTTGCAAATGCTTCTTCCACTAATGATGACCTACCGACACACTCAAAGCAATAGTCTGCACCTCCACCCGTCATCTCTATTATCACCTGCAAGTTAAAAGCACAGAAAATTATTTCCAAAGAAGAAAAGTATTGCTAAAACAAAAGTTTAATAGCTCTCATGTAATAAACTTAATGACATCACTGGTAAAGTATTGCTAAATTACCGAAACACATCTGTTATTCAGTGGAAGTTTGTATCTATTTCATATACTATACCGACTATACAAAGTGTATTAGATTAACAATTTTACATATTTACCTCCCTCAAAGGCCTGTCTTTGCAGTTTGCGGAGTTCACGAAATCAGTTAATCCAAACTTTTTTCCTGAAAGTTGAAATAGATGTACATATTGTAGGCGTCGAAAACGGAAAAGAAAGAGAAATAAATAAATAAAGCAAATCAGAAATATTTACCTATTTCAAATTTGTCAGGGTTCAGATCAACACCTATGATTCTTGCTGCTCCACATAACCGTGCTCCCTCTGCAACCTACACAACCAACTTATAAGTTACATCCTAAAGGTACAAAGTTGTCGTAAACAAGATAACTGAATATTAGTTAGTGTCTTTCTTATACTGCTCTCTATATGAAACCTTTTCTTTAAACAGGATTTCTTTTGTAACTTCATGGAGTGGAAAAAAAAAATAGGGAAAAGAAAAAAAGATCAAGAATAAATTGTTATTTGCCATAAATACATACTGCTAAGCCAATTGCTCCGAGCCCGATAATGACAACAGTAGACCCAGGCTCAACCTTTGCTGTTTTCCAAGCAGCACCCAGGCCTGACAATCCAGATATGCTTGATATTAAATTTTTAATCAAAATTTTTATACATTGAACCAATCAAAGTAGCTGGAGAAACTTTAAAGTCGACCGGCTCTATGCTTGAACATTGTAGGGCTAACCAATTAGAATTTACGGGTGGCCCTAATTCTCGCTTGGTTTTAATTGGTTAGCCTCACCAAATTTTAGCACCCGGTCTACTAAAAAGGTACTTGTAGTAGCAGACTGACACTAAAATGGCACTGGCATGCAAAAGACTGAGACACGAAAAAACAAGCACAAAGTCTTGACTATTTGGCAATGTGTTTTGTGTAAATTTTTATTTATATCCATCAAAGTTCAAACTAAGCAGTATATAATGACACTTGCATCATTTTTACTCATTACGTTTAAACTGAAAAGCAGTAATACGCTTAACTTGAATAATCGATTAATTTATGAAGTTATAAATTAAACCCAGAATTTTCCTATTAAAATTCAATCAAGCATGTTATCGTCACTTATTAAAAAAAAAGTATTTTTCTGCTTATAATCTTGGAAGAATAGCAAAGCTCAGTAATCATCTTTGGAGCGCAGGAAAACGCACCTCAAGGCTTAAAAGGCATAACCTTTGATCTTTTCATAACAAATTTGTTCGTCTATTAAAAAAAGGCGTCTTTAAGGCGCTTTAAAATGAGTTTTTAGAAAAGGAAGATATCCATCACGTAAATGAACTTGTAAAAATTTAAAATTTTATACGAATATATACCTGTTGACACTCCACAACTCAGGAGACACGCCCTATTCGGCGGTATTGCAGAGTCGACTTTTATTAAATGAGCAACATCTATCACAGTGTACTCACTAAAACTTGAAACAAACAGGAAATGGTACAGAGTTTCCCCATTGAGATCAGTGAATCTACATGTGTCTTCTCTGTGCATATACGGTGACAACTTGAAAGGGAGTTTTGAGCATAAATTGCTTTTTTCAGATTTGCAATCGTAACAATCTCCACAATCAGCTAAGAACACAGGGATGACTATGTCTCCTTCTGCTACCTCAGTTACATCTTCACCTACGCTCTCGACAGCCCTGATAGCACGTAAATGTGACATACTTGGGGTATGTTTGGTTGCAGATCATAAAAAATAAGCTGGTTTCTCTGATGTTCTAAAACACACTTGGTTCAGTTGGTTTAAAGCTTTCAATGTTAAAAACTAGAAAGGGTTTGTGTGGTAGCAATAGCGAGTTTTAAGGCTACAAGACCAGAAATCCTTACTTTTGAAGTTGATCATCCAAACATAATTCAGGTTTAATATTGTAATCAACCAAACAATCCCAAAATCCCATAGTCTAAGCTGGTCCACCAAATGCAAACTACTCCTGGTGATGTTTAGGAGAAAAAGCTGGTCTTAGACCAAACAAGGGTTTGGTGTATTATTTTCCTGGTGATGTGTTTCTTGGTGTAATTGGTCAACAAATAATTTTTTTTTTGTAAGAACCGGAAGAAAAAGAAGTCAAGAACATAGCAAATGTAATCATAAAACAACTTTCTAATGAGAAAACACGTAAGTACACTGGGATTAAACTTAACTAAGTCACCTTGGGTTGAGATAAAAAGTCTTAAGAAGGGATGAGAACGTTTCGGTAACAGACAGCTAAAATCATCGCAACAAGGACTAAAATCAATCCCAAAGCAACTATGCATGTTATATCGATGTATTACAATCATAAAAACGTGTTCTTCTTTTTCTTATTCAGTTCAACTATATGTTCTAGAGGAAAATTTTGACAAAGTAAGACCGAAAGTGTAAACCAAAATGAAAAAAGTTTATACATGAATCAACAAATGAGAGATTGTAAACAGCAATTACCCAATAGCTTCATGGCCGAATATTCTTGGAAAATATCCAGGAGGATCCTAAAAGAAGTTGATATAGATCAAGTTTAGTAACCACAAACGTAAATTCTGATTAGGGCTTCTTTGGTTGTAGCTTTTAAGAAAATAAGCTAGAATGTAAAGCCTAAAGAAAGCGGATAAGCTGGATTTATGTAGCTAGAGAAAAGAGTTTGGTTCATCCAGCTTAAAGCCTGTAGCTTTATTCGCTAAAAAACCAGAAAGCCACAGTTTTTAATCTGGTCAACCCAATGCAGTCCAACTTTTAAGGAAAAAATAAAAAGAGTGCAACCAAGCAAGGCCTAACTTTGCACTTCTAAAGAGATCAATGATAGAGCTACCTTGAGCTTCCAGTACGTGAGATCACTGTGACATAGAGAGGTGCATATGATACGTACACGGACTTCGTGTTTCTTTGGTGGGGCAACTATAATCTCTTCTATCACTAGGGGTTCCCCTGCCTTCCGACCAATTGCAGCTGTAATTATTTACAATTATCATTTCTGATAAAAAGAATGTTTTGATAATGTTTAAGAAAATAATAGCGATAGGGATACAAAATCATTCATATACATGGTAACGTTGGCAGTCACCGATCCACTCGGTTAATCACAAAATATATATATATGCATAACGTAGTTGGCAATCACTCTTCAACTCTGTTGGGAAAACAACAGAAGTAAAAGCAACTTTTGTTGATACATTAGTATCTCAATACACAATCGAGTCGACGTATCATTACTCTTATGACGAGGCTAGCATTTCACTTACCTAAAGGCTAAATAAACCTTTTCCTACTTGCAAGTCTACATGGCGTGTTTGTTTCTGAACTCTCAAAATTTCAAACAAGCTTTCGGAAAGGGAAAGATTGAGTTTGGATGAGCTCCACATTTTAAATGACTAATTTGCACTAAATGTCTAATTAATTATTAGTTCTCTAAATAAAATGAGCAAGTTTTGTGAATGAGTAGAGATTATAAATACAGTATCATTCAGTTATAATTTTGTGGGTTCAGAACAATTGTACGTCACAAGCTAGGTCCATACATACTACATCTACTTACTCATCAAAATCCCTTAATATATATATATATAAAGAAGAAAATAAGCTAAACTACTAAACCCCAAGAAATGTATGAGTTCTTGATAAAGTTGAATTGTGAGAGTGGCAATTTTGTCATTCTGCACCAAAATATATCATATTAGAACAACGTTTTCCCAAATATGGATTATATGTTAATTTTTGTTATGTGTGAAATTAGGAAAAACGTTTGTCTAGGATGATGACATATTTTTGTACAAAATTGTTAAATTAGCATATTAAATTAACGTTTGTCATAATTTCGTGATTAATTTAGACGGTGATAGCTAAATTAGAAAGTTATTACAGTATGGTACACAAATTGAAAAAATTGAAAGATGGACATATAGTGTATGAAACATATAAAAAAGGGTATAACAATAATAGTTGGAGATTAAATTGAGATAAGAAAAGTGCACCTTTGCAGCGAATGGACTTTCCTACGGTCTCACTCAACTCTTTTTTCTCCTCCATATCAAAACTAAGTATATAATCTCACTCTATCTCTTTAATTATTTCTTTCTAGTTTTTTTTATGTAAAAATATAACACTCTTATAGTATCACGTTATACTGACACAGTGACATCAAACGTTACAAACAAAAAAAGCCAGAAAAGTTTGTTGTCTCTTTACTACTACCATATAACATAAAAGATAAGATACATGAATATTGTATATAAGGGGAAATTATATATAACTATCTCTTGCTGACTTATATTCTTTATATATTTATTAATAATTTCATATTCATGTTAGGTATCATTTTTTAATTATTTAGTTTATTTACTAAATGGTCATACAAACCAAAATATAATATACCTATTTTATCTATCTACAAACCTACAAAAATAGTTTTAAATTACAACAAAATTCTATAAAACAAAAAAAAATCACAAAAAAATGAAAAAAATCATAAAAATTATAAAAAATATAAAAAATCATAAAAATATAAATAATAAAAAAAAATCATAAAAATCACAAAAAATCACAAAAAATCATAAAAAAAATCACAAAAATCACAAAAAATTACAAAAATTATTAAAAATGAAAAAAATAAAAAAAATAAAAAGAATTATAAAAAAATGAAAAAATCATAAACTTTTTAAAAAATTAAAAAAAATATATAATTTTTTTTTGTCAATATAACACATTTTATACCGAAAAGTGAATTTTTTTATACAAAAAAATGGTTTTTTTATGAAAATGTGCCTTTTTTTAATCTAAATGAGCTGAAAGTGCATCTAGTTCAGTCAAAAATACATATAGTAGTTCAGTCAAAAGCGTATATAGTTCAATAAAAGTGCATATAGTTCAGTCGAAAGTGTATATAGTTAGTCAAAAATGAATAAAATTGAGTCGAAATTGCATTCAATTTAGCTGAAAGTACATCTAGTTCCGTTGAAAATGCATATAATTTAGTCAAAAGTAAATATAGTTCAATAAAAGTGAGTATGCATATAGTTTAGCTAAAAGTGTATCTGGTTCAGCTGAAAGTACATCTGGTTCAGCTTAAAGTGCATCTAATTTAGTGAAAAGTACATATAGTTAAGTCAAAAGTGCATATAGTCTAGTCGAAAATGAATATAGTACAGTCGAAAGTGCATATAGTTCTGTTAAAAATGCATCTGATTCAACTAAAAGTGCATCTAGTTCAACTGAAAGTGCATATGGTTCAGCTGAAAGTGCATATGGTTCAGCTAAAAGTGCATCTGGTTCAACTAAAAGTGCATCTGGTTCAACTGAAAGGGCATAAAGTTCCGCTAAAAGTGCATATGGTTCAGTCGAAAGTGCATCTAGTATTGTCGAAAGTGCATCTAGTATTGTCGAAAGTGCATAAAGTTTAATAAAAGTGATTTTTTTCAAATTTTTTTTTATAATTTTGTGATTTTTGTGATTTTTTAATACTTTTTTGTGATTTTTGTGATTTTTTATAAATTTTTTATTTTTTTTTTATATTTTTATAATATTTTATGATTTTTTTCATTTTTTATAATTTTATGTGAATTTTTGTGAATTTTTTTAAAAAATCATTTTTTTGTTTGATTTTTTTCATTTTTGTTATTTTTTTTTTTTATAAAAATACATTTTTTTTTAATTTTTACAATTTTTTGTGATTTTTTTTCATTTATTTTGAGATTTTTTGCATTTTATATAATTTTATGTGTTTTTTTTCTATTTTTTGTGAAATATATGTATGCCGTTTTGGTAAATAAAGTAAATAATTAAAAAGTGGTACCTATAGAGAATATGAAGTTACGGAGGTAGTTAGGAGTAATATAAGTTCAAAAGTGATAACTATTGGACATTTGTTTATTATAATATAAAAATGAGATCACATTGTGATAGGTTTCTATTTCCACCGCAAAAGTCATCATAAGAGCGTTAATTATAAGTCATTATATAAAAAACGATTATTGTAGTTAACAGTGTAACAAATGTATAAAACTTGTTAAACTTCCTTTCATGATATAATGCTAATCAAGTGGTTAACATAATGTGAATAGTTTTCCTATTGTGATATTTATATTCTTTTTTCTATCTTTATCTTTTGTAACCAATACCCGTACAAATGTAGATAATTTTGTTTATAACCCAATTATAAAATATTTATGAATGATCGAAGTTAACTTTGTTGCAGATGATATTGATATATAGTTATATTATAGTAAATGTTTTTTTTACAAGTCGGGATCATATCGTGACAAGCTCATTTGTTTTTTCGATACGAGTCACTAAACACTATAACAAAAAGTTCAAATAACATCTTAATTCACATCAAATGATTTAGTAGTCAAAAAATAGTGCATCTAGTAACAACTAAAATTGTCATGATTAACAGCACGGGTCACTATACAGAAGAGTGATACAATAAAAGTCATTATAATAAATTATCATAAAAGAAGAAATGGTTAATATGTTGTGAATATGGTTTCAATATTTGATTTGATTTTATTTCTTATCTTTACAACATGAAGAAAAACATTTTGCTCGTAAATAAAACCAGAAGGATAGTTAGTAACCTCAAGCAATAAAATTTATGAAATAATACAATACTATTTAGCAGTGTAGGAGTTGGTACAATCAGGGCTGCTTATGAGCAATTG
Source organism: Primula veris (assembly GCA_963682055.1). Classification (NCBI taxonomy): domain Eukaryota; kingdom Viridiplantae; phylum Streptophyta; class Magnoliopsida; order Ericales; family Primulaceae; genus Primula; species Primula veris. Next base: position 36,980,637 of record OY821743.1, on the reverse strand, counting down.
AGTCTCGATGTCAAAAAAAATAAAAAGGCCATTTTCGTAAAATTAATAACTCAAGTGCTCGAAAACAATTTAAAGTAACAAAATAATTAAATAGTCATAGTAGAAACTCACGTCAAATGAGCTTCTCAGCCCACAAACCGAGTGAAAAACTGTTAAGACACACACCAATTATCATTCGCTTAGTTTTGGTATCTTAAATAACATATTTACCAATTTTTAAGTATTTTTTTTGTTATAGTTTAAACTGTAAGGACTGATAAGCCGTTTGTTTTAAACTACAATGTTTTAAAAATTATCTGAGGAGGCAGCATGTTGGCCAATGAATTGAAAATTTGATTATTTCATAAGTTGGCCCTTCAATTAGATATATATTTCAAATCAGTATATGCCTAAATTTAACTAGTATACGTAAACAAAAGAGATTTTTGATCCTCTTTTTACCCGGCCCAGAACCTCCCATGATGGTTGCTGCAACATCACCATATTGTGTTATAAAAGGCGAGGTTAGATGGTAATTAGACCAACCCTAAACGCCTAGTGATTAGGTAATTAGGTTGTGGTTAACTATGATAAAACTCCGCATATAACAGTTGAAACAGTTCACATGGAGTTCGGTATGTTATATATCGAAATCATAAATTTATCTCCGCTAATTAGTGTAACCTTGAAATACAAGGGCGCAATCGATCAAAAGGAGGTAATTTATAAGTTCACAAAATCCTGATGCTCAAACACGATAAAATTAATTATTTTCATAAAAGAATATATTGATTTGATAAGTAATTTTAGTTTCCAGTTTTTAACTCAATATATTGATTAATTTTTAATGGTTTGATTACACTATGCTTTTAGTAGAGATTTTTATCGCGGTGCTCTTGGATTGCCAGCAGTCACCAATAAGATTTGTTCAGCATGTAGACCTCTTAAACATGTTATATGAAAATTGTTCGTTTGACTGCCAACAAGAAATAGTGCGTGGTATCAAACTGTGAATGTATGTATGTATGTATATGAATGAAGAAATTGGAGGTGAATGAATTTTGTTGGGATTAAGGTACTATAGTCCGTTTTGTATCCAAAATTTTGAACTATTTAACGTGTCGTAAGTCGTGTAAAAAAAAAGACAGAAATAAAAAAGAAAAAACTAAAACTTGTAGGATTATATAAATAATAAATGAAACTTGAGCAAGCTCCATCTCCATATAAGTATAAAAAAGATATAGTCTGTGTATCTATATAAATATAAATATAAATATATATATATATGTGAATGTAATATTCATATTGGAAAATAAAATAAAAAAATATAAAATAAAAATGGAAAGAAAAGGTGAGGGAGGAAGAAAGAGGGTATGCTCAAACTGTAACCAAAGAAAAGCTTCTCTCAAAAGACCCAAAACCCTTCAACAGGTCCTTTTTTTAATTATTTTTTTTTATTTTTTTTGTTTATGTTTAAAATAGAGATAGTACATAGATAGGTATGAATGAGTTTGTTTTTCTTTTAATTGTTATTATTAAAATATTCATATATGCATATAGAGTGTTTCTATTAGGTGTTTATTATATACTCTCTCTTTTTATTTTTAAAATATATTAAATTCATTATTCAGTTTTAATGTCAGGGGGAGGAACTATTCGAAAATTGTTGTCATATATTTTGCTGAAAAGTTGATAATTATAGCCTTTCAGCACACCCCATAATTAAAAATAAAATATATATAAACATTCAATTTAGCCTCTGAGAGTGTTTATGTTTAAATTGGAGATAGATAGTATTAGGTTTGATATATTATTATTATTATTATTATTATTGTTATGAAAATATTAACAGATATGTAAAGAGTGTTTCTATGAGGTGTTTGAGGAAGAGATACACAATGCTATTGTCGATAATAATCTCTTTAAACCTGGCGAACGTGTTGCTATCGGTGCTTCTGGTGGCAAAGGTTTTACTACTTTTTATCATTCACTTTTTTTTCAATTTTTAATTTGATTTTTTTTGTTGTAATTAGTTGATGAATGAAGTAATGGGTTGTGGTGGGAATTAGGAATTAAAAAGGTTAAGTTGCTGGTGTTGGGTATTTATGTTTACTTCTGGTTAAAAAAAGGTTATCATTCAATTTATTCATATTATTTGATTTTTGTGATGAAATTTATAAAAATGGATTGTTGGGTAGTAATAGCACCTAGGAATTAAAGAGGTGATATGAGTAATATTAATTATAAGTATGTGAATATTGCTATCGGTGCTTCTAGTTGAAAAAAGGACATCATTTGGTTATTGGCTTAATTGATTTTGTGTTAGTACAGTAATGGAATAATGGGTTGTAGTAGATGCTAGACCAGTTTACGAACTAGACCAATATTTTGTAATTAATTTATAAATGGAATTATGGGTTGTTGTAGAAACTAGAATTAGAGAGGTTAAGATGATTATTCATACAACTAGTAAGGAATTAAAGAACTATAGGCGGAAGAAAACAAAGCGCTTCCCTTAAATATTTATTCATGCAAATCATACGATCAAGGTCAAAGTCATGCGTGTTAAGGCAAATCATTATATTACGTTTCTTTCCAATGTATTTATAAAGTTTTCCTTGTTTAATCCTCTTCAATGATGATGTCCATTGTTTGCTGTCATATATATTCCACCAAAAAGAATTTGATTTGCTCAATCTATTTGAAATTTGAGTCTAGAATGGATAGTGTATATTTACAAATATTTACAATTTGATGCAGACTCCACTGTGCTGGCATATGTGATGTCAGAGCTAAATCGCCGTCATAATTACGGATTAGATCTATTTCTCTTGTCAGTTGATGAAGGTATCACAGGTTATAGAGATGATTCCCTTGAAACTGTCAAAAGAAATGAAATCCAGGTGAACAAAATTTGCATTTGCCATGTCTTCCTAGTGCATACAAGCTAAAAAAAATGATCTTGGTGTTTCTCTCAAATTGATTCATGATTTTTCCTGTGTGAATATGATAATGATATGTTATTTTTCTTCTTCTGTATGTTTGTTTCGTTGGCACTCGCAATTACAGTTTTGTGCGACTTGGCATTAGCTCTTCCTTCTTTATTTAAGCAATATTTTTACTATTTTCCCTTTATTACGATTTCTTTTAAAGTTACTCATGTGTTTGCTTTCCGCAGTATGGCTTGCCACTGAAAGTCGTCTCTTATAAGGAACTCTATGGATGGACGATGGATGAAATAGTGAAGGTCATTGGTCTCAAAAACAACTGCACCTTTTGTGGTGTTTTTCGTCGACAGGTATAGATTTTTAACCAAGGGCCCTAATTTTTTCCATTTTCTTGCGTTCATATTGAGGGATTGAAATTATTACAAGAAACACTTGATGTTTATCCTCTCGACATGTTTCCACTTTGGTTTTGGTTATTAACTGTCATACTAAATTCAACTTTAAACTTGATAAATCTGTCTTTTTTGGAAAGATGGTGATAAATTTTCTGAAGAATTGGGTTATGGAACTATTTTACCCTTCTAATAATTAACTATAATTCGACAAGCTACCAAAATGAGCTGAGACGGTTTAGTTGTATGCTTACCTATGCTTTTACCGAAGGAATTGTTTCAACTTCTAAGTTACTCTTTTGACAACTTTAGATTGTTGACATAAGTTATTCTGTGTGATGTAATGATGTTATAATTTATGCATTAGGCCCTTGATAGAGGTGCTGCTTTGCTGAAAGTAGACAAGATTGTGACTGGGCATAATGCAGATGACATTGCCGAAACAATTCTTTTGAATATATTACGTGGTGACATTGCAAGGTGATTCTCACATGGGTTTTTTTTATTTTCGCAACTATTTTATTTGTTGTACTTTAATTACAGCTTATGACAGATTGAGTCGGTGCACATTCATAACTACTGGGGAAGATGGACCTATTCCAAGATGCAAGCCATTCAAGTACACCTATGAAAAAGAAATAGTCATATATCCTTTTCGAGGCCCAGAATCGTCAATTTTTGTTTCTTCTCATATTTTAGTAATTTCTGATATTATTTATCCTTAACAATGTTTTCACGTATGCGTATTTTAAGAAACTGGACTACTTCTCCACTGAATGTAATCTTTCTAACTCTATCTGCTCTTCATTTTTTTATCGGTCTTTTCGTTTTGTATCTTTTTGATATATGATTCTCTTCCAAATGATCAGGTATTTATTCTCCAAATGCTTATCGGGGCTTTGCGCGTGAATTCATTAAAGATTTGGAAAGAATCAGGTTGTTAAGTAGTTCCTCTCTCTAAGCTACCTATTCGAATTTTAATCCAATCCTTTTAGTTTAACACCTTGATAATTATAAATGCAGACCGAGAGCCATACTTGACATCATCAAATCTGGTGAGGATTTCAGAATCTCTACCTCTACAAAGATGCCGGAGCAGGGAACCTGTGACCGATGTGGTTATATTTCTAGTCAGGTAATTAGAATAAATTTTGCATCACTCTTATATATGTTAGGTATACATTTTACTAGAGTTTTGTTGTTGTTTAAAATCATCCTAAACTTCAATAACATTACTTATCTTTGGTGTAGAAACTGTGTAAAGCGTGCCTATTGTTGGAGGGCTTGAATCGCGGCTTGCCAAAGCTAGGCATCGGACGAAGTAAGGGTAGTAATACGGAGCGTAAAATTGGTATTAGTCAAAGTAATGGTACCAAAAGCACTGACAGGAAGCAAAGTGGATCTTTGGACTTTTGACTATGTTATATGGATGGTTCCATCTCCACGAACTCTATGTATTAGGTTTTTTTTAAGCCATCGATCGTAATGGAGATTATTTTACTGCCCTGTTATCATTGTATTTACTGAAGTTTAAATGAGATTTGATAACAAGTTTTATTCTTAAAAGTAAATCATGGGTTTTAGTTTTATTTGAGCAGTTTTATTCATTGATGTTGTCAGTGGTTAAATGATTACAAGGAAAAAACAAATCATTTTCGTGCAGTCTTAAGAAATCAAGATCATTGTATACAATTAAATCACGATCATTGTATACAATTAGCTTTTACAAAATTATACAGGAATCTTAAACTAGTAACTTGTGGTATTTCCCACTAAAATTATGGCTAATGGATAACATAGGTGCTCAATAGGAAAATCCGACGAATGGAGATTGAAATGTTCACCGAAAAAATGTACGAAACTTGCTGTTCTAAAAGTAATGCTCTATATATATATCTTACTTGCACAAAGCTTTACCTTTATTTCATAAACCAAATACACATAATAGATTGATACAAATGTTCTAAAAGTAATGCTCTATATATATATCTTACTTGCACAAAGCTTTACCTTTATTTCATAAACCAAATACACATAATAGATTGATACAAATGTTCTAAAAGTAATGCTTTATATATATATCTTACTTGCACAAAGCTTTACCTTTATTTCATAAACCAAATACACATAATAGATTGATACAAATGTTTTTTTTTAACTTAACGGGAAGGACTAAGGGGTGACTGACTTATTAACATCTAATCGTGCAATGTACACTTCTGGACGTTGAGATTATGTGATAAATTTGGCCTCATCGACCTATTAATGTTGTAGACAAATCACGTCTAAGGTGCTTTTACTGCCGTAAATGATTGTGTAAGTTTTTAAGAAAGTTAAGAAATTTAGAAATGAATTTTCTAGGACACCGGGTCAACCCAAATGGCGAAACAGGCATGGGCAGGGTGGTGATAAGACCCGATCGGCTATATGAGGGACGGAACACTTTTGTTTTTTTATTATTTTATTTGTTGAGACTATTTATAAATGAAGGGAGCACATTGTAATTGTGTGGTTATTACACAAGAATACAAGATATCCGTCTGTCCGTATCTAATGAGAAATAGATAAATAAATAAAAAAACATAAACTAGAAAAGAATATTTATATTTGCCAACTCTAAAACCCGCTCTAAACCCTACTCCAACAAATACTAGCTATGATGTCAGATTATAACAACATGGGAATATCTCACACTGTGTCTGCACTACGTAAGTAGCTAGATATCTACAAACAGCAATTTCATTTCAAACTTTTTCATTTTATTTTTAAATTTTTATTCAATTTTTTTAAGACGAGGAGGAATACCAACATCATGTAGTTGATATACCTGAAAAGGAGTACGCTACTTATGATAATAATGAAAGTATATATATATTGATTGTGGAGGCAAATATGGTGAACCAAACTACGCAGGAAACAGACATGGGCAGGGGTGGTGATGAGACCCGATCAGCTATACGAGGGACGGAACACTTTTACTTTTTTATTATTTTATTTGTTGAGACTATTTATAAATGAAGGGAGCACATTGTAATTGTGTGGTTATTACAAAAGAATACAATATAGCCGTCTGTCCGTATCCAATGAGAAATAAATAAATAAATAAAAACAGAAACTTTAAATGAATCGTAAAAAGGTAACAAAAAATAGAAAAGAGTATTTATATTTGCCAACTCTAAAACCCTCTCTAAACCCTGCTCCAACCAAGACTAGCTATGATGTCAGATTATAACAACATGGGAATATCTCACACCGTGTCTGCACTACGTAAGTAGCTAGATATCAATAAACAGCAATTTCATTTCAAACTTTTTCATTTTGTTTTTAAATTTTTATTCAATTTTTTCAATGTGTCTATTTTAAAGACGAGGAGGAATACCACCATCATGTAGTTAATATACCTGAAGAGGAGGACGCTACTCATGATAATAATGAAGGTATATATATATTGATTGTGGAGGCAAATATGGTGAACCAAACTACGCAGGAAACAGGCATGGGCAGGGGTGGTGATGAGACCAGATCGGCTATATGAGTGACGGAACACTTTTGCTTTTTCATTATTTTATTTGTTCAGACTATTTATAAATGAAGGGAGCACATTGTAATTGTGTGGTTATTACACAAGAATACAAGATAGCCGTCTGTCCGTATCTAATGAAAAATAAATAAATAATAAAAAAAAAACAGAAACTTTAAATGAATCGTAAAAAGGTAACAAAAAATAGAAAAGGGTATTTATATTTGCCAACTCTAAAACCCTCTCCAAACCCTGCTTCAACAAAAACTAGCTATGATGTTAGATTATAACAACATGGGAATATCTCATACTGTGTATGCACTACGTAAGTAGCTATATATCTACAAACAACAATTTCATTTCAAACTTTTTCATTTTACTTTTAAATTTTTATTCAATTTTTTCAATGTGTTTATTTTTAAGACGAAGAGGAATACCAACATCATGTAGTTAATATACCTGAAGACGAGAACGCTACTGATAATAATGAAGGTATATATATATTGATTGTGGAGGCAAATATGGTGAAACAAACTACGCAGGAAACAGGCATGGGCAGGGGTGGTGATGAGACCCGATCGGCTATATGAGGGACGGAACACTTTTGCTTTTTTATTATTTTATTTGTTGAGACTATTTATAAATGAAGGGAGCGCATTGTAATTGTGCGGTTATTACACAAGAATACAAGATAGCCGTATGTCCGTATCTAATGAGAAATAAATAAATAAAAATAAAAAAATAGAAACTTTAAATGAATCGTAAAAATGTAACAAAAAATAGAAAAGAGTATTTATATTTGCCAACTCTAAAACCCTCTCTAAACCCTGAGACTAGCTATGATGTCAGATTATAACAACATGGGAATATCTCACACTGTGTCTGCACTACGTAAGTAGCTACATATCTACAAACAACAATTTCATTTCAAACTTTTTCATTTTGTTTTTAAATTTTTATTCAATTTTTTCAATAAGTTTATTTTTAAGACGAGGAGGAATAACAACATCATGTAGTTAATATACCTGAAAACGAGGACGCTACTCATGATAATAATGAAGGTATATATATATTGATTGAGAAGGCAAATATGGTGAACCAAACTACGCAGGAAACAGGCATGGGCAGTGGTGGTGATGAGACCCGATCGGCTATACGAGGGACGGAACACTTTTGCTTTTTTATTATTTTATTTGTTGAGACTATTTATATATGAAGGGAGCACATTGTAATTGTGCGGTTATTACACAAGAATATAAGATAGCCGTATGTCCGTATCTAATGAGAAATAAATAAATAAATAAAAAAACATAAACTTTAAATGAATCGTAAAAAGGTAACAAAAAATAGAAAAGAGTATTTATATTTTCCAACTCTAAAACCCTCCCTAAACCCTGCTCCAACAAAGACTAGCTATGATGTCAGATTATAACAACATGAGAATATCTCACAATGTGTCTGCACTACGTAAGTAGCTAGATATCTACAAACAGCTATTTCATTTCAAACTTTTTCATTTTGTTTTAAAAATTTTATTCAATTTTTTCAATGTGTCTATTTTTAAGACGAGGAGGAATACCAACATCACGTAGTTAATATACCTGAAGAGGAGGACGCTACTCATGATAATAATGAAGGTATATATATATATTGATTGTGGAGGCAAATATGGTGAACCAAACTACGCAGGAAACAGGCATGAGCAGGGGTGGTGATGAGACCCGATCGGCTATATGAGAGACGAAACACTTTTGCTTTTTTATTATTTTATTTGTTGAGACTATTTATAAATGAATAGAGCACATTGTAATTGTGTGGTTATTACACAAGAATACAAGATAGCCGTCTGTCCGTATCTAATGAGAAATAAATAAATAAAAAAAAAAACAGAAACTTTAAATGAATCGTAAAAAGGTAACAAAAAATAGAAAAGAGTATTTATATTTGCCAACTCTAAAACCCTCTCTAAACCCTCTAAACCCTGCTCCAACAAAGACTAGCTATGATGTCAGATTATAACAGCATGGGAATATCTCACACTGTCTGCACTACGTAAGTAGCTAGATATCTATAAACAGTAATTTCATTTCAAACTTTTTCATTTTGTTTTTAAATTTTTATTCAATTTTTTCAATGTGTTTATTTTTAAGACGAGGAGGAATACCAACATCATGTAGTTAATATACCTGAAGAGGATAATAATGGAGGTATATATATATATTGATTGTGGAGGCAAATATGGTGAACCAAACTACGTATGAAACAGGCATGGGCAAGGGTGGTGATGATACCCGATCGGCTATATGAGGGACGGAATACTTTTGCTTTTTTATTATTTTATTTGTTGTGACTATTTATAAATGAAGGGAGCACATTGTAATTGTGTGGTTATTACACAAGAATACAAGATAGCCGTCTGTCCGTATCTAATAAAAAATAAATAAATAAATAAACAGAAATTTTAAATGAAGGTAAAAAGGTAACAAAAAATAGAAAAGAGTATTTATATTTGTCAACTCTAAAACCCTCTCTAAACCCTGTTCCAAAACCCTGCTCCAACAAAGACTAGCTATGATGTTAGATTATAACAACATGGGAATATCTCACATTGTGTCTGCACTACGTAAGTAGCTAGATATTTACAAACAGCAATTTCATTTCAAACTTTTTCATTTTGCTTTTAATTTTTTATTCAATGGGTTTATTTTTAAGACGAGGAGGAATAACAACATCATGTAGTTGATATACCTGAAGAGGAGGACGCTACTCATGATAATAATGAAGGTATATATATTTTGATTGTAGAGGCAAATATGCTGAACCAAACTACGCAGCATGAGCAGGGGTGGTGATGAGACCCGATCGGCTATATGAGGGACGGAACAGTTTTGTTTTTTTATTATTTTATTTCTTGGGACTATTTATAAATGAAGGGAGCACATTGTAATTGTGTGGTTATTACACAAGAATACAAGATAGCCGTCTGTCCGTGTCTAATGAGAAATAAATAAAAAAACAAAAAAATAGAAACTTTAAATGAATCGTAAAAAGGTAACAAAAAATAGAAAAGAGTATTTATATTTTCCAACTTTAAAACCCTCTCTAAACCCTGCTCCAACAAAGACTAGCTATGATGTCAGATTATAACAACATGAGAATATCTCACACTGTGTTTGCACTACGTAAGTAGCTAGATATCTACGAAGATCAATTTCATTTCAAACTTTTTCATTTTGTTTTTAAATTTTTATTCAATTTTTTCAATGTGTCTATTTTTAAGACGAGGAGGAATACCAACATCATGTAGTTAATATACCTGAGGTGGAGTACGCTACTCATGATAATAATGAAGGTATATATATATATATTGATTGTGGAGGCAAATATGGTGAACCAAACTACGCAGAAAACAGGCATGGGCAGGGGTGGTGATGAGACCCGATCGGCTATATGAGGGACGGAACACTTTTGCTTTTTTATTATTTTATTTGTTGAGACTATTTATAAATGAAGGGAGCACATTGTAATTGTGTGGTTATTACACAAGAATACAAGATAGCCGTCTGTCCGTATCTAATGAGAAATAAATAAATAAATAAAAAAACAGAAACTTTAAATGAATCGTAAAAAGGTAACAAAAAATAGAAAAAAGTATTTATATTTGCCAACTCTAAAACCCTCTCTAAACCCTGCTCCAACAAAGACTAGTCAGATTATAACAGCATGAGAATATCTCACACTGTGTCTGCACTACGTAAGTAGCTAGATATCTACAAACAGCAATTTCATTTCAAACTTTTTCATTTTGTTTTTAAATTTTTATTCAATTTTTTCAATGTGTCTATTTTTAAGACGAGGAGGAATACCAACATCATGTATTTAATATACCTGAAGAGCAGGACGCTACTCGATAATAATGAAGGTATATATATATTGATTGTGGAGGCAAATATGGTGAACCAAACTACGCAGGAAACAGGCATGGGCAGGGGTGGTGATGAGACCCGATCGACTATATGAGGGACGGAACACTTTTGCTTTTTTATTATTTTATTTGTTGGGACTATTTATAAATGAACGGAGCATGTGTGGTTATTACACAAGAATACAAGATAGCCGTCTGTCCGTTTCTAATGAGAAATAAATAAAAAAATAAAAAAACAGAAACTTTAAATGAATCGTAAAAAGGTAACAAAAAATAGAAAAGAGTATTTATATTTGTCAACTCTAAAACCCTCTCTAAATCCTGCTCCAACAAATACTAGCTATTATGTCAGATTATAACAACATGGGAATATCTCACACTGTCTGCACTACGTAAGTAGCTAGATATCTACAAACAGCAATTTCATTTCAAACTTTTTCATTTTGTTTTTAAATTTTTATTCAATTTATTCAATGTGTTTATTTCTAAGACGAGGAGGAATAAGTCTCAGGACTGTATTGAAAATACTGTATATGTATATATAGGCGAATACACAGAGAACATACTAATTGGATTTAATATATACAGTCTATTTCTTTTATCTCTCTCTCTATATATATACATATATATATACAGTGCGTATACATACATATTTGATCATAGCTAATACCACCAAAACGTGGTTTATGCTTTTATACATGGTATCAGAGCAATAATAGGCTCTTTTCCGCTGTTTTTAATCCATAAATTTGGATTTAATTGGAATTAGGGTTCCTGATCAAAAATTTGGGGGTTTTCTGGATATTTGGGGTTTTTCTACAAATTGATCGTCTCTTTGCTTGGTATTCGCGAATTAGGGTTCCTGATCAAGAATTTTGGGGTTTTCTGGATATTTGGGGTTTTTCTACAAATTGATCGTCTCTTTGCTTGGTATTCGCTGAAACCCTAAATTGTTTCTTTAGTTTTCTGTGTATTTGTTGTTCTTAAATTTAGAATCTTTAATTCAAGATTATGTCAGGATTATGAGAAAACCAAACTGATGACCAACCTAGGGTTCATAATCATGTTACCACTATGAGTCCATATTTTATTGGCTCTAACGAAAATACTAGTACATCCTTAGTTAATCCTGTCTTGAATGGTCTTAATTTCCATTCTTGGAGAAGGGTCATGGAAATTTCAATAGGTGCTAAATCAAAATTAGGGTTTGTGACCGGTTCTTTAGCTTGCCCATCTGAGGATGATCCTATGTATGGGGCTTGGTTGCAGGGTAATTTGATTGTCATGTCCTGGATCATTAATTCTGTTAATAATGAAATAAGTCAATCTATTTTATATGTTGATAGTGCTTCTAAGATGTGGAAAGAATTAACAGAGAGATTTGCTCAGGGTAATGAAGCCAGGATTTATGAATTACATCATGATATACATACAATGATTCAAGAAAATTTATCTGTATCTTCCTATTTTACCAAATTAGAAACTTTGTGGAATCAATTAAGTGTTCTAAGTCCTATACCTAGGTGTACTTGTGGTAGTATTAGTGGTTGTGGTTGTAATTTCATGGCTGCTATAATAGCAAGGGAACATAGGGTGTTTAAGATGATTTTTCTAATGGGATTAAATGAGAAATTTGCTCATGTTAGAAGCCAGATTTTGTTAATGAAGCCACTGCCTAGTGTAAATGATATGTATCAGTTGATGGGACAAGAGGAGAAACAACAAAACATAGGTTCTCATGCTATAGCAAACCAGCATAATATGGTTATTGCTTCCCAGTTTAATCAGGGTAATCAGGCTAGGGGTTTTTCTAGTCAGAACTTTAGGCCTTCTATTTCTACTAGCAATACTTTTAGACCTTTTAGGCCTAATATGGGGAGGGGTAATCCTATGAAATGTTCTCATTGTGGATCCAATAGGCATACCAAAGATAGGTGTTACAGGCTACATGGGTATCCACCTGGTTGGACACCAAGGCCAAGGGGGTTCAGTCAAGGGTTTTCTGGTGATAATATGGTTCATCAGGTTTCATATCAAGGGGGTGATAGTTATAGGGATAATGGGGTGCAAGGAGGACTTCCTACTCCTTTGCATATACAGGGGTTTTCTGATCAAGAAAAGTGTCAAGATTCTGGTCTGCAGCAGCAAGGTGTGGCAACACCAAAAATACAATCCAACATGGTGTATACTGGCATGACAGGTATGTTTTTAACTTGTTCTATTGTTTTTTTAGATAAAAATAAAGATATACATAATTGCAATGTATGGATTATTGATTGTGGAGCAAATGAGCACATGGTTGCTTCTTTAAGTCATCTTAGTCATTTTAAAATAGTTAATTCTCATGTTAATCTTCCTAATGGACAGGTTGCTGCAGTAACTCATATAGGGAGTGTGTTTTTTAAAAATGGTATAGTATTACATAATGTCATGTGTGTTCCTTCATTTGGTTATAATCTAGTTTCTGTTAATAAACTAGCAAGGGACTCTAATTATTCTTTAGTTTTTGATAAACAAACATGTTACATTCAGGACCAGGTGTCTTTGAAGATGATTGGTAGGGCAGAAGCAAAGAATGGTTTGTATATTTTCTTAAAAGAAGGTGTTAATAGTTCTTTAAATACTAGTTGTAATAGTACTGTTTTACATAATCAGCCTAATATTTGGCATTCCAGATTAGGACATCCCTCTGTTTCTGTGTTGAGTTTGATTTCAGATGATGTAAAAGTAAAGTTTACTGTTAAAAATTGTACTCCCTGTGATGTTTGTCATCTTTCTAAACAACAAAGGTTGAGTTTTCCATTGAGTAGTACTCATGTTAATAAAGCTTTTGAGCTTATACATTGTGATGTTTGGGGTAATTTTACTGTTCCTACTTATAATGGTTTTGTTTATTTTTTGACTATAGTAGATGATTACACTAGGTGTACTTGGATTTTTTTGTTAAAACATAAGTCTGAAACATCTATAATATTACCTCAGTTTTTTAGAATGGTTGAAACACAGTTTAATAGTAAAATCAAAGTTTTAAGAAGTGATAATGAGACTGAGTTTCACCTAATGGATTTTTATTCTAAAAATGGTATCATTCATCAAACCAGTTGTGTAGAAACACCACAACAAAATGGAATAGTAGAAAGAAAACACCAACATTTGTTAAATATTGCTAGGGCTTTAAGGTTTCAGTCTTCTTTACCATTGAGTTTTTGGGGAGAATGTGTATTAACTGCAGCTTATATTATTAATAGGACTCCTACTCCTTTATTAGCCAATAAAAGTCCTTATGAAATTCTTTATGGTCATAAACCTACTTATAATCATTTAAAAGTATTTGGGTGTCTGTGTTATGCTAGTACTTTAAAAAGAAATAGATCTAAGTTTGATGCTAGAGGAAGGAAATGTGTTTTTCTAGGATATGGTACAAGTACAAAAGGTTATAAATTGTTAGATTTAGATACCAATGATGTTTTTCTAACCAGGGATGTTATCTTTTATGAAGAAGTTTTTCCTTTTCTAAAACAAGACAGTACTAAGAATAAAGATAATGATAAGGATAATGTTATTAATTGTGAGCAAACTCAGAATAGTACTAAGAGTGACAATGATTCTGTTAAAAGGAATAAAAGAAATGGTAAGGCACCTGCTTATTTACAGGATTATCATTGTGCTTTAAGTAATATTGTTAATGTTTCTTCTATATCAAATCCTGTTCATACTTTAAGTTCTTGTATTACATATGATAACATTTCTAATGACTATAAAAAAAATCTGTTTATCAGTTTCTTCTGTTATTGAACCTAAAACTTATAAACAAGCTAGTACAGATCCTTTATGGATTCAAGCAATGGAAGATGAGATTTTGGCTTTAAAAACCAATAACACTTGGTTACTTACTGAATTACCTAATAGCAAACAACCTATTGGCTGTAAATGGGTTTTTAAAATAAAACATAAAGCAGATGGTTCCATAGAAAGATATAAACCTAGATTGGTAGCTAAGGGTTATATCCAACTTGAAGAAATAGACTATGAAGCTACTTTTTCACCAGTTGCTAAAATGACTACAGTTAGGTGTTTTTTAGCTACTGCAGCTTCTCAAAATTGGTTTTTAGCTCAAATAGATGTTAACAATGCTTTTTTACATGGTGATCTAGAGGAAGAAGTATACATGTTACCTCCACCAGGTTTTTTACAAGATAATAAAAATTTAGTCTGTAAACTGCAAAAATCTTTATATGGTTTGAAACAAGCATCAAGACAATGGTTTTCCAAACTAAGTAGTTCTCTTTTATCTTTTGGATTTCAACAGTCAATAGCAGATTATTATTTGTTTACTATTTCTAGAAATGGTTTTTTTTTAGCATTACTGGTATATGTAGATGATATTGTTCTAGGTACTTCATCTCAAGAACTAATTACAGAAGTAAAATTTTTTCTGAATAACAATTTTCTCTCATTATTCTATTTTCATTATCTAATACCATATACTCTGCATATGTAATATTTTTTTAATCAAGTCTGAGATACCAATTAAACCTAAAGATACAATCGACGGTCTCTAAATGCATAGGCGAAACGAGGAACCTTAAATGAGTGTTGTCGAAATTACTAAAAACTAATGTTTAATAAAATTATAAATTATGAGGGGTGTCAAATTATCATTTTTAACAAACTTAATTAAAAATACATGGTAAAAAATAATTGTTGTTTTTTAATAAATTTTGGAGTTATACGTTGACATGACCCTCTGATGGTCTGCACGAAACTGTCTAAACGAGTAACTTTTGAGTGCTCATGTTTATAAAATACAAACATAAATACTGGTAAACTTAAATATTGTCATAGTGTGACGACCACTTTCCCAATGATGATCTTGACGTGTCATTTCTTCAAGTACGTAGTTGGCGACTTTTGAAAGTCAATAAGCTTTTTTAAGGGGTTTGTGACATTAAATTAAGAACACAATTGACAATTTTAACTTGGAGGATATCCCATGAATTAACTAAACACCGACAATTCATGTATATATACTTACCAAAATGTCATGTTATTTTTTCATTATAATGATAAATGCAATCGATCTTACAATTAAAAGAACAACTAAAAGGTCAGTAAATATTTAGGAACAATACGTGATAGAAATTACGATATAGATTAATGCCAAAATGTGATTGACAATCTAACTATTATCCACTAACCAGTTAAACGAGTTGATCTGCAGGCTTTATAATTTCCATGTCATTTGAGTTGATGAAAATCATTCAAAATAAAATTAATATGAATTTCTCTAGAGATAAATCAATAGGATAAGTTAGTTTCTATCTCATGGTTATGTTGGCAATGGTCCTGATCTAAACCATATCAGTCCTTTAGCTTAGCTACCGACGGATGTCCGGTAGTCGATATGCGATTTTTTTTTAAAATAGTTGTTTAAGTATAAGAAAATAGATGGCAAATTTTTTATCGGGCTGAGGCATTAAAATTATAGGATCGCTAATGTATGTTGGTATCGTCTCCGTCATACGTTTGTACTTTGTAATACACTTGTGAGAAAAAATAAACTATAGAAGAGATCAAATATATTAATTTCCAAATTTGGTGCTTTTGGAAGCTTAGACTTGAGAGTAGTAATTATTATGATCGTAAAAAAAGGAATAAATAAAATTTTGAATGGAATAATGAAAAGACCATCACTGTAGTTTACCCATTAAAAAAAAATAATGTTTTATATATCTATACTATTATAATAAGTTAATCCAATATTTTTTGAGACTGCCAAATTTTACCATTTTTTTTCAAAAATACCTTTACACTTTTTTATTAATTACCACAATACCATATTCTCATAAAAAATAGAGAAAAAGTAATAACTAATAGCATTTTTTTATTCCTATTTAAGCTCTCAAAATTCTTTTTAGTCTTCTCATCTTATACTCTTATTTTTTTTTATTCTTCAAATATTTGTATCATAACTACATTTATTTTTTAAATTTTATCGTATTACGTGTCTCACACGCAAAACGTGAGACACGATTACTAGTATATATATATATATATATATATATATAGATATGAGGTGCATGGGGTCCACAAATACAAAGTCAAAACTCAAAACATAGGACTCTTCACGATTCACATGGTTCCTTATGTCATGTTTTTTGTGATTATTTTTGTATATTTATTTTGTATCCACATTAGTACATATAAGACGTATTCACTCAATTATGCAGTAGTAATTTATGTACAACTGTTCTTTGCATTAGTTTGGCTTTTGGCACAACTAACTAGCTGGCTTCTTTCATGCGGGTTTATTCCTTTTAAAAAAATAAAGAGTATGGAGTTTTTAAAGTAAAAATCTGGTTTAAAATAAGTGAATGAAGTTTTTTATCAAATCTTTACGCGGGTTAATTGGTTTGTAAAGTCTTATGTGATTATTACCATGTAAGTCATATTGAGAGGTTTAAATTATGTTAATCCGGTGATTCTAAGACGAATATACTTGCTTATGATGAGAATTATCTGAATCTCTCTCTCCGTTATAATATTTCGAGTAAATAAGAGTAGAGATCACATGTTTATTGCAGGTATTGACGATGACAATAAACTACAGTTTACTCAAATTTATTTCTGATTTATTAATCAGAATCTTGTTATAACCCAACATAGAAGGTGTTGTTCCATATTTAAGACTTTACTATCATTAATAAAACGGGCATGTACACTAGGAAAAAAAAAGCTAAAAATTAATTATGTTCACTGTCAAAACCAAAAACACTAGTTATGTAAGGCACGTATATTCATTTTTCTTTATCAACTCAACTATAAATATCCATGATTGATTATTTTGTGAATTTAGTTATGCAATGCACGTCTATTCAATTTACTTTCAGACAGTCATTTTGAATTCATCATTGACTAATTAAGAAGATTACCCCTAAATATCATGATTATTATAAAACCGTGTTGACATACAGTAGTTCAATTTAAGTATATTAAACATATTTAGGCCCACATTGATTGCATATGCTTTTGATCACATTTAGAGTAACTTTTCAAACGGATTGCAAAATCTTAGCAAAATACTGTTCAGAGTTGGACGTTTTAGCTCATGTGGAGATCCAAACGATCCTAGAAAATATAGCGAAACTTTAGGTATTTTTTCTTGGAAGTTCGTTTGGTGTCCAAAATCGGCAAACGGTGTTGCCAACTATTTAGCTAAATTAACAAAATATAATGTAACTAACTTTAGTTCCGTGATTTTACACCAGATGTGGTCTGATATTTTAAAAAACTCGTTTTAATATCATCACTATTTTAAAAAAAGACCCCGACGCATTCACCTCTCTCTCCGTATTTTTTTAACAATAATGTTACATAAATTTTCACTCTTTACTCAACTAATTATAATTGAATCTCCTGCAAAAAAAGATGAGGAAGAAACTATTCGTTAATAATGTAATGTTTTGTACACTATAAAAAACACCCTTTTGCATTACATTATATGTGGGTGTTTGTATAGTGTAAAACAACTCCTGTTACATTAATAAATGCAAGATTAATTGTAAAATAACTACTGTTACATAAATATTAAAGGCAAATCATGCATGTACATACTCTTGACATGAATATATGTACTAATTAACTTTATTAAGTTCATCTATCGATCCTACATCAAGTACATACCATTCAAGTTTATAGTTTTATTATGGTAGTCTCATAGATAAAGAGAGCAAATAAAACTGTAAGTCCTTATTTATCTGTTGTTTTAAACAAATAAAAGGGTTTATGATTATAAAAACTAATAAATAATAAAACTGAAAAATAAACGTGTAAGCAGCAACTTCAACATTATGATTATAATATATAGCGTGTTGGTAAATGGTATAAAACTTAATTTACATTAATTAAAAATACAACCCCAAGTACGTACCTTCTAAGAAGATGACCTTATCTTAGTATTCAATATAAATAGACAGTGTTGTACCGTATTTTAAAAGTATCACATCTTCTCATTAATCTTTTTCATTCACCACACTTTCCTTATTATTCACCATTTATCTTTCTCTATCACTTTTATTCTCTTTATTTTCTGTAGCTGCTTAAAAATGCAGCTGAATTTACGTGCACTTTTGTGCATCACTGCATATTTATTTGCCATAGTAGGAGCTGAAAATCCCTACAGATTTTACGACTGGAAAGTCACTTACGGCGATATTTTCCCTCTCGGAGTCCGCCAACGGGTAATCTTTCTCTCTATGTTTTTTTTTTTCGTATAGGGTATGAACTATATATCAACTATCCATTATTTAAGAAATTTTTTAAATAAGTAAAAAAAAAAAGGTTTCACCAAAAATCTTACTGTTGTAGTATGTAATAACAAAACCTGGGCCTTATTTTGAAAAGGTAAGATAAAAGTTGGATATTACTATGTTTTTAGCAAAATCATGTAATTATATTAACTTGCAGAAAAAAATGTTATTGTAAATATTATCTCCAGCGATCCATTTTTGGTTATGCCGCTGAAAAAAAGTTTTTCTTTTAGTCAAACAGAAAGGATCTTCTGGGCAGCAATATCGCGACCATGCATGATTCATTCGGAGAATCGATAGCTAAAACTCAATACACAAAATCTATTGATTTGGCATGATACTATAATAGGAATCATTTTTTTTTCAACACAATGAGATATATTAAACAATATGCATGGAAATCTATAACTTTTTTAGGTCATTCGATATGTTTTGTTATTTTAGAAATTGACTGGTAAGTTAGATTGTTAATTGTTTATTTTTTGATGCAGGGAATTCTGATAAATGGGCAATTTCCAGGGCCAACAATTGATTCAATCACAAATGATAATATCGTGGTTAATGTTTTCAACAATTTAGATGAACCTTTCCTCATTTCCTGGTTTGTCCACTATATCCATATTATTTTGAAGTCGATATATAACTGTAGTATTTTTGTATTAATGTGGTTAAAATATTGAAAGTGAGGACAATATAAACTTACGTATATTTTGTGTCAACTCAGTGTTTTGCCAGTTGGATCACGTTAGGACTTTCTATTTTTAGTCTAGAAAATAAAGTCACTCTAATATATGCTTAAAATTGATGATGTTGTGTCTGGTAAATAAGACGTGTAATTTCATTACGAATATTTACTTTAAGAATGTAATCATGACACCTTTTATACTCTTGACATAAATACAAGATTGCATAGTATATATTTAATCGCAGTATATGCTGAAAATTGCTAACAAAATATTTAGTTAAGAAACCAGGAAAGTACATCTCAAAATGGCATAAACTTCAAAACTATATATGGCTTTTTACAAAAAAACTATAAATCATTTATGAATAAGTACATGTTTCCATTATTCATATTCTAGTATATATTAATAATGGTATATTGTTTTTTTTAAAAATTAAACGGACCAATATATTAAAAAGATGACACACATTCTTCATCCAAAAGGACGAGAACCATAAAATTACAAGCGAGCTAAACAAAACGCGACTAGTTACCCACAAATTTAGGGCTTAATCGCCAATTACTAAATATGAATATCTATGTCAACGAGAGTTAAAAAACTTTCAAACTTATTTAAGCTATTAGTAACATAAGATACGATTAATTTAAAAATCACGTATTTTCATACATATTCAAATTTAGCTTTCCTTCAAAATCCAAGAATAGTATATTGTTAGTTAAATAGGTAAGCGGTGGTCTTAAAATGAATAGTTGACATTTAGTAACAAAATAATTATAAAATACACGTGAGCTGGATATATTCTAAATTTGGAGTCGGTGCATCGGTGGTGTGAAATGTGAAAGTTAGGGAAGCATGTGCATTTTGTGTGTGATAATAAGAATAATCCATAGAGATATTTAATAATTATTAGGTGATATTTGTGTTAAATATTATTTAATTTCATTACAAAGCTAGCATTGTCAATAAACGAATATATATGCTACTGCATATTAATTACTACTACATGTTACGTAAATTTATACACTTGGTTAAGTACAAAGTTAGATTTGGACACTCTTACTGATTATTTATTTTGTTGATATACAATTTTTGTTATAACCTTTAATCTGGAACCAAACTAACACAGCAAAATTTATGTACAAGGCATTGCCAATTAAACGAAATCTGTCACCTATATATGTTGACAAAATAAAATGGTGATCATTGATTTGTCTTGTATAATAGCATCTTATTTGGAGTAAAAATTTAAGTCACATGTCGACTTACATTCAGCAATCGAATATCTGACAAATATACAATAGCAAAATTACCATTTCTTTTATATTAAAGGTATAGCAATATTGAGCAAGAAGTACCCCTATAGAGATGCACCAAATTTCTTATTTGACACTTAAATCTAGATAACCAATTATAGTTTTAGTCTTAATAGACATGATATTATTTCATAAGTATGTAACCCGATTATTATATAAGCCAATCTTTGTTTAAAAGGGATATCATTGATTATTGTAAATGTTTGCTGAATATGGCAAATTAAATCTTAATTAAATTATAGGAATGGAATCCAGCAGAGGAAGAATTCCTACGTAGACGGTGTTTACGGGACAACATGCCCTATTCCCCCAGGGAAGAACTATACATATAATTTCCAAATGAAGGATCAAATTGGTAGCTATTATTATTTTCCTTCGCTCGGATTTCAAAAGGCCGCAGGAGCTTTTGGAGGAATTAAAATCCTTAGTCGCCCTCAGATTCCTGTCCCTTTCCCACCCCCTACTGGTGATTTCACCATCTTGATTGGTGATTGGTATAAAAAAAGCCACAAGGTAATCAACCCATTGTTGTAGTCTTATAGATAAAATAATAATAATAATAATATAACGCTTCTACCGAATAGCTTAAATGTATATTTGTCAAGATCATGTATCTCAATCTGGTATTGTTGATATACAGGATTTGCAGAGAATTCTTGATAGTGGCAAAAGACTACCATCTCCTGACGGAGTCTTAATTAATGGCCGTGGACAAAACGGGTATTTCTTGACATTTCAACCAGGTGATTATTATTTTTTACTTGGATCATAATTATCTTAGTTTATATACTCCAGAAAATAGCATTCGGTTTAATCACATTTTCCCACCAGCCGCAGACTATTTGACAAGATTATATATTCCTCGTCACATCTTCAGCTTGTATTTGCATAGTTATAAGCTGCATTTCATAGTTTTTCTTTTAAAAATTTCAAATAAACCTTGATCTGGTCATGTTTGACATCGATATTGATTGATATATGTACATTTAGTCAATAACAAGGAAAAACTTGTAGCCACATCAATTTAAATTTCAAAAATTAAGCTTTCGTTTTCCAAAGTGTTTATAATCCAGCAAAAAGAACATTTTGTGACAGGAGCTTGATACTGTACAATAATTGGGAGCCATACATTAAAAATCTCTGGAAATTTTCTTACTTTCTCACCCTTTACTTGCACCAGTCTAAGAATATTTTTGTTCGCTTTGGTCACACAGGGAAAACTTACAGGCTCAGAATATCCAACGTGGGATTACAAAACTCACTCAACTTCAGGATCCAAGGCCATAAGGAGCTAAAACTCGTTGAGGTCGAAGGGACGCACACTCTACAAAGCATATACGATTCATTAGACGTACACGTAGGACAATCTTATTCTGTGCTCGTAACAGCAAATCAAATACCTCAAGACTATTATATAGTGGTATCAACTCGTTTTACCTCACCGGTTTTAACGACTACGGGTACTCTTCACTATAGTAATTCTAATAAAAAGGCTTCTGGGGTGCTCCCGTGGGTCCCTAACCAAGTTGATTGGTCATTAAGACAGGCTCGCTCTATCAGGTAATTTCTGTAGGTTGATGACCATTTTTAATTTTCGTTACCATGGATCAATTCTATGTACTTTGTTAATGTTAAACATCGGGTTAAAAGCTCTTTTGTTTTGAACCAAAATATCGGGATCGCCTCTTCAAGCCTCAAGCATTTACTTTTTGGAAATCACATAATTGATCCTGCATGAAAACAGATAGTGTAAAAATTACGCTTATGATTAAGCGATGTCAAGAGAAACATAAGAATTATATCAAGTTCTTAAGTTTGTATTTATTTTTCATTTTTTCAGGACTAATCTCACAGCAAGTGGACCAAGGCCTAATCCACAAGGATCATACCACTATGGTATGATAAATATCACTAGAACCATCAAGCTACAAAACTCTGCTGGCCAAGTCAACGGCAAACAGAGATACGGAGTAAATAGCGTATCATTTAAGCCATCAGATACCCCTTTAAAGCTGGCTGATTTTTTTAAAATCAGTGGAGTTTATCGCGAAAATAGCATATCTTATAATCCCACTGGTGGAAGTTTATACATGGATACTTCTGTTATGCGTGTCGATTACAGAACTTTTATTCAAGTTGTTTTCGAAAACAAAGAGGATATTATTCAGAGCTGGCACCTTGATGGATTTTCCTTCTTTGTTGTTGGGTAAGCAAATATCAGAAATACATAAACAGAAATAGTATTAAGGAAAATCTTTACTTAGAATTCTACGCATATTGCTTAGGGGTTGCTGATCCGCAGAACAATATTTTTTAAAATGTCAAACAAATTTTTGTAAGAGGAACTTTAATTTAAAACTGCACAAGGACCAACTACCAACAAAGAAATCTATGTACAAGTCTGATGACAATTTTGACTAAATTCCATTATTTTACACAAATTAGTAAATGATGAGACAAGTAGTGCATCTTCTTTGTGTCGTGTTAGCTATCTATTTTGGTCATTCTAATTGTGTAATAATATTTAATAATGCAGGATGGATGGAGGGGTTTGGTCACCAGCTAGTAAGAAGGTGTATAATCTCCGAGATGCTGTTTCACGTTCAACAGTTCAGGTTAGCTGACAAAATAACTCAATTTCATTATAGTTATACCTTTTTATTTTTTCAAAATTGTACGTTCTTTGGACAAGTTTCATGAAATGTCGTGAATGTGGAAAGAAACGTCTTGGGTTGTGTGAAGATCTCTTTTTACGAAAAAGATATATGATGTAATTGTAACGGACATGGTTATTCGAATCTAAAATGTTGATTTTGCCCATACAGGTTTATCCCAAATCATGGACAGCTATCTATATAGCTCTTGACAACGTGGGAATGTGGAATTTTAGATCCGAGTTCTGGGCACGACAATATCTCGGACAACAATTTTACTTGAAAGTTTTTACTACATCAACTTCTTTGAGGGATGAGTACCCGATTCCCAAACATGCACTTCTATGTGGCAGGGCCAAAGGTCGCCAGACACGTTCCCTTTAAGCATAACATATACTGATATACAAAAACCGGACCTAATAGGGTCGAGAGGTTTTCCGAGTTGACCTTTTTATTTTGCTGTAATTTTATTATTAGGTGTTGCTTAAGCTTCACTGGTATATGAGGAACATGAATCAATATCAGTAGGGTATAAATGACCTTATCTCGAGGTCATATTCTTTGTATCGTTGTTGAATCTGTAATCCTGAATTATTTCATTTCCATTTATATATTTAATTTGTGTTCTGTTTTCGAAGAAATTTCTTCTGTTTGGGTGACTGGGTTTGAACATATCTCTTGAACATTTTGCTTACTTCATATCCATCTGATTAGGAGCTAGACCATCAATTAGAAAATGTTAAAAACATATCCTCGACTCGCCTTCAAAATAATCCGAGTCCGTGGTACAATTACTATGAGCAACATAACCTATTACGTAGTACTCTAGAAAATCGTTGAATCATCGGTACAAGAGTTGATTTTTTTTTTTGGGTTTTGATAGTCATTCAGTTAATGTCCTCAGGACTTCCAAGCATTTAAAATTCTGCATATACTATTCGCACAGCTAATTTTAGGTTCTATGAACAATTTTCATACATAAAATATTGTATTAGGTGTAAAGAAAAATAACTTGATGTTGCTTTTGTAATTTATGGTTAAAAGTATAAATGCCTGCTTTTGTAGTAATATTTTGCTCGAATTCATGAGGGCTTTGGCTTTTAAGACTTATGTTTACCGAATCCCATTAGTATGTTAAAGGAGACGAATCATAATTACTCAAAAAAAAGATCCTGCTATCAAAATATCAAACCATTTCAGGTGAAAATATAAACTTAATGGTGTACTTGATCTTTAATAAATAAATAAAAACTGTGTACACAACACTTGATTATCAAATACAAATTCTGGACAAAAGTAAAACTCGTAATTGACAATCATGTTGAAGTGTAATGTCAAACCTGCTGGGAATTAAGCAGTGTTTGAACAAAAATTGACTGAAAAGAGAAAAACCATTGAAAAAAAATGTCCATGCGAATTAAACTTCTTTATTACTGCTTGGCAGTTAGCAACATCTAATCAAATCCAAGATGCACCAACCATTTTAGCCATAAAGCTGTAACGATCTGCAGCTTCATCAATCTGCAACAAATAATTATGGCAAATAAATAAAAGAGCAAATACATAATAAAACCAGTCATTTTTTCCAGGAAAATATGCATCAGATTATCATGTAGACTAACAGATATCGAAGTATCATCATTTTGATTTTCCCAAAATTACAGAAAGTCAATATCACATATTGAAATACTGTATAAATTAGGATGTGACTTACCACTTTCTGAGTCGGTCGCCCAGCTCCATGACCCGCTTTGCAATCAATACGACCTATGATTGGATTTGTTTGTGGGCTATTATCCAAACTTGTGCATAGAACGTATTGCATTGTCTGGGAACATAAAAAAAGAAAAAAACATCAAGGACTAGTGAGTGAAAACATTCATACATTAATACCGTTAATTAAACGCATTACTAAGACTTAACAATGGCATCAACCTAAGGATGTATAATTATTAATTTATGCACCGTTAGAAAAAATTAACAGTCATTCTCATAGACGTGGCATCAAAAATTGTAACTTTAAAAAGGTTTATGCTTTTTTATGATCCTAAAGTTTTAGAGACATACCGCCAACAATTTCAGTGAGTGTAAGGGCACAACACGGTCATCATGGTCGGCTGTCAATAGCATTGTGGATGGGTATTGAGAATATTGGTCGGACGATGTTTCCCATGGTTTCTTCACATTATGTAACGGCGAATATCTGAAAAGAAAATTTAATTTAGTCGTGAATCATATAGGCTAAAAACAATCAATAGCGGGAAATTCACGTCCTCATAAACCAAAAATAAACTGTACCGAACTAATGAATACACAAGGACATCCTTATGTAAGAATCCCCTTCAATTATCATTGACAAGGACAAATAAACAAGAAGGAAAAAAAGTGGTATTTAGTGGATGGATATTTGACATTTCCACAACATACTTTTGTTTTTCAAATATCTAAGTAACAATATTCAAGGAAAACCAACTGTCCCTGAGAGCCTTCTAGCACTATTAGATAGCAGTGAAGCTAAAGTCTATATGACTCAAAAATAATTGTTAAGTGGCATAAACTAGCAGAATATTAATTAGAAAAGATCAACAAAAGCAGCGGACTTTTGGAGGTAAGTTTCGAGGAACATCAATAACAAAAAAACTACCCGAAAAGATGATTTGCAAATTGGAACCTCATAGTTGATAAACGACAGAATATGAAAATTAGCACAAAGTAATTTTTCATATGAACAAGATTACTCACTTGATTAGCCATTGAAACTCCTCTTCTTTCTCCGAGCAACCATAATCAGAAGTCCATGCATGACCTGAATAAAACATAAGGCCATAACATTTACGCTAATAGCTCAAGAAGTGAGAAGAACTGAATACACATATATACATATACATGAATTTGCTATCTGCATGACTGACCGATTGTGAACTTGTGAAACCTGAGCATATCCATAACCCCAACATGAGCTAGAGCACATCCAAAAAGATCAGGTCTCTGTTACCACAAAATTTTAATAGTTAAAAGTTGTAAAACACAAAAAAGAACAGTATTGAGTTTTTGTCCACAACATGGATGTAGCATTTTCCCCTCAACTGTCCCTTGATAAAATGAGAAATCAATATTTCTTACGCACCCTACATATGAATCCTCAGTTTTACGGTAGCATATTATAGAGCTTGTCTGTTGCAGCAAGAAGCTGGGTTTTTGAGTTTTCTAGAAAAGAAACATCCAGCCTAAAACTCCTTCAGGCCAATTTTTTTTTAAAGCAGACCAGCTTTAAAGCAAGAAAACCAAAAAATTATGATCATAAAAACTGGAACCAAACAAGGACTATCCATCACATGCCAAAGAACCAAACTCAAACAAAAGAATAAGCAATTTAGTCGAAAAATATGAATCTCTCTCTACCTGATTTATGCAAGCACCAATAAGAAGCCCACCATTACTTCCCCCTTCAATACACAATTTTGTTGGCTTGGTGTAGCCTTTAGATATAAGAAATTCAGCAGAAGAAATAAAGTCATCGAAACAATTTTGCTTTTTTGCAAGAGAACCAGCTTTATGCCATTCCTCGCCATACTCACCCCCTCCTCGAATATTTGCTATACAGAAAATTGAACCTAAATGTTTCGAAAGAACAACTCGTCCAACGCTAAAATATGGAGTTATGCTAATGTTGAATCCACCATAAGCGTATAACAGACAAGGGTTTGATCCGTCCATAATAATACCCTTTCTAGCCACTATGAATAACGGGATCTTGGTTCCATCCTTGCTAGGCGCAAAAACCTGGGGATAAGAAACTCAATCAATAAGACAATAAAGTTTGTCATCTTGGCAAAAAGAAACTCAATCATAAGCTACATGTGCTAATTAAGGGGAAGTGTGTTGTTGTACACCAATATACCACCTTTTAGCTATCACTTCCAATTAATTTTTTTATGAATTTAAACACCAATCTGCACAAAATCGAAATTCGTACACTAGCCTATCAAATTTCACAATGTATACATCAATTCACCCAAAGTTTCGTAATTAGTACAACAACCTATCAAAACTCATAATTTGCGTTTTAGTTTAAATTTCAACATTGGTGTATTAAATGTTTGATTTTATAAATCAGTGCTTAAGACATCGACAGGGTCCAAAAATTGTACATAATTAATGTTTTTTTGTTGGAATTTTGACTGTAGTGTCTTAAATGTTTGATTTATGTAGACTAGTGTCTAACATGTAATATTTAATAATATAATGTACTAATAGTTACAAAATGTAGGTATTTCCCCGGTAAATAACAAGCATTCCCTATAACTCCCTAGTCTATAGATTGGAGAATAAGTATACCTGATTCACATTAAATTCTGAACGATCAAACCCTGGAACCACAATTTCTCTGAATATCTTCATATCTGGAATACCACTATCCATATCGCACTGGTATACGATACCCGGTGTAAGGAAACTAGTAAATCCAAAGAAAAATACATCATCTTCGCGCCTAGCAGAAATATCAGAAACTGAGCCAATTTCAATGGGTACATTGTGCAAAAGTGCCCCGTCTTTTAGATCTCTGATCTGTAGTACATATTTTACGTCGCTTAAATAACTCACTAAAATCTTATTGATATTTATAGCAACAGCGGATTCAAGCACGTCTTTTTCAGCTTCCGGTACTATATCGGTCCACACACTTGGTTCCTTGAGATCTACTCGGACAAGCTTATATTTTGAAGCATCTTTATTAGTTAGGAAAGTGAATTCCGTGCTGTCATTCGCCACATAATCATATTGCGCATCAAATTTATCAATAAGCTTTATAAACGGAAGCATGTTTGTACTTCCTTTGTAACCATTTAACCCATTGGTCAGCTCAGAAATATCACAGTAATAAAGTTTATTTACTGGATCACAACCTTCCGCAATGGACAAAAGAATATACTGCATAAAAGTAAATTATTGTTAAAACTAAAGGATTCAACACGAATGAGAGCAATAGTCAAGAACGCAGCAAATTAAAGGGAAAATAATAATTTTATAAACCAACCAATCACTTTTAACAATTAATTAATCATATTATAGAAATTCATAATTTATACACCAAATAACACAAAACGAAACACTATCACGGGTACCTTTCATCTCAAAAGCACTAGTAGTCTAGTATATATATATATATTAAGTGTTAGGCATGCTGATGTACAAAGCACCAATCTACAGAAGATCGAGCAGTTAGTACATGAATATAAATTCAACTTTGAAGCACTCTAAATTCTGATAGGCTGGTGTACAATTTATCCGATTTTGCAAAGATTGATATCTAAATTGTGAATAGGTAGGTTAATTAATTTTTTGATTTTGTGTCAATGTGGGTGAAATTTTGTATTTTTATAAGTTGTGAACCAAAGTGATACTTGCCAGTTATCACAAATTAAATTAGCACTAAAATCTTAGTGTTGTAAGATTAAAAGTTAAAACGATACCCCAGAACTGATATTTGTGTCTTTTTGCATAAGAAAGGCTACAAAAGGTAAAACTTTTATTGTTACACATTTAGCAAATAATATAGACCACTACCTTCCCATCATCGGTTACATAAGCACCATTAGTACACTTAGGATTTTCCGGATCTTTCCAACATAATATATCTTCAGATTGATCCGTACCCAGGAAATGATAGTACACCTCATGGTTGAAATTAGCGTTTGTCTCAGTCCCAGCATCTATCGTTTCACCCTTCCTGTTGACAAAAGCAATTGCATCACTGAATTATTCCTTTGCAACTTAATTAACACAGAACGAAACTAAACAGATAAAAAGCTGTATGAAGGAACCAGTTAAAAACCAACACAAATAACACTGGTCACATTTACATTATGCAATGGCAAGGGAAATTGATTGATAAAATTATGCGTGTGAATTTTGACGAAACTAACACTTCCAGAGTTCCATAGATATATGTTAAAATTCACAAAAGCTTATAATTTCTCACGGACGAACGTCTTTTTCTGAATCCGGCAAAATATGCATTTTGACGACGTAAATTCTAATCCATTATTCAAGTCTTATGATAAAGTACTCTTGTTCCTTTTTTTCCCTGATAGTTTCAAAATGTAGTCATAGGTCATTCCCTTACGAACTTTCTTAGGATGTAGTTGCTAGAAAGCAAAAGAATCAAATAAAGTCTTGACAACCTAATTGGATAACCAATGAGGTGAGAACATAGAGATTTTGCGTGTGTGTCTGTGTGTGTGTGTGTGGTGGTGGTGGGGGGGATTGTCGGTAACTTATAGAGCTTCTCCTCCCATCCACTTATATGATAAGTGCTTTCCCGAAACTAGTAACACTAGAGGAGAAAAAGAAGGTCACTATGTCCACTTAACATATACGCCTAGATGTCAATATAAAAATAAAAGTAATTATCTTGTAAGTTCAACCTAAATCCGTTGTCTTGTACTTACTCAGGGGTCGGGTAACGACTGTAGAGAAAACCTTTGTTATCGTGTGTCCAGCTTATGGAAGAAAATTTAACCTGCAAACACAGACGATGTTATTAAATATAAAAAGACCCATACATTAATATTTACGTGTTTAACCCATGTAAAGTTTGATACTAACCCATGATAAAGTATCAGGCTCAACTCTTTTGTCCTCAATTCGCATGATTTTGATAGTTACCCAATCACTTCCACTGGAACTAAGTGCATAAGCTAAGTATTTAGCATCTTCACTAACAGAATAAGTACTAAGGGCAACAGTCCCATCTTTGCTAAGTCCATTTGGATCAAGCAAAACCTCGCCTTCCCCATCCACTTTATCCTGAAATATATACAAAAGTACAAAGACATGACTAATGAACAATGAAACTGCATACCAATAACATTTTACACACACAGTACACGTATATAAAGACGTCTTCAGTATCACCGTTAAACATTTATTAGAATTCAGCATCATATTGTCTAAGCACCACATTACAGCATGTCCACACCAAATCATACAACAGTTTGGTATTATGGTACATTACATAAATCTTAAAACTATTCTCCACACTCAGACGTCCAAATATTCCGAAACAGACTTTAAACTAGACCCTTTCAGTACGAACCAGTTTTATATGATAAATTTCTATCTGCATACCTACATAAAAGCATTTGATGGCTTTGGTGCTCTACTATTGCATGATTAGATGTCAAGATGAAGGCATAATTGGCGGTTAATGATGTTATGTATAAAAACTTGGGAGGCATGAAGTCACTAAAGACAATGGGGAAATTTTAACGTAGTTGTATGACGGAACATGTAATAGTCCAACGTAGTTGACCCATACATGCAGAGCATGGTTGATACAGTTTAACAACTCAAGCATAAACATAGATTGCAGAATGCTAATGGATTTATGCAGGAGTAGTGCTAGAGATACAAGTTTATTTGTCAAAGTCACAGGAAAAAGGCCGTTTGTGACAGTGTCTGGTTTTTATCCTGATCACAATGCTATAAAATGAGACATGTACGTTAATTATATACCTGGCATTTATGTTAAAAGTGTACCATAAGAACTAAACAAAGAACAAAATTAGCAAATAGATAAATAAATAAAAACTATTCCAAGAAAAAACCTGCATATACAACACATCCTGCGCTTGAAGACCGGTATTATAGAAATAAAAATATTTATCCCCTCGTCGAAACGGCGCCTGATAACGAGGATGATCGAAAAGCTCCGTAATCTTCTCTCTCAGCTTATTCCTCGTCTCACATTTCTCGAGAACCGATTCTGCTAATTTCACTTGCTTGTCAACAAACTCCTTTGTCTCTTCTGAATCTGGATCCTCAAGCCTAAATTAAATTTAAAAAAAAATACAGAGGGGGATTCTAATTAATTACAATAGTCTAGACTTGTTAAACAAAAAAGACTACATGCTAATCTGTTCTTCATTATTCAATAGTGGAAATAACAAAATAAGCACACTGTGTCCTAATACTGTAACATTGGTCTCGGCTCGTAATGCGTTTAGCAATACTCTCATGTAATTGAAAATTTAACTTTCTAGTTAATCATAAACCCACAGTATACAACACCAGCTCCCACTCTCTCTCACAACTCATCCTCGGAGTTGTATATCGTCAAATTATATGTTATACAGCCAAAAAAGATATGATCTTGGAAATAACTCTCTCTTGAATATGCAGAAATACTATTGGTAAAGATCCACTTTTTTCCAAAGATTCTTCTTTTTCAGTTCTAATTCTATATTCTATTCAATTTCATTCTCAAAATGGATACTGATAAGTAATAACTGACAACTATTCCTTCTAGAGTAGTAGTAACACATTAGTGAATTAAAACCCAAACCATAGTGTAACTAATTACTACTTGGGTATATAATATACACATAACTGCCAAAAAATAAATATGATTTTGAAAACAATTATCTCTTGTATATGCAGAAACACAATTGGTAAAAGATCCCCTTTTTTTTCCGAAAGATTCTTCTTTTTCAGTCCTAATACTATTTCATTTTCCAAACATACTGATATAAGTACTTAATAAGTGACAATTATCCGTTTCATAGTAGTAATACTAACACATTAATGTATAAAAACACAAATCTTAATGGAATTAATTAGTACCAGGGGTATTAAACATTATTCTCTAATCTTTTATGTTATCAAGTGAAAAAGATAGAACAATGTATTGAGTTATAATATGTATTTTGCTAACTTAACACAAATGGGTATCTGGGTATATTTTATATTTATTTTTAAATAATAGTAGTAAATAAAAAAAGAAAAGAAAGAGGAAGTAAGCATCTAAGCCCAAAATCATTAGAATAGAAATAGTAACAAATTAAAGTAATCAAAACACAAATCATAGTTAGTTAGTGTAACCAATTATCTAATACTATTGTTCTCTAATCTTTTTATGTTATTCAAGTGAAAGATAATAACAATGTGTATATTCCTAATTTCACATAAATTGGTAACTGGGTTTGTTTTTATTTTTTTCATAATAATAAAATAATAAAATAAGAAAAGAGAGTTGGGGGTTAAATTACCATCTGTAAGGATCAGAGATAAGGGTACCATGGTAATTATCCACTACCGTCTCGTCTCTCCGAACCACCGGATACTTTAGCTTCTCCGTCACATAACCCATTTATATATTTATATTTATATATATATATAGATATAGATATATATATATATATATAGAGAGAGAGAGAGAGAGTTGGGAGGGATGAGTTTTGAGCTTCTGTGGTTTTGTTTTACAATATATATATATATATATTTATTTATTTATGTTTATTGTAGTAAATAAATAATATTGGTCTTATTTGGAAAATATAAAAAGTAAATGCTCTTACTTTTACTTTTATTTACTACAAATGAAAAGCCTAATAATTGCCCCCCATGCATGGGTTCCCATGCATGAATTTATTTATTATAGTAATACATTTATAATATTTTCTTAATTAAGTAAATCAAATACATATAAATGGTAATGTTATCAACTCGATTATACAAATATATTTAATGCTTAAACGATACTCTGATGTCACTCGTTAGCAAAACCGTACTAAAAATAAATTATTTTATGTAGTATTGTAGAAAATTATTAATTTGTGAAATTCAGCGAAGATCAGACGAAAGATAAGTTGAATATAAAATTTATTAGAATGGAAAATGTAAATTTATATACATTCCAATATATTTATTTTTATTTTAATAGTTAGGATAATAAAAATATACAAGATTATAAATTATTTGATAAGATTAGATTAGACCAATAACTAAGTCACGGTTTATATGTTTAAGTAACTTGGAATATATATCATGTTAGGACTAATTCTTTCAATATCATCTCTCCTAGTATTTCAATATCATCATATTTGCCCCATAACAAAGTATTTGATGATTATAATTTTATACTGATTAAATTAACATTCGCATAGGAATGTAATGCAAAGTTGTGTCGAGAGTATGAAAACTAGAACAAATATGAACCTACTTTCAAAGAAATTTGACGATAATTAGCACTAAGGTGAAGCTCAATGCTAGTTTATTTTATTCTTTGTGGTTTATATTAGAATCCATATTCCTTCACCATTAAAAGGCCTCATAATGGTAAGAATGAATATCTATTTATAAACCACAGGCTCGATTATTATCTAGACGATGTGGGATAATTACTCTAACACTCCCCCTCGCTCGTGACCAGACATTTCAAGGGTTCTACGAGCGGATATATTAAATGGGTGGAGGTGAGTCCAATATCGCTAGGCCCGCTCTGATACCATATTAGAATCCATATTACTTCACCATTAAAAAGGCCTCATAATGGTAAGGATGAATATCTCTTTATAAACCATATGCTCGATTATTATCTAGACGATGTGGGATAATTACTCTAACAGTTTAATCATCACACAAACATGTTAATTCTAAAACATTGTAATTACCGATCACCTAAAATAAGAAGTTTTCATTAGGCAAAAAACTAAGCGCTAATACGAGTTATTGCGATTGTGTGAATACGCTCACTAGCTAATTTCACGATGAAAAGCTTATGACAGGAATTAATTTTTTTTCTTAGATCATACTTGTGTCTTTCCAGAAATAAAAGTAGTTTCAATGCTGAGAAAAAGAGTCTTAATTTTCCAATATTTCTTAAGACTATCTTTGGAGTAGGGTACATTACATATAGAGAGAAATGAGGATGAATTGAAGTGCATAATTCTATAATTTCATTATTAATTGTCTGTATTATTGAAAAAATCATTGCAAGTTGTACCATTCAATCCATAATAATATACTACTGAAACTGCTCATAGTCTCATTTCCCACTATATTTATTAAATAATCTACCACTACGCTAGCTTATCGTCTCATACTCACTCGTTCCCATGCATGCAATTGGGAACATTAATCACATTATTTATTTCTGTCAAAACCGTTTCTTGATCATACGACGAACATCTTTTTATTGATCTGAATGCAGTCAAATATTCCCACGTCAGAGTGTACATTTTTTTATTTTTTTTAATAGGGAATATAATAACTTTTGTTTTTATTGTATATTTTCCAAATTTC
This sequence comes from Primula veris, assembly GCA_963682055.1. Lineage (NCBI taxonomy): Eukaryota > Viridiplantae > Streptophyta > Magnoliopsida > Ericales > Primulaceae > Primula > Primula veris. The sequence continues at coordinate 36,945,826 of OY821743.1, read as the reverse complement.
TCACTTATGCCAGAATTTTCAGTTACCAAATTACAACAATTAAATTACTAGCTTTTTTTTAGAGTCACACACACCTGTTTTTTTTTTTCTTTCAAAAGTTAGCTTTATAATGATGTGTCAATCATTATAATTAACTTCTTTTTCTTAACCAAAAATTTATCGTATGGGTTTGAAAGTCATAGCCAGACAATGGTTTTATTTGACCTTGAAAGTGTGGTAGTTATGTTAATCATTCCACTAATTAATTAGTTTGAAATCTCTATGCATTGTTTCATTTTGTTTTGTTGTAAGATACTCCATATGTTACGTTATTATTTATACCAAACAATACAAACAACTTATGAAAGTTAAAAGTACTTATTAATCAAACTTTTTTTTTCTTCTTGAAGTGCTTTTTAGAAGTCACTTTTACAACAATACTTCTATAAACTGTACTTTCCAAAAGCACTTTGTTTTCAAACGCCCCGCAAATATAGAATATGATAATTAGCACAAAAGTGGAGCTCAGTGTTAATTTAGTTTATTCTTGTGTGGTTTAATCACCAGACAAACATGTCAGTTCTAAAGCATTGTAATTATCAATCATCTAAATAGAGTTTTCATTAGCAAATATATTCAATCTAATCTTACTTAGCTTATTGTTACTTCTATATGAAAGGGTAATCATGGATACGCTCACTGATTGTTACACAAAGATAAGTTATTGCGATTGTACGTATGAATACGCTCACTGATTTGACGATGAAAAGCTTAGAACTGGGACTTTATTTTTTGGCGTAAATCATTTCCACTTGCGTCTTTCGAAGAAATAAAGAATAGTTTGAATGCTAAGAAAAAGAGTCTTAATTTTCAAATTAATTAGTAAAAGAAAAACCTGCTCCAATTTTGAGAGGAAATGATCGATGTTCATACGAATTAACTCTAGCTTTCTAGTGCCTTGTTTAAGATTGAAGCAAGAAAAGAAGGATGATAGAGCTTTTTGTAAAGCCTTGTTATAAAAATCAGTAAAGAGAGAGACTACTGATCAGATAAGCTATAAACTATTAAATTTTGTTACTTCTAATTTATCTTTAAGCTTGAGGCAATGAGACAGCTAGTGAGGTACTAACCGAGGCGCGACAATTGCTGGTTGAAAACTATTTCCAAATTAAACCTCCTCTTCGGCCTGAGTTCGCTTGGGTCTTAGAGAATTTCTGGAAGGACTCCGTCCCTTTAAGACCTACAATCTCAGTTTCAAATTTAATTAATCCATTGGTGCTTTTTACAATGTTCTTAGTTCCTATTTTGTGCTTTTGTTCAAATTGTGGTCGTGTTAATTAAATGTTGGCATTGATGAGTTAAAGCAATTGCAGCATGTTGCATTCTGTTACAATGTGGGTTGCTCATTGAGGATTTCTCAAACATAAAAATGGAAAACAAAAATGAAAATCTTTGATTAAAACAGATATATAATACATTTTTATAATGACACTGAATCACAAGTACATACTCACATAAAGGCCACTAAACATATGCAGATCCACACTTTCAATATTGGTACAGGCTCACATAATCCAAAAAGAAATGGTATCAACGAAGTAGTCTGATAAACCACCATCAACAAAATTGAAACACAATAGGATTGTAAAACCGAGGTTCTACCACTGCTGAAATATGCAGTATAAGTTTTTTCTTTCCAATTTAGCCTGCAAGGGTAGTCCAAGTTGATGGTAATCTACTTGAAGATAAACTAGGCATGTTTCGTACATTAACATCATGCGACAACATGCGATACTCAATATCTAAATCTTTAAATATTTTGATCATTTCTTCGACAAGGAAGGCTCTACGGACCCATCTCTCCCCCATATCCTGGAAATTCATACGGTGACAGAGCCATACAGATATCGACAGCTTATTCATGTCTTCTACATCTCTTAAGACTATCATTGGATCCGGGTACCAATGGTCCGTTTTCTTGTCCACGTAACTGAAATTCGTAGCCATAAAAGATTAATACTATAATTTTGAGAATTATCGAGTATAAATTCACACTCTAGTGGTAAAAGTAACAATAATCAATATGGTGCTTTAACGACGGAAAATATGAATTCTTTTTAGAAACTTCTACAATTTTCACATACTCAACATGATACCATTTTTCGGGTTCTGGTATACTAGTTTGTTTTACTTTTCAAAAGGAAAAGCACTTTCCAATACGATTCAAAAAAATAACTTAGGTTCTTTTCTTGGTCCTTGCGATATAGGGCTCGTTTGGTTACTACTAGAAGCAAAGCCTACCAGAACCGAGAGAAAGAAATCCTAGAGAAAAAAAAGGATACTTACTTTGTTATTTTCTCTTTCATCTGAGCAATCTTTTCCAAAGGGGTAGCAACATGGACACAGAAATCGACGGCGTCTCCCATATCTGGACTACGATAGTAATTGCTGATGGGCTTTGTAGCTAAGACACTGTTCGGATATATGATCTTTAGGTTGTCAAACTTCAGAAAAACCGTCGTTAGTATATTCATCTCTTCAACAACCATCTGAGGGAAAAAAGAGGATAACAAATTAGAAGAACAACCAGTCACCGATGGAAGACTCAATTGCCATTTAGACACAAGATATTGGTTTAACATTTAGTGGTATTCTAATGGAGTGATTTGTATTGGCATATTGTTTAGCAAACGAAGGTGATCCAGGTTAGGCCATTAAGGAATGCGTAGTATATACGGTTAAATAGGAATGAAAGGTTGCAGCTAAGAATAATTCAGAAATTAACACGTCCAAGTAGTACTTAATGGAATTGCGCAATATATATAGTTACAGGCTTACATCTATAGTACCTGAACTTCGTCTATTTCAACACGATCTCCCACATCATATGGGTGCATTACGAACAGAAAAATAATAGCTTCGAAAGTCGTTTTGCATGTATTTCCAAACATAAATGCCACCAAAAGAAGCTGGGAGCCCAAAAAGACGAAGAAATGTGTGGTCGCAATTTTGAGTATAAGAAGCCATATCACCAATATTATGAGTCCCACAGCAACATTTATCATTTGATGTAATTTGTTGACAGCAGTGTTTGTATCGTTGAGCGACAATGCTAACGCTCTACGTTCTCTGAAAACATTGACCTGTGCAAATTGGAAAAAGATTTAACTTGACTGATCACTGATCTAAAGATTTAATCTTCCAAATGAATATTATGTTAATTTGATGAATCACCATGGGAAAAAATAATTTGTTATAAGTATAATTTTAAATTATTTAACAAAAACACATGTTGCATCCTTTTCAACCTTTCTTTACACTAGATTATCTAAAATATACTGTCAAATTCATTTCTCCAAACAATTCATTTCTCTGAAAACAATAAGTTATTGCCAATACATATGCGTAAAATCATTTAGGTAGTATATAATGCTAATTGTTCTTTTGAAGTAGTAACAAATTAAGACGTGATTTCTGTATGAGTAGTTTCTATATTTAAAGGCGTGAAAATTACCACCCAATTCCTGAGAACACACTTGCTAATTCCCTTGCATTCACGATCTTCTTCAATGAGACACATAGTTTTCAAAGCCTCGTCCTCTCTTAAAAACCGCATTACATCCTCAAGATACATATATCTAAACAAAAAAAAAAGGGGGAGCAACACATATATACTAAGTAGTATAATTTAACACATGCATGAGAGCAATAGAAAAGAAATTACGTTCCGCAAGAAGCATAAACACTACAAAAAAATATCACTTTACCATATCTATTGATAAACAGAGTGTCGTTAAATTTAGCAACACAAAAATGTTGCTAAATAGCGATACGCATGCTATCATCAGTTTAGCAACAAAACGTCTGATAGGAAACTAACATTTTTGTAGTGAAAACCAATTTATGAAGTTAGAAGTTAATAAAACCTTTACCCCAACCCTATAAAGTTTTAAGTTTGACCTATTTTTATACATCGGTATGTGTTTATTATGAATAAAATAAAAAATATGGTTTAAGTATAGCTTAAGCTTGTAGAGTAAGTGCCATTAGGGTTTTGTATAAAATACGTATAAAAATTGTTAGTATTTGTACACTTCCATAGTGTATATACGAAATGGGTACAGTTTTACTAACTTGTTAGAACGTTATATTAATTAGTACTCATATACAAAGTCAAAGGTGCATGATACGCTAGCTTATAAAATTTTAATCAAACCTTGGTAAGAAAAAAGAGCTAAAAACATTACTTGCACTTGGCCACTTTTGTGGAAATTTTTCTTTGGTTTTTTTTTCTTTTAATATATGGTCGTTAATCTTATTTTTCTAAGTAGTTTACAAAAGCAAATGATTTGTTAGACCAGTATTTTAATTACTAAACTTTGTATGTCAGTAAACAAAATCTAAATATGATGATATATACCTGCTTTACAAAAATAAATAAAAATAGTCCACGTCTTTCTATAAGGAACAAGACTTAGCCAAAAAAAAATGCTTACTCGCATTCGGGATTAGCCACATTGTAGAATATCGTTTTGGCCGCAGTTTTGGCCTCCGCCTCACTCGTGATATGCACTATAGACTTATCCTCCTCATTTGAGTTTTGTATTTTCTTATTAAATGCCGACAATGCTCCTACACCGACTTTATTCATAAGCCTCTTCATATTCCAAGCAGAAACATTCGTCTGATTAAGCCTATGCAAATGATCAATCGTTATACCCTCATCTACTTTCTCCTTAATCGCACCCGGAAAAAGAGGAGTTTTTACAATAGGGGTCTTATTGTCACGTCTCCCACTTCCAATCACTCTACCAGCTCGTAAACTATTTAATTTAAAATCGTCTGGAATGGTTTTTCCAGCGTTTTGGAGCTTCTCAACCTCGAACGAGAGCTTCTCATCGTCTTCTTGATCATGCTTGATCTCCATTAGTGGTGGGCCTGAGAGAACCTCGATCACGTATTGGTTGAATAACGACTCCTGTTGAGAAAGATTTATTATTTCAGTATTAAATAATGATATCTCATTTAGTCATTACTAATATTTGTGTAATTGTGTCATTTAAAAAAAATGTATAATTTCTAACAGTTGTGTCTTTTAGAGTTCCAAAAGTTGTGCCGTTTTTTGATGAGTTTATAAAATATTGTTGTACAAAAAAAAACGAATTTTGATATTTTCGTAAATTATCATTTGAATTGAGATCACCTTTTCTAGTAAAGGATTACTTTTCGGTTTTATCAATAAAATATATGAATCAATTTCGAAAATCAGTAATAGATTTTCGAATAGGGTTAGACATCCCAATTCCAAACATTAATTACCTGTATCCGGTCAAAAAAGGTGCTGACGTGGAAGGATGAGGCAAGAACGTTCACCAATATCGTTTTTAATAGCCAAATTAAAGTACCCAAAAGGAGGCTAACCCAAATTCTAGTCACAAAATGCAAAACTTTTCCATTTGCAACTCTTGCGACCTGCTTGTCCAAAATCGAATGCCAAGCCACCAGTACCAAAAAAAACCATATGCAGTTCTGAACGGCATTTCTTACACCATACACGAAGTATAAAACTCGCTTTCGTACTAAAAAATTATGTTCCACGAAGAATATGAGGATACGGATGACCCAACCAGAGACCAACTGTCCTGAGATCAAAACCAAAACCAAGAGCTCCCATTTCCATAACTTAAGTTGAAAAACTGTTTTGCTCCTAAATCGTTTAAATGATAGTGTGCAAACTAGAGCAGTTGTAATCAAGATTAAACTAAGCAATTGGAGCAAACACAGTGCACTAAATTTTATTTTTTTGTACTCATCAGGTAAATCTTCCTCAAAAAATGGATCTTCTTCGTCGATTTTGCTAAATCGACCAGATTTTAAGCGTCTAATTTGGTCAGGCTCTGGTGATAGCAGCCGAGATTTTGTCTTTGATCGAAGAAGGTTTGATTTCCTGTTGAATGAGCTGTTCCCACTACAGATTAGCACTTCCTGTCATGGAAAAACAAGTTTAAGAAAATAGATTTTATTGATACAATCTTAGGACTCGGCCACAAAGTGCATGAAATTTGAATGCATGAACTTTTCTTTTTAAAAGTAGTAGCTAGAATTATATTAAGGCGTAATAAGATTTTGGTGATTTTTAGAAACAAGATGATGATGGAAGTAAGTATTAAATCCCTAATATCTATTTAAAAATCTAAATTACCACTTTTGTAGTATTAGTATATATTTAGAGATACAGCCATTAGCCACTAAATAGTCAAAATTATCTACATATTTACCTGTTTGATATTTGGGTTAATTAAGGAAACTAGCTACTGGTAAAAATTAGCAACTCATTTAGCAAAGAACACAAATCAATACCCTTTTTTTTTATTTTCGGAAAAATATTTCCCCTAAATAAGTAAAATATCTCTATGTGAACTCAATTTCCTTACGTACGATATATGAAAACATGAACGTTTTTCCCACACATATTTTAACTAGTTATACTTTATCTTCACTTCCGACATTGAACGAGTGTTGGAGCAACGGTGGCTCGGATCAGTTGGGGTCGTTGGAGGAGTCGATAACCCATACAAATAAGAAGTCTAGTTCCGAAGCTTCAATTATTTGGTTGTGATTCACTACAACAAAAAAATTATAAAAACTACTCTTTTTAATATTTTATGTAGAAAGTAATACATCCTCCACACTTCCATTAAAGGAGTGGAAAAGCGAATCGTGATTGGGTCCTTAAAGGAGTCAAAAACTTAAATTTTATAAAGAAAACTAATCATGAGATTGATGTATATTTTAGTTTATATTAAGATTAAAAAAGTTTGCCACCTAAATTTTAAGTAATATTTATGTATACTCCAAAGTCCTCACATCTGTGTATTAATTGGTTCCAATTTAGGTAGAACTGATACTTCAGATTTTTTTTCTTCCTATAGCAACCGGTACCGGTACATCATTTTAATTACCCGGTATGAAAAATGAAGTATCGTTGACTTTTCTCTTCTTTGACCGCTTTGGTACGGTTTGGGTATGATATGGGTACGCGAGCGGTACGCCTCCGCTACTTTTTTGGTACTGCTGGAAAATTTAATTATTATTATTTTCATCAAAACTAAGTAAATGTAATTTTATCAATATAATAATATGACAGTTTTTATAATTAACAAGTATAATAAATGTAATTAAATTGTTTTAGACACTAGCTAGTTTTAAAAAATTATATTAACATTCATTAAGATCATTAGTATTTAAGCCAAAATTGTTCAAAAATATGTTAATTACGTTATTTCAAGATTGTAATTGGTAAAATGGACCGTATATATAAAAACAAATAATTTTTTTATTGACGTACTTTTGCCGTACCGTATCCAAAATTTTCAATTTTTGCCGTATTGCCATACCTGTATCGTATAGGGTACAGTACTCGTACGCGTACCCGTGGAACCTAGGTGCCAATCCACCATTATTGAATATACAAACTCTTTCTTATAGACCCTGCACTCTCGAATATGAGGTGCATGAGGTCTTATAAATGAGTAGGCCTTTGATCATATTCAGTAAGCATTAATATTAAAAAAAAAAGAAGTCATTTTCATATTTTAACATGATAATACCTCATCGTCAATTCGGAATGGGTGGTGGAGTGGAAGCAGCTCGGGATAAGGTTCGTTACGTCCGTAGCTAGGGCTTTGTGACCCTGGCGAATCGACAAACCCAAAATTATCAATCCCATTACGCGAAAAATCACACCTTGAGTCCCGCCATACTCGGTTAAGATCGTGACCTTTGATATTGAGACTCACTTCCTTCTGGTCATTCTGGGCCATCGAATCGAAAAAGATCTTCTTCTTTTTCTGGTACTAGATAGCTATGAGTGCAGTTTAATTCTTAAGTTGATTTGAAAAAGTTAAAAAGGATGAGATTTTGTGGAAGTCTTTTGATTGCTTTATACTTCATAGAAAGGTGTTTAGAAGAAACGAGTAACAAAGACAGTTAATAAGCATAGTGTGTGAAAATAGAGAGATCGATATAAAGAATGAGATTAGTACTAGTTGTGACTTGTCATATTGTAAGTGGATGAATTGATGTGCATAGATACAAAATTCAATCAGGTTGAAAGTTTGTAAAATATTTATATGTATTCTGGGTTAATTAATTAGGTCGACCCGTTTTAGTTGTTGTAATATAAAGTTCCGTCTTATAAAAAATAAAATAAAATAAATATGTTCATCATTGTCCGTATTATTGAAGCAGCTAATCAATCCAACACCACTCTCAAATCAATCCATACTACGTACGTACTGTATAGTAATGTACATACTCACTCGTTCCCAATAGGGAACATTTATGACTTTATTTATTTATTTCGTTCAAGTTTACATAAACTATATATCCTTAAATAAAAAACGTGGAAAGTGTTTCTTCCTATATATATGACAATATCTTTTTACTGGTAATTATTGATCTAAATCTAGTCAAAAGTTCCCACGACAGAGTGTCGATATTTTATTTTAAAGCTCACACAGTTAAAAGGACATAACTTTTGTTTTTATTATATCTTTTCTAATTTCCCACTTAAAAATGTCTAGCACTAGAAGAAGTATGCATGGTGTAAAATCACCATAATAATATACTTTATCCGTACTAATTTATTGTGCCACCGAAAGGAATCAAGATAATTAAGCAGGCATAATAATTGTCTTTGTATTTTATGATAAATTTATTTTTTATCCTTTTTTTTTGTGTTGGTCAATGTAAGTAATATATTGAGTGTAATAAAAATAGTTATTATTTTAGATAATTGTCCCAGTAAATTGGTACACACCAAATAAAATGGCACAGAGCATCTATTTTTAGCTCATCATCAAGTTCCATTTTGACACATATACCTGTTCCATTTTCAACAGTGATACCATAAAGCTATATTTAGCTCACAAATAATGATTATTATTATAGCAATGACTATATCAATTTACTCTTCACCTCTTTCTTTCGTTTTTATTCTCTAATAAGTCCTATATAAATTCTCCCAAACTTTTTCTACATTTGGTTTGATTTTAAAAAAGAAGAAGAAGATAAACAGAGATATGTTAGGTAGCATGCATAGTGGATTATTAAGAAATAATCTTGATATATATTGGATTGTTTAATAGGTTGAGCAAAATCTGTTGGAAAAACATGTGAAAAACATGGGTGTTTCCGAATGGTCGCTGGACCAACTTCGGGTCATTTTTACATGCGACAGCGCTAAGTTGTTTATACCATACTCAACGTGGTTGAGTAGCCCGTGTGACGAGCTTCGCAACGGTATATCGCATGACCTATTTGGAGAATGGGTGTGAATACAAAGTGGCTTCAAAGTTGGTACCTCGAAAGCTCAAATCTGGAAAATCTGAAAAACCGAAATGGTAATGGAAAACCATTTAGTATAATCCCATTGGAAGATTGAGAGTCAATTTTACAATATATATATCATACCAACCCATGTAGTCATTAAACTAACATGTCCACATACACCTAAGAGTATTAGTGTGTACCACACGCTCGCTCGTGTCTCGGGTCTCGGGTCGTGGGCGCGGGATTGGGATTTGGGGAATGTCTTGAGTCTTGGGTCTTGGGTCCAAATCCGAATAGGGAGTTTTGTATAAAATACAAAAAGAGTACCTAGAGTTTCCAGCAAGAGAAATGTCAGCAATGAATGAGATTAAATGCTGCGGTTTCAGAATTAAATTGAGCGGATTCTGTGGGTGTAACTCCCAGAATTAATGACCACAATTATGGCTGCGGTTTCTATAGAGCCTATAAAAGGCAGCCCTCCCCCTCTCATTCAAACACACCAATACACACAACCTCACAGCATAAGCATACACTTAGAGAGAGAGAACCGTACCACCAACAGCTCGACCTGTGGTTCGGTGCCGGTTTTCATACGAGCCACTCTGAGATATAAGTTGTACCTTGGGAACAAAGTCCCGAAACCAGAAACCTTTAAAGGTGGTTCGGGAAATATTGTTTAAGGGAAACTGCTCAGCAGTTGCCTCTTATTTTTATTTCCTGTTATTTATTTTTCAGTCCTTTACATTCTGTATATTTATTTTCTGTAATTTACTTTTCTGTACTGTTTCTTTTATGTATTTACTTTTCAGTACTGTTTACTTTCAATCTTTCAATTCTGTAATTTACTTTTCAGTTCTGTAATTTCCAGCATTTACAAAACCAGTCCGGCAGTTTTTTATTTGTTAAAAACCAGTCCTGCAGTTTTTTATTTGTTAAAACCAGTCCAGTTTGTTTTGTTCAAAACCAGTCCGGCAGTTTGTTAAAACCAGTCCGGCAGTTTTTTATAAACAGTCCGGCAGTTTGTTTTATTGTTAAAACAGTCCGGCAGTTTGTTTTATTGTCAAAACAGTCCGGCAGTTTGTTTTATTGTCAAAACAGTCCGGTAGTTTGTTTTATTGTCAAACCAGTCCGGCAGTTTGTTTTTGTCAAACCAGTCCAGCAGTTTGTTTTTTAATTCTGTACGAGTCAGGAATTGTAATTCATATTCCAATTGTGAGAAATAAAATTGTTATTTCCATTGCGTTCCTGTCTTCTTTATATTACTGTTCTTTCTTTTATCGTATTCGAAATAGTACCAAAACCAACAAAATCTGCTTCTATATATTTTTACATTTATTTCTCGAAACACATTGTTGTGAATCAAGTTCTAGAAAATTTTGTGCAGTACTCCGTAGATGCATGTTAACAAATAAATATCATTCTTTGAACTAAATTTTGTGCAATACTCCGTAGTTTAAAAAAGAATGTATTTTAAAAAGGGGTTGTAAAACAACAAGACAACTTTTATTTACCTATTATTCAAGTTTTCTTTTAAATAAATGTTGTGAAATTGTATTTTTTGAGTTTATACGATCTTTATTATAGATGATCTTGCTGACTGCTGGAGGGAAAAATTTGAAGACCGGATGTTTATTTTAGATGAACTCATGTGGAATAAAATTTTATAGAGAATCTGTAAAATAGAAATAACGGGTTTGATAATATAAAATAGAAATAATGGGTTTGATAATGTAAAATAGATGTGCCGTTTAGATATTCAATTGTGAATTAATGCTCTAAATAGTGCCAGGAATTTCAGTTTTCGAATTAAAGCAATGGTCCCAATTATACTTGCATGAATACTTTTATCTGGTTGCCATATATAGTTTCAGTTGGTTCCCCATTGGGATCTTAAGATCTAGACTAACTTCAATCTTGATCTTATGATTTCGCAAATACTTAAGTATGTGACGTCCTTTGGTTAAATATTACCTAATTAATTTTGTTGAAACTGTAACGTTATTTGGTTAAATATTTCCTAATCTTCTGAAACAAAGTTGAGAAGTTATATGAACTGCATGCATGCATGCATATATGAAGTGAGATCCCTAGCTAGCTACCTAGTCGTACAACTGTTTCGTCATTTCGCTTTAATATATATATATATTTGTTGCTTTCAGGAGGACTTTAGAGTAGGCTGGGCTATACATTAATCTACATGATACTATAAATATATTTTTACCATTTATTTTCAACTAAAAAATGCAGATTTTTGCCCTTCTATTTGGGGATCCTCATTCCGCTATAAGTTACTTTTGATATTATATTGAATAAAAATACGTGCGAGCCGAACTACGAATATAATTACGTTTCATACTTGTCATTGCAATGATCGAGTAGTTATTTGAAAGTTCTGTATAATTAATTTGTTCTTGAAATTTACTTGTGAAGAAGAAAAAACAAACTTTACTTCGAGTACACGTTCCTATATTTGTCCTGCTATTTTGATCATAATATTTATTAATTAATTTTTTGGTGTATCAAAAAAAAAAATAATTTAATCCCCAATTCTATTTGGTCCTCCATAGTTTTATCAATATATTGGTTTGATTCCATTTTTGAGCTAGTATTTCTTTTTTCTTTTTGTTTCCTGAGGCTGAAATACAAGTTTTCCATATCTTAATTAAAAAATTGCTTCCCAACTTAAATAAAATTAGTTTTTTATGTATAGACTAAATTAAATTTTATTTCTTATAAAAAATAACAAAAAGGAAGGTTCTGCACTAAAGTGAGAACTTTGGAATTTTTTCAGACCAAAGTTAAGTAAACAAAATTTTGGTGTATACATCTACTCAGACGAATTTCAGGTCGTCTCTAAATATTGGTCACCAAATCATAAGTATGTTAAAATGAGTGTTGGTAGATATAACTACACTCGCTTCACCCTCGCAGATTCACAATAGCAACATAGTACATGTTGCTATCCTGACTTCTTTTTTTTTTGTATTGTGTCGTTTATATAGTATACTAAATCCTCGCATATTGTATACTACCAAAATTAGTGAAATCGCAGCTAGGTAGCTAAATTACGTCTCTCCAGACACGGATATAGCTAAATTACGTCTCTCCAGACACGGATATAGATAAATTACCTAACAGAGAATCGTGGCCGTACGTCGATCTGGAGGATGTCGCTCTCACGCATTGAATCAAGTCCTTTTTACTGTTTGAAGGACACGAGCTAGCTCAATATTTCTGTCATCTAATAATACTTGGTTCATTTATGCCTGTAGAGTGTATTATTGGTTTGAGATTGGGCAAGTTTTAAACTTGTCCATAGAAAAACAGTCTGTTGTAGAAAGTTAGTGGGAAAAGATATCGATCGTTTGTGGTGTGCATTTGGTTGCTTTACTGGAACGTGCGTGTTTGAGATAGATAGTGAGTCCTTATGCGGCCCAGGGGCGAAGCCATAAATCAATTACAGGGTTGCTAAAATTTACACCAACTACTAGATTAACTGAAATAAAAAAATTAGGGTGTCAAATCATCGTTTTTAAGATAAAAATATATGGTTGAAAATTGAAAAAAACGTAATAAATTATGGAGGGTGTCATCGTCCTCCCGATAGTCTGCCTTTTAACTTTCCTCTGTTTGTTTATGCCGACGTGTAAGTTATTTTAAGGATGAGCTAAAAATGATGGTTGCAATAATTAGGATTTGACATATTTTAAATTAATGTTCATTATAGTTTCGTAACTTTCTTTTTAACTTTATCAGTCTAGTCTAATCAAGGAACAAAGTCATATATATGGCACCAGCTTGTCTTCTTCTTTGATATGGAGTGTAATTTAATTATTAGCACCAACTTTATTTTACATCCATATATCAAATGTTTGTGCAAGTATTAGCCGATCAAGAAGAAAATGAAAAGAGAGGAAGTGAAAGTTTCAATAGTTACTTTAATTATTCTTTTAGTAAACGTCATAACAAATTAAATAAAAGTTTCTAATAAACAAAAATGTCTAGTATATTAAATATTATGTCAATTTGATGAATCGCCTGCATGAGACATTTGTTATACGTATAATTTTAATTTATTTAACATAAACACATGTTGCATCCTTTTCAACCTTTCTTTACACTAGATTATATCTATAGAGTACACTCTCAAATTGTTCCAAAATACTCTCAAATTCATTTCTTCAAATAATACTCTTAAGTTATTTAGCCAATATATATGCGTAAAATCATTTAGGTACGTAGTATATAATGCTAACTGTAATTTTGAAGTTAATTTAATAGAAAAGACCGGAGTAAAACAAATAAGACGTATGTTCTTTAATGAATAATTTATATATTTAAAGGCGTGATAATTACCACCCAATTCTTGAGAGCACACTATACTGAGGTACTAACCGAGGCGCGTCAATTGCTGGTTGAAAACTATTTCCAAACCCTCTCTTCGGTCTGAGTTTGCTCCGGCCTTAGAGAATTTCTGGAAGGGCTCCCGTTATTAGGTAAAGCCCTACAATTTTAGTTCCAAATTTTATTTATTGTACTTAATTACTATTAGCAGTTATTATTGGGTATAGAAGGTCTATATTTTATGTCTGAAACATTAATTTGTCTGCGGTCATGTAAAATACTGAATGTTTGAATTGAAAACGGATTATTTACAATTACATATATATCAGGATCAAACTTGAATTGCTTGTATGCCGTTAAGAGTTAAAGCACAGCATGTTGCAATCTGTTACAATGTGGGTTACTCATTGATGATTTCTTAAACACAAAAATGGAAAAGAGAAATGGAAATCTTCGATTAAAACAGATATATATATATATATATATATATATATTACATTATTATAATTATACTGATCACAAGTACATATTCACATCAAGGTCACTAAACATATGCAGATCCACACTTTCAATATTGATACATGCTCACAAAATCCTAAAAAGATTGGTGCTTTGCTAATCACTTAACAATACTCACACCACCATCAACAAAATTGAAACACAATACGATCGTAAAACCGAGGTTCTTCCAGTGCTGATATATGCAACAGAAGTTTATTTTTCTTTCCTACTTAGCCTGCAAGGGTAGTCCAAGTTGACGGTACTCTCGTTGATGATAAACTAGGCATGTTTCGTACATTAACATCATGAGACAACATGCGATACTCAATATCTAAATCTTTAAATATTTTGATCATTTCCTCGACAAGGAGGGCTCTACGGACCCACCTCTCGCCCATATCCTGGAAATTCATACGGTGAGAGAGCCATACAGATATCGTCAGCTTATTCATGTCTTCTACATCTCTTAAGACTATCATTGGAGCCGGGTACCAATGGTCCGTTTTCTTGTCCACGTAACTGAAATTTGTAGGCATAAAAATTAATACTATAATTTGGGAATTATCGAGTATAAATTCACAATCTAGTGGTAAAAACTAGCAATAATCAATTTGGTGCTTTAAGGACAGAAATTATGAATCCTTTTTAAAAAAAAAATCTACAGTTTTCATATGGTCAACTTGATACAATTTCGCAAGGAAAAGCAGTTTCCATTACAATTCAATGAAATATCTTTAATTGTTCTTTAGTATTTTTTTTCTTGCTCTTGGCAATATAGGGCTTGTTAATTGGCCACTTCTTATAAGCAGATTCACAGATTCTTTATGTATATTGAGAAAAAACCAAGTTCATCCAGCTCAGGTTTTAGCTTTGTCAAAGAAAAACAGAAAAACTTGGTATCTTTTACGATGATCACATGAAATACAAAATTAAATGAAGCGAAAAGACAAAAATTAAAAATTTGCGACCAAACAAGTGCATCTCAATGTATGGTGTAAAAAAAACTAACTAGAAGCAAAGCCTAGCGTAACTGAAAGAGATAATTCTAGCGACAAACGGATACTTACTTTGTTATTTTCTCTTTCATCCGAGCAATTTTTTGCAAAGGGGTAGTAACATGGACACAGAAATCGACTGCGTCTCCCATATCTGGACTACGATAGTAATTGCTGATGGGTTTTGTAGCTAAGACACTGTTTGGATATATGATCTTTAGGTTGTCAAACTTCAGAAAAACTGTCGTTAGTATATTCATCTCTTCAACAACCATCTGAGGGAAAAAAGAGAGAAAAATAAATTAGAATAAAAAGCGGTCTCTAATGGAAGAATCAATTTCCATTTAGAGTCTTAGACACAAGAAATTAGTTTCACATTTAGTGGTACTAGAATGGAGTGATTTGTATTGGCATATTGTTTAGCAAATCGATATCTCCTTTAATTACCATACACTTCAATATGGCCATTCCAGATATACATAATTAAAGACTGGTCTAGAACACTAAAATGGAGAATGAGAAGTTCTCACTAGCACCTAAGTAAATCTAAATGATACTTTTAATGTATTAACATTGGGGTGGATCCGCAACTTATTTCACTATATTTAAAAGTATACACATTTCAATGATTCTGGATGACCATATTAAATACCACGGGACGAACAAGGTGGTGTATGCGGAGACGATGATCATTATTTTGATATAATTCAATGAAAGCTCGGCTGATTATCATGAATTTTAGTAAAATTCTAGCTATTTGTTATATATAGCATTTGAATCCCCCGCATACCAAGGAAAAACTTGACAAATGAATTTCGTCATCGTATTTCGAGGTGATCCAGGTAATTAGGCCATTAAGGAGTGCGTAGTAAATTAAATGGGAATGAAAAAGTTCCGTCAATGAGTATTGCGCAATATTTAGTTATAGCTAGAGTACCTGAACTCCGTCTATTTCAACACGATCTCCAACGTCATATGGGTGCATTACAAACAGAAAAATAATAGCTTCGAAAGTCGTTTTGCATGTATTTCCAAACATAAATGCCACCAAAAGAAGCTGGGAGCCCAAAAAGACGAAGAAATGTGTGGTCGCAATTTTGAGTATAAGAAGCCAAATCACCAATATTATGAGTCCCACAGCAACATTTATCATTTGATGTAATTTGTTGACAGCAGTTTTCGTATCGTTGAGCGACAATGCTAACGCTCTACGTTCTCTGAAAACATTGACCTGTGTAAATTGGAAAAAAGAAAGATTTAATTGACTGATCACTGATCTAAAGATTTAATCTTCCAAATGAATGGTATGTTAATTTGATGAATCACCACTGGACAATAATTTGTTTTTAAGTATAATTTTAACTTATTTAACAAAAAAACATGTTGCAACCTTTTCAACCTTTCTTTACACTAGATTATCTATATATAGTACACTCTCAAACGTTCTAAAAATATACAGTCAAGTTCATTTAGGTATAGTATATAAGTTATTGCCAATACCTATGCGTAAAATCATTTAGATATATAATCTGAAAGTAATTGACCAGAGTAAAACAAATTAAGACGTGGTTTCTATATTTAAAGGCGTGACAATTACCACCCAATTCCTGAGAGCACACTTGCTAATTCCCTTGCTTTCACGAGATTCTTCGATGAGGCTCATAGTTTTCAAAGTCTCGTCTTCTCTTAGAAACCGCATTACATCCTCAAGATACATATATCTAAACAAAAAAATTGGTGAACAAAAATTTAACACATTAAGAACACGAGCTAGCTCAAAAAAATGCTTACTCGCATTCGGGACTAGCCACATTGTAGAATATCGTTTTGGCCGCAGCTTTGCCATGCGCCTCACTCGTGATATGCACTGTAGACTCGTCCTCCTCTTTTGAGTTTTGTATTTTTTTATCAAATGTCGACAATGCCCCTTCACGGACAATATTCATAAGCCTCTTCATATTCCAAGCAGAAACATTATTCTGATTAAGCCTATGCAAATGATCGATCGTTATACCCTCATCTACTTTCTCCTTAACCGCACCCGGAAAAATAGGAGTTTTTACATATTTAGGGGTCTTATTGTCACGTCTCCCACTTCCAATAACTCTACCAGCTCGTAAAATATTTAATTTAAAATCGTTTGGAACGGGTTTTCCAGCATTTTGGAGCTTCTCAACCTCGAACGACAGCTTCTCATCATCTTCTTGATTATGCATGATCTCCATTAATGGTGGGCCTGAGAGAACCTCGATCACGTATTGGTTGAATAACGATTCCTGTTGAAAAAGATTTATTATTTTAGTATTATAAATAATTATATCTCATTTTGTCATTTTAATATTTGTGTAACTGTGTGTCTTTTAGAAAAATTGTACCACATTGTGTCTTTTAGAGTTCCAAAAGCTGCGCCGTTTTTTGATGAGTGTATACAACATTGTTGTACACAAAACACAACTGGATCTCGTTTGGATCTTTTCGTAAATTATCATTTGAATTGTACAAGAGATCACCTTTTTACTAAACGGTTGTTTTTCGGTTTTATCAATAAATTATGAATCAATTTAAAATCAGTATTAGATTTTTGAATAGGGTTAGACATCCCAATTCCAAACATTACCTGTATCCGGTCGAAAAAGGTGCTGACATGGAAGGATGAGGCAATAACCTTCACCAATATCGTTTTCAATAGCCAAATTAAAGTACCCAAAAGGAGGCTAACCCAAATTCTAGTCACAAAATGCAAAACTTTTCCATTTGCAACTCTTGCGACCTGCTTGTCCAAAATCGAATGCCAAGCCACCAGTACCAAAAAAAACCATATGCAGTTCTGAACGGCCTTTCTTACACCATACACGAAGTATAAAACTCGCTTTCGTACTAAAAAATTATGTTCCACGAAGAATATGAGGATACGGATGACCCAACCAGAGACCAACCGTCCTGATATCAAAACCAAAACCAAGAGCTCCCATTTCCATAACTTAAGCTGAAAAACTGTCTTGCTCCTAAATCGTTTAAATGATAGTGTGCAAACTAGAGCAGTTGTAATCAAGATTAAACTAAGCAATTGGAGCAAACACAGTGCACTAAAATTTATTTGTTTGTACTCATCAGGTAAATCTTCGTCAAAAAATGGATCTTCTTCGTCGATTTCGCTAAATCGGCCAGATTTTAAGGGTCTAATTTGGTCAGGCTCTGGTGATATCAGCCGAGATTTTGTCTTTGATTGAAGAAGGTTTGATTTCCTGTTGAATGAGCTGTTCCCACTACAGATTAGCACTTCCTGTCATGGAAAAACAAGTTTAAAAAAATAGATTTTATTGATACAATCTTAGGACTCAGCCACAAAGTGCATGAAATTTTATTGATACATTTTTTTTAAATATTTTATGTAGTAATACATGCTCCACAACTTCCGTTAGAGGAGTGGTCATGAAGCGAATCGTGATTGGATCCTTAAAAGAGTGTATTTAGTTTTTTTTATAAAACTTAAATTTTATAAAGAAAACTAATCATGAGATGGATGTGTATTTAGTTTATATTAAGATTAGAAAAGTTTGCCTCCTAAATTTGAAGTAATATTTACGTATACTCCAAAGTCCTCGCATCTGTATATTAATTGGTTCCAATTCATCATTATTGAATATATAAACTCTTTCCGCCGCACATTTGAGAAGGTGCATGAAGTCTTATCAATAAGTAGCCCATGCATTAATCATATTCAATAGTAAAAAAACACTTTTTCATATTTTAAAATGATAATACCTCATCATCAATTCGGCATGGGTGGTGGAGTGGGGGCGGCTCGGGATAAGGGTCGTTGAAAGACAATCTGGGCGTGATACGTCCGTAGCTAGGGCTTCTTGACTCTGGCGAATCTACAAACCCAAAATTATTAACCCTATCATGCGAAAATTCATAGCATGAGTCTCTCCGTACTCGGTTAGTATCATGACCTTCGATATTGATACTCACTTCCTTCCGGTCATTCTGTGCCATCGAATCGAAGAGGATCTTCTTTTTTTCTCGTACTAGGCTAGCTATGAGAGTAGTTTTGTTGCTCTTAGGTTGATTTGAAAAGTAAAAAGGATGAGATTTTGTTGAATGGTAACAAAGACATATATAGAGAACGAGACATTACTATTTTGTTGAACGTGTAATGCATGTCACATTCTAAGTGGATGAACCGAAGTGCATACACACAAAATTCTATTATAATTATTTTTGGCCAAGTAGATACAAATTTAATCTGTTCATCATTGTCTGTATTATTGAAACAGCTAATCAAAAATTTAACACCAGGCAATTTAAAAATTGGAAGAATCATTGATTATTATATAAAATGTGTTTAATTTTTAAAAATCCTAATTTTTAATTCTTAATTATGATTTGTTACCTATAACATTATGCAACATCAAAGTTGAAGTTAAAAAGTAAAAATGTGCAGTGTAAGTAGCATATCTACTAATCATGAAAAATATTGACATATGTAAATTTTGTACATATCTTTTCAGATTTTCTCTTAAAAATTGTACCACTCAATCCGCATAATAATGTACTATATATATACTACTCATACTCATAACTCACTCATTCCCAGTAGGGACCAATATTTATGGATTTATTTATTTTGTTCAAGTTTACATAACTATCCTACTCGTACTCACTCGTTCTCAGTAGGGACCAATATTTATGGATTTATTTATTTTACTGGTAATTATTGATTTGGATGCAGTCAACAGTTCCCACGTCTGTGGATATTTTATTTTATTTTAAAGCTCACAGTTAAAAGGGCATAATTTTTGTTTTTATTATATTTATCTAATTTCCCACTTAGAGCACTAGGAGCAGTATGTGTAAAATCACAATTATATTTTTAGATCAATTTCCTTTTTCACACGTACGTCTGTTCATGTAATGCTGTAAGGGGTTTTTTTTCCCTCTCATCTTTTATTTCTTATTAATAAAACAAAAAAATGGGTTCCCCACAATTATTTTACAAAAAATATTGTCTTGTTTTCAACGGTGATACTATACATTAATTAACTATAGCTGAAATTACTATTCCATAATGTTTTGAGTGCTGTTACGCGTCTTCTAAATTCTTCTCATCTTTCTCTACATTTAGATTTGATTTGGCAAAAAAAAAAAAAAAACAGAATATGTTAGGTAGCATAGTGGATTATTAAGAGACAATCTTGATATATGTTGGATTGCTTAATAGGTTGAACAAAACCTACTTTTATTTTTACATTTATTTCTTGAAACACATTATTGTGAATCAAGTTCTAGAAAAATGCAATTGTATCAATGTATGCTAATAAAAAATACGTAGATGTTAGCAAATAAATATCATTATTTGAACCAAATTCTGTTCTATACTACGTAGCTTAAAAAGAATGTATTTAAAAAAGGTCTTGTAAAACAACAAGGCAACTTTTATTTACCTATTATTCAAGTTTTTTTTTTTCAATAAATGTTGTGAAATTGTATTTTTGAGTTTACGATCTTTATTTTAAATGATCTGTTGGAGGGAAAATTTTGAAACCTGAATGCGTATTTTAGATGAACTGTTGTGGAAGAACATGTTGAGAATTTTTATCAAAAAACGAGTTTGATAATGTAAAATAGCTAGATGGCCGGTTAGTTTTCAGTTCTAAAATTACTGGTCCCAACTTGCATGCTTTTATCTGGTTGTCAAATAGTTTCAATTGGTTCTCCATCAATATAATTAATCTAGACTAACTTCAATCTTGATCTCATGATTTCCCAATAATTAAGTATGTTATACGTCCTTTGGTTAAATATTTCCTAATTAATTGTTTGAAACTGTAACGTTCTTTGGTTAAATGTTTCTTAATATAGTTTCAATTGGTTCTTCATTGGTCCCAATATAATTAATCTAGGCTAAGGTGTGTTAGATGTAACGAGTAACAAAGACAGTTAAGCATATGAGTGTATGAAATTAGAGAGATACATCATAATATATACTGTATAACGTGTGGTGACATGTCATATTCTCAGTGGATTAGTTGAAGTTCATTAGATACAAAATTCAATTATGTTCGTATTAATTATTATTGACAACTAATCGCAAGTTGCAACACTTTCAAGTTGTACGTACCACTCAAATACTCAGTCCATAATATATAATAATACTCTCATATATACTCACTCGTTCCCACTAAATTTATAATAAATGCAATACTAGTTATAGTACCTACGCTTATAGTGTCATACGTACGTACTCACTCGTTCCCATGCAATAAGGGACATTAATCACATTATTTATTAATGATCATATAATGACTGCATATCTTTGTTATTGATCATCTGAGTGCTGTCAAAGTCAGACTGTAGATTTTTAAATAAGGAATAGAATAACTTTTGTTTTTATTATATATTTTCCAAATTTCCCACTTAATTAGGGCCAGAATTTTCAGTTTTGGAATTACAACAAATGGTCCCCAAATATAATCTAAGACAAACTTCACTCTTGATCTTATGATTTCTCATAGGATCATGCATGTGATAACACACAACTTTTAGTTATTGTGATTGTATGAATATGCTCACTAATTTGACGATGAAAAGCTTATGACTGGACTTTATTTTTTGGCGTAAATCATCTCCACTCGTGTCTTTCGAGAAATAAAGAATAATTTGAATGCTAAGAAAAATAGTCTAAATTTTTAAATTAATTAGTTAAAGAAAAACTTGCTCCAATTTTGAGAGGAAAATGATGTTCACAAGATATAATCCATGGGGAAGGTACTATATATAACTATCGATTTCTAGTGCCTTGTTTAGATTGAAGCAAGGAAAGAAGGATGAGCGAGCTTTTTGTTGTGATAAATAAGTAAAAAGACTACAGGGGCATTGCTTTATCTCATATCAGGAAAATAGGCAATCAAGACTACTCAGAGAAGCAATAAAAAATTAAATTTTGTTACATCTAATCTATCTTTTCGCTTGGGGCAATGACGCAGCTAGCTAGTGAGGTACTAACCGAGGCGCGTCAATTGCTGGTTGAAAACTATTTCCAAACCCCCTTTTCGGTCTGAGTTCGCTCCGGCCTAAGAAAATTTCTGGAAGGGCTCCCTTTATTGGGTAAAGCCCTACAATTTTAGTTCCAAATTTTATTTATTGTACTTAATTACTATTAGCACTTATTATTGGGTATAGAAGGTCTATATTTTATGTCTGAAACATTAATTTGTCTGCGGTCATGTAAAATACTGAATGTTTGAATCGAAAACGGATTATTTACAATTACATATATGTCAGGATCAAACTTCAATTGCTTGTATGCCGTTAAAGAGTTACACAGCATGTTGCAATCTGTTACAATGTGGGTTACTCATTGATGATTTCTCAAACACAAAAATGGAAAAGAGAAATGGAAATCTTCGATTAAAACAGATATATATTACATTATTATAATTATACTGATAACAAGTACATATTCACATCAAGGTCACCAAACATATGCAGATCCACACTTTCAATATTGGTACAAGCTCACAAAATCCTAAAAATATTGGTGCTTTGCTAATCACTTAACAATACTCACACCACCATCAACAAAATTGAAACACAATACGATCATAAAACCGAGGTTCTTCCAGTGCTGATATATGCAACAGAAGTTTATTTTTATTTCCTACTTAGCCTGCAAGGGTAGTCCAAGTTGACGGTACTCTCGTTGAAGATAAACTAGGCATGTTTCGTACATTAACATCATGAGACAACATGCGATACTCAATATCTAACTCTTTAAATATTTTGATCATTTCTTCGACAAGGAGGGATCTACGGACCCATCTCTCGCCCATATCCTGGAAATTCATACGGTGAGAGAGCCATACAGATATCGTCAGCTTATTCATGTCTTCTACATCTCTTAAGACTATCATTGGAGCCGGGTACCAATGGTCCGTTTTCTTGTCCACGTAACTGAAATTCGTAGGCATAAAAATTAATACTATAATTTGGGAATTATCGAGTATAAATTCACAATCTAGTGGTAAAAACTAGCAATAATCAATTTGTTGCTTAAGGACAGAAATTATGAATCCTTTTTAAAAAAAAATCTACAGTTTTCACATAGTCTACTTGATACAATTTCGTAAGGAAAAGCAGTTTCCATTACAATTCAATGAAATATCTTTAATTGTTCTTTAGTATTTTTTTTTCTTGCTCTTGTTAATTGGCTACTTCTTATAAGCAGATTCACAGATTCTTTATGTATATTGAGAAAAAACCAAGTTCATCCAGCTCAGGTTTTAGCTTTGTCAAAGAAAAACAGAAAAACTTGGTATCTTTTACGACGATCAAATGAAATACAAAATTAAAAGAAGCGAAAAGAGAAAAATTAAAAATTTGCGACCAAATTAACAAGTGCATCTCAATGTATGGTGTAAAAAAAACTAACTAGAAGCAAAGTCTAGCGTAACTGAAAGAGATAATTCTAGCGACAAACGGATACTTACTTTGTTATTTTCTCTTTCATCCGAGCAATTTTTTCCAAAGGGGTAGTAACATGGACACAGAAATCGACTGCGTCTCCCATATCTGGACTACGATAGTAATTGCTGATGGCCATTGTAGCTAAGACACTGTTTGGATATATGATCTTTAGGTTGTCAAACTTCAGAAAAACCGTTGTTAGTATATTCATCTCTTCAACAACCATCTGAGGGAAAAAAGAGAGAAAAATAAATTAGAATAAAAACCGGTCTCTAATGGAAGAATCAATTTCCATTTGAAGTCTTAGACACAAGAAATTAGTTTCACATTTAGTGGTACTAGAATGGAGTGATTTGTATTGGCATATGGTTTAGCAAATCGATATCTCCTTTAATTACCATACACTTCAATATGGCCATTCCAGATATACATAAAGACTGGTCTAGAACACTAAAATGGAGAATGACAAGTTCTCACTAGCACCTAAGTAGATCTAAATGATACTTTTAATGTATTAACATTGGGATGGATCCGCAACTTATTTCACTATATTTAAAAGTATATACATTTCAATGATTCTGGATGACCATATTAAATAGCACGGGACGAACAAGGTGGTGATATGCCGAGACGATGATCATTATTTTGATATAATTCAATGAAAGCTCGGCTGATTATCATGAATTTTAGCAGAATTCTATTTGTTATATATATCATTTGGATCCCCCGCATACCAAGGAAAAATTTGACAAATGAATTTCGTCATCGTATTTCGAGGTGATCCAGGTAATTAGGCCATTAAGGAGTGCGTAGTACAATTAAATGGGAATGAAAAAGTTCCGTCAATGAGTATTGCACAATATTTAGTTATAGCTAGAGTACCTGAACTCCGTCTATATCAACACGATCTCCCACATCATATGGGTGCATTACGAACAGAAAAATAATAGCTTCAAAAGTTGTTTTGCATGTATTTCCAAACATAAATGCCACCAAAAGAAGCTGGGAGCCCAAAAAGACAAAGAAATGTGTGGTCGCAATTTTGAGTATAAGAAGCCATATCACCAATATTATGAGTCCTACAGCAACATTTATCATTTGATGTAATTTGTTGACAGCAGTTTTCGTATCGTTGAGCGACAATGCTAACGCTCTACGTTCTCTGAAAACATTGACCTGTGTAAATTGGAAAAAAAAAGAATTTAACTTGACTGGTCACTGATCTAAAGATTTAATTTTCCAAATGAATATTATGTTAATTTGATGAATCACTATGGGACAATAATTTGTTATAAGTATAATTTTAACTTATTTAACAAAAACAGATGTTGCATCCTTTTCAACCTTTCTTTACACTAGATTATCTATAGTACACTCTCAAATTGTTCTAAAAATATACTGTCAAGTTCATTTAGGTATAGTATATAAGTTATTTCCAATACCTATGCGTAAAATCATTTAGTATATAATGCTAATTAATTGTACTTTTGAAGTTGTAATATATAATCTGCAAGTATTAGACCAGAGTAAAACAAATTAAGACGTGATATCTTTTTAAAGGCGTGACAATTACCACCCAATTCCTGAGAACACACTTGCTAATTCCCTTGCTTTCACGAGCTTCTTCGATGAGACGCATAGTTTTCAAAGCCTCATCCTCTCTTAGAAACCGCATTACATCCTCAAGATACATATATCTAAACAAAAAAATTAGTGAACAACTCGTACTATAATTTAACACATGAGAGCAATAGAAAAGAAATTAAGTTCCACATTAAGAAGCAGAAAACCAATTTATGAACTTATAAGTTAAACTTTTACCACTTTTGGTAAATTAAGAGATTTACATTATTAGTCTTATAGATTTTCCCCTTGTTTCATCAAACATAATCCTATTGTTGTATTTCCGAACAATCTGATCGGTTTTGGTTTCTCCTAGTTTGGACACCTTTTAAGTTGTTTTGTGATCGGTTTTGGTTTCTTCTAGTTTGGACACCTTTTGATCACTACAAAAAGAATCTGAACACTAAGAGACACCGTGTTGCTATTATGACTCTAAAGTGCTTGTGACTAATTTGATAAATGAGCAACATAAATTGTTATCTTTCCTGTCAACAAATTAGACACAACATTTTAGAATCCGAATAGCAACCGAACTTGTGGGCATTTAACTTTTTTTTTAGTGGATGTTGTTTTGTGAGGAGCTATTATGGAGTCTTGGCCCAAAATAAAAAAATGTATATGAATGAAAAATGGTACTTTGAATTTTGGTTTCTTTTCTAATTCCGGTATTCTATACAGTATATATAGCTTATTTACTCCTTTTAGACCAAGTGCCGTTAGAGTTTTGTATAATAAAATATAAAAATTATACTAGTATATTGTAAACTAACTTGATGTTTTCCATACCGTACAAAATGGGTAAAGTTTTACGATTTAGTAGAAGAAAATTTACTTTTGAATGTCTTTTATATTTGCACACCATTTGTCACATTTTTAATATATTTTTTGCCTAACTTATTTTCTTTTTCTAGCTAGTATACAAGTGAATAAAATGTTGGATCGTATCTTAATTGGTACTCATACAAAGTCAAAGAAGCATGATACGATAGTTTCTAAAAATTTAATTTAACCTAGCTTGGTAGAAAAAAAGAGAGGAAATATATATATATATATATATATACCGGCTTTATAAAAAACAAATAGTCTACGTCTTTCTGTAAGTAACACGAGCTAGCTAAAAAAAATGCTTACTCGCATTCGGGACTAGCCACATTGTAGAATATCGTTTTGGCCGCAGCGTTGGCCTGCGCCTCACTCGTGATATGCACTGTGGACTCGTCTTCCTCTTTCGAGTTTTGTATTTTCTTATCAAATGTTGACAATGCCCCTTCACGGACAATATTCATAAGCCTCTTCATATTCCAAGCAGAAACATTATTCTGATTAAGCCTATGCAAATGATCGATCGTTATACCCTCATCTACTTTCTCCTTAACCGCACCCGGAAAAATAGGAGTTTTTACATATTTAGGGGTCTTATTGTCACGTCTCCCACTTCCAATAACTCTACCAACTCGTAAAATATTTAATTTAAAATCGTTTGGAACGGGTTTTCCAGCATTTTGGAGCTTCTCAACCTCGAACGACAGCTTCTCATCATCTTCTTGATCATGCATGATCTCCATTAGTGGTGGACCTGAGAGAACCTCGATCACGTATTGGTTGAATAACGACTCCTGTTGAGAAAGATTTATTATTTTAGTATTATAAATAATTATATCTCATTTTGTCATTTTAATATTTGTGTAACTGTGTCTTTTAGAAAAACTGGAGATTAATTCACTTCACGTGCCCAAGGCCCAAGACTTGTATGTATATAAATTTTTGCGACCGGTATATATACATGTATGTATTTATATCTATGTATGTATACAGGGGTGGCCCAGGACCAAGACTTGAATCTTGGACAATTGATCCTGGAAAAAAAAAATACAAGCAACAACCGACTATATTTTTAATATATTGACTAGTTAAAATAAAAATATTAAACAATAATTGGTTTACAATGTGTTGTAATAGCTCAAATGCTGGACTAGCTAGTTTGATATTCAACATAAGAAATCATGTGTTCAAAACTCGTAAATTACAATTTAATTTTGTTTTTATTTTAACTTGGGTTTATCGAGCAAAAATAAAATTCTAGTCTTACTTATTCCGATATACCGGGCCGGCACTGTATCCGTATATCTATGTTATGTATATATTATAATTATAATTATTTTTTGGTAGCGAATGTGTTATTATTATTGTTGTTATATTAAATGTCTGTTTTACATTTCATTTAAAGTCACGTGATATGCATGTGCCACTATCCAGCGTGTTTTCGGTTAAATTTTAGGACGAGATCACTAAATCAAGCCAATTGTATAAATTTAGTGTACTAAATCAAGTTTTTGAAAAGATGAGATACTAATTGTTATTTCGTGACAAACACGTGATACAATTTTGAATTAATCTCAGAAAAAAACTGTTATGATTTCTACCAGTTATCTTTTAGATTCCAAAAGCTGTGCCGTTTTTTGATGAGTATAAAACATTGTTGTAAAAAAAATGGATCTTTTGGTAAATTATCATTTGAATTAAGATCACCTTTACTAGTAAAGGGTTGCTTTTCGGTTTTATCAATACAGATTTTCGAATATAGGGTTAGGCATCCCAAACATTACCTGTATCCGGTCGAAAAATGTGCTGACGTGGAAGGACGAAGCAAGAACCTTCACCAGTATCGTTTTCAATAGCCAAATTAACGTACCCAAAAGGAGGCTAACCCAAATTCTAGTCACAAAATGTAAAACTTTTCCATTTGCAACTCTTGCAACCCTCTTGTCGAAAATCGAATGCCAGGCCACCAATACCAAAAAAAACCATATACAGTTCTGAACTGCGTTTCTTACACCATACACGAAATACAAAACTCTCTTACGTACTAAAAAATTACGTTCGACAAAGAATACCAGGATACGTATAACCCAACCAGAGACCAACCGTCCTGAGATCAAAACTAAAACCAAGAGTTCCCATTTCCATATCTTAAGCTGAAACACCGTCTTGCTCCTAAATTTTTTGAATGATAGTGTGCATACTAGAGCAGATGTAATCATGATTAAACTAAGCAATTGGAGCAAACACAGTGCGCTAAAATTTATTTTTTTGTACTCTTCAGGTAAATCTTCGTCGAAAAATGGATCTTCTTCCTCGATTTCGCTAAGTCGACCAGATTTTAAGGGTCTAATTTGGTCAGGCTCAGGTGATAGTAGCCGAGATTTTGTCTTTGATCGGAGAAGGTTTGATCTCCTGTTGAATGAGCTGTTCCCACTGCAGAGGAGCACTTCCTGTCATGGAAAAACAAATTATGAGAAAATAGATTTTATTGATACAAATCTTAGGTGCATGAAATTTGAACGCATGAACCTTTTTTTTAAAAGTAGTAGCTAGAATTATATTAAGGCTTAATAAGATTTTGGTGATTTTGAGAAACAAGATGATGATAGAAGTATTAAATCCTTACCCTGGTCAAAATTAACTAGATATTTATCTACATATTTACCTGTTTGATATTTGGGTTAATTAGGGAAACTAACTACTGGTAAAATTAGCAACTCATTCAGCAAAGAACACAAATCTATACCCCTTTTCTTTTCTTTTTGTTCTAGGACAAATATTTCCCCTAAATAAGTCAAATATCTCTATGTGAACTCAATTTCCTTACGTCTTTTCCCGCACATATTTTAACTAGCTTGTTATAATTTATCCTCACTTCCGACATGGGACGAGTGTTGGAGCAACGGTGGGTCGGAGTTGGAGTCGTTGGAGGAGTCGACAACCCATATAAAGGAAAACTATTTATGACAAGTAATTCATTTTGAACTTCAGGCTATATACCAAAGACTCACAGTTGTCTTTTTAATATTTTATGTAGTAATAGAATGCTCCACGTACACTTCCGTTAAAGGAGTGGTCAAGTACTGAATCGTGCATGATTGGATCCTTAAAGGAGTCGAAAACTTAAATTATAAAAACTACTCTTTTTAATATTTTATGTAGAAAGTAATACATCCTCCACACTTCCATTAAAGGAGTGGAAAAGCGAATCGTGATTGGGTCCTTAAAAGGAGTCAAAAACTTAAATTTTATAAAGAAAACTAATCATGAGATCGATGTATATTTTAGTTTATATTAAGATTAAAAAAGTTTGCCACCTAAATTTTAAGTAATATTTATGTATACTCCAAAGTCCTCACATCTGTATATTAATTGGTTCCAATTTACCATTATTAAATACTATACAAACTCTTTTTTATATACCATTAGACCCCACACTCTCAAATGATATTATAAATGAGTAGGCCATTGATCATATTCAATAATAATTAATATAAAAAAAAAACTACTTTTTTTCATATTTTAAAAAGATAATACCTCATCTTCAATTCGGCATGGGTGGTGGAATGGGGGCGGCTCGGGATAAGGGTCGTTGAAAGAAACTTTGGGTGTGATACGTCCATAGCCAGAGCTCTGTGACCCTGGCGAATCCACAAACCCAAAATTATTAACCCCACCATGCGAAAAATCATAGCTTGAGTCCCGCCTTACTCGGTTAAGATCGTGACCTTCGATATTGAGACTCACTTCCTTCCGATCATTCTGGGCCATCGAATCGAAGAGTATCTTTTTAATTTTTCTCGTAGTAGCTAGGCTAGCTATATATATATGAGAGCGCAGTTTTGTTACTCTTAGGTTGATTTAAAAAAGAAAAAAGGATTGGATTTTGTTGAATGATTTTTTGCTTGCTTTATAGAAAGCTGGTGTTTAGTTACTAAAGACATGAGCATATGAGTGTGAAAATATAGAGATACACTAGATAGAAAATGAGAATGCATGCATGTCACATTCTAAGTGGATGAATTGAAGAGCATATATAAATGCAAAATTCATTCTGTTCATCATTATTTGTCTATTTGTCTGTATTATTGAAACAGCTCATCAATAAATCTAACACCACTGGCAAGTTATAAATTGTACCACTCAATCAACATAATAATGTGCTACTGCAACTCTGTTCATACTCGGTACTCGTTCCCAATAGGGCACATTTTGTGACTTTCTTTATTTATTTAGTTCAAGTTTACATAACTATATATATATCCTTAAATGGAAAATGTGAAAGTGTTTCCTATGACAGCATCTTTTTACTGGTAAAATGGTAATTATTGCAGTCAAAAGTTCCCACGTCAGAGTGTAGATTTTGTAGTATTTTATATTTTCAAAACTCACAGTCACAGATATATAATAGGGCATAACTTTTGTTTTTATTGTATTTTCCAAATTTCCCACTTAGTGCCAGAATTTTTAGTTTTGGAATTACAGCATTAATGGTCCCAATACCTGCATAGTTCCAATTGGTTCCCCATCACATTATAATTTAGACAAACTTCAATCTCGATCTTATGATTTCGCAATAATTAAGCATGTGACGTCCTTAATTTGGTTAAATATTTCCTAATTGTTTGAAGCTGTAACGTCCTTTTGGTTAAATATTTCCTAATCTTTTGGAACAAAGTTTAATAATTATATGACTTGCATATCCTGATAGATAGTCATAAAAATGTTTTGTCATTTCTCTTTAAAAATTATCTGTTACTTTTACGAGGAATTATAACTAATTAGAGTAGGCTGGGCTATTCCTCATAATACCGAGACCTAAATATAAATTTACCATTTGTTTTAACAAAAAAAATGCAGATTTTAGCCCTTTCACTGCATGGGAATCTTCGTTTCGCCGGTAGTTACTTACGTATATAATTATGTTTCCTTCCAAACTTGTCATTGCAATGATCGAGGGAAAATTTATATTTTTCTACCCTAATATATACTTGCCTAACGTATTGAAACTAACGCATTGAAACTGAAACAATCAATGACCTTGTCTTATCTTCTTGGATGGTAAAATAATATTTTACCAAAATACCACGGAGTAATTATTTGAAAGCTTTGTATGATTTGTTCTTGAAATTTACCTGTGAAGAGGGAAAAAAAATTAAGTTCGAGTAGACGTTCCTATTTGTCCTGTTATTTAGATCATAATAATATTAATGACGTAATATTCTATTTGTTTCCCATAGTTTTAACAATGTTTTGATTTGATTCCATGAGCCACTAATATTCCTTTTTTTCTTTTTGTTTATTGAGGCTGAAATACAAGTTTGCCATATCTTAAAAAATTGAACTGCTTCCAGCTTGAATAAAATAATTGTTTAATGTATAGAGAATTAAATTAAATCTTATTTCTAAGAAAAATAACAAAAATGAAAGGTCTGCATTAGAGTGGTACAACTTGGGAATTTTTCCAGAAAAATCAAAGTTAAGTACTCTGAGGTAGCTAGGAACTAACAATTTTGGTGTATACATATCTACTACTCAGACTAATTTCATGTTGTCTCTAAATATTGGTCTTCAACTCATAAGTCTATTGTAATGGTTATGTCACTATACGAAAAATTATAGGATAATACGATATCATCACAATATACGTATGTTGTTAAAATGAGTGTTGCTAAATTTAACAATAAAATAACAATTGAACAACAACAATGGTTTTTGATACATTGTGGCTTTAATTATTTAGCGACTCACCTCACCATTAGAATACCAAAAGAGTGTCTCTTACTATCCTGATATTTTTTTGTAGTATGTGATTTACATAGTATTACTAAGTCCGCACATATTGCATAATACCAAAATTAGTGAAATCGCAGCTATCTAGGTTACGTCTCTTCACACACGTATATATATAGCCTCAACTAATGGAGAATCGTGGCCGTCCATCTTGAGGACGTTGCTCTCGGGAATTGAATCAAGCCCTTCTACTGTTTGAAGGACAGGAGTACAATTTTCATTTCTGTCATCTAATAATAATTAGTTCAATTATTCATATATAGTACTATTGATTTGAGATTGGGAAGTTTTAAACTTGTCCATAGAAATAGAGGCTGTTGTAAAAAGTTAGGGGGGGAAAGGACGATCGTTTGTGGTGAGCATTTGCTTGCTTTACTGGAAGGTGCACGTTTGAAATAAAAGAAAAGAGTAACCAAGACGCATAGAGAGTCCTTATGCGGCCCGGGGGCAAAGCCAGAAATCATGTACGGGGGTTCCAAAATTTACATCAACTATTATATTAAGTGAAATAAATAAAAAAATGAAATGTGTCAAATTATTGGGTTTTAACGTATTTTAGTGAAAATATATGGTTACAAATTTGAAAAATCAAAATTTTCGGAATCATAGGAGATGTCGTTGTCCCGATAGTCTGCATTTAGTTTCCCATACTTATGTCGACGTGTAAGTTGTTTTAAAGATGAACTAAAATGATGGTTACAATAATATGGGATTTGACATATTATAACTGTTCATGATAATTTCGTACTAAAACAGCTAGGTGCACTTGTAGAACGTGATCTAAAGTGTATCTTTCTTTTTAACTTTCTCAATCTAGTCTAATTTAAGTAACAAAGTCATATATATATAGTACCAGCTTGTCTTCTTTGATACCAAGTGTAATTTATTAGCACCACCTTTTACATCCATATATCAAATGTTTGTTTGATTATCATAACAAAAAAATGTTTGTTCAAGTATTAGCCGAGAAGAAAATGAAAAGAGAGGAAGTGAAAGTTTCAATAGTTACTCTTTTCTTTTAATAAATGTCATAACAAAATAAAAGCTTTTTTTTTTGTATCGTAAAACAAAATGTCCAGCAAAGAGAACTCGTCAAATTTACATCTAACTATCTTAATGCTGCGAATAAATCTAACCGCCCATGCTTGTTCATCGTGCCTGGAATATCGGTTTCATGCTTGTTCACTTCAAAAACATATAGATCTCTAATTAATTAGTAGTTGAACGGCCGGTTTTGAGCGAAGATATATATACTCGACGGGTTGAGAGATCTACTGATCTTTGAAATACTCAATAACATATACTCTTTCATCGTTATTTAATTATGTTAAAATAAAATAAATAGAGATTCATATAATAATAAATTTTATCATTCTAAAAGTCATCTGGTAAATATTATTTTGATTTGTAATTATAATTACTCGAGTAGGGAGAGAGTGTACGTATTATAAATCAAATAAATTTGTTGTAGCTAATAAGGAAAGAAAGGACATGATGATAAATTAACATGTGGTCGTTATGTAATGTTGTCAAATATAACAAAACCTTTCATGTGCACCTCGTTAAACGTACGTTTTCCGTTCATAATGGTTCATTTTTTAAACCAACATTAACAAGCTTCGAGTTATTTTATTTTTTTACAAACAAAAAAACTTTATTAATATAAAACAAGCTTCAAGTTAACTTACATAAAAATGAAAAAAAAAAAAAAGAGTCGTGCTATGCTCGGCTTGTTTTCTGATCATTTATTATTTATAGCCCCCACCAAATATTTAGGTGTAGATATTACTAGAGCTAGGCTGTCTTATAATAAATTTATTTATTTTCTTTTTTGTTGGTGCCTAATACTGTTAGGTTTCTCTTTGTATGATTGCTCTAATATGTACATTTGGTTTTGAATTGTCCCAATCCGATAATTTTATTTGTATTTAAATTACATGTTGTGGACAAAAAATAGATTTTAAGAGATAAGGTTGATATTGAGTTTACTGATTAATGTAAATAGAAAACCAAATAATTAGTAAAATGCTCTAACCACGGCTTCGAATCTCACTTAAAATTACATTTTGAATCTTTGATAACAAGGTCGCTTTACTTTACTTAATCTCTAGTGTGATCATAATAAATTTGAATTGTAGTATTAATTTACTTAAATGATCAACATAAGCTACTATTCCTCAAAATACCATCTAGGCGTAATAAGGGTGAAAAACTATGTGAATTATAATTTTGTAATATGCTGTAAGTTGTCGAGAACCTTTAGGCCGGTATCGAGTAATAGATGGCTTATCATTCGTATTAAAGTCCACCTATCTCATGCTCTTTCCATCCCAATCTGTCTATGGAGCAAGAGTTGGTGTATGTAAATTGTCAAAATGAAAACTTTTAAAAATTAATCGTATAGCTCAAACGTTAAACTAAATAATTAAAATATCGAAAATTCCATTTCAGCAATGTACACCAGTTTTTGTCGGTAAAAGGTGCACATATATAGCCTCCTATCGTCGCCCTAACAAATAAACTCTAACAGACATTAACATAATGGAACCTGTATGGCTGTAATAGTTCATCCTTCTCTCAACCTCGTTGCTTGTCCTTATATATGGTATCTATATATTTATTACAAGTTAGATTTCAGACTATTGTGAAATTTTTAAGGGTTAACTTTTGTAGGGTAAACAGGAATAAACTCTTAACTCCCACATGATGAAAAACAGTAAAAGATCTTGCGAAAAAAATAATCCGATTTGATAACATCAAGAAATGGAATAATCGAGAATCTCGAGTAACCGGAAAAGCTTCTTAAGTAGCTAAAGAAGTGATGAATCCCGTGAGTAAATTGGGTCCTATTAGAAAGTCCATCTATTCCTAATTTCCTGTGGAAATGAAAAAAAATCCATCTATTTATAATCTTCAACTAATTGTATTAACGGATCCCAAAAATTCTCAAAACAGTATAATCTACAAGCTCGCAATCAACCACAATCACAAATAAGTAGCTTTTCGTTTGTGTTCTTCCTTTCCGAAACATAATTTCATCTCAAGCTTGCCATTAATCAAATACTCAAGGGCCTCCCACCTTTAACTCTGGTTGAATCATCTCATAAGAAAGTTTGTTCCCGGACACAGAATAAAAAATAAAAAATACACAATTTAACTTTTTCACATGCTTGCTATGAACAATTCTCGAGAAATGCCACCTATATGTTGCTTTGTAACTTCTTACATTATTTCCAAGAAATTTCATAAAGTTAATAAAAACCGACGGTTAAGTTGTTAAAGCATCAGGAAGGTTAGTAGGGCAACCAGTAATTTTGCCTCCGACATCTGGGAAATTCTCTTGTCCAGACAAGGGGTTAATTTTACCATTGTCTTCTATTTTAACTGGGTACTTAAGAAGATGTCCTTGTAAGGGAGTAAATTCATCTGTGGTAAATTTTGTCCAGTTGTCTCTAGCAATTTTATTCACATTCCCTACACACTTCATGCTTTCCGGTTCTTTAAAGCTTTCGTCTACTTTTCCCAAGTGCTCTGCCCAGAGCGACATTCTGTATCCATATACCTGTAATTTATCATAATAAAAGAAATCATTCGCGATCATAAATAACTTTTGCAGTGCGATGCAGCTTTAAAACTCAGTTTTTTTCATAGTTTTGCCTGAAAAGCTTGGTTGCATTTGGTCGACCAGCTTAAACTTTGAGCTTTTGTGCGGTTTTTTCGGCTTGAAATAGCTTAAGCTGGTTGACCCTAGTTTTTCCTCAACCTCAACAAATCAAATTTTTTTGCTTAAATGCTGCAACTAAACAAACCCACTGAACGTACTTGGTTGTTAGCATATTGTTCATCGTCTTCAAGAAACGAATACGGAGTAGTGTATTGCATAAAAAACTATGGAAAATAAAGTCGGGAAGAGTTGAAAGATAAAGCAGACCTGTCCACGGGGATGTTTTTTCTTATTAGACCATGTTTGATAGGGTTGATATGCGCCCATAGCGATCTCAGTGTCCCTTGAACCAGCCATAGAGCGTTGATTAATATTTGCAGATCCCAATATTACGTACTCATCATCTACTATCATCCCCTTTGCATGAACATAAATCATAAATCTTCCAAATTTATGTGAATCTGAAACCTAAAATTTCAATATAAATGATTAGACGTAGTTAAGCATAGAGTAGCCTACACATTTATGCCTCAAGTAGCCCGAATAAGCACAAAGTAAGCACGGAATAGATAAGAAACGCCCATTTCAATTTGAATGTATCCTATGTTCAAGAGCAAGTGATTGCAAAAATAATTGTCTTATGAAAAGAAGTTCCAGAAAATCGAAACTAGAAATCTTGAAAAATAATTAGGATCTCAGGCATGTAATTGTAACGTTAGCTAGGAGAATTGAATTTTTTCCTTTGGAAAGTTACCATATTAGCATTTGAGGGAGATTGATTAGACGAATTTAGATCTTCATCAGGGCATTTTTCACGATTTCCGAGACAATAGAAATTGAGGTAATCTGTCGGATGCGAATCATCAAGATTCATTGCTTGCAGTTCTTGAGCGATAATTTCGTACATCATTTGCATTGTTTGTCCCTAAGCCCGGGTAGGCAAAAAAATGAAAATATCAGAAAGAGAACAGAAATGGAACACAAAGGCTTCCTATATTCTTTTTTAAGAAAATCCAGAAGTTAGAGAGGAATTTTGAAAAAATTCAAATTATCACCTGCCAATACAAAATTTCTTGTACAGCATTAGACGTTGGAACACCTTCCGGCCACATAGGAATGACTACGTAGACAGCAAATCTCTCTTTTGCCCTTATCTTGCTAGCTATCTTCAGTGCCAACTCCATTGGGATGAGATTATCAGCACCTATGGAGACATAACAGGGATTAGTTCCAGAAGAACGAAAAAAGATCTCCTCCATGAAATAATGCTGAAACATGAAAGTAATGGAAGTTTTAATTACTTATATCCTCTTAAATTTGAATTATCGTACCGAAGGTACTTAGTGTCCCAAATGAACTATAGTTTTTACCTGAAACTCTTTACTTAGTAATTACTTACAAGTAAATGTAGATTACATAGTTGTGAACTCAATTTTACTGCTGAAAACAGCGTAATTTCAATAGAATTTCATGTACTTTCAGCAACAATGTGGGCTATGAAAGTCGATCATTTTGTGTGTGAATGTCTAACATACAACGAACGTGCTAAACCTGCGTTTTTGTAAGAGGGCCATGCGTAGGAGGACCCCAAGAAATATTGATTCTCAATGTATATGAAGTGCTGGGCAGATCTTATTGCTTGAATATATGCTGTTTGGATGCTCTTGTCAATTATTAGATTTTTTGCACAAACTAGATTCTGCAAAATACAACAGACAATTAGAAATTTTAAAAAAAAAGTAAACTAAAACAATTTTGCGACATGTTAATATCATAATTGAGAAAGTAACTAAAGATAAGAAGATTGGCAGAACCTCAGCCTCAGCTAACGGAACATCTTTTGGAAATCCCTTAATAGAACCTGAATCAATCGACCGGAATACCTATTAACAAACAGCAAACTAAACCAAGAATTAGTATTTTCAATATTGGCATAGGATGAATAAGTTTTCTTAAATCTTACCCTAACCTACTAGAAAAACTTAATTTAATACTTTACTTATGGAAAACTTAATTTACAACAGTTTAGAACACTTTTGTTGTTAAAAAAATACTGTTTTTTCTCCAATTATTAAACGGCTACGTAGTAATATAACAAGTAACTGTAGTAATCTTATCGAGTACTAAATTATAAGGTAAAAAACAGCTATGTGGTCACGTGACAACACGTATATAACTTTCCAGCCAATAATTTATTAATTTAACAGAAGGCCTTAAGGGTACAAACTAGATTTTCTGTATTGACATCTAAACTAGATTTCATTAGTGTAGAGGGTACAACACCGTAATAAACGCGTATTAGAATTAGAGCTATTTTCTGGACTATAAGAAAAATGATGCATATACCTGAACATGCCAATTTTGGGGATCCTGTTCATTAGCCACCCACAATTTGGGATCATCGTAGGACACAGAAGGGGATGGACTAAGTATCCACGATATTCGTTCTATTTTAATTAAAGCATCGTCGTGCCAATGAGACATTCTTTTAAAACGTCGCCCTAATTCTGACCATTTTGTGGCTTTTCTCCACCTTTGTTCGAAGTTTTTAAGCACGTCATAAGCAGCTGGTCCTTCAACTTTGCAGTGTAAATCATGCCATGGTTCCCTTGGTGCCTTTATCCCTGCCTATAACAATTAAGATAGAAAATCACAATCTAACTTTGCGATCCATAGTAAGACGAGAATATCGTAAATGTGTCTAAAGAAGAAACGGCAATTCAATGAAATTCAGGAGCAATTTTCATTAGCTGAGGAGAGTAACTTTCTAGTCCAGAGTCCATATATTGTACTGACAGATAGAAAATAAAAATTTGGAAGATACATTTGATGTTTAAAACTTTAAATTGTGCAATATACTAAGACTTACAAAAAATGTTGGATTGTGAAAATCGTCCTTAAATACAGTGTCAAGATCTCGAAATAGTCGATGCTCAGGGGTATCATAGCGGCCATCGCAGAGGTCTAGACCTCCTAGAAATGCAGTTATTTTTCTATTATTTCCACTTCCTTGTGTATCCACAATAACACATTTTTGATGGTGAGTATACAGGGTTCCTACAACCTGAAACCAAATGTAAGATGAACATTAAGTTAGTCATTTCCATTTCGTTGTGTATCCACAATAACACATGTAAATGTTTGAATAAAAAGTTAGATTCTATAATTAATTGACATTTGCAGGAGGTTGGCATCTCAATACATTAAGTTATATAGGAGGCCTTGCCTTGTTTGGTTGCAGCTTCTAACCTCAGCCCGGTTTTACTTTTTCGCTCAAAAGCGAACTCCGTTTGGTTGGCCAGCTTAGAAGCTGAAGTTTTTTTTGTTTTTTTGTCTGAGCTCTGAACAAGCTATAAGATTTAAGCTGGACGAGCTTAGCTTTTCTCAGTCCCTCAAAAAATCCAGCTTATTTGCTTAAAAGCAGCAACCAAAGATCCCTTAAATGTCCTGACTCTGGTATCAAGACTAAACAGAATATAAAAGAACAGGAAAACTGTGGCTTTGTTTGGTTGCAACTTTTAAGCTCAGTTTTTCACCTTTTGCTTAAAATCAAGAATTCATTTGGTTGAACAGCTTATTTTTTGAACTCTGCAACCAGACAAGCTCTTAGCAATGATCAGAAATGGTTCCAAGCCTAAGATACGTATAACTGTTGCATTATCCACGACGGGCCAAACTCTATCATTTACCCTTTGTGTGCTAACATTAGCAAGTCATATAATAATTATCCAAATTAAAAGCCTGTATATAATGTTAAGCAATGAAATATGTAAGATATTCCTATGGAGTGTAAATGATTATAAAGCATGCCTGTTGCTTGAAAATGCTAAGCTTACTGCTCGCATATCGAGGCGACAGCACACATGTTACTGACGAGTGCTTGAAAAACTTTCTCGTTTCCTCATCATGAGTTCCCATCACTCCTACCTGCCACATATATACGACACTTACATATGTTACACTTACGATGATTAATGCTAGTTATGCAAGAAAAATCAGTAATGAACTATTTCTGTTCAGCCTTGTTTGCTTGCAGCTTTTAACTTTTATAGTTGTCCCTTTCTTTAGGTATTATTAATTTTATTATTTGGAATATTTTTCTTATTCATTCCGCAATCCTCAGTTTTTTTTTTTTGCCTTTTTGCTTAAAAGCTAGACTGCTTTTAATAATTAACCAGCTTAAAAGCTGAGCTTTTCTGTTTGTCCTGAATAAATTAGAAGTTTTTAGCTTGATTCTGAAGGCTGCAACCAAATAAGTCGTAAGCATCTAGCATGTTAATAAAACGGGACAAATTTCTTAAAAACAACACGGTAAAGTCTCTGATTGGTAATCCGATTTAACTATTATTTTGGTTTAGTTCTAACTTGTCTTCGAGGCAAAATGAATACCATAACTGAAGTTCACTGTTCACTTAGCAAGTTGAAGGGATTTCATTTAACGAAATGGAACAGAGATTATTACCGTACTAATACCGAATTTGCTATGTGAAGTCTTATCATCCCAAACCAACAACAAAACCCTCACTCCTTCCTCAGATTTATACTTCAACAAATCACCAAGCATCAAATCTCCGCCACCTGGCACCTTCTTTGTTGGCTCCCTAACCAACTTCACCTTATGGAAAACTGACCATCCAATTATATACACCAAATGATGAGCCTCTAACACCGCGTGACAAATATCTTCCCAACACTGCCCTTGCTTATAAACCATCCCTTTATCTAATTTAATTTCAGGAAGGGCATTTTCAGGAACATGTGCGTCCTGATATAAAGTCACCGATCCACCACGTCGCACAGGGAAATAGCTTCTCTCCACGTCGAATCGGTCCGGCCCTGACCTATAAACTGGATTCTCGTCACACCTTTATTTGGAAAATAAGAATCATATTAAATTACCAAAAGATATAAGTAATAGGGTTTAGCCTATAAAAGTCAAACAAACATAAGAACGCAACTCTTAGCTGGTAACAAGATACAGTCTAGTTTTATCACTTTAGGAAAAAAGACAGTAAATCTGAGCTTTAAAGACGCCAACAAACAAGGCCTTAGTGTAACAGAAAAAAATATAATAGATCTCCTCCTTAACTATCGACAAATCTAAGAATAATTCTAACTGGCTTATGTGGCAGCTAATGTGATACTTTTCACTTGCTAAAATTGTATCACATTGTTCGTTATTTCAATAGATACATACAGTCTAGGCCGAAATTCCACTACCCTTTTATCTGGAAATTCCATTACCCTTCTATCTGAATATTTTCATCACTCGCTCGATCAAATCATGGTTCTGATACTAACTACTGTAGTACCAACCAGGTCAAAATCTAGATCAAAACAAACTCTTTGCTTCAACACAACTAACTCATTGCAATAGCAAAACGGAACAAATATTGAGTCAATCAAATCCAAAACGTAAGGTGAAAGAAATTGTTGGCACACCTCGTAAATTTCATTTCAAGAAAAACAGCAGCCTCTTCCTTAGGCGCTTTTCCATACGCCGTTTTCAAAGGAAACCAATCACTTATCAAGCCTCCGGAATAAATTAAATCAGCTGATACCGTCGCGACCCCAATCAAATCCGCTCCAAACATGTCATCGTCTTTAACATGGAACTCAATCTCAGTAACAGGATGAGCTAAAGGGACGACAAGGTGTTCGTTCCATACAGGTGACTGGTTGTTTGGTATGACACGAGTGCGTGCCACCGTGGCGCCAGCGAGGATGACTGTTACGTAGGGGTCGCTTGTGATGACATGGCGGTGGTGCGCTTTTTTGGCTTTCTCTTTGGAGCGACGGGTTTGGAAAGGTTTGCGACAAAGGTCGAGGGCGGTGAAGCAGCGGCGGAGGCGCTCTGTCACCATATCCATGTTTGGGAGACATCTGTTAATTTGTAAATAATATGAAAGTGAGCAATTTTTTTTCCAAAAAAAATTAAGTCTTTTTTTTTTTTTTTTTGCTTATGAGCTGGACTTTTTTGCTTTACAGTTTATGGAACTTAATTTTTTTTGCTTATAAGCTGAAATGCAGTTGGCCTGGAAAAGCTATAAGCTTTAAGCTGGACCGATACACATTTTCCTCAACATATAAAAAAACACATCTTTATTTTCTTATAAATCGCAACCAAACAAGAAACATACATAGCTCCCTAATATCAAATTTCTCATTTTTTTGGATCAAAAATCTTGCAATTATAAACATTATAGTTCCCTAGAATTGCAATACATATATAATATAGATAAATGAAGGGTAAAATTAGTAGCTCATTTTAGGTGCTACAATTCTTAAAACAGAAAATAATACAAATATATATATAAATATATTCACGAAAACACAAAATATACTAAATTTAGTTCTTAGATACAACAGACCAATCTCATTCTAAAACATTTCTTAAACAAATAAGATCTATCATAATAAATGTTAAATTGTAATAATAAATAATAAAACCTGGCCTGAATAATCTTGAGATCAAGATCACCATGAAGATATATAACATCCTCTTCAAATTTATCATCTCTCATTATTGTTAGAAAAATACAGTTATTGTTTTATAAAAAAATATAAAAAAATGATGTTTTATAGATAATAAAAGCATTTGCTTGGGTTTTCCCGTCGTGGTGGATGGCGGCAAATATAACGGAAACAAACTTTATTTTATTTATTTTCAATAAATTGCAAATAAACCCAACCCCCCCCCCCAAAAAAAAAAACTAGTTATAACATTTATTTATTTATGCAAAGTTTTGCAAAACAAGCAATTATGTGTATCTACTCTCTATATAACTTTTTTATATACTATAAAATTGTTAGATATCATGCGTTGTTAAATAACCAGTTTTAACAATAACCGTTGTTGGAATATCCCTTACTCTTCTAACCGATCTTTTCGGTCTTGTTACAGTATCCAGTTTGATCTTAATCGTCGTTCTTCTGACGTTACATTATTTTTTTAGTATGCCTGAGAAAGGATTAGAAGAGTGAGGGTTTAGCCTTTTTCAATGCACATAATACTAGTTATAAATCACTTTTAAATTTGATAAAAAAATGAATTTTATTAGGTTTGGATATCCACTTATATTTTACATTAATGCTCTACCAATCCATAATCTAACTATTGCAATAAGGTAACATTTGATTGTGTAATCTAACTATTGCAATAAAGTAACATTTGATTGTACACAGAGAAAAGTTAGATAGTAGTAAGAATAATTAACAAGTTTGATTTTCAAATATTACTAGGATGTTCGGATAAATCGAGAGAGAGCTATTTGATGAATGGGATGTTGTAGAACACTTTTAGTTAAGCTTCAAAATTATCTAAACAACTAAATTATGACTTATGATCAGTGTGGTGTGAGTGCTCTTATTTCGTTATATCTATATATATGGGGGTTATTTGCAAAGTTAGAAACTTTATGGGAGTCAATTACAATGTTTTTACAGTTATGGGGTTGTTTGCAAGTAATTAAGTAAGTCATGGGTTTGTGAGAGTTATTTGCATTTTACTATTTTATTTTAAAGAATAAAATACCGGCATGAAGAGTACGTGTTACGAGAATGATGAAATTTTGTCAGATCTTCATATATATATATATATATATATATATATATATATACACACGATTGTCTGACTCTGAGTCAGAGTGATTCAGAATCCATAGTCATTGAATATTACTACAGTACATTTCATATTTTAACTGTAACAATATCCAATGGTTTGGAATCTGAGTAACCCTGACTCTTGAGTCACGTACTTTGCTTCCAACTTGTTTAGTTATAATATTTAATTTAGTAAAAATTAAAATTTGTTATAAATTTGTCACTAATTTAAAAATCTGTCGTAAATCTGTCATAAATTGATTAAATTGTCACAAGTTCATCACAAAAACTGTCATTAATAACTTCATAACAAAAAATATCGCTAGTAATATCGTTATTATTTTAGTATTTTTTTTAAACTGATATTTAGCGTGACACCTTATGTGTAGGACAAGTATCAACATTTATTACTTTTTTTTATTACACTTTTTCATTTAAATTTTGGCAAATAATAAACAAACATTAAATCTAAAGCTACACATGAAATGCCTGCTACCTGGATCTGGT
This sequence comes from Primula veris, assembly GCA_963682055.1. Classification (NCBI taxonomy): domain Eukaryota; kingdom Viridiplantae; phylum Streptophyta; class Magnoliopsida; order Ericales; family Primulaceae; genus Primula; species Primula veris. Next base: position 36,902,194 of record OY821743.1, on the reverse strand, counting down.
AATCTCTTCAATTGGACTTCTTCATATATTCGTTGAAATTTTCAGATACATTCCCGATTTTGTAATTTAATTTAATTTGTTTCTAGAACAAAGTTTTGGATTTCTTAAAGATGACGGTCTAGTAGCCCTAATTTATTTTGTTCACCTAGACCGTCATGCTAGCATATCCGACACAAATTCAACCTAAAATACAATAAAATCGATCATAAAACACAAATTACAACCCAAAAGGCCTATAAATATATTAAGAGGACAAAAACATAGCCGGTGATTAATTGAAAAATATATTGAGCTCGACATAAAACACACCTTTCACAAGTGACATATGCTTGCTAAACGCAGATTTGTAATGTAAATACATAGTTAAGAATAATATATGTGTGGCCGTAACTTTTTCATGGATTGGCAAACCGTGATGGTTAGTTTGAAGGGTCGAAAGCAAATCATCGATGAATCTTGTTCATTGAATTGCTGAACTGTCACATTTAATAAGCTATCTACTCAAGAAGAAAAATAACACTTTTTACAAGTTGCAAATATTCCATATTTTGTGTTGTTGTCTTTGTAACATCTAAAAGATGACCCTTTATTGATTTTCAATTGATCAGCTCATGATTCTTTGGTAATTCTTATGGAAGTCATTGGATATGTTTAAAAAATTTATACTCTGCTTCCGATTCTTATACAGCCGGAGTGATTTTTATTTATTCAAAATTACTATTATTATTATTTTTAGTATGTAGCCTCAATCTAGGACGGTGGGACCCGTCTTGTCCATTTGGATTAATCAAATTTGTTAATAAGGGTTTTTTGTATATAGGCTAAATGGTTAAACTTGAGAATTTAGCATTTATCGAGCCTAGTGTTATTTTCAATATTTTGTTTGGGAACATGCATTGTTAATATCAATGCATTCTGTACTTCTCGATTTAGCAAATTATGTTCAGCTCAATTGCTAAATTCTGACGTTTAAATAAGTTGTTCAATAAATTACAAAGTAACAATCTGAAATTTAGATTAAATTAACAAGCTTTCTCTTTGCGTTAATTACATACATCACAAATTACAATTTCAATTTACATATATAAAGAACAAGGATAACTTTCATATAACAATATTGACAAAAGACCAAGTTCCGAAGAAAAAAAGACGACCTTACACTTGCTTTTGCCTCGATAATCAAGTCACTTTGCTCTATAATACCGACAATAGTGAGTTGAGAGTAACGCGAGGCTTCGATTTTTACATAAAAGAAGCATAATACTTACCCAGTAATTTTAGCACAATAAGAAGAGAAATGCTAAACACATACACAAGCACTGTTTTTGGAATTTGCGACAGCGGGAGCTGCTTTAATCATGACGCTCTGGACGAGCGCAATCATCTGCATAACAATAGTCATTTTATGAAAAAAAAAATAGCAACATAAATCTATAAAAGAACAGATTTCATTCATTGAAAAATAAAAATGAAAAATATCACTACCAGAGCAAATGCTGCACAGGCAATACTGAATCCAGGAAAATTGAATGGTGCATCCGTCGAGAGGAACATAGCTATAACAAGAGTCTTGAATTGTTAGTTTTGATAACCAATTAGCGATCCATACAGAAAGTGTAATAATGAGATAAACTTTCCTATTACCGGTTAAGGGACTGAAAACCAAAGGAGAAAGTACACTGGCAAAGGAACATATGCCTGAAATGCAACCTTGAGCCTTCCCCTTGAAAATGCAAGAAGAAGAATAACAAACCATATTACAATTTGAATATATAGTCTCAGAAAAATAAATGATTAAAACAAGACGTATTGAATACGATCAATGAAATACCTGCTCGGACGAACCTACTTGTTTGGATGCAATGCTCCGTAACTACACATTTAGGATCCATTAATTGTTAGAATGTTGATACTGGTTCAAAATATAGATAGAGAGAATGGACTTTCTTTCTTGACTTGTTTCACTACAATTTAAACAAAATTGTTGGTTTTTGAGACTTCGAAAAATGCTGCATTCATCCAGCTAAATATTTCGACATTTTCAGGCTGAAAAACAAAAAACAAAAAGAACTTGGCTTTCTGAGTTGAACAAATAAGCCAGAATTCAAAGATGCAATTAGACAAGAAAACCAGTAACTTTTGAACTAAACAATATTTATATATCTAACAAAAGATCAATGAAACTTACACAAGGTTGAGCAAATACACCAAGAAGTGAGAACATTGCAGCAGCATAAGGAACCTACCAATTTCAAATGTCAACAAGCCATTACTTGATCAGCTTAAAATCTAAAAACTAATGCAAATCTAAGAAAACAATTAAGGCCTATGTTGGAAGTTTGAAATTGAACACATAGGTGAATTTGGTAGAATTACCCAAGAGGACCAAGCAATGCTGTAAAGAACCATCTGCATTGGAGGCCAGGGTCAAGAAATTAGATAACGTTTTTCCCTTTTCAAAGATGATTAATACCAAAATAAACCAAACACTGTGGAATACTAAGTTACGAGGATACATACATGTGCACAGCTGAAAAATATCCCTATCGAAAGCAATTTCTCATCACCTAGAAGTGGAGCTAGCATGGGCATTAAAACCATCTGTAACAAATAACCTCATGTTTAGATGCATACGCATATAATCTTCGAGTCTAACTAGAAGCGAATTAGTAAAATAAAAAAGGCAAATCTAAGTTTTGGTTAAAGACCGAAACAAAAGAAATTATAGCATACCTGAGAAACGATCCCAGCAATGCCCGAAACAACCATTAAATCCGCAAATTGGTCTTTATCAAAGTGAAAACTAGCCTTCAAATAGTACTGAAAAAACATATGGTGTAATGCAATTAGGTTAATACACAATCAAATCATCAGAAGCAATTTGTATCCCGATAAAGTACATTCTAATAAAGGTTATTGCAAAAAATAAATACCAATAATGAAGAATAGAGGCCGGCATCCCCAAGACTGAGAAAGAATGCCACAAAAGCAGCTTGTGAAAATGTCACACTGAAAAAGATTTATACAAAACGTCTCTTTATTTGAATCGCTTTAATGAAAACTTGAATAATCTCACCAAAAATAAGAATTGCGTACCAAAGCGCTCATTATTACCTGCTTCTTAGTAAAGAAATGGAATCATGAAAGGAAGGCAATGTTCTGAAAATTCTTTCATTCTTGCTAGTTTCTTCGTTTTTGCCTAAAAGACTAATAGTTGCTTCACATTCGTCTTTATCGCTATTTTTCCAAGTCAAAATGGTGTCGTTTGTTATAGTCTCGGGAAGGAAAATTTTCATGTATAAGGTCGATACACCCGCCAGAAATGCAGAAATCTGGAATATCACCAGTTTAGTTCATGTGCTGATAGCGTGAAATAAGTGTAGAAAATATTTAATAAATATAGCGCTAAAGCTAACCTGAAAAGTAGAAGAAGTTGGAAGGAAACGAGTAGATAGGTTCCCGCAAACAAAGGCACATGAACTTATTCCAGTCAATATTCCGAAAACTGATGCCCTTCTATGCTCCGGGACACTATCCGCCTGAAAATGACATTAATTTTCCAACTTCAAAAAAAAAAGAAAATAGCAGTTCTTTTCTTAAAGCAAAAGCAACACATTATCTCCAGTTCTTTACTTTTCTTTTTCATTTTATTTCTTTTCTTAAGTGAAGTTCTTCTTTTTCTTTTTATTTCTTTTCTTAAGTGAGGTAGCACTTAGCCACATAGGAAAATTTCCAATCTCTTTACCTTTTCTTTAATTTAGAAAAAGACATGCTTATGGAAGTTATGGTTTTAAATCTTTTGTTGAATATAATGCACTTTCTTTTTGTAACTAGTAAAATAACTTATTGAAGAAAATTAATTACCACGTAAGCAAGGGAAATGCACTGAACACTGCCTTCACAGACCATGGAAGTGATAGTCTTGAGCACATAATAAGCATAGAAGTAGTTCCTTTCTCTGCTATAAGCCAGTATTGCTAGCCAAATGAGAAAAAAAAAAAAAACAAGTTTATATCTTGTAAAGTTGTATTACAGGAGTAGGTCTTTCTTTGATTAAGGTATTGTTTGGTTGATTAACTGAATAAGCTGGTATATCTAGCTTATAGCTTAGTAAAACGAAAACTAGGTTCATCTAGTCTAAATATCTCAACCAAATGCAATCGAGTTTTTTTTAGTAAAAATGCCAAAAACACCGAGCCTGAAAGCTACTGGCCAAGTAAAGCTTATGTTTGAGCTACCGCTAATATTACATTTCTTTCTGTTAATTGTTCGGGTCAAATTGACTTGTTCTTAAATTTCCGAAAATATGCTTTAATCAGCAAAGCTTGGCTAAGATGCATACTAAAAGATTGGTTTTCTTTTACATTTTTTCTCAATATGGGAGGTGTTGTAGCCTTTTTCTGCCGCTTACAAGTTCCTGGTACTATTGTGAGGTTGCAGCTTTAAAGCTCGATATTTTAACTCATAAAATTTATACGGATTTTGGTTAATGGCTTGAAACCTTTTCTTTCTTTTAAGCTCACAAGTTTCAAGCTCGATAAATCTTACTTCTTCGTAGATTTTAGTAATTCAATCAGACAGACACGCCGAAATCTCTATCGATAAAAATAGTAAAAGTTAGATATAAAGCGAATCACCGAAAGGGATAATTAAGGCCAAAAGAAGCTAAAGTGATGAAGTCTTTTGTGCAGCAGTTCTCTATACTTTAGCTAGGTTATCCTTCAATCAACTTTCTTTAATTTGTTCACTATTTCATAACCTTAGTTATGTAACTAACTTATGTTATGCTACATACTAGGGTTGGCCTTAAAAGTGAAATATATATACCACACGTCACAACTAAAATAAAGATATATTTATCATATGATTTATATCTATCAACAACAAATTAAGACAACTGAATGACTAATGGAGGTAAATATTCTTAAAAGCTTTCTTACACATTTTCTTGGTTTGGTTAATAAGGGGGTGATGATGTTACACCTGATAAACTTTTCCTTTTCTATTTAATAACAAGATATGGTAGCTAACCTTTCGGTGGTAATTTAGTCAAAATTTTGTAACTTTGATTACCTTTTAACTTGCCGACTATTTGGCAACTCAAAGTCTACGTAAGAAACTAGCATAAGAATCTCTATATGAATTTTCCCCACAAATCCAAATTATCCAATTTAATTAAGCAATGGTCGGTCCATGTACACTTTTCAAAAAGAGACTGAATTAGTCCATCTTATATATGGACAAAAATTCATTATATACAACTAAAAAAATCATATCAATTTATTTGTTGAAATTACTCTACGTAAACAAGTGTTGTTTAGTTCAATTATAAGGTAATGACTCTTATGATGATCAAGGAAAAATTTAAGGAGTTATATTATATATCACGAAAACCATCAATTTTATCACACGTTGTCTGATTTGAGATGAAACTATCAGTTTTCTATAATTTTGGATGGTTAAGAGTATTCTGCTAAACTATGTTATATATGGAATTTTGATCTAAACTATAGAAAAATGCAGTTAGTGCAACTCCACCTCTTATAAGATACTGTAACTTATAACTAAATTAGTATGCCATCTTAATCTAGGTATGCTTTATGTATATATATTAAAGCAGATCGATAAATACCTTTTTTTATTAGTAAAAATCCAAAACTTACTTTAATTAGCACTATTTTCCAAAGTTTATGGATGCACACGCTACAAGCAACACTGTTTTCCTTTATCTATTAAAGTTCCATGACATATGCAAAACTGAAATTAAATCCAAAGCATATATATATATATAGAAACATGTATATATATATGCATGAGTTAATTTGTAACTTTGTAACGTTACTATATATTAATTAAGACACAAAAAGAACTTGCGTGCTGATTACTTTTATTCAGGTCAAGAAAGTGAACATTAACTTACTAGTAAAGTAATATACATACGTTAGTTTACTGATATGATTATTTCTGTATAATAATATATATATCTATGAAATAATCTACTAATATTGGTTCAGGAAAGTACTGTAATTTACCTAGGGGAAGGATGGTGAGTGTCATAGGAATTAATAGCAATTTTTTCCTTCCATAAGTATCTGAGAGATGTCCCACCATTGGCATTATCACCAGTGTTCCCAATCCCACTATCTGCAAAATTTAAACATTTAATTAAAAAATATATATATATCTTCCAACAAAATACAATATTAGTGCTTTTTGACGATATTTCACCATTTCATATGTTTAATTTCTACCATTGGTCGTGAGACAATATTAATTAGTTTCTACCATTTGACATGAGTAATTGTCTTTTCCATTAATAGTGCCTTAATTTGGAAGTGAATAACATGATGTAGCTTCTAAGATAAATATTGATACGTAATTTCAGGTCTGTAACGGCTATTGTGTCTTCAAAGATACATGTTAAAGTAAGACAATTATTAGTAAATGAACAAAATATAATCTTCAAAAACTACATTTGTGTAGTTTACTTAAAGATATATAGATATCAACAACATTTCTAAAAAATATACTACGCTTACAAACCAAATTTAAAATGCACATGGCTTTGCATCATTACCATACTAGTAATAGTTAGCAAAAAACATAGGTTTCATTAAAGAGTTTTGAAGGGTTATACTTTCTGCTGCTTGTAATAAATAAGAAAACATTGCAATAATTACAAATCATCCCGAGTAATCTATCGTTACAATTAAAATTAGTTATTTCCGCAATTAAAAAGATCAACGTAGGTATCGCATAGCCAGAAAGAAAGAAAGAAAGAAAGAAAGAAAACTTAATGTGGGAGAGATGCATAAACAAACAAAAAATGATTAGTTGAAATAGGAAGAATACCGCTTGTTGAACTCCGGTGAGATAAATAGCTATGGAACACTCGTCTTGACCGGGACAAAGAGCCGCCATAGTAACATCAGTTATAGCCGGAATTACCATAAATGAAGAGAAATTATATAGAAACACAGTCATTAACAGGTGACTAACCCCTCCCAAGACCTTTTCCATCTTACTCAATATTTCTCTAAATAATATATGTGTGTTGTGTGTATAATCCCTCTATATTTTTTTTATCCTTTGTCTCTGAAAAGCCAAGCTAAATGAGTACCCTCCAGTCTTCAACAGCAAGTCTTGAAAATGCCTTGAATTTAAACTACGCGTGCTATGTATTATTTCATTTTATGGTTAATTTACATAATAGTCACATTACTTACAGAAGTCCTTCTGCTTGGTTCATTACTTTTAATTTCCAAAGTAATAATAACGTCTTCTATTTTGAAAATATGTTACAATTTTGTCCATTGTTTGTGTTAGAAACATGTTTAATGATAAAAAGCATTTTGGTTCACCCGTGTTTTTCTTTGATAAGTTATATAGTTTTATAATCATTTAACTCTACAAAAACTTAATATTAACTAGGAATTACATGATATATTCTTGTGAAAATATTTAATTTTTGTCTTTTTGTTCATTCACGCTGAGCTTGGCTATAGCAAAACAATTCTTTTTTGGTAGTCGTATCATAACGTGACCCAAATTGTGACTACACAAACGGACTTCACTTATTTAATAAAAATAGACCAAGCTAGTTCAGTATATATAATTTCATGAATGATATTAGCACCGAGTCCATCACTATTTAAAAGTGATCCTACTACTAGTGTCTTAGTTGAAACAAAATGGATTACGTAGAGTTTTTATATAAATTATTAGGGTGTGGCATTATTATAACTCACCCTAGTTTAATTATTTCACTTGCTTTCATCGTTATATTTCCAACTTTTTGGACATATAGCGCCGTCCATTTACCCATTTACAATGTACGTACTCAAGCGACGGCAATAAAATTTAACCCACTCCCTCATCTAATTTTGCATTACACTTTATTTAATCCAGCACGAAATATTTTGTCCCATGCAACTTTTCGAAAATATAATAATAGCTCCATTGTCATGAGATATGCTTCTTTAAGAAAATAATAATATTACCATGTGCTTTAACCTTATATCGACAATTTATTAGCAGTAGATATAGAAATTTCTAATGGTAAATCAGAATTACAACCTCATGATTTTTATAAGAAGCTCTATAATTATTTCGTATAGATACAAATAATCGGGGACCCTAGCTATAGCTAACTCTTGATTTGAAGTATCAAATATTTCTTAGTAAGGACAAATAGTAGGGTCCCATCTTTGTAATAATTAAAGAGTGAAGGAAATAATTAAGATGCGTAGCTTGTAAGTTCAATCAAAGTACAAATTAAACTTTATTCACCTCTCTCTCGTTACATAACATTTTATTTTATTATTAATTATGGCGTGTTGGGTATTGTTACGCTTTGATGCGTACAAATATTAGCTTATCCAATAATTATCAAGTAACCTTAGCATGGTGTATTACTAGTGTTGTTGTTCTACAGATTTATAGTCTAGTGATAAAAAAGAAATTGAACTTTATCTGTTTTGTTATTTGGGTGCATTTTCTTTTTAATCATTTAATTACCTATTTTTGGTTGTTCTTTTTCAAGGTTTCAGAACAAAATTAAATTGATTCATACTATTTGAGAGCTATCTATACAAGAAAAAATAGAGTTTTGCGCACCACCTCTCAAACATAAGTTGATCTTAGAATGAGGGGCGAAGTCAGGATGTGTAAATGGGGGTGCCAAAATATATGTACAAGTAACATATTTTTATGGGGGGCGCCATGCAAATCTACACCTAAAAAGAAATTGTACTAAAAAAAAATTACGTCACTTGGGATTTCTAAAATTATGTGGGGTGTCGTGGCACCCGATCGTCCCTATTTAGCTTCCCCTATTTAGAATAGTTCGCACCTATTTAGCTTCCCCTATTTAGAATAGTTCGCACCTGTATAATAGGATAAAAACAACAGTGCAAAGTTACCAAGATTTATGTTACTTATCAGTTATCACCTGGATAAATCTTCAAAAGGTGATATAATAAGTTGCTAATGGGGCAAAAATAACATGATTTGGAACACTTACAACTAACTTATAGATGAAAACGGTTCCATACATTTCTAAAATCAAATAATTTTCAAAACTTTATTTCTTCTTTAACAGCCATATCAACTGCTAACCGACTATTAATACAAATCGGTGGATTTGGTAATAAAGCAACGCACATGGTATGCACACGACGTGCACATAACTGACGTTTGTATGCAAATCGAGGGATTTTTATGTATCCTAATTATGTCATTTATTTAAACAAATTAACTAGCACCCAATTTCAAAAGTAAATTCCCAATTTTAAACTAATACACATCGACTTACTACTATGATTGATGTATCAATAGTGATTTATATTGTTTAAGTTCAATTTTGTATGATTACAAGTTCCACAGTCGAGGAAGTTAGGAAATAGCTTAAATTAAGTCAAAGGGCATGAAATATACTACTATTTCTATGGAAATAGTCTAAAAGACAATGTGAATCAAGACTTGTAGATTATTGATAAAACAATAATTTGATTGGTGTTGTTATACTTTTCAACGATAATATAATAAATAAAAGACAATAAATATTGGACATTTCGTTGTTCTTTATTATTGCTCGGTGTTTAATCTTGCTCGGATTATAATTTTTTATTACACATGCTTGGTCTACAATTTAATCTTAACATTGGTCTTTCTCTTTGTCTTCGTTACTCAGTCTTCAGTTAACATCGGCTTGCTATCTAGTGAGATAAACTCTGACAAATTTCTCTCTTTTATCTTCTTCTCTCTATATTTCTCGGAATAATTTTAGGTCCCTTTCCCAGTGAAGATACTGGGATATTTATAGGCATTTACGCGTCATAAATGTTGACAAATGTCTTCATCTCGTGCTTCATCTCATGGGCTTTTCCAATGAGGGCCCTTGTTAAGTGGGCTTGGACATTTAATAGTGTGATTGCCTTCATTCTTAAGAAAAAGTATGTCATAGCCCGATATCTATTATTTAAGCGTTGGATACTCATTAATAAAATTTGGGTTGAATTGTACCTGAATAGATAAATTCGGGTCTAACTTTTGTATTCTATCAATTATAATATTCTTAAAAAATCGTAATTTCTATTGGATGGACGTAGGCGGGGCACCAGTCCATACTTTTTTCCCCTCTTTCTTATTCTTCCCCATCCATGGCCACCATAAGTAAATGAAGAAATGTGATATCAATATCAAGACTCCATTACCCAACAACACCCACCGCCACCAGCCAATTACTTTTTCCGACGGTGGTGGTACGTAAGGATGTGGTGCCATCACACGTTCATGAAGTAACATCCGCTTGAGTTCTAGCTAACGTTCTGATGTGATTAAATTTGTTGTGGACTCAAAATAAAGAAGGTTATCTAGTGAGGTATAGCTATAAGAGATGTTTTTTTCCCAATTCTTTATCTTGCACGTGTGCTAGATTATTGCTTTGAATTGACATTCAATGTTTGGTCATACAAATTATTTATCTAGATTATTGCTTTGAATTGACATTCAATGTTGGTTATACAAATCGTGTCAACTGTAGTTTACAAAGTGTTTTTTGTGCTTAATTTTACAAAAACACAAGTTCCTTATTAGTAATAGTCTTTCTAATTTGAAAAGGCACCGGCCAGCCATTAAATCATATTGTATTTCGTGACTTTTTTCATACATTCTCATATATATATATATATATATATATATATATATATAGAATGTTTGTTTGCATAAGTATTATTTTTTAAAATTAGCCGATGAAAAAACGCACATGACTAACACTTGTATGCAAAACGGTCTAGTTTTAACAGTTTGATATCCTTTTTTATAAGAGATATTTCGTAAATTATTCTCCATCTCTATACGTGAATTTATGGTCTAACCTAACACATACAACTATAATTTATTTAAGGAAAACTTACCGAAACATATTTTTTTAAAACTAAATTATAATTAAAAAACATAGCACCGTACTATTTGTGGCCAATACCATACCATTAAGGCTAATAATGAGGATGAAAATTATTAATCTCTAAGTTATTGGTAATTATTACTATTAAACAAAGCTATTGAAGGCAAAAAGGGTATCTGTAAGATGTTATAACTAGTTCATTTCTGTACAAAATCATAATCACTAGTGCTGGTTACAGGTCCCTTTTAATATTTAATTTTTCAGCTACTTAATAGTACTTCTAAAAAAAGTTACTAGTAAGATACTATGACTAGTTTATTCATGTGAAAATCATGACTAACATAATACATTAGTAATTACTGCCCTTTATAATATTCTTTTTCTCCGGCCTCATAAATCATACACATAATAAAAAAAAAAAAAACGAGATTTAAATAAACTATATGAGAGATGTAAACCCAGCTCCGAGAATGTACCCTTCTTGTACTTCTTCCAGAGCCTCCAGAACCAGTAGAAAAATGGAGAAAGTAGGATCGATACTAAAGCTGCCGAAAGCAGCCATCACGACCAATGTGATCCTTTATGCGGCGGTGGTGACGGAGATAGAGGTGACACTTCAAAGCCGAAGAGTCGCCTCATTTTGTTTCAAATATATATATAGAAAGAGTGAGAGAAAATGGTCCCCTTACTTAACGCACATAACCTGCACATGACTAACACTTGTATGCAAAACGATCTACTTTTAACAACAGATTGATATGTTTTTTTTATGAGATATTTCGTAAATTATTTATAGCATTCCGCAGCACAAGAATCATATATGTCAATACATCTATATATCTATATACATGAATTTTTGCTCTAACCTAACATACACAGCCATAATTTATTGAAGTAAAAATTACCAAAACATATCATTTTCTGCTAGTAATAATTTAAAATAATAGTAATAGTACTTCTGTATTACTTTGATTATGTTTAAATGGATTTCTTTAAACGTTAATAGAGATCAATACTAGTTAAAATGCCTCTGTTAGAATATTATGAAAAAATTTGTATAAGAATTTGTTGATATTAAACATTAGACTATTGGGGTATATATCTTCACTATTTTTTCCCTCTCTTAATTTCTCCCTCCGTGACGCGCGACGGTCGGTAAAATAAGTTCTATCTCTCTCTCGAATCTGTTTACACATATCAAAATTTTTCCAAGTGTATTTATAACTTGTTTTTTTAACCTAGGTGTACTGCTTGCCTGATTATATGGAAATTTGTTCCGAGTATACCGACATATCTGAACAATTACTACATAACTATTGCTTTGAAAATACAATGTATAATAGACATATATATTAAGTATCTTGATCACTCAAGTCCAACGTACTCATGAGCAAGACGAAGTTGCACAAGAGCTGCAATTTTGTAATAGCTTAAGATTGTAGAAAAATGGTTACACCATTGGTCTCTAGCTATAGTCTGCTTTCGTATTATTTTTTATTTGTTTTTGAATTAATAATGCTTGGTATTATTTTCTCACTCCTTTTTTAGACGTAATCTTACTAGCTACTACTGTATTATAGAGTACTACATCATGTTAAACAAATTATAGGCCAATTCTGAGAAAATAGTGTTGTAACTACATCATATACCCATAGAGTGTAAATAAGATGGACTGTTCGTGAAATCGTTCGTGTTGGGCTCGGTTAATGTTCGGTTCATGTTCGTTTATTTATAAATGAACACGATAATAGTGTTCGTCTATTAAATGAACTGAACATGAACATGGCTCTGTTCGGTTCGTCTAAGCTCGTATTCGTGTAACTATATATAAAGTTTGATAAAATAAAAAAACTAAATCTATTAATGATGTAACAAAAATTAATATCACTATACAATTAATAAACTTATTTATGCTATAATAATATAAATGATATGTTTGTATTATTTCAAACTTATTATGGTAATTTATATCATCATACTATAAATACAGTCACCGATTTTATTGTAAGTGTTCAACTCGTTAAATTAATCATACGTATGTAAAAAAGAATTTATATAATATATAAATTTAAAGTTATATGTGAATTAGTTTATCCTAGTTAAAAATATAGTAATATATGATAAAGTTAAAATATATTTTAAAAACAAAGAAAAATATTATTATTTTCAATTATTGAATGTTTTGGAAGAAATTAGATGGTCACGAACAACTTGTGTTCGGCGCGTTAAATGTTCGGTTCATGTTCGTCAAATGTTCGTTCGTATTTAACTGAACATGAACAAGGGTTTTAGTTCATGAACTGAACATGAACAGAGCATGGTTCGGTTCGTTTCGTTTCATTTACAGCCCTATATACGCATCATGTATACGTTCAGCAATTATACGCCAATTCGCTTCATCTACGTTGCCATAATGTACAGAGGTGCAGAACTTGTGGGTTTTCAACTTTTGAACCTTCGATAATGTACATGCATGCATGTCACACCCACATGACTCGCACTTAACACGCACATGATTCTCAAATGACAAAGAGATACAAACTAACACAAATATTTAATAGACAAGTACATATACATTTGGATGGTTTATATACTTGTACTTGTATCTTAAATATTTTAGAGAGAGAAACTAGGTTAGTTAGAGTTTTCTATTAAATTAATTTTTTTTTTTTCCAATTCACCTCCACTTAGGAGAGAGAAATTAATAGTAAGAATTTATTTAAGTTATTATTTATTTAGTCTCTAATTCAAAGATGGAGGTCACCTTAGTCAAATAAAAACCATTAAATACATCAAAACAAAACTCATCCTTTACGAGTTCCCCGTATACACTTACCTTGGGTACATAAATAAGTTTAGTTTTTTTAGCCAACTCTTTTGACCCCCTTAACTAAATTTTAAAAATTATTTCAGGGAAGACAAATAAATTACACAACATCATGATCAGTTTTGCTTTATAAATCTACAACACTTTCCAATTTTATTAAAAAAAGAAAAACTAACACATACACCCTCCATTTTGGTTTAGATTTTCTTAAAACTATATTTTGGAGGTTCCAAATCAAAACAACTTGTTGTTACAGTAAAATTATGAACTTGTAACAAAATGCATATTTAAGTATAGCAATATAAAGTAATTAGGGATTAGAAAGAAAAAAGTGTACATGTAATGCAAAATTTACAACTACTACACGTAAGAATCATATGCTATGATGCTCTCTCAGACTAGTTGCCATATATGGTTATGTCTCACTAACCCGATTACCCACAAGATACCGTAAATTCCCATAATGGAAATGTGAGATGGGAAGTATTACTTGATACGGAAATATGAAACGTTACACGTACGTAGGATAAAGGGAAACAGAATTTCAAGAAGCGGCTAACCAGAACTCCGATGAAATGTAATGAATTTTCAGCAATCTATATACCCAGGCGCATATATATTCAGTCCGTTTAGTTGGGTAGAATATATTATAATCTATGTATCTCACTCTTTTTTTAGGAGTATACTGTCTCTTCACTTTAGATTCTCGGCTCCGACTTGTTTAAGTAATTCGACTATATATTCTCACGAAAGGCAGAGATGCATATGCAGAAAAGAAAATGAGGGAGAACAATTGTCACCAATTCCGATTAATTCTATTTGTTATAATAAATAGTACTAGCGCATCCCGCCCACACGATGCGTGGTGTAACGCGTGTTTAATTTGGTGTGTGAAATTTATATTTATCAATCTATTTTTAAAGACAATACAATTTAAAAGTAGAAATTAAGCGTAAACTAATTATAAAATTTCAAAAGGATACACAAACGTAGAAACATAAATAATATTAAAATATAAAAAAATATAACTGAGAAAGAAACTCAAAAATCTATGCAAATCAAATCAAAGTTGTGAACCATACATACCCCAAGAACTAGCGGGGTCGGGTTAGGTAGACCCAAAAACTGTTCTGTGACGGGTCGGTTCTTACGGTTTTCGGATCTTGGATATTTTTGACACCCCTGTTCATCCACGTCACTTTTTATGAACAAAATATGTTCCCTTCTAGCTTGTACTCGCGTGATTTCTAAAACTGTAATCGGTCACTTCCGATTAAGTTAATGAAGAAGTTACCAAATACAGAATATAAGTCACATCAATACAACCATTTACCAAACAACAGTCCATGTAAACTCTGGAAACATATGATATCTAAACACCAATCAAAACTAAATACATGACACAGAAGAAGAAACAAAGTTTTGGAACTTTGAAAGTCTGATCACATGCTTTCACTCACTCGTTGAACTAAAATCAGACGGAACCCTATAACCGGAGAAATTAGAGGCAGCCATATAATCGGAGAAATTAGAAATCCACAGTAACAATTTTTCTTTAGTAGGAGAAACGGGGTTGAGCTCCTCAGGCATGAAATATTAAGAACTAGAAATTCAAAAAGAGAGTTGAGCTCACAATGGACGAGTAACAAACCCCCGATCAACCATTTTCTCGACCAACTCCTCATGTTTCTTAATCTGCCCAGCTTTTCTCAAAACCTCCAAAACTGATTGATAAACCAACGAATTCGGTTTCAAAGATTTCTCCTCAATCATCTCCCTGAAAAACTTATAAGCATTATTCCAATGCCCCATCCCACAAAACATCGATATTAAAATCCTGTAAGTGTTCACATTCGGTTCGACCTCTTCCTCGTCCATTTCTCTCTTTAGCTTGAAAACCATATCCGTCGATTTCGTACTAACAAACATCTTCATCAATGTGTTGTAAGTAACTGTATTACCCTTGCATTTCATCTCTTTCATCCTCATATACAGCCTATGAGCCGCATTCACATCCTTACCCTTCGCAATACACGCGAAAATCGGATTAAACGTAGAGGCATCAGGCGAGCATCCTTTCTTAACCATGTTATTAAGCACTTTTATAGCCTCGTCACGATTATCATCTCTACAATGACAATCTATTATGAAGTTATACGTAATCGTATCAGCGGGACAGTTAAGCTTCCTCATCTGGTTATAAATCTGCAAAACTTTTTCTGTCCGGCCTGCTTTTACATGAACCCGCATTAGATTATTAAAAGTAACCGCGTTTGGCGCACATCCTGAGTCCATCATTTCGGCGAAAACATCATGGGCGCGAGTAATTTGCCCACAACGACACAACGCGTCAATTACAATGCTATACGTGTATACATTCGGCTTAATTCCCGCCGCTTTCATTTCACCAAACACCTTTTCCGCAGCTGATATGATCCCCGCACGACACCACCCGTGGACTAGATTCGTGTACACGATTACATCGGGTTCAAACCTATCTTTCAAGCTATCGAAAAACAATTGAGCCTCTGAGGCTCTACGCTTTTTACACAAAATACTAATCACAATCGAAAATGCGATTTTATCAGGTTTGCACCCGTAATCCTCCATACGGTTGAATGCGTGTACCGCCTCGGCTGGTAACCCAGCGCGTACGTACCTATAAATCAGTATAACCAAGGTTTCAAGATTTCAATCTAAATAAGTGAATACAATAAATAATAAAAAAGTAAAAAATGCATATTTATGTGTGGGCTTTTGTCTGAGTAAGCAAGTATGGGCATGTTTGTTTGCAGCTTTTTAGCACATGAGCTGGTTTTATCGAGTTTCGGAAAGAAAAACTAGCTCCGAGAAAACGCAGTGTTTGAACTGATCAACCAAATGCATCCTAAATATTAAGCCAAAAAACAAAAAGACCTAAGCATAAGAGCTCAATAAGACTAGGTCTAAGTTGGCTTGGTGGGGTTCAAAAATTGGAAATCATGTCAAATGAGACACTTGACAAACTGTCAAATGTCAAACATTTACTCGACCATTTAATCGGCCTTGGAAAAATTCAATAATTAAACTTAGGGGTGGGATCGGTTCGGTTTTGGTTTACCGACAAATTATTCGGTTCGATATAAGAGCTGCTTTGTTTCTGACCTGGAAAACTATGACCACTTCTTTCTCACCCTCAAAATAAAAAGCTACGTGAGTGTCTGACCGCAATTAGCGGTCAAACAACCCCTTAATGCATATTTCTCTACAAAACAGACAAGCAGATATATATAATTATACAACAAACATGTAAACTAACCATAACCAAAAATCGCAACAAGTGCAAATGTCAAATGGGTTTATTAAAAAATCTGGGTGATTCAACGATTCAACTTAAACTTCTAGCTTTCACAAGGCATAAATGCTAAAAAAACAACTTTCTAATCTTACCACTCATACAAGGAGCAAATCCACAAACTGCACATTAGAAAGCACTGATAGCGGAACTTAAAAACTACTAGAAGAAACAAGCTCTTTTCGAATAAGTTGGCTTAGTTGAATGTTGAAATAACCAACAAAAGGCTAATACACCTTAAACTCGTAGCCTTTTAGGCCATAAATGCAAAAATGATAAGCTTCATATGCAACAACATATATGCACACAAAAAAGAACAATAGATCCGAAGCTTCAAACCTACAAAATGATTTTACATATATATACCGTCAATTTGCCAATGTGATTCAATTTTCAAGAATTTGTGGCTAACTGGCTACTGATCAGTATCACAAGTGTTTCCATCGAAATATCAATACTTTTCATACATGCAACTTAAACTTCTAGAGACATAAAGGCTAAAGCTTTTAAGCTTTACCACCCAAATACAGCACAAACTGTATCCCGAGAGAAAAGAGCAGTAACATCTGAGCATAAAAGCTAATACAATAGACAAACACTAAGCTTTAAGCTTTCCACTAACAAGCGTACATACCCAAACGAAACTATAAATCCTGGACTTAGAAGCTACGACAATCATTATAAATATAAAACATTAGTTGCACATGTTCAGTTCTAGTATACAGATAAGCATAAATATTCTTGTAGCAACTTTTAAGCCAATGCAAGATACAAGCTCTGTTCTAATAAAGTGGCCTCATTGAGTCCGACAAGAAAACTAGGTTGGTGAAACTTATATAACAGCCTTTGCAATCCATAAATGCAAAAACCCTATGCTTTTATCTTTTAAGCTTACAACCCAAATGCAGAACAAAGGTATTCATATGCACACAAAAAAACAATGAAAACCTACTCTACAACAATCAATGTATAGACACAACATTTATTTACAAACATAGCTGATCAGTTTTAAGTATACATTACCTACGGATGAGTATAACGAAAGTTTCCATCGGAATTTCAATACTTTTCGATTTCATAGTCTCGATAAGGCTCCACGCAACATCGAACTGCCGTACTTTCCCTGCCAAGTCAATCATCTCGTTGTACGCCTCCGCCACTTCCGAACAGCCATGACCACTTCCATCACTACCCATTTCCACCCCATCCGCACAAACAGGGACCTTTACATTATTTCCAGTCAGGGTACTAGGGTCATTTCCTTCTTCGGCATGACCCAAAGAAACAGCGTCATTTTGGTGAAGACCCTGGTCCAGCAGACCTGCAGAAACAAGGGTATTTTGGCAATTGTCTGTTTCAGCCGGTCTAAACAAACAGGGTAATTTTACTTAGTTTCGATTGCTACCCAGTACGAAGAAAGAGGGGTATCGTGGTAATTACCAGTTCCAGCCATATAAAAACTACAAGTTACTGGCCTCATTTGTTTGCACCTTACAAGTACAACAGTGTGCTTATTTATTTTAATGGAGGTAGAAAAGAATACTTATTTTCATAAGTATCTGTAGGTTCATTTGGTAAAACTAGTAAAAAAAATAGTCGGATCTATTGTAATATTGCTGATAGTATATTTTTATTGAAAAAGTATGAATCTTGTACTTAAAAAATAAGTAAAACTTATCAGCTTCGAGAACATGAAAATTGAGTATACTTTTTCGGTGCCAACAAAAGAAAACATTTTTACCTTAAGTAACGCGTTCCAAACAAGGACACTATATGCAAAACAGAAAGCAACTAGTATCACTTGAAAGCTAGTTAGTACTTCCCTCTGTCCCTAAATAACTACTACTATATTGCTTTGAAAAATACACTACTATATTTAAAGATTCGAAACAATTTACCTTAAAATTCAAGTTAAAGCATCAAAGCACCAAGATTTTCAAACAAAAACCATTTATTGTATAAGTGTAAATTTGATACGATTTAATTGTCAATAAGAGCAAATTACAATAAAAAAAATAAGAAGAAAATATACTGATAAAAGGAAAGTGGACACCATATGTGCACATCTCCTTAGACATACACACACACAGATAGGATAGGTGTCACTTTTTACTAACAAATTTCTTATCTCTCTTTGAATCTCTCGTTATATCTCCGGTAACTACCATTTATGTGTGTGAAAATGTGTAAAGAACGGTGCACATAGCATTATTGGTTATTATGATACTTCCCTCGGTCCCTAAATAAGTACAATATTGCTTCGAAAAATGTGGTCTGATTAAGGATTCCAAAAAATTTGTCCTTAAAATTCAATAAAAAGCATAAAATGTTTTAAACAAAAACCATTTATTTACTTAAAATGTGAGGCTACAAGTGTAAATTGTATGATTTTAAAACCCAAAAGTCCTGTTCCAAAAAGTAGTATTCCCAACAACAACAAAAATTACTAAAAAGGGTAAGTAAAGCCGGAAATTATTTTAGTACTTTTTAAAATGAAAAGCAGGAGAGTTCATTTAATATCCATCTTTTAATCTGTCATTCTAGCTCCAATAATTAGCCTCTTATAAGTATAAGTGTGTAAAAAAGTGTTAAAGCAGTAAAATGGTAAATACCTTTCAGGGTCCAAAACTGTATTGTATATAGCGATTCGAACCCATTTCACTTAAAAGTCGATAAAAATACATCAAAAGATCAAACATTCTAAACCAAAAACCATTTCTTACTTAAAATGTCAAGGCTACAGGTGTAAATTTAATATAATTTAACTAGCAATTAAAAAAAGCGGACATTTATTTTGATACGGATACGTCCCAAAATGAAAGCAGAAGGAGAGTGAAATAAAAGAGGGATTGGTAAGATGGTAAATAGGAATAATAATAATACCAAATTGGGCCCAAAAATTGAAGAAGGAGAGGGCCTGCGGGAAAGGTATGCCGTGACGAGGAGCGGCACATTTGGAGATGACGTGGCAAACCACCGACGTCGTTAGGGTCTCCCTTATCGGGATATTTATAGATATAATATCGGAAAATGGTATTATAATTTGATGATTTAGTAATGGGTTTTTACGGTGGTGTTCTTTTATCGCCGCGTGGACTCTTTCTGCGAGTTGAGTCTCTCCGGGACTGACGACCGTGGATATATATCGGAGAGGCGCGTGAAAAGGCGTGTGGGGAGGCGCGTGGATGCGCGTATGGGATGTTAGTTTACTTATTATCATTTATCGATTTGGCGGCTTAGCTCTCAGAGAGAGAGAGATTGAAAGAGAGAGAGAGAGATTGAGGTTTTAGAGTTTTCTTTAAACCCTTTTTTGGAATAAATTTGACTAAAAAATAAATAAAATTATGTTAACATACGGTGTCGTTTTCAGGGTCAACTTTGCTAATTTGTAACACGAACTCCTCTTAGTTACCATATGTTTACATTTAGTCTCACCTATGTTTCCATTTAATCCTACTATCAAATTTTCGGTGATTTTATACACTTTCGTGTAACAATTTCTACTTATTCGACTTTCACATATTACACCAATAATTTTTCTTTCGTAATATCAGTTGCATACCTTGATCACCTCAAAATTAACATGCTTATTACATACCACAAACTAATTAGATACAAATTCTTTTAAATTTCCAAGTCTATATTGAATTTTAGAGCAAATGATAAAATATTTTCTTACAATAAGTTATTTTTGAACGAAATTTTTAATTTTATTTGACGAAAGTTTATAAAATTATCAAAAAAATCTAGTATTGTATATTAATTAAATAATCCGATACTATGCTATACAAAATCGCTAAAAAGTGAGAAAAAAAAAAAACATGGTCCGAGTCTCTAATTTAGTGTTTTAAAATAAAAAAGCAAGACTAAATGTAAGTCAGACGTGATATAGATACGGGACAAAACCGGAAATTAAAAAAAAATGTGTATTTTTAGAATATTGAATTTACAGCTTAGGGAATATTATTTAGTCAAAAAAAAAGTGTACTGTACTGTTCAACGCATGAACTGTCATGTAAGTACTTAAACTCTTAAAACTAAATATTTTAATCACATGTTTTTATCGATTCTCATTTAATTTAATTGTCTGTTACGAAAAATATTTTGAC
Source organism: Primula veris (assembly GCA_963682055.1). Taxonomy (NCBI): domain Eukaryota; kingdom Viridiplantae; phylum Streptophyta; class Magnoliopsida; order Ericales; family Primulaceae; genus Primula; species Primula veris. Next base: position 36,881,018 of record OY821743.1, on the reverse strand, counting down.
GGGCTTAGAAACAGTATCAAAATTGGGAAAATAAAATTTTATTTATAAATAGAGAGATATACAGATTATATATATATATATAGAGAGAGAGAGAGAGAGAGAATGGGGAAGAAAGCAGGGGTGGTGGTTGGAAAAAGGAAAAGGAGTAATAGGTGGTGGTGCCACGTGGCACTTGTACTTACAGCTACGCTGACGTCAGCCCTACTCCTTCTCTCTCTAACCCTTCTCTCTCTTCCTGACAACATCAATTCTAATAATTATCCCTTCACTTTCGGTCGTAAATCGCTATCTTCGTATGTACTTATTTTTATACTTAACTCTTTTTAATTTTGCATATTCTTTTACTACTTCCAATTCAATTACATTAATTTTCAATGTTATTGTTATATGATCGTGCTTTCGTAGTCGATTTCCCCTTTTTAAACCGCGCTTATAGCATAGAAAAACCGCTTTATCTAGGTTTTCACTTTTTAAAACACTGATATGTGTTTTATGTATTGGACTAATAGTAATAGATAGGGTTAATTAGCCTTTATAGACCTGGGGATCGTTTGGAATCGGTTTTTCTCTCTCGCTCTTTATTTTTTTTCTTAAACAGCAACTAGTGTCTGGATAGGCAGCCTTTCTAGCTTACCGAAATCGTGTTTTTTTGGGTAGAAAGGCTTAAAAAAAGCACATAAATCATTTTCGTCACCTCTTTGGGAAACTTTCACAAAACTTTTTTCCTAAAAACTGATCACGTTATGGAATTCTATCATATTGGAAAGCAAAAAAGTAAAAAGCTTTGTTTAGCTTGTGGCCAAACACTGTACTGCAGCTTTTATAAAGGCAACTGCCAAACGGGCTCTTAGGGCTTGTTAGTTTGCAAGTTCTAAGAACAAAGTTTGAATTTCTCGAGGTTCAGCTTAAAACTATAATACTGGTAAGTTGTATGCCATATCAAAAATTGATTATTGCTGTTGTTATTGAAGCAGTGACGTAGATGGTGATGGGTTGGGTAAAAGAGGAGAGCAGTGGACTGAGGTTATTTCTTGGGAACCTCGGGCTTTTATCTATCACAATTTCTTGGTGAGTTCCTTTTTTTTTAAAGAAAAAAACTTCCTTTAGTTGTCTTTTCTAACTTGTGAATCTTTAGTTGCTTAGTTAACAATGCCAATGGAAGTCGGTTGCTATATGATTTAAGTTATTGATTTAGTTTATTTTCCTCAATAGTGAAAAAGTTAACTGCAAACTACTTGCTGCAGCTAATAAGCTAACTGGAGTAGAGGGAACATTTGGGTTCATTTCTGTTAAATCTTCTAACCTTTCTAGGCCTATATTATATTAAAAAAACTCAGCTAATAAGATGACTAACAAAAGATGAAGCAAAAGAGTTGAGCTTAAAAGCGAAACAGTAAAGGATCATGTGGCAGTGGCACCCAAGACCCAACTGATGAACATAATAGCCATTTGGCGTTAAGAATAGAAACCTGTTTTTTCAGCTTTTTAGTGTGTCAATTTAATTTGCATTTGTTTTATGTTTGAAGAATCTAATACTGACTCTGAATATTGCTTGAACCAGTCAAAAGAAGAATGTGAGTATTTGATAAAACTTGCAAAGCCTCACATGAAAAAGTCAACAGTGGTCGATAGCACAACCGGTAAGAGCAAAGATAGCAGGTCTGAACTCCATCCTTACAGCTCTCCTGGTATATTTTGTCAACCCTATATAGAACATGTTGAGAATCTTATGCCTAGTTTCTAGCATTTTGTTGAAATTTACTCTTTGTTTCTATGCAGGGTCCGCACGAGTTCAGGAATGTTTTTGAGGAGAGGTAGAGATAAAGTAATCAGGAATATAGAACAAAGAATAGCAGACTTCACATTCATCCCTGTCGGTATGTGAGTTGTATAACAGTATAAATATCTCTTTTATTGTTGATTTTATTTTTGTTATCTTTTTGTTGAAGATTCTTTCTACTTCTTTTATTAGTTGTTGATTTGCCTTTGAGAATCATTAAATTTGAAAATTATCATGGTATCCACTAGTATTTTGATTTTATTTTAAAACTGAAGCTGCCGAAAGTAAGAAATTGTTTGGTTGTAGCTTTTAAGTTTAGTTTTTTCTTTCTTTTGCTTAGAAACAGAATTGTATTTCTGGTTGACCAGCTTAAAATATGAGGTCTTCTATTCTTAGCGTGAAAAAGTTAGAAAACTGGATGAAACCTAGTTTCCTTTTCAACCTAAAAAAATGCATCTCAAGTATTTGCTTAAGAGCTGAAAAACTAAATGAGCCCTTAGTTAAAAAAAAAAACATAAAGGCTCTACTTAATAATTAGACCCATGTATTACTTGCCAAGGCATCACATTGTACATATATATATGTAAAATCACCAGAAATAGGCTTTACGCTATTGTTCTGGAGTCCAAGGTCATTTTAGTAATACAAGAATGATGGTGAGCTTTGCTTAGAATTCTACAGAAAGGTAGTGGATAGTTTGTTCTTAAAGGCTTAAATTTCAGTTTCCTACCTTATCCTCTATTTTTTTGGTAATTATAGGCTTCAGTTTTCACTTTTCAGTTGGCTATATTCACGGTTTTTCAGGGGTCTTCAGTTATTAAAAAAAACTTGTGTTTTTACTACTTACAGAGCACGGAGAAGGGCTACAAGTTCTACACTATGAAGTGGGACAAAAATATGAACCTCATAACGATTACTTTGCTGATGAGTTCAACACTAAAAATGGGGGACAAAGGATAGCAACAGTCCTCATGTATTTGTAAGGGGTTACACCTTTTCCTTATTTTCATGTTATTCCCCATTCACCTCAGTGAAATTAATTATGTTCACTAAAGTTATACTTTAAATAGTTAATAGTTAGAATTTACAAAAATTTAAAATTAAAACTTAGGCACGTGCTAAAGATGTTACTACTCCCACTAAAATGAGCCACAAGGCATGTTTTGTAACCATAACATACATATTTCTATGCTTAAAAAGTACAAAATCAAAATAAGCTGTTGGGTTACACTTGCACAAACAAAAGAACATCTATTATGTTTTTTAAAGTGTACATTATTAACGTTTAAATACTGATACCTTTTCGGAAAAATACCCTTTTTCTTGAATTTACACTAGTGTCAACTATATCCACTACTCTCAATAGTCAATACCCAAACCAAGTAAAGTATATTTTCCCACCACCACCAAGTAAATATATAGCTTTTATACTTATAAGATACAACCCAAACGAGCCCTGCTACATTTGCCACTACATGTGCGTATAGGACTGACCGACTGTTATGCCCAAACCTCACAATGTTGGGGAAATTGTAGTGCGAGTATCATTTTCCTTTTTCAAATAAAAATTAAAAAATTATGCAGGTCAGATGTTGAAGAAGGGGGAGAAACCGTTTTTCCTGCTGCAAAGGGAAATATAAGTGCAGTGCCTTGGTGGGATGACTTATCAGTATGCGCTAAAAAGGGTCTCTCCGTTAAACCAAAAATGGGAGATGCATTGCTTTTCTGGAGTATGAGACCAGACGCCTCGTTAGACCCCTCTAGTTTGCACGGTATATTTTTCTTACCCCTCATTGATCAAATTTTTGAAAGTTATCATAATAAATTGGGTTTTTCTCACTTCTCAACACAAATCTATCAGCTTTCAACGAAGTGAAAGTTAGTATATTACATCTTTTATAGAAAAATGGTTGGTGTAGCATAATACAACTTTCTTTTATATTTATTTCTCAATGCTTGCAGCATCTTTTTTCATTTAGACGCCCCAAATGTAAGAGTTTTATTGAGTTTTCTACTATGTTTGCTCTCTATCAGGGGGTTGTCCTGTGATGAGAGGAAATAAATGGTCTTCTACTAAGTGGCTGCATGTTGAAGAATACAAGGTGTAAAGCTATACACACATACCAAAGGCAAGAGAGCATTCCTTTGCTGTCGATTTTAGTTTTTACTGTCGATTTTAGTTTGATTATTGAAAAGAGTTAGGTTATGTCCGTTGGCATTAAATTTCCGCATATGCATCACATTTTGCTGAGTGGCCGGGCACTGTCATTGCTTTCAATAAAGCGCAGTTATTCATGGCTTGTTTGCTTACTAGTTGAAGCTCAAGACTTTTTGCTATAAAAGCTAGAAATTTAAAGCTGAATGAGTCCAGCTTTTCTTTCAACCTTAAAAAGACCAACTTATTTTCTTAAAAGCTGCAAACAAACAAGACCTACATTATTACATCTATAGGCTTACTTTTTGTTGTATTCTTATTTTGCAGGAGTTTTTATAGATTTCAAAACCTGACGGGACAACGAGACTGGTTTGCTACGGCTGGAATAGTATATTTCATTCATTTTTAGTGGCATATTCCCCATTTTGGGGCTCAAAATAGTAACATTTGATATGTCAGGAGCTAATTGTAACTTGCAAACAGAGAAGAAACTAAAGAAACACATTTCAGTCGTATGTTTGCATTGTGGCTGTAGCTGTAGTAAATTTATCTATAAATAGTTTCCTTGTTCAAGATTCAAGTCCCTTATTTTTTTCCTTTAAAAAAAAGCTCCCTTTTACGGAGCAAAAAATTTTGAGCACAGAGACAGGTTTCTCGAAACCCGCCTTTGTAATCCTGAATACACTATATGGTAGTGTTTTATTATCTGTAGTATTCTGTACTGTCAGAATGAAGTTAAATCATACTTCTAATTTGGAAATAGAAGTAACAGCTCGACGTAACTATCCTGGAGGTAAAAAAAAAACTAAATTATGGAAAACAAGAAACGTGTTAGTTATCAGGTATAACAGATTACGGATAGAGAAAATTAAGGATTGGTCCACAAAAACAAAAGTATTTAAGGATTGGTCCGGCTATAAAATTCATTTAAGGATTGGTCCATTATTTATGAAACTAATTAACGATTGGTCCAATATATATATATATATATATATATAGTACATCTATTCTGTTTTAATATCACAGAACCATCTCTCCCACACACACACTCTCTCTCTCTATACATACATATATAAATCATCTAAACCTACCACCACAACCGCTCCTCCGTCGTGCCCTCCGCCGCTGTCGTCGTCGGAGATCTGCTACTCCTCCCTCTCGTCGTCGCCAGCGGAAGGAGGAGCAGATCTGTATATGATACACAAAACTAGATATATGTACATGTATATACATATATATATATATATACATATATACATATATATATGTTCTGTAAACTATATATATATATATATATATATATATATATATGTTCGTTGTGTATCATTGACTTGTGTTCAGTATGTTCCCAAAATTATTTGAGTTCCATTTATGATCTTTGCTGAATATATTCTAGTTTTCAAGTTAGAATTCGGTACAATCTGATAAGGGAAGATAAGGTATACTGGGAGAAGGTTCATAGCTGTATTCAGACTGTTTTTCTTTATTTTTCAGACTGTTTTTAGTTAATTTATTTTTCAGACTGTTTATTTTTCAGACTGTTTTTAAATTAATTTATTTTTCAGACTGTTTTTTATTTAATTGTTTTATTTTTCAGACTGTTTTTTATTTTTCAGACTGTTTATTTTTCAGACTGTTTTCAGACTGTTGTATTTTTTATTTTTCAGACTGTTTTTTATTTTTCAGACTGTTTATTTTCAGACTGTTTTTCAGACTGTTGTATTTTTTATTTTTCAGACTGTTTTTTATTTTTCAGACTGTTTATTTTCAGACTGTTTTTTATTTTATTTATTTTTTAATTGTTTTTGATGACGTCAGCAATTTAATTTTTTTTAATGATGTCACCAAATGGACCAATCCTTAATTAGTTTCAGTTTTATGTACCAATCCTTAAATACTTGTGTTTTCATGGACCAATCCAAAATTTACCCTGTAAGTGTATCAGTTTCCTTATACGACACATTTATCTTAAATATGAGCAGATTGTTCTAAAATTATACATGTATCAGTTTTTCTATCCATTATATTAAATTTACATGAACTCAAATATTCCTCAAATACAAGGGATCAAAATGTTCTCTTATAATTAAAATAATAATTTCTCTCTCTTACTTTTCTCTTATTCTCTCTCATTTATTTGTACTTTTCACATATAAATTAATAAAATAACAAAAAGATGAGTTGTATAATTTTGATAGAGAAATTGATAAAAAAAACCGATAATTTGTATAAAACAAAACGTTTACTTATAAGTTGTAAAAGTGTATTTTTTTACTTTAAATACGAGAAAATTTGTAAGTTAGTTAATGTGATTGTTATAGTAAATTAATTTGGATTGAAAAAAATTGATAGAAGTATATTAAAATATAGTAATATTTAGTTATGATAATAAATTTGATAGGAAAGCTGAAAAATGTATAAAGTTAAACCGTTATCCTAAAAATATAAAAGTGATGTTAATTAAGTTAAATATGAGAAAAATTGTAAGGTTCATATTTGACTTGTTAGTAATAACTGGGACTATTTATAAGTTAGATAAGAAAAGCATAGGAAGATCTGATACTCTGGTGGTGAGCGATTTAACTATAGGGTCTCAAATCCATTTGGACTATAACCCAATTGCTTGTAAGGGTACATTGCAACATATTTACTATTATTATTAGGCAAACACAGCAAGTGATTTTGCATACCAAATACAAGAGGAAATAACATCAAACAACAAATAAAGGGTTCAGCAGTCGAAAAACAAGTAGAATTAACTTGCCGGAACAATACTACTTTCGTTTTGCTTCTCACGATTTTCTAGTGTTCCCTTTGTCATCATGGCTACAAATTCTTCATAATCAATATTTCCATCCTGCAATTGGAAAAAATATTTTAAGCCTTGAGCATCACAAAAGAGGTCAATCTTACGACAGATACAGACTATTGTGCTAGAAAAGTACATTATCTGTATCTACGTCTTTGATGACTTCATCTATAGTAGCCTCATCTCCCATCCCGTACTGTGTCATCGCCTTTTTCAGCTCATCTCTTGTAATATGCCTGATATCCAACCATGAAAGTTAATTGAAGTCGAATAATACATTGATTTTGATAAAAATGAGAAATATTCGAGAACTATACAAAATAGACAAGTATCTTTTGCGATATTCTATATTACTTACCCACTGTTATCTGTATCAAAAAACTTGAAAGCCTTATGCAAGTTTTCTTCTTTCTCGAGCCTGTGTCGGTGCATCGTAGCAGCGATGAACTCAATGTAATCGATAGTGCCATTATTGTCCACATCAGCCTGTCGAGAAAAAACATACTTAAAATTGTCTTACTTTGGAATAAATTCTCTTTTTTCTGTTTAACTGTTCTTACAGCTTCCATGAGATCCTTTATTTCTGCTTCCGAAAGTTTTGATCCTAGCCTAGAAAATCCGGTTTTGAGTTCTTCATAAGTGATTGTACCACTTCTATCCGTATCCATGTTATTGAACATCTGCTTTAATCCCTTAATTTCTTCTTCTGATAGATTCTCTGCGATAACCTTCAAGGTGACAAACGTTAACTGGAAACGCGTAGAAGCTAATATGTAACATTTTTTTTATCTCAATAAAGTAGAAAAAAGGCTTTGATTGGTTGTAGCTTTTAAACTTAATAAGTTGGATTTTTTAGGTTTATGAAAAACCAAGCTCATCCATCTTGAAGCTACCAGTTTTTTCAGGACAAATGGTAGCTTTTGAGGCAATCAAGCAAGGCCTAGTACAAAAGAAAAATTGGATATCGACCATTTCACACCCTCAACATCAAAGTTGTTGCCTCTATACAAACCGATTAGCATACCTTTAGAGCAAGCTTTTTAAGCTTGTTCATAGCTCTAAATTGTTTCATCCTAATAAGAACAGCATTATCAAGAGGCTTGTCTGATGCTTCACCATCTTCTCGAAGCCAGGGATCCTCTAGTTACCATATAATTTAGAAACAAAACAAGTTATAATAATTAAAGTACAATAGATTCATTTTTAAGTTTCAATATTGCTGGACTTACCTAGAGCTTTATCAGCAGTTATTCGTTTCTTAGGATCAACTGTCAACATTTTCTTTATTAGACTTTTTGCACCATTTGAAATTGAAGGCCAGGGTGGGCTTTCCAAGTCGAGGCGACCTTTTAAAATTTCTTCAAATATACCTCTCTCGGACTCTGAGGAAGATACGTACACGGAAAAATGAAAGTAAATAAACAAATAAGTCGTTATATTTAAAGATGAACAACTATATTAGTTGAGTTTACTATTCGAATTTTAAACTTCACCATGATACTAAAAAATATAATATCTTTAATTTGAAGAAAACTTACCAGCCCAGAATGGAGGAACACCACTAAGGAGGATATAAAGAATAACACCCGCACTCCAAACATCGATTTCTTTCCCATAATTACGCCTCAATACTTCTGGGGCAACATAATAAGCACTTCCGACTATGTCTTTATAAGTTCTTCCTGTAAAATATATTTGAAAAGCCTGCTATATGAAACTAAAGATGATCAAGAAAAATCTGCTTCTATTACGATCTATCCGTTATCAAGTTTTTGTTATTCGTGATAAATTCAAAGAGATGGGAGTATAGATGCTTGAAATTATAATTACTTCTTTTAAATCCTTGCATTGCTATATTGCATCTGAACAAATAAACTATAAAATTTTAAGTGTAATTCGGATATTGTCTTAATTCATATACCATATACGTTTGCTATATATATGAGTTTTTATTTATATTAAATTCAGTAAAAACTCTTTTTATTTATATTAATATTTTGTGATTTTTTTCATTTCTATCAAACTTTAACACATGGTAAACCAATTAATTTTATATTAAACATTTAATAGGAAATATTGATAGCAAAAGTTAACATGTCCAATGTGTGTTTTTATTCACTTGCTAACTTTAGCAAGCATATGTGTCATTTATTGAGTGACTTTTTGCTTGTATGGATGATTTTAGCTGATAAAATTTAAAATTACCAATGTGGATGATCTTATTGAGTTCCATAGTAGAATATTTCAAGATCATGATAATCCGAATACAAATACTACAACAAGATTTTTTTCTTATTTGGGGTACGGTTCAAGTAGTGGCCGAACCAGGATCCCCATACGAGAGGGATCAAAGTTCATGCAAAAATGTATATTTTATTTATTTATAATAAATGGGGTGCTGAAATGACAGAATTGGCAATATTATATTAAATTTCATACTAAAAAAAACATGGTTCTTTTTTTTCTGTCTTTCACATGTGAATCTAGTCTAGATATAGCATATGCAAAATTTTCAACCTTTCACATAGTCTGCTCATCTACTTTTTCCTAATATTAACACATACAATGATACAAAGGGCCATTGATCTACTTGACTTGTCTTTTTCTCCGTTTACTAAGTCAAGTTGACTAAGAAGTAGAAATCAAGATATCCATAAAAAGAGAAAGCATATATATCTAAATTCAAGAATATCTGCGTATTTCTGTTTTCTTGCTTTTTCACTTTTCAGTACAGTTTCATATTGGTCTCTCATAGTATGATTAAAATTTATTCAGAACAATGCGGTTTTTTGTTGAAATGACAACGGTCTATCCGTGTTTATGGTGCAATAAGACTTTTTTTAATTTGATTAAAGTTAAAATGATAACCAAACCATCTCATAGTAAGACTATTGCATGAAAATTTAAGATTTCTACTACTCCATATGGGTTATTTTCTGACAACCGAAGATCGACAAGCTTGTAAATTTTTGCTGTTTTTTTCAACTCATCCGCTTTTAAAGGTGAAATGCAGATCCTCAATTTCTATCTAAGCATACAAAACTATAGACTTAGTCTAGTACATGTACAGTTTTACAATGTTTTAGCTACGAAAACTTACTGAACCTCCATTCACTACATTAATCCTGTATATAAATTTTTGAGAACGATAGTAGATATTTAACGATCACAAGCAAGTTTTTTTGATAAACATAAACGTGAAACGTAACAAAATATAAAAGCCAGCATCTGGGCAGAACTAGGGCTTGTTCGGGTAGCGATTGCAGCTTTTAAGCAAATAAGATATGATCTATTGATATTAAAGAAAAGCGAGTTCATCAAGCCTTATACCATTTTCAGGTATCTCAGTTTCAAACTGGAAACCAAGTATAGTCTATAGCTTTGAAGCAAAAATAAGAAAATTTCCGCAGTCCTTAGAAACAAAAAAGAGAAGCAACTAACCTTCTTCGATGAACACCGAGAGCCCGAAATCGGTAGCCTTCAAAAGCGAGTTCTCGTCCCTATTTGCAAGCAAAAAATTCTCGGGCTTCAAGTCCCTATGAATAACTCCTAAGAAATGACAACTATGCACCACATTCACAATTTGTCTCCCCATCTTAGCAGCCTCTTTTTCTGAATAACTCCCTTTTTCCGTTATCCTATCGAATAATTCACCGCCGCTACACAACTCCATAACCAAATGCACGTTGTTTTTGTCCTCATATGCGCCTTTAAATTCGACTATATTCGGTTGGCCACTCAAATGCTGCAAGATGCCAATCTCTCTCCTTACGTCTTCTATGTCCTTGTCATTCACCAACTTTCGCCTAGAAATAAACCCGAATATAGCATTTCAAATAAAGTTTCGACATAGCATTAAATGAGTTTCTATTATTTGGATGCTAAGGCACTACACGTTATTAATAAGATGAATTAAAAATTTAAAATAGCTCCTGCTAACTTTATTACATTAATATTGATGCAGTGCACACTAGAGTTGCTAACCTGGATATGGATTTGCATGCGTATTCTCGCCCAGTTGTTTTCTCGGTGCAAATATAAGTTATTCCAAACTGGCCTCGGCCTAGCTCTCTCCCTAATTTATAAAACAACGTAACATCGGAATAAGGCTTTTGTAGTACTTTCCCAATGGGTACTGAAAATGACGAAGAGGCCTTTTGTGATGAGACGGGCTTCGGAGCTATTACTTGAGGTGTCGGTTTCTCAATAATTATAGGAATGGGACCGAAACTCGTGAATGGGCGAGGACGAGGAGGCAAGAAATCGGGATGTCATGAGTTTCAAACTTAGTGCAACAAAGACCCATGTTAGAAATTATAGAGAGATAGTATAGTTGTAACTTGCAAGTATGGTTTTATGGGTTATTTTTATTTTGTGTTCGTTTCGTTTAGGAGTTTGCTTTATGGTGACTTTTGAGGATGCTTTTGCTTTGCCTAAGGAAGGTGTTTGGGTATCATTATATATATATATTAGTTTTTTTTTTAAATTACACGTAATTTCGTAATAAATAATTAAATGAGAACGGGGGAAGTATATATTAGTTTTTTTCAAACAATACACTTTGCATGTACCATGTATTTGCTTTATGATGTTAATACTAATCGTACGTCACCACGTTGTTTATGCGATACATATATAAATATGATTCCGGACAATGAATTTATTTATTTTCTTAAAAAATGATGGAATGAATATAGTAAATTAATAATTGTATATAACGAGTAATATGATATTTTGTTGTTATAGAAGTATAGTTTGGGAGATGAATTGATGCTTGAGAAGTAAAATATTTATTTAGTTATTTATGTATTTAAATTGTATTATGATATATGAGTCATTGGTAAATTAGAATAAGAGCATTTTTAAAATAAATTTGATAAAATTTGACAGATTCATTTCTCATGAATTGACTTATATTAATAGTATGATTCCTTGTTTTTTTTTTTTTTTGTTTAAGGCATATGCATATACCGAAATACGTACCTACAAATTTCAAGCAATATAAGAGTCTTGTTTGGTTACAGCTTGCGGGACTATTACTTGCTCGACTAAGAACTAGGTCCGTATTATGAGCGAGACTAAAAAGAAACTCAGGTGAATAATCATATCATGATTGAACTAAATAATCTAATCCCACACGACATGCTATTGCAAATGCAATCATTTCGCATCACTTGTAGAGCGGACAAACTATATGTTGTCAAGCGCATCATTTGTAAGCTCCACGGGAATACTAATCTGATCCCGACCTTTAAGTGTATGTTTGCAAATGATTAGATATAACCATGGACTTCACGTCTTAATTATGCGCTTGTATTTTTAATTAGACAGTTTGCTGGTGTATGTAAATGAATTGATATTATTGACAAAACTGAAATGAGATCACACGAATATGTATATTTTTATCTAAATAACATCGACCAAATTATACATACGTTTAACATTTTCTAAGAAAATAGTACAAGAGGAAAGTAGTCAGAAGCTACTTTAAGTGACATAATATTGTAGGATCAATACAATTGATTAATCAATATATATATATATATATATATATATATAAAATTCAATGTTCATTATGCTCTTTATTTTACTCTCATGTCTTCTACCAAGTTTCTTTACGAACGAACATTACTAAAGTAATTATAGTGATGTCTAGCTTCATTCATCCGGTTCATCTTGGTTGGTTGTCCGGAGGCCCAGCGTTTGGGGAGACCCAAAAGACCTCGTTTTTTCGAAAAATAAGTCATTTCTTTGGGGGAAAAAAACTTATTAAATTTCTATTCTTTTTGTTCTTAAATGGTCTATAAAATGAATATAAAAAATCAACTTATAGCAACTATGTGCAGCCAAAAGTTTGAATGCAGCTATAAGCAATCAAAAGGTTAGTTTCTTTGCCTATATATATTAGCAAAAGATGATATGATCAACTAAAAGTAAGTTCGCTTCTATATAAAATATTAAAATGTCAAATGGCTGCTATAAAATTGAAAACATGACCAAAATATCACTACAAAATAATGTTTGATTTAATAAGAGTCAAAAGCTGTCACAAGTCTGTCGTTAATTTAAAAAGCTGTCACAAATCTGTCGCAAATTGACTAAATTGTCACAAAGCCGTCACAAAACAGTCGTTAATAAGCTCGTAACAAAAAAATACCATCACTAATACCGTCGCTATTTGAGTATTTTTTTGTAATATATTACGCCTCTAAATTTTCTTTGAGTACATGTAGTTTTCTTTCTTTAATAGAACTTAAAAACATTTTTCTAACATATATATACATTTTAATCAAATTAATAGTTGTATAAAGTACTTTTATTGAGAAAAATATATATACATATATTTAATTAAACATGTAATTAAATTAATGAAAGAAACAAATGTATGGCATATGGAACAAGTCTCCATAGTGACTATTCTGTTTTGAAAAACAATAAGCAAATAAACTGAGAAACGGTACAAGAATCAAAACAAAACACTATTTAACCATCTTATTTAAACTTTATGTCCTCTTTTTTTCATCACATGTCGATTTCCTTTATGCATCCAATACTCTTCATTAAAACCGCTGTTTGAGTGGGCTTTCTCGTCATCTGATGACAAATTATGATCCAAACATAAATCAATGATTTAGTTTCCCATTAGCTCAGGGAGAGTGTGATTATAGTGAACATATTCATGAGGTTGGTTGCGAGCTTTTTCTTGAGCAATGGGTGTTTTTTCTGCATTTTTCATTGTCTTGTCTCTCTTTTTCTGTTTCTTTTTTGCATATTTTGATAGCTCGCCATCATTAGGTTTAACAGTTACAACCTCCAAAGGAGACGTATTCTTTTTTTCTAAGTTTGGCTCTTTGATGTTTGGAGTTTGTTGCTCTCCCTCATAACCCAATTCAGTGCTCGCCATCCCCTCTAAACCTTACCCTGATATTTCACTATCTTCCTTAAAAGCTGATATTTCACTCTCTTGATTTTCAGAATCCGAGTTCTCAACTTGTGCTAACTTTATTTCATTCTCCATCAAGATACCTTCATTGTTGCTCTCCTCTGCCACATTTGTTTTTTTCTCTAGAGCTCGAACTAATCATTGTATCCAATACCATGTTATACAAGCTTTCCTCAATTTGGTCTCTTTCTTGGTTCAAATTTTGTACCTCGTTTGTGTTTATCCCTTTATCAGTGCCTGAATTAATATTGGAAATCACAACATCTTCTATAAGACTTGCTGTGTCCCCTTATCTTTCATTTTCTTTTACTAAAAATTGCTTCTAACAATCACCTTAAAAACTTTATTAACTTTAATACCCTCTTTTGCAGGAAAAGTTTTTGCAACATACTTTGTTACCACTTTTTCTTTAACCTTGTATCATCCGCTTTTGTCACTATCACCTCATTCATACTAGCATTAGAATTTATGTTCCACCCCCTGCAAAAGTATTTTTTTCCTACTTTTTTTTCTATAACACTGAGAAGAATCGTGTCCCTGTAGCCAACATTCTACTCGCTGCCAATAGCCTTCCTCATAAATGGTACCAATCCAAATTGTATTACCTTAATGTTCATGAGTTCCATTTCCACGCAAACTCTTGCGTAGGCCGGCCTAGCATGAGTGAGTGTAGAAAGGTCAGCCTCAAAAAAGTTACCATTAGCTTGAGTAGTAGCCTTTAGGTACGATAAAAATCATAAGTTTATTGGCAAAAGAGATAGATTTATCCATACAGGTGCTATAGATGATTCCATGGTATAGAAAAAGTGATGTGTACATTTAAAAATTCTAAATAGGGCATCCTCTATTTTGTGATTCGTCCTAATCCAAACTTTATTAAAATTGTGCCATTTTTATTAAACTAGGACACTCCCTATTGTGAATAATATATACATATATATAGCTAGTCTCCCTTGATATTCTTTTTGTCCATGGAAATTGATCTCTTCTTATATATATTGGCTATGAGATCCTTATTTATTTATAGACATTTCGGTAAAGTTTAATAGTGGTATTAAACGTTTTTTTTTCTACTCGAAAGTTTGTACAGTCCGTATTAGTAATTACATTTAAATTTATTAGCTAATTAATGGCTGCATATAAATATATAGAATAGGTGCAACAGTAAGTGATCATTTAGTAGACGATCGAGTTGCATGGCACGTGGCAGATCCGACAAATACCACAATTTTCAAGGTTGCAACTAATTCCCCATTGAAACCCACAAAATGAAAATTTCAAAACTGGAATCAATAACAGAATCTGAAAGATGCTAGTTGTGTCAGTCTGGAGCAGTAAATATATTACTACTGCATGGCGTTCCGATTACTGATTCCCGTTATTAACAATACGATAGTATTACAAATGAGGTTTGGAAAACAAACTCGTATAAATAATATATCCGGGATTGGATTATTACTAATACCATCCTCGGGATTTATGATCTCGGTATTAACAATCTGATAGTATTATGAATGAGATTTGAAAAGAAACTCGTATAAGTAATATATACGGTATTATACTATTCTTAATACCACCGCATGTAGTATTGAAAATGCACATTTTTGCCATCATTTTAGTCCGGACCTGATAACTAGTCTGTAATCTAATACTTTACTAAATATAGCATTTATGGGATACACAAGATTAGTAATACAATACCGAGTTAACGATGATAAGCAAATGAGGCATATCTGTAATTAGTGAGAAGTTTTACATTAAATGTATATTTTGGAATATTAAGTAATTGCCAGCTTGAAACAAGGGAACTTGTTATGTAAAAAATGCATTTGGACTTAGGAGCACGAATTACACGTTACTTTTACAAATTAAAGCACTACTATAACACGTTACTCTCTCACAAAAAGTATTCCTGCTACCCTCTAAAAACTACGTAAATGCTATTATCATACTTTCTTGGTACACATATATACATAGTATTCCTTTTGAGCTTATATATATATATATATATATACCTTAATTTTACCAAAATATAACATGAATGACGATTAGTCTTCATAGCATATCATGTAATTTAATTTATTGTACTTGTTTTGTTTGAGAATTATATCTCTTCACTTATCAATACATGGCTTGTTAACTCTTCAAATAAAAAACATTAAAAAAAAAAAAAAAAGGAATAGTGCGCCCTTTACAAAAGTGAACATGCATGAACTATAAAAGAATAAAATAGAACTTGAGGAGGAGTGTTAACCCCAAAATAGTTGATGCCATGGGGTTTAATTTAATTGTATGGAATATTGGATACTCCTAAAAAAGAGAGGTGTGTGAATATTTCACTAATAAATCACACAATTAATTAATGATGAAAGTGATTTGACTGACAGCTATCAAACTTGAGCATCAAGGTTACCTCTAATTTAAGTTTGATTTTACCCTAACTATCATTGTTTCAAACAAAATGATACTCTAATATGCCTAATCTACATTTAATAACGGCTAATACGAGTACCTCATAGGTTGCGTTTCCTTTTGCAATTTACGTGTCATGCAATCTCATTTTAATTATGTAAAATGGGTATCTGAAGATAATACATTTTATTTGTGTAGTATAAGTAATTGTGGCATGCATATAATTATGTAACTTAGATGTTCTGGTTTTTTTTTTTTTTTTTTTTTTTTTTTAATATACGATCATTATCAAACTTTCAAAAGAGAATTAATTCCATCACCAATTCACATTATATATAACATTTGAATTTTATTTTTTGCAGAATTTCTGCACGTGGCAAAATCTCGGTATGTGATGGAGACTATGAAAAAAGGGATTAAAGTTTATTGTTTAATTACAAAATGACACTTAGTTCTGAAATTAAGCATGCAAGGTTTTGAACTTTAGCACACGCCACTTTCTTCATTTTGTTACATGTTTGCCATGTCACACCAATTCATTAATTTCTGCATTAAGTAACGTCAAATTTCAAACACGTTTTATGTACAACTACACACACGAGAAAGCGTGTCCTCGTTATTTTCACGAAGTAAGTAAAATTATTAATAATGAAGAACAGCTAATGTTATTTACGATAATATATATATATATAATTATTAACTGATCGGGTCATTTTAATGATACTATATACAGTTATGAAAAATATCAACCAGTGAACAAAAGATATGAAATCTAAAGGTTTATAATTTTTGTAGAAGACAATACCAAAATAACGAATATATATACAATATGTCCGGCCTGAATTAAATCAAATAATTGACTGTCCGAATTAAAAGAGAATATATAGCAAGTACGTAGTATAATTTTAATGTGAAATATTACTAGGGACGTGTTATACATTACAAAATAATGTTTGATTTAGTGAGAGTCAAAATCTGTCATAAGTCTGTCGCTAATTTAAAAAGTTGTCACAAATCTGTCGCAAATTGACTAAACTGTCACAAAACCGTCACAAAAACTGTCGCTAATAAGATCGTAACAAAAAATACCGTTAGTAATCCTGTCGGTATTTTTTTGTAGTGTATAGTATAACATGAATGTTGAAGGTAATTAATTATTTAATATAGAATTCATTTGTACTATATATATAATTCGATCTTCTCTATATATATACTCGTAATTGCCTGTTTGGTTTGCAATAATTAATGTTAGATATTTTCAATTTAAGTATACACCGTACACGTAATGAGGCCACTCACAGAATTCACCATTAAAACCACCTCAACAAACACCCAACCCAATTGTTTTTTTGGAGTTTTTCTTCATTTCCCACCTCTAATTCACTCCCACCCAAACACCTACTTAATTTTATTAACGGTTGCAACTACTTAATTATATTCCCCAAATAAACTTTTCATTTTAATTTAATTAATTAAATAATACTAAATGATCATTTAAATTAATTTGGACAACTGACAGTACACTAAAAAAGACTATGTAAATAGTGTGATTAAAATAATATGACATCTATTTTTGTGATGCTTTGCTTGCAGTTAATTTGTGATGTTGTGGACGGTACTTCCAATTAGTCAAAACCTAATAATGGCTTTTATTTATAGAAGACTAAAAAACCAAAAAAAACAATTCACAAAATATATGTGGAATGCGGAAATTTAAGTGAATTATTAAATGAAGTTTTTTAATAGTGGATATATATATATATCAAATAAAAATGTATAGAAGGATTTGTATTTTGTAACATGCTTCTATTACTATTTACAAGTATACATCTTGTTTTTGATACATTCAATTTTAAATAATTTGAAATTTATATTACTTGTGATTTCTACATGTTTTTTCGTGATGTAATCTGATATTTATTGACCAAAAGAAGAGGCATAGTCCAAAACACACGTAGACTGAAATTACATAGCGCCTAACGCCTGTGAGATTTAGTTATTAGACGGTAATTAAGCTTAATTATGTGAGATTAGATGTTAAACGGCCTATTTATGTCTAAAACCCGCCTTATGCCTTTTTAAAATATTGCCAAAATCTCAATTTATATCAATTAAGTTGTTGACAGCTAAACCAAAAAATTGGAAAGAAAAAAAAAATGCAAAAAAGTTACAGTTGCCCTTATGGAATATTACTCCTAAATAGTATAATTATACTTTTTGACTGTAAAATAGACCCATACATCTCATATTTAGTGCACGACAGATATTTTTCCATGTAATTTTGTAATAACTTCAAATAACTTAAATTACCGGTCCTTATACTTTGAAATACATTCCTACATGGTTTACATTCCAACTAATGCATCAATCAAGTCAAATCTAATGGTGTCATTTCGATTCGGTTAAGTAAATAATAAATATGATCATAAAAATATTAATGTAATATGGAAACAAATTTATATAGCAGTACCACTTTAGTCCATATAATTTTCAATCAAATTAGCAACTGAATGTAAATAAATAATGACTCAAAACTGCTAAAATGGAAATTATAGGCCAACTAAAAATTAGTGTGACAACTATATAGTTCATGAATGTAATAATAATAAAATTATAAGTGAATACGTATTTCATTTCACTTCCACTCTCTCTATATATATAGACACATAAATAGCTAGGTTCAAACTAACATGTTCACAAGAAAACCTAAGATGCATTAATATGTTAAAGTTTGCTTATAAATCTCTCTCTATACCAGATCGACCCCTATACCATCAACCCCCATAGAAAACTTTCCATACTTTTTAATTCGATTATTTTAAATTGAATTAAATAATTAAATAATTAAATAAAAAAAATGTTGCTAGCGATTTTCTTAGCCTTGTTTCTACCGTGCGCCGGCATGAGCGCCGTTTTCGTAGTCTACATCTGCCTTTTATGGTAATGCTTCATCAAATTAATACATTTTATTAGCTCAAATATATAACACAAATTCCCTCTGTTTTTTGTTGTTGTGGTAAATGTAACAAGAACAAGACTTTAGATTTCACGACGCTAATTTAAAAATGATACCTTAGAACACTATCTTATCAAACCTGATTCTTTTGCTTTGACTTCAAACTTCAAACTTCAGTTCGAATAATTCAAAACTGTTTCACTGTTTTTGTTTGCTGTCCGATAAACCGATACATGACATCTTTTTCTTTCGTTAAAAATATGTCGGTGTTATTTTCAATATTGTTCGTACATGATGCGATCACACACCCTGCACTCGATCGGATTTTTTTTGGTAATAAACCAATTGTCACATAACAAATTTATTTCAACATTGTGACACTTGTGTTTTCTTACCATTAGTATACTTTGGCGTTTATTTCGATGTTCTACATATAATACGGTCATAACTCATACATGATACATCCTCCAACCGATCGAAAATCATATATTTTGTACCGTGCACTATATGCTATACACACTACAGAATTATAATTCCATCTCATATCTTAGGTACATTTTCTTGAATATGTGAGCTATATTATAATGAAAGTCTTATTTTATCACGGACGGAGTTATTTTATGACGTACGGAGAGAGTACGTATTTGTTATATTAGAATCAATAATAATATTTTAGTGTTAACAGGTATGCCTCGGACGGCCAACAGCTGCCAGTGAAAGCGGTAGTGGAGAACGGTCTATCGGAAGTGCAGCTCGAGAAAATACCGAAGGTGACCGGTAAAGAGCTGGTGATGGGATCAGAATGTGCAGTTTGTTTAGACGAAATAGAGGAAGAGCAACCGGCTAGGATGGTACCAGGTTGTAACCATGGGTTTCACCTTTTATGTGCTGACACTTGGTTGGCTAGAAACAAAGTTTGTCCTCTTTGTAGGACCAAGATTGAACCCCTGGTGATGGAGGATGATAGCCCTTGTTAAATTGTTTAAAAAATATATTTTTTTTTTATCCTTTTTTTTTTTGAGGGCGAGGCTGGTCGCAATGTTAAGGTTGCTGTCATATCATGACCTGGAGGTCGCGGGTTTGAGTCGTGTAATCAACTTCTTGCATACTGTTTGTCTGCCTACTTAGGGCAAAAGTGCCTCGACGCTTCACTGAATCCTGCCCATTGCAAGAGCTTTAGCATCGATTTTGCCCCTTTAGTTTGCCTTTTTTTAAAAAAATTTGATGTTGTTGCTAGTATGTTTCTTTCTCTTCTTTTTGTCTTTTTTAAGTCTTGGTAAAGTATAATCGTGATAGTGGTAGATTAAGTTATAGCAGAGCCTAAAGTAGTTTAAATAAAAAAATTGTTAGATGTTATTGAGTTTGAACCTCTTAGTACATTTGTTGTTGTTTTTTTTATATTTTGGAAGCAAAAGTTTTAAGCTTCTTACTTTTCTTACTTAAAATTATAAAAAAAAATTACGCACCGAAAGGAAATGTGCATCGAGTCGGTCACCGTTTGGCGATATATATGTTCTATTGTATTTGAATCGGTCGATTTTGTGCATAATATTAGAAATTACATAGTGGCATTTCCGTGTAGGGAAGTGGGATATTAAGTGTTTTAAACCCATGTATGCACTTAATAATTAACGCAAGTTTTGTGTTTAAGTATGTTTTAACTTCAAAGCGTCAAAAGTGTGTTATTACTATATTACTAAATCAAGAATTAAAAAATGTTTTGGACGAGCCATAGAATTAAAAAAATATATGTTTTCCTTGAAGTTTGGAAGATTTTATTGGTAGATACCAAATTTACCATTATAATCACTGTGGCAGTAAATGAGAACATCAATGATTCATTGAAACTTTTAATGCCAATAGAACAGTTGTCATGCATGATTTTTGGACAATTACTCCATTTTATTCCCACTCAGTTTTGATTATGTTGAAGGACAAACGACATTTATCACGATTTTATATGAAGAAATGTTCAGTGTATGTGTATCACAGTACTATAACTTAAGAAATGTACCTAATCCATGTAACAACATTTCACACAAAGTATATGGATGAAAATTATTAACTAAGTTACAATTAATCAATTGCACTAATATGTTATGCATTCAAAATTATTATAGCTTTCTTACTACTAAAATGGCCATTGTGTGTGTGTGTGTGTTTTGTCAAATTAAATAAATAAAATCGTAAGCCTCGAAATTAAACCACCACCACACCATTCAAATAGAGTTTTACACCTACTTTTGCAAAAGAAGTATCAGCAAGTTGACACGTGTAGCATAGATGACGAGAAAGAAGCTAAAAACGGTTGTGACACACTAACATTTTGTACACATTCTACACATTATTAATTTCTTAAAAACTGTGTACGCAAGTGTTGCTATTTTGTAATAATTCATCTTTCCAAATTGTCTACTATTTTCTCAGCCGCAAGTTTACCACTTCGTAACTGTCTATTTTTTGTTTGTTCGGAAAATTCAGTTATGAAAATAATCGAAGTTTTTCGGCAAGATAATATAATATTCATGGCTTCAATCTAAAACTTATTTGAATAATATTTAGGTTGTTTGAATAAATGAAGAATTTATCGATGTAAAGGTGAAAAAAAACTATTCATGTTTAAACCTAGTTAATTACATCTTTGGTCAAATGAAGAATCGCTTTCAAAAGAAGTAAAGCTCAAAAACAGTAATATTCTTCATACAATAATATAGTCAAGTAGGCGACTTCATACGATATATTCTGGGTTGGAAGAGTTATCATGAGGTATTCTTTATTTATTTATTTATTTTTGAAAGATTATCTTGTTTTGAATCGCTATGGGTTTAGAATTCTGATAAAATTGTTTTGTCATTTTAATAATATTAATTTGAAGTAAATAAAGCCTCAACTGAAACACTCAGCTAGCTCTTTATTTCTAGAATTTGTGTTTTCAAATATGTTTTACAGGATTAATATTGTAGTTATTGCTCAGGATTAATATTGTATGTTTCAGACATTACTCCTCAAATATTTACCTAACAAGTTGAAACAAGTTGTAACAAGTTGCATTTACCTAACAATAAAACTAATAGTGTGTATCTAATTAAACGTAGAAGATAATATATGTTGGAAAAGTTCATATGAATTCTTATGGATAGGGTAGCTACTAGAGCACTAAGCCATCTTCTGGGATTAGATTATTGTGATTGTCGATAAATATTGAATTATAGTACATGATAACTTAGCACCAAATGTTAAAATATGATATCTAGATGTATATAATCTAGGAAAAGTATATATATATATATATATATATACATGCACTGGATCCAAACATAACCATCATGAATGACATGATAAAAGCACTTCCAAGTAACCTATGGGCATAAAAGGGGAAAAAGGAGTTAGAAATGGCAAAAGAATTGCTTGCAAATATCTATCAACTTTTTTGAACTATTATTGTCAAAATTGGCTATTTATGCATATCACCATTTATCATGGAATGGGCATAAAAAAAAAAAAAAAAAAAAGGAAAAAATAGCTAGTTGTTGTAAATTTGTTGTTGCAGTGTTCTCACTTTAAGAATAACATAGAACTTTGTAACAATTGGGAAATTACATTCTATTTTTTGCGACCCCACAGTATCTATATATATTGCCGTAAATGAATAGTAGTAATTGAATATTATTGTTCAACTGTCAAATAAAGATAAGACTTAAGAGAGAGTAAATAGTTAGCAGGCACTGTACTACAAAGTACAAATCTGTAGCTTCCACTCATGGTGGGGTTCAGTGTTTTGCAGGCATTTTATAAAAAAATACTGATACTCATAGTTTACTATAAGAATTCACCAGTGTCGAGAATTGAAGTTTTATTTGATTTTTGGGCCCTTAGTCTCTTGTTTTATAATGTCTATCACAGATATAAGATTAATTTATTGGGGTTGTGCATTTAAACGATTTTATTTTTAAGGTTATTGGAATAGTTTGCTTACGTTTTTCTGTGTTTGGTAAATATGTAAATCAATCTCCTTGGTGATTTGCGAATTGTCACGAGACACCTTTGTCTTAGCAAGTTTAAATCTTGATTAACTTTTACTTATCCGCATTCGTCGTCTTGTCTATTAAACACGATAAGAATGTTTAAGGGTCGTGTTAAGAATGTTTTTCAAGATAAAGTTTCTTTTAAAGCGTAATTTTTTCTAATTTTGTAATTCATTGATTACCGAACTCCGATCGTAATTTATCGTTTTTCGTAGTTTTGTAATACTTTTCAATAATAATAAAAGTTGGTCTGGGCTTGTTAAAAAAAAAAAAAAAGTACAAATCTGTAGCTAGATAAAGTACCAATTTCACATGAAATATAAAAATAATACTAATTTTTTATAAGGATATAACACCAATTCGTTATGACATCATAACCTATGCCGTATGGTGCTCCTCTAATAATTCATATTTGGCTTATTAAAAAAGCAGAAAATGATAGAGTAAATGGAAAAACATGGATTAAAGTGCAAGTTTAAGATTAGTAGTGCAAAATGTGCTATAAACATAAGACCTTATCTTGGTTGCTTTTGATGCAATAAAAAAAAAGGTAAAATGGGGTCTCTTATTATTATGTGACTGCTATTATGTGCTGGACTACAACTTGATTGGGCCGTATTTTTCTAATTAATCAGTGAACTTTATTTAAAGCTGCAACACCTCTTAGTCCCCACTTCATAAAATTATGACATTTTACAAAAAGATGATTCCCAAAAAAAAAAGTGAAATGGAGAAATTCTAAATACTTATTTTGCTCCTTTTTTTTTTTTTTAATGATTTTTCTCTTTCTTCTTGTTGAAATAATAGAGATATGATGGTATGTAAATGTGTTCTGAAAATGTACGTGTGTTGATCATAATAATATTATTTGATATATATAAGCATTTTAAAAAAAGAAAAACTAAAATAAGGTTATAAGAGAAATAGCTCGATCCTATTCAAGTTTATGTTGGAAAACACGTATGAATTAATACACTCCTATCCATATCTTTATATTGCTTTTTTATATATAATGAGACAAGACGTATATATATATTAAATATTTGGGTGCGTTTTATGTATTACAAATTGTTACAATAATTTTACATTTTCGATATGATCATGTAGAATATTGTAGAATGTAACTAAGTTTTAAAATACAATCTTATCACTTCATAAGGGATATATGTATAACTACTATACTTATCAAAAAAAAAAAAGAGAGGGATATATAGCTAAATATTTATTCTTATCTGTTAAACTGGTGTTTAAATATTCTTATTCTTCTTAATTAGTTTTAAGAAAAGTATAGAGAGCTCACCATCATGGTTACAGGTACGCATGCAAAAGTTTATATGTTCCTATCAACAAATCAAAAATAACATCAGTCATGTTTTATCTGCTAAGTTGAACATAAGATGTCCAATTTTATTTTATTTTAAAAATGTGACGGTTTTTCCATTATACATGGCATTATAAACTTATGTTATGCGTTACAGTTTTCGCAATCAATTTCACAATCAAGTTTCGTAATCGAGTATAAGGCAAACAAATATATATTATTTGTTTATAGTCACTACAACAAACTTAATAATTAAGAAAAAACAAACTTAATTATTAAGAAAAATATTTTTAAATGCAATCAAATTTTGTCTATAAATGTTAACTTTTTGAGAGAGAAATAATATTTTAGACAAAAAAATATTTTTTTTATCCCCAAATCTAACTTTTAGGCACATAATTTGAATATTTTTTGTCTCCAAAGACAATCTCATACGAACATAAGCAGACAATTAAAATTTGTCTCCAAATACTTTTTTATCATACGAAATTAAATTGTCTCATGTTCATATGAGATTGTCTTTGGAGACAAATTTTTTATAAAAGTATGTGGCTTAAAGTTAGATTTGTGGACAAAAAATTACTTTTTTGTATAAAAGATTATTTTTATCCTGAAAAGTAACAAGACAAAATTCGATTGTATCTAAAAACATTGTCCATAATTCTTAAGTTTGTCATAATGAATCTATAGACACCAAAAACCTAAAGGGCGTAAAATTTATTGTAATTCATTTAAATTTTATGACTCAACGATGATGTTTACTAGATTTTGTCATGTATTTTTTTTTCACATGTATGTTGCCAACTTTTGTCCGAGTCCGAAATTTCTAGGGCCAGTTTGCTACCAATAAATCGGTTTGGATGGTTTTGTTCCCTTTGTTTATGTATTTCAAACAGTTAAGAGTGAATTGTTTATGCTGTAAATATATTAAAAATCATGTTCTAATTTGATGTATTTACTAAAAAAATTGATAACAGTGGTAAGCTGGGCATTACTTTTCTTTCTCATGCATGTTTCACCAAATTATAGGTTTATTCTCTAATTTACCTTCATATTCAATATTCATTATTCATTATTTATTTACACATATGCACTACACCAAAATGGCTAATCTGGAAGGGTAAAAAAGAGTTTCACTTAATTTCACACACACATAAAAAGTGTTCCTAATTCACTCGACAAGTACGTGCCTACTTGTTGATTGTTGCATTCAAATTAAAAAACTACAAGCCTTAATTAACATTCTTATCATTTATAGCAAAATAAAACAACAAATACAATGCATGTAATATATATCTTATAACCTACTACAAACACTGTGAAGACTACTTACCAAACCGCATTGCATTTTCCGTTAAAAGAGTGATTGAAGGTAAAACTTTACTTTTATTAGAGTTGTGATATAGGTAGAGACTCGACTTTTAAACACAAACACGTGTGTTCTTGTTCATCAATATTTTTATTAGAGTGGTGACATAGATAAAGACTCGACTTTTAAGCACAAACACATGCGTTCATCAATATTTTAATTATTATTACACCACATGTTAACCCATGCACGTTTTGTTTTTCAGTACCGATATCACCGGAATATTCATTTCAATGTAAGAGGAAGGTAGTAGGAGCCCCTCCAAATCTCTATGCACCCAGGCAACCCGCCACTTATGAAGCCGAGGTATCGATCTAGAAATCAATTATTCTCTCATTAAACTGCTACATTTATGTAAAACCAATTCTAGCCGAAACAATCATACTTTACACGGTTGAGCAACTATGTATGTACTTATATAGCAGTGTGCACATGTATAATAATTTCGGTATAAATTTTTGTAATTTCTAGATAATTTCATATTTGCTTGTTTATCTATTGCAAGTATGTAATGTTTGCAAATTTATGAACCAAACAAGCAATCGACCCTTTTCATGTTCAGCTCGCTCATAAGAATAGCTAGGTTCTTGTTTGTATTATGATATATGAACTTATTTTTAGAAGGGTGAGCCATTAACAAAACAAATGGATACGGATTAAGTTATAAACTTATTTTGTTCCTTTGTAAACAAACTAATAGCATAAAACGGAGTCATTAAGCCAACAAACATTTTTTTAGTAGAAAACTTGTATTTTTTTCATTAAAAAAAGCTTAAAAGAGCATCAGATTCCTATCTATTTCGCTTTTGAGTTTTTTTTAACCAAAAAACTAGCTATAAATATCGCACGCTAGCAAACCAAACAACTAATGTCTACTATTGAGCGGTTTTTACAATTTCGAGAAAAAGAAAAGAAGTTTAGTAAACGGTCTTATACCATTTTAGACCCATATTTAAGTTTTAATAATTTGGGTCACATGCTATCAGATTTATGATAAGTATTCAGTTTGTGTCCAGTTTTATATCTCACATTTGACGATATATTTTAAAGAGATGTTGAGTCGCATTATGATGCTAGATGATGAGACGACACTTCGGTCATTTAATTAAACAACAATCCAGTGATCCCATGAAAATCCAAATTTAAGATTAAAGGAGATAAATAATAATAATAATAGAAAGACCAAACTCTTTAATAATAATTATTATCATCCCAACTCATCATTTCCTTAAAAAAAGTAATTAAATTTGACAGGGTTGGGATTCAAACTCGGAATCAGAATCGGAACCGGAACCGGAACCGAAATCGGAATCGGAATCGGAATCGGAATCAAACTGGGAAGAGGATTATAAGTCGGTATTGGTAATAATGGGAGAAACAGGAGTAATAATGGTGTTAATCATATTAGGGATTTTAACATTTTTAAGCCACAGCTGGGTACCGACCAGGTTCGACGGGTTTGTGTACAGAAATAACCCGGTTCAACCCGGTTCCGATATCATATTCATCGAAGCCTTTTTTGACCCCGTTTGTCCCGATAGTAGAGACGCTTGGGGACCTTTGAAGAAAATTATTGATTTTTATGGCGATGATAGGATTTCTCTTACTCTCCACCCTTTTCCATTACCGTAAGTTTTTTTTTTTTTAAATATTTAAATTCAGTTTTTTTTTTTATTTATAATTTGTATTATAATTTATAAATGGAGGGTTGTTGAATTTGAGTTAGGTAGTACTATTAAGTTTGGGATTTATGAGAATTACTTAGTATTTTATATTTGTTTTTTTTTTGTTAGTAATTTAGTTGGGTATTTCTGTATTTTAGTTTATTTTATTAAATTTAATGGCGTGTTTATTCAGGTGGGTTTTTTTCTTTTTAAAAATCTGATTGTTTGGTTGTTCACTTTAGTTGAATATTACATTCAGGATTGCGGGAAATTAATGATTTAGAGGTAGGTTTTTCTAGTTTGAAATTTAGATGTTTTTTAAAATAAAATAAATTTTACATGAGTTAGTTGAATATTATGTTGTGGATTGCGGAAAATTGGTAATTTTAGTGGTGTGTTAGTAGATTATTGATTTGGTTGTGAAATATCAAGTTAAAAAGTGTAATATGTTTAAAAGGGAAACTGAATTCTCTAGGTGTTACAGAGAATTGCTAATGCCTTGTTTGGTTGCTACTTTTAAATTATTACTTTGCTCAAAGATGGAGGCATTTGTTTGTTTAATAAGGTGCGGTTTCCGGCCTTTTTGATCTGAAAAAGCTGGAATCTTTAAGCCAGTGAAGCTTTTAATCTTAAAAAGACTAGCTTCATTAACAAAACCCAGCTTACTTGCTTAACTTTAAGCTGCAACCTAATAAAGCTCAAGATTGAGGAATTGTGGGAAATTAGTTAGCTTCAAACTCACTAGTTACAATTTGCTATAGTTATTTAGAAAACAAGAGTCTACTTTTTTTCTTTGTAGTCATATTATCAATGTACTTAAACTTAGATACTCTTAAATTGGGAAAACAGCTCTCTTACTATACGCTCAGACACTTAAATACATAGAAAAATAACTCTAATTACACTTAATTTCGAATGAGTTATACATGACGTATATTTTCTGCAGTTTTTAAAGCACACACATTTTGTTCTTTTGTTATAAAGCTTATGTGCAAGACGAGCTTAAAAGACTAGCTTTTCTGGGTTTTGGTTTTAAAAAACTTCGAAACTTTTAGCTCGATGAACCTAGTTTTTTCCTATATGGAAAATAGTTCAGTTTATATACTAAGTTGTTGCAACCAAACAAGCTCTGAGGTCGAGGGCTAAACTTGTAACTTATTTCGGGCAAAGAAGAGAGGCTATTCTATATTATGCTATGTTTAGTCACCTATGGCGTGTAATTCTCATACTGAGAATCAGGGAAAGTTGCCTGTGCAAGACACTCTCCGTGGCGATGATGATTAGCCCTTTTTTTTTATTATAGTATGATGTCAATTTATATCAGACAATGTCAATTTATTAGGAGGAGTAGGAAACTGTTTTATGCTAAAGATTTGGTTCAGTTGATTCCTATTAATGATTAATATATTCATCAATTTTGTTTCTCGAAATTGCAGTTACCATGATAATGCTTTTCTATCTTGTCGTGCTTTGCATGTCATAAACAAGCTGAACTCGTCTGCTACATATGACTTGTTGGAGTTGATCTTCGACCACCAGGTTAGAAATACTGATTGTCTCTTTTGATTACAATCTGGACTTTTATCCATTTAGAGTATTTGAAGGATGCTATGGTTTGATGTTCTAATTTTACGCTGGTGATACTCTAGCTTTCTCTTAACCTTTCATGGGTGAATATTTCCATGAATGCCGTAATGTGCACTTAGTCATGTGTAAAGACCAACAAGTTCATCATAGATATGTTCTCATAACATTTTAATATTTAAAGTCGATGCTGAAAATTTCTTTAGTCAAGTATAATGTTGTGGATTCTGTAGATTTCCCACAACTTTACCTACCGCCTTCAATGTTTTTAACATAATTTTTCACCTGTATTTTTATTTTATATAACTTGTGTTTTGGAACAGATGGAATTTTACAACAAACCCACATTCAACATGCCGAGAGAATCGGTCGTAAATCAAATGGCAAACTTGGCAACAGAAGTAGTTGATAACTCATACAAATCTACAGTTGCATCTGGCTTTTCCGACCCCAAAACTGACTCGTTGACAAGGATCTCCTTCAAGGTTGACACCGTTTTGCAATTTAACTTCTCTTTTGCATACTTTTACTGGCGTATTATCCCTTAAATGTTCTAGTTTTTTCAAGCCAAAACCCCTGAAAATCTCAGATTTTAAGCTGGTTAACCAAATGCAGGTTAGCTTATAAGCAAAAAAGGGGATTTAAATATATGCAACCAAATATGGCCAAATAGTGTAAAAACTTTGAATAGCTGAATATTTGTTTCGTTTTTGCAGTATGGCTGTTCAAGAGGTGTCTCTGGGACGCCTTTTTTCTTTGTGAATGGATTTCAATTGCCTGATGCTGGCTCTGCCATAGACTACCCTGGATGGAAAAAGATAATCGAACCGCTAATTGAGGAACAGGACACGGATAAAAAGGAGGATCTCTATTCTTCACTTTGAAGATTATATGTTAATAAAACACTGTGATTGTTTTTATTTTCTTTGGGTATGATAACCCGAACACTGTTTATGTGAAGTCTGGATAGGTGATAATATTTGATGAAAATAACTGTTTAAAATTTAAATGAATGCAGATTGGTATTATCTTATTTGTCTATTGTTCGATTTCAATGGGAAGGCACTTGTGTGAAAAAAAGCGTTTAGGTACATGGTCCCCTGAAAAAAAAAAGCATTCATCGATTTAAAGACCGAAACTGATAAATTTCCAGCCAGCCAACCTGAGGAGCAGGACACAAGTGCTTATTTTTACAACCTCTTTCAGATTCTTACCATTGAAAATCCACTCTTAACATGTTTCGTTGGCACAATTTCAAATTATCACTAATACAACAAAACTAGAGAGCGGATTAAGTTAGGTCTACAATGATGTTGGATGGATACTTGGTACAATGAGAATTTTCACTAAGAAATCAAAACCGAAGAGTGGATGATGTGAGGACTACAACGGTGATGGAAAACTATTCAGATACTGAGAATGTGATCAACCACCCTTAAAAGGCTTAAGCTTTGAAACTTTTCGATGCCAGTTAATAATGTGTGACATAAGACGAGTCATTCTGCTTTTGAGCTTTTACCACTGTTATTGGAGACTTGTTCCTTTTCGGACAGTTAAAGGGTTAATCCATGTTCATTCTTTATACAAACTTGCCAAAAAATCATGATATCAGACCTTGTGAAGGCCAACTTAGAGGTCTTTCGTAGTCTCGTTTAATTTATTTTTTTGAGAATGCTCGTTGTTTCTAATGACCTTTCAGTGAGAATGTGAAACAAGTGAAAGAACTAAACTCGAAAACATTTTGAAAGCGAGAGTGGCCAAAAGATGAGTAGTTATAGGCGATCCCTCCTGACAAGTGCCACGCGGTGCCTACTCGTATGCAACTATCCTTACTACTCAGTTTTAGAAGCTATTAGGATAAAATTGGCATAGCAAGATAAAAAGGCATGATGAGATGACAACCAAGGTAGATCCTGTGTTGTATAACCTAGCTCCTTTCTCTCAACTTTCAATTGTTTCCTTAGTAGATGCATATATTGTAGCATGGCCAATAGAAAGTTCGTTAAGCCTCTTGATATCGATCAGCATCTAAATCGGTATCGCATTCTTCATATATATAAGCTTTCTCGAGAATCTGACCTATAGTGCGATAAAGTAATTAATTAATATAAAACTGAGACATCACTATTCACTGCATATGTATAGAAAAAAATACCAAGAACAATGAAACAAACACTGAATAACAATTTCAGATATTGTGATGAAAAGAATAGTTGGTTTTTAAGCAGTCGAGTACATGCACCGGATAAATGCCCATCGGGTTCAAATCTTCATCATCAACCTAGCTTTCCATGCTGGGTTGGTAGAGATAATTGGGATAAAAGCAATCAAGCCCAATAAGAACAACTTTTCAGCTAATGTTTTAATGACAAGTTTATATTGTATATACCACTTCTTAGTTTTTTTTTTCTTCTATTGGAATATTAATGGCTAGTTGGTATGGTAAAATAATCACTTCTTAGTTTTTTAGTTATGTTTAGCAAATGCAGTGGATGGATTTTCCTGGGTTATAGTTTTTGAACATAACTTCTTCAAATTAGCTAATACACACCAGGCTTCTCCAATTCTCCGGACCGAATTAGTTATTACTAATTACCAAATTAAACAAGAGATAGAGCATTCCAAAAAAAAAAAACGAACAAAATTATAAATCCTGAGAACCAAATACTTAAAAGAGTAAAGACAACCTCCAAAATATCTCAAAAGCTGCTTCAATAATGTGACTTTTTTTAAGGATCAGAAAACCATAGCTAATGAGGGGTGATTACAGGACACAAGCTCAATCTTTCGGTATCCATCTACATTACAGTGAAATATGCAACATATATATATATATATATATAGATTCACGACAAAATTAACAAATTAAGTGACATTCATCATTCAGGCTTTTTTTGAAACCAGGTAAACAATAAGGTAATATAAATAGTACACTAATAACTAGAATTCAAGTATCAAAACAAGAGCCACTAAGGTAGCACGACACGATAGGAAGTTACAGGACCAATGGGCGCCGCTTTTAAGTGCATTATCTCTGTAACAATGTTTTTGCGCATGTTAAATGATACAATGTGGCCTTCGATGCAAATAAATACAACTGCTTCGTCGAACGGGTGAAAAGCAAGAAACTGAAAGCATCCCCCACTGATCGCTTAAGTACGACATCAAGAAAGGTTTGTTGAATACCATAGGGCCGAGAAGAACTTTATGTAATAGGCCCCATTCCCCAGTACCGTTGGCGTCGTCATATTTTAGTTTCCACATGGTGAAAATGCATTGATAGAAACAGGTATAAACGAATTGCCCTTTACATTCCCCAAGCAAACTATGATTCATCTTGTTGGGAGTATGTGTCCCGTCGTGAGGCAATACAATAATTCTGAATTTATTGGTGCTGTAAGAAGAGGGGTCATACACGAAGACCTTCAAAAACGATCTCTAAAGAAGTAACCCTTTCCGAATAACAGCGGTAAGCCAAAACCGACTATCATGAGAAGAAGGGAACTCGTGTCTCCCAAATTGGTGCCTTCAAACACAGTCCACCTCATGATCAGATTCAGCCCATTGCCCATTATCGCACCCATTCTAGACCAGCAGTGGGTGGCGGAGAGGTCGAAACCCATCGGTTGGTGAGCGGATTGCAAATATAGTACCTGTTGTTGGTGGAGAACAACATTAAAAATAATTTAAAACAAAGTTCCCCGAACTAACACTTAAAGCTTTTACTAAAAATATTCGTACGTAACCGAACATGGTAAACGCTGCATCACCAGGCTTAACTCATAACAACAATAAATTAATTAAACTAGATGAAAAAAAAATGAATGTGTACATGGCTACATGCAATGCTTCCCTAAGAAGTAAAAAACTGGCTTCGCTTGGAGGAGAATCACTAGGATATAACATCAAAACCGGAAAATGTTAAAATTGGGGATGGCGAGTTATTGTAATCCCTTAATTAACAATCTCGGTAGCGGGTAAAAGATCCAACAAAGCTATTCCAAGAGCATTCACATTGACCAAGCTAATCGCAGTGGTTATGTAGTGCTACGTATGCAAAAATCGACAACTTTGACTTAAAATACAAAAAAAAAAAATCAAAAGAATTCGCATAGTTTATGCAGCCCTAGCTAGTGTCTCAACCAACTTCAATGCGTTTTAACAGTTAGGTTAAAAGGTTTTTCCGGAGAAACATTTGGTGAGAATTGAAATAGAAAGTAAAGTTTTATTATTCTCATATCCTCAAGCTGTTATAATCTTCATAATCTATGTTTACTTTAGTAGCAAATATTAATTCAAACTAGGGGTATTTCATCACATAGTACGTACTAGTTAGTATTTATACCTCTAAATTATAACGATTGTAAAAAACAATTAATAATAATAATAATAATAATAATAATAATAATAATAATAATAATAATAATAATAATAATAATAATAATAATAATAATAATAATAATAATAATAATACCGGGTGTGATTAAAATGAAGGGTGACGGAGCAGAGTAGCAAGCCGTTGGTGGATAACAAGACGAAGACGGTAGGGTTTCTTATTATTCGTATGCTGCTGCTGCTTCTTTTTTTTTTTTTGCCGTACACAACAAGGAAAATCCAGGCGATTTGAGTATCATATTATTGTTATGATTATTATTAACATCATTATCGTAAATCATCCTGACGGCGTTGAAATGTATATGATCGTAAGGATTTATGTGCTGGTAAAACAGACCAAACACCTGCCTCGTCGTATGGGAGCGGTGGTGCTAGAGTTTCGGAGGCAATTACCCTTCCCTTTACCGACTTTATGTCTTCTTTTGGGTGGTCGTGAATTTCATTCTTAGCTTAGCCAAATTACTTTATTACTAAAGCACCAAAAGTTCGAGCAAAAAGCAATTATGGCACCTTTTTTGTTACCAATAAACATCGGAGATTATGATTGAACAATGAACGATCTTATAAGAGCGTGTTCTATTGGGTGCGTGACACACTTTAAAACTATATATATTCCATCTTTAATTTATAATGTTGTGGATATATATATCGTATTCTGTAAAGAAAAACGATCGAGTACTTCTTTTGTAACGAAAAATAAAAAATGTTGTGCACTTTGTTTGAATAGAGAAAATGAGTACTTTTTTCATAAAATAATAATTAAACTTCTAAATTGATAAATTACTATGTCATATTATTAACCAACTAAGCTAGAATAGTCAATATATACAATCAGAATAGTATATGAAATCCGAGTGATATTTTCCTTATACATCAATCAATAATGACTAAAATCATTTCTTTTTTGTGATTGTTGCTTACAAATATATCGTGACTTTAAATCTCACCACATTATTAGAGTTTCTTATTTTAGTATTCCTATATACTAACCTCACAATAGAGCATTTCATAACCAAAAATATACACAATTCTCAAAACATATATATATATCATCCTATCCTATATGTAGATTAGTATAGCAAAAAGTTATAAATAAAATGATTTATTTAGTAATGGCAACAATTGTTGTTTCTATTATGTGCATACTACCAAAACTATTACAATAATTTTAAGTTCTGAAATATTGGAGTCAATTAAAAAACAATACCTAATTTCCGCCCATGATTGTGTAAAACAATGAATCATAGCTGTTAGGTCATAGATTCAATATTCTAGTGACATGTTATTTGTCATCATATTGATAATAATAGTTTGACATATTCATAATAAACTCTCAGTATATACACAAGTATTGTGTAACGTTAGGATAGTTCGAGAAAGAAAAAGTTTGGGCCATGTGTTACGACTAACCAACTAGAATAGTCAATATAGTAAGAATAACAAACTAATGCAAGTTACACAAAACGAATTCGTGCGAAATCTGATTGAGAACTTCGCTATAATCTATTGCAAAATCTGATTGAGAAAAGACCTAATCTATTGCTTTTCAATAACGCATGACTAAAAATCTTGTTGACTCGCCGCCTGAACGACATCAACTCAACCGATCATATACTGCTCCAAACTTCGTTGCAAAAATCACTCCTCACTTCCAAAAAAAATAACCGAAAAATTAGACATTTTAATGAATAAAACTGGACTAATAAAAACTATAAAATTGGACCAAAAAAGTAAACCTACAAGCCCAATAAGAAAAAAAAAAAAAAGGTTGGGCTACAATATACAAAAGATAGATAAGATAGATATAATATATATATATATATATAATATATATGTATATGTATAAATATATATCTATATATAACCCCTTTAAAAAGCTGCTCATCAAAAGCGGTTAGGGCGTAAACAGAACAATTCACACACAATCTTAAAAACCATAGGTATTTTATCTCTCTCTTTTTTTTTCTTTTTTTTTTTAATTAGAGAAACCCAGATACTTAAACAAGTTACCTTTCTTTACCCAGATCCTATTTTTTTTTTTTTTTTTTTATCTTTCTATCTCAAATTTAATTGATTTGAAATTATTGATAACTTCAATTTGTTTCTATGAGTAATTGATTTATTTCATGCCTTTTACATTTATTTATTTTTGCATTAAATTGATGTTTATAGCACGTTTATTGGTGATTATTTGTTTTTTTATTGGTTTGTTTAGCACCAATTTCTCAATACATGTATATTTTCAGAATGTGTATTGATGATAACTATTAAAGTCTCTTTTTTATATAGTTATTTATTGATTGTTGAGTTTTATTGTCATTGTTTGCTTTTTAGTGGATTGTTTAGCACCAAATTCACAATACATGTATATTTTGAGAATGTGTATTTTTGATAACTATAAAAGTCTCTTTTTTTATAGTTATTTATTGATTGTTACGAATATTGGCTGTTGAATTAGTTTTCTAATGTTGACTGTTTCATACTATTTCTTTGTAATTTATCTGTTGTTGGTTGTTTTGGTTAAAGATTCCCTTTTTGTTATTTGTTATTGTTGATTCTTGCGTGTTTTTGTTGTTTATAATATGTTTATTACGAACTAATGCGTTCAATTGTATTGTTTTTATACCAATTCCTCTGTCGTTGATTGTATCACTATAAAAGACTCTTTATAGGGTTTTTATTGTTTGTTGGTTGTTGTGGATATCGGCTCTTAAATTTGTTATAAGTTTTCTGATTTTGATTGTTATACACTGTCCCTATGTTATTTTATCTGTTGTTGATTGTTGTTATGTGTTTTTTTGGTTTAAGATTCGCTTTTTACTATTTTTACTGTCTATTCTTATGTGTTTTTGTTGTGTATAATGCGTTTATTGCGAACTAATGCCTTGATTGTCTCACGTTTTGCTCGTGTTTATGATTTTGCTATCTTATTTGTCCAATAGTCACTGTTTATTTAATCTCATGTTTGTTTGTTGTGGCTTTTCTCATAAAGATCACATCTTTTTTACTTGGTATTGGATTATTATTATTTTTGTTTCCTTCCATACTTGAGTTTGATCGCCTTTTAGTTATAGTAATTTTGCAGTACGTTAAGTCGGTAGTTCATTTATCTACTAGTCACAGATTGCGGTTAGTCGCTCTATACGGTTTTCCGTTATATGCGTTTATATCAGGTTTTATTCGCGCTATAATTTCCCATTACATGTAGAACATCAGCTTAATTAGGAATATTGCTGTTTGTTGTTAGTTGCTATTCATAGCTTTTGTTATTTTCGTCTTCATCAGATTTTGTTTACTGTAGTCTCCCAGTATGTTTAGATCACCATCTTTATCAGGAATATTACTTATTGGTGTTGTTTGCTATGTTATTTTTGCCACTATCTGCGTTTACTCTGTTTCTAGTTGCCTTAACTGTCATATGTGAAGAAAGATTGAGTTCTCAAATCTTAATTACTGTTTGTTGTCTCTTGTTATACTCTTATGTTACTAATAATGGATATATTTTATTTTTGGTGGTTATATAGGCAGAGCATGGATCGGTACCAGAAGGTCGAGAAACAAAGGGTGGAAACGCCTATTGACGAGAATGAAATTCGTATCACAAGTCAGGGGAGGATGAGGAGCTATATTACCTATGCTATGGGCCTACTTCAGGTATATCTATCAATTTATCTATGTAATTTTTCTCGTTTTTTTTATTCTACATTTAGAGAAGATCTAGAGCGAGTTCCTTACATTTATACCCTCATCTAATATCACTTGTTAAGAAATTTAACTTTCCATATGACTAATGAATGTCTATTAGGAAACTATTGACACTGATGCATTTATGTATTTACATTGACTAAATTTCCTTGGTAACCTGTCTTTCCTGTCTGGCAGTTTTTAGTGTTGTATTTTTTCATGTAGATAGGTTTTAATGATTTGGTTGTTTGTAAGGTCAAGGTTGTATTTTAAAGAGTTAATATGTCTATCTTGGTTCTAAGACAAAAAAAAACATGACAGAAACTGCAATGTCGGTGTTGCAACTTTTTGCACAAACCTAACTTAACAATTAGGATCTAAATATTGTCGATAAGAATTAGGAAATTAGCAGCTCTCTGATAGTCTATGAACATGCAGCTTGTTCTTTCATTTGCCATGTAAGAGTCTTATCAGGTTTTGTATTTGTGACGTAGATTTTTTTTGGAGAATAAATTGTTACAAAATCCCACATTCTGATGTGTAACAACTGGGTCTGGGATCGGTTATGTATGTGAGATTTTGATGTGTTAAAGGCATACCAACATTTGTTTACTGTTTTTTGATTATTTTATACAGATGAATATAAGAAGGTGTGTTCCGTGTTTTACACTACTAGTATTATATGGCTAGGGATATGTTTTCCATCTCGTCTCGGATTATAATGTCCAGAACACTGATTATAT
This sequence comes from Primula veris, assembly GCA_963682055.1. Classification (NCBI taxonomy): domain Eukaryota; kingdom Viridiplantae; phylum Streptophyta; class Magnoliopsida; order Ericales; family Primulaceae; genus Primula; species Primula veris. The sequence continues at coordinate 36,843,178 of OY821743.1, read as the reverse complement.
TACTAATTATTGTTTTGTTGATGTATACTTTCATAGGAGAAATCTGTAAATGAGATTGTGTTTAAGGCAATGGGCAGGGCCATCAATAAAACAGTCACAATCGTGGAGTTAATCAAGGTTAGTTTCTTTCTCTTTTTGTATCGTCTACATTTTGGTTTTCATTCACTCAGAAAATTTTAAAATATTCCCTTTTCTCCTGTGTGATTCAGAGGAGGATTGTTGGTCTGCATCAAATTACGTCAATCGGGTCTATTGACATAACAGACACCTGGGAGCCCCTGGAAGAAGGCCTCCTCCCGTAAGCATTTTTATACATTACAAAGGCTAAACTAGTTAATTCCTAGAATGAATTGTTTTCTTATACAAAATTTATCATATCTTCTTATGTGGATAATTTTGTTTAGGGTTTATTTTTGTTTGAGACTAGTTTGTAGACTTACTAATGTAAAAGTAGTAATGTGTAGAGCGTAGACCTCATTTCTTATTAGTGTTAACTGGGTAACAGATAGTCTTAAATATCCCCCATGAATCTCCCAACCTCTAAATCATAAAGGTCAACTATTATTTACCGTTATAGGCAAAAAAACTCTGTTTCTAACATCTATTTCTTATTATTTTTCCTTTTTTTTGGGGTGGGGGGTGGGGGGAGGGGTGGTGCTATGAATATATACCAGGGTAAAGTCGGTATATTTTAAAATGCTTCTGAAATTTGCGACCAGAGTAAAATGAAGTTGTTGATTTTATATTCTTTCCTGATGAAGTCAGTAAAGCAGTACCTTCAATTAATATTTTCGAATTCTTTAATTACAGATTGGAGACCACGAGGCATGTTTCAATGATTACAATCACTCTCTCCACAAACGAGCTGAACAAGTCATCTGTTGGGTGAGTTTTGATTTGTACATTGTTTATAGATGGGTCTTTAACTTGTTATAAATTTGAAGTGTTTCTTAAACATTTTTTTGCTTGTATTGCATGCAGGTATCAGCCTCCTATTCCTGCTGACCAGGTGAAGTCATTGAATGATGATGATTTTGAAGGAGGAGGTATTATTAGAAAACTTGTTATTTTTTCATTGCAATGATTTTGCAAGGGTTCCTTGGTGACATGTTTTTCCCCATGTGCAGAAGGGTCACCGACCGGTCGTGGTAGGGGACGTGGTGGTAGAGGCAGGGGTAGACCAAGATCCTCAGGTAAAATATTTGCTGAAAGCCATTACAATTTAATTGTTTTCATTTTTTTGTAATTGATATTGATGACATTCTATTTCAATGCTACTATGATGTTAAGTCCATAGAGCACCCACTATTGCTGCCTAAAAGCCTTATTTATTAAAATTTTGAAGGTACTTAAACAGAAACCGTCGTTTTTAGCAGGTTGTCTTTATGCTCCTCCAATTTTCATCTATTCCAAAATATATAAGGAACCAAATTTTTCCTGGAATATAAAGTATGCTATGTTGTTCGTAAACCAGGGTGAGAGAATGCCTATAAACAGATTCTAGTGTGAAGAAAATAATAAGTTTGAAATGTGGAACTTCTTGGGGAAACTGGACTGTGAAGTAGTTATCCAAAAAAAATTCTAGGTATTTTACCACAAGTGAGGGAACAAAAGATTTATTAGTATCGCATGTCTTTGTTACAGGAAATGGATATGCGGGTGGCGAATATGAGGATGGGGGTTACGACCAAAACCGTGGTTATGGCAGGGGTGGGAGAGCCCGTGGTGGCAGGGGTCGAAATTACCGTGGACGTGGCAGAGGTGGATATAACAATGGTCCTCAAAATGATAATTATCAAGACGATGGGGGTTATATCCAGGTTGCTCCTCCTCAAGGTCGGAGGTACCGTGGAGGAGGGAGAGGTGGATATAATGGTCCACGAAATGATGGTTACCAAGATGATGGGGGTTACGTTCAGGATGCTCCTCCTCGAGGCCGCTCCTTCCGTGGACGTGGAAGGGGTGGATATAACGGTGGCCCTCCTCAGCATGATAATTATCAAGAGGACGGGGGTTACATTCAGGATGTCCCTCCTCAAGGTCGTGGTAAGTATTTATCTATCTAACGACATCTATCTAATATATATAACACTACAACACGAGGGTTTATATTGGGTTCATTGAGGGGCCCTCTTCAGATGTCATGTTGATTTTAAAATTTGCAAGGTCAAATTCTAACTGTCACTCATCTCAGGAGCCATTGCCTGAAATATTAATAACGATTAAGATCTGTTATGTCAAAGTATATGTCCTAGAGTTTTGTCTATATATCTGGTACTTATAGAATGTGATGGTGATTTAAAAATTTATGAGGTCAAATTCTAACCATGTCACTCATCTCAGCAGCCAGCTTAAAATGTTAGTAACGATTGAGATCTGTTGTGTCAAAGTTCCAAGAGTTATGTCTATATATCTGGTACTTATAGAATGTCTTGTGGAATAATTTAACTTTCATGATCTACCTGGGATTGGGGTGAGGAAGTAAGTTCCTACTGGATAGAAGAAAACTCCAGATATTTCAATTATTTAGTCCTTCAGTCAAATTTTGTTGGAGTGCAATTTTTGAAAAATAATAGATTTTTGGTATGCACCTGAAAGCAATTAGGGTAGCGTGAAGATAAAGAAATCGATCTTCATCATGAAAGATCTGTTTTACGGCTAGGCTATGTCTTTATGAATTGCTGCTATACCCATCTGGCCTTATTTTTAATTCGTGATTTGGTTGCGGAACCCTAATTTATTTTTTTGAATGCTAGAAGCTAGATGAAATTGTGGAAATTTCTGTTTGAAGTTGCTACTTTCTGTTGGTATTTATGATTAGCCCCTATTACACTGCTTATTTTTTGAACTGTGAGAGTGTAATTCCATTTATTAAAATTTCAATAACTCTTGATACAGGACGTGGTCGAGGTAGAGGAGGCCGAGGAAGAGGCGGACGTGGTTACAGACCTAATGGGCCGGTCCAAGCCCCTGATGGCGGTGGTGCTTAAACCGGTGTTTTATACACAACTTCAACGGTGTGTTTGGATACTTTCTCCTTGCTTTATCTGTTTCTTTTAGCTTATGGTTTTTTGCTTTTATCAATTTTATTATAGGAAGTTGTGAAGACAATTTTACAAGTTCTTGTGGTGTGCCTGGCATGTGGCCGCCTTTTCATGTTCAATTGTCTTGTTAAGTATTTTCCTTTAATGTTGTTGTTTAGCACATTCTTTAATTAATGATCTTTGAGTAAATTTTATCATTAGTTTGTGTTTATGGGTTTTGAAATAATTTTCAGACTATGCTATAATAGTCTTAATCTGAAATTTGTTACAGAAAATCCTTGCTAGTTTTCTAATAGCAGCGTATGAACCCGAATTTTGCTGTTTAGCTACATCATGCTATGCGTATATAGGAAAAAAGTCACCATTTTTAACTTAAATATCCTTTTGTGCCACCATTTTTGTATTACTATCAATATAATTTAGCTGGAATAGACATATAGCTAACAAAGTGTGATTGCTGGAAGCAGAGTACCCGACTCTGAGTCAGGGTTACTCTGCTTCCACAGCCATTGGATCTGTTATTAAATTTAAACTGTAGCAGATCCAATGGCTGTGGGAAGCAGAGTAACCCTAACTCAGAGTCAGGTACTCTGCTTCCGTGATTGCTCCCATCGCTTTGTATAAGAGATGTGACCGAGTTGGGATCATTATTTCCTAACAATTACACTCTTCCTGATGAGTGTCGGCGTTCGTTCTGTATATTTATGTTGTTTGGATTGCTTCAATTCAAGAAATGTCATTCCGTTGAGACGTCTTGTATTAAGGGGTGGAATCTCTATTAGACAAAGCGATTAACATGCAGTCCCACAATTAACAAAAATGTTATTTTTAAATCATTTTTTTTTAAAAATAATTTCAAAGTAATGAGTTTTGTAACCTCATAAAGTAACACGTAGCAGGCACCTAATAATGCTTATCATGGCTCCGCCACTGCTTGTATTTACCAATAGTTGTGTGAGTTATAAAATTAAAGGGCAAGATATAGAGAAATCTATTAGTTGTAGCTTACTTTGGAGTTTGGAAGAATTAATCTGCTTTGTAAATACTCAATATTGGAAAAATATTTTAGAGCAAGGGATAGCTTGGGTTGGGTCTTTTACTCCTAAATTTTCCACTGTATTTTATTCTTAATATAATATTAAGCATAGCTCTGTAAATCAATTTTACAGCTACATAAACATGTCACAATTTCTTAGCTAGCCATACGGAAATCAATTTCTTAGCTACATAAACATGTCACAATTTTACAGCTACATAAACATCTCACATTACGGTTGAAGAATTGCTAGACCAAACCATTTTCTTAATTAATTCATCAAAATTTACTAAGTTGCCGTTTTGTCGAGGGTTGTAACCCAGACAATGGTTTGATAGGGAACTTCATGGTACCAAATTCGTACGTATATTGTACGGTGGCAAATGAAAAATGAGCGAGCAGAAGAGAAAAAAGGCTAAACACAAAATATTACTTTAATTTCGAGTTTCCAAAGTCAGATCCCATGCTGCCAAGCTTTGAAAATAGAATGAGTGATTTAGAAAATGAGGAGCGCCCAGGTTACCATGTAGGTCGTCGCCGTAGGTGTAAAGCACGTTTCGGGATCCAACACCGAGTCACCAGGGAAGATTCTATGAAGTGGTAATTCCAGGTCAAATTTGAATCAGAGTTGTCCTCGACAAAGCTCAAACTATCGGTTGATCAAAGAATTATCCCAGATTTCGGTTATTTGTCTAATAATTGTTTTAATGTCAAAAATGTAGGTCAACGTCCAAATACAGTCCAACTTTTTAAGATAAACCCATACAAATCAAAATTCCACTTTCAAAGTAGGTCAACGTCCAAATACAGTCCAACTTTTTAGGAAAAAAACAACAACAAATAATTTACATGAAGTATAAAATTGCAAATAAATAAGGTCCAAGCAAGTATTTGTTGGACCAGAACACACAAATAGAAAAGTAGATGGAAATTTGGCATATAGTAAGCTAGGTAGTAAGGTAGGTTAATTAACAATGGCAAAGTGAACCATGAGCAACCAAACAAAAGTGATAAGCTGACCCCCTTGTTGGACCTGTTTCATGTGTGCATTACCTTTGCAATGACTAGCAGCATAACAAAGCATCTCACCCCAAATCTTGCTCAATATTTCCCACTTTCTTCTACTTTCTAATTCACTAAGCTTCTCTGCAAGATCCCGAGCATCCATCAACACAGACCAAACCCCGTTAACATCCTTACGAGTCGAAAGATTATTTTCTACATTCGTATAATTACTCAGAATATTTTCACAAGCTCCATTCAGTACCTCCACCTTCCCTCCTTTTCTCACCCTTTTATTTTTACTAAGAAAGAATTTTCTAACCTCGGCACAAGTAGCTTTAAACCTTTTCTCCCCCCGAGCGTCCACCGAAGACATCATTTCTGGTTGCCATATCAGCAAGTAAAACATGTAATCTGATAACCTCTTGGATATATTGCAATCATTGCTCTTGTTGCTATTATCGGTGTAAAAGCATATGTCTGTCGCGACGTGCCATGTCAGCAAGATTTGGTCAAAATCACATTCGTTGATCCACCTGAGCAGCTGTATGCAATTCTCGTAGCGAATTACCCAATCGCCCCTGGCTGACTGTATCTCCCTGGCTATGCTTGGATTATTAGATAATAAAGATTTTATTTTCAGTTCCGCTATGATAAAATCTCGCATTATCTCATCGAACTTTAGCGTCTCTACAAAACGTATAGACTCTATAGTTTTCAGAGCCATTGTGATTATGATATCGCTGTCGTCAGATCTTTCTTTTTTATGGCGCAAGCTGTATTTTAGCAAGTTGTACTGAGGGAGTGAATTAGACCACTTGCGATGAACAATTTTAGGCCACCAAGTTTTGAAAATCTCGAGGTACATTCCTATTTCCTTTGGAAGTCCGCCGCGAGACTTAAGATGTGCGACAAACCAATCAGAGCTCAACACCATAATCATAGCGGTTGCTTCTAGGAGAATAGAACCTCCTAGCAGCAAATATGTAATTTTTATATCTATATCATTGTTTTTAAATATGGACTTATCTTCCTTATAGAAAAGCACCAGCGCCACCAAAAGAGCCACGAATTCTCCAATCCTCCAATGATATGCAGACTTGGTTTGCGAAATCCAAGCCTTAGTGTATAAAAATTCATAGAAAAAATTAAGCTCTCGCTCGACTACTCTAAAAGCATCTTTGGGTGTTAGCTTTGTAACGAAATCGTCCCTGCTTTTACTACAATCTAAAAAAGTGAAGCTATAATCAACTATTAAGCCTTTGAATCGTGTGAAAAACCCGTACGCGTGTTTAAGAACCTGAAGGTCGGACAGGTCCTCGACAAAATCTTCTTGGGTTGTAGCAAGCAAGGGTCTCTCAGGCAAGTAACAATCGGTACCAACAGTGGTAGCAAAGAATAATGTATTAATCCATTTACCATACCGTTTTATTCCGATTACATATACAATAACCGCAGGGACCCAGAAGTTGCTATCAGGAGATGTTGATAGACTGTATGCTGAGAGAGTAATCATACGACTAACGTAGTAGCTGTAGAGAGTTATGTAAAGGCTTTTTCTAAGCCAAAGCTCGTTGTCCGCAATAGATAATGCAGTGATTGTGTCTGGTCTGCTGAGGTGGAGAAGGAGGAAGGGAGACCATATCCCCAGTAGATACGGGTGTGTACTATATACACGATCTGGCATAACAGTTGTACCAGTAGCAGGAGTAGGAGCAGGAGCAGGAGCAGGAGCAGGAGCAGCAGCAGCAGCAGCATGAGTAGTTGTAGGGGGAGGATCAACTATACTTGCAGTGATTAATCCGAAGCCGTAGGTACAAATAAAGGGGGAGAGAATATAGGCCGCCCATATAAGCACGCTTACAAAACCCCTTTGCGTTCTTTTTCTTAAAGGGCCCGAAAAAAGAAGGAAGGTTTGTAAAAAGAGGCTCAAGAAAACGATAACCCGCGCATCCCAGGCATCCCATGTATTTTTCCAAGAGAAACTATCGGTGTTTGTGTCCATTTTTTGTTATCAAGAAGTATGATAGCTAGTGAGGGTTGTGTGGCTTAAGTGAGATGTTATACACCGTGATATATAGTGCAAAATTAGGGAACGTAGATTTGAATATGTCATCTTCAAATATATCCCCATCGGTATTGCAATTTTCCACAAGGACCACAACCCAGTTGGCTTACTGTCATGAAGGTATACCGGTGCAGGTGTCCAACATGGGTATCATGAACTCGGATGATCACCAAATTTTAAAAATATTGGACAAACGGATCGGCCGAAACACAGCAATTATATGTAACTATATAGATATCTTTTGGATATAAGAAATTTTGTGTGGTTAAAGAGAGATAAAAAGTGTAATTAGTTTTTATTTTTTTTATGAAAATAGTTAATATGGTAATTAATAAAAAAGTATACGAGTATTTTTATTAATAAAAAATAATTACGAATACAATTGAAAAAACCGATAAACTTATAAAAATATGATGAATGTAACATGGGTAAATGTAGGGTCTCCTATAAAATGCATTAACTTAATTAGGTAATTAATTATATTCAATCAAATATATAGAAAAGGCAAATGGATAAGAAAAATATATGGCATGCATATAGCATTCAGTCACGTTCAAGAGTAATTGGGATAGCTCGGGACATTTTATTCTTTTAAATAAAATTTAATCATAGCTCTGAAATTCGATTTTACAGCTACATACGACACATGATACATACATATGACTATATAATATAATGTTATTGGAGTTTCATGTACGTACCTTAATTAGCTCATCTCTTAACCCCCTGCTATCCTTTTCTTTATTAATTTAACTTCTATATTAATTAACTTTTCCTTTGTTTTAGTCCATGCCAATGATTTTTAAATAAAATCTAATGTCAAAAGCATGACAATTTTAATATAAGGGGTAACTAAAACTGTCTCAGTTTATCAATTGACTCTATAACCATAATATTTAACATTGCCAATGTCAATATTAATAATAAGTATTTGAAAATTAGTTTTCTAATTCATTTAAAATTAGAAAGTGTTCCTTGTCTCTCGATGTTTTTTTCTTTTCATGATTAGATTTGTAATTACTAATTAATTAGTCTGACCTTGTTTATTCTTTTCTTTTTTTCCTCTTAATTTGGAAGGTCATACAAACGTAACATCACATGCTGATGACTTGGTTAAATTAATTATGTATGCATATATGTATTGATCTCTATTATTTTGAAATAATCTTAGTTTTGCTTCAAAGAGTTACCAGAGCAACTAGAATTTTGGAAATGGACTCCTATTGCCAGCAAACTTTGATAAATTCTTCTTCTTAATGTAGTCTATGTAGATTGCAAAATGATATATTTGTAACCGTGTGTTGATGTTTTAATGCTACAAATTCTACTTCTACCCTTCGGGGAAAGAAACATATCGTATATCTTCGTACATTAGTATATCTTCGTATATCGTATATATTTCGTTTGCGCCCTCGGGGTTGGGGTTTTCCCCTCTATTTAATTCAATTGGTTTGTTTAATCTTTGGAAAAAAAAAATAGTATATTACTATGTACTGTGTAACAACAGTTAAGGGTCCTGTGACTCCTGTACTAAAATCAATAATCGAAGTAATAAGTCGCCAGTTTCACCGATCACAAAGGGTTTAAATATAAGTATTCATACCTATTCAGGTCTCGACAAAATATAAGGAAGTCTCTTTTGGATAGGGATATGTGTGTTATTTGTAAACGTGTTTGTGCAACTGCAATGACCGAAGGTCCCGAATGCTACAAAACCAACAAATTTCCTCCATTAAAGTTGGGAACTTTTGTTCACAACTACAGAATTAAACTAATTTTGTAGATTAGATTTCTAAATTAGATCAACGCATTTTCTTTTTGAGGTTGTCGAATTTTATTGATATGTACAACTGCATCTGCTATACCAAAAACATAAAACAAAAAAGGTCTTTTTTATCGTATTCTAATCGAGCTCATAAGAAGATAGACAACTAACAAACATTAAAAGAAAAGAAAAACCACTTATTCCTCCCCCATCTTTATATCTTCTGTAAATCTTTACTGCCCTGACGAAAACCATAACTTGCATGCCTTCCGAATTCTCTAGATCTACGGTTTTTCAGGAGCTGCATTGACTTTGTAACTATCCGGGGTAATCGCGTCCAGCCACATACCAGGAAATGTTAGGGGTCGATACAGGCGAACACAAAGAAAGACAGAAATACTTTAACCGAGCACACACTCTTTGATAACGGAGTTCACCCAAATTGGCTACGTCTCCGGGCCGCTACACGTGGCACTTAATATTATTATAATGAGGATTACAATCGTAATCTAGCTCAACACAAGATATGGTTCTCTCGCAAATAGAACTCTCTCACTTATAATATGTATAAGCTATTGGTGTAGGTGTAATTAAAATACAAGATATTGGGACATATAAATAGAACCCTTAAGTGGGTCATATTACAATTTCAATTGATGTGGGATAATTAGAAAACATGGCCAAACCTCATTTGGCTCCACAACTCAACAATCTCCCATTTGGAGTCAAATGTCGAGTGCTTCAAAAGAACTCCAATTATCCCCGACCACCGAACTCACTGTGCTCCACCGAGCAGAATGCTCCCATCGGTATCCTTGTATAGTAATTGATACTCTGCCGTCATCGGCGAGTTACTCATTCTTCCAGTGTAGCGGCGACCCTGAGCCTCATGCTCGTAGCCCTACTGAGGTTGCACACAGCCTCAGTTTGTCGATTGTAACAGTTTTCGTTAGCATATCGGCGGGGTTCTTAGCGCCCTCAATCTTTTCTAGCGCCAAGATTCCATCTTCCAGAACAGCCCGGATAAAGTGGTAACGAATCTGTATGTGCTTTGTTCGTGAATGGAATACAGGATTCTTAGCTAGCTGAACTGCACTTTGACTATCACAGTGCAGAACTCCCTCGTCGGTTTTCTGACCGAGTTCCTTTAAGAAACCTTGCAACCAAATCATCTCTTTGCTTGCTTCCGTCATTGCGACGTACTCAGCCTCTGTGGTCGACAGTGCAACAATCTTTTGCAGCTTCGATGTCCAACTCACAGCAGTACCACCATAGGTACAAACACATCCCGTTGTGCTCTTTCGGCTGTCCAGATCACCGGTCATGTCAGCATCCACATAGCCGTGCAGGCCTTCCGACGTCTTTCGGAAACATAATGCCAAACCTACGGTACCCGAGAGATATCTCAATATCCACTTCACAGCTTCCCAATGGTGCTTTCCTGGGTTACTCATGTAACGACTGACAACTCCCACTGCATGAGCAATGTCCGGTCTTGTACACACCATAGCGTACATCAAGCTACCAATTGCTGAAGCGTAGGGTATGCTCGACATACGATCCTTTCCATCCTCGTCCAAGGGTGATTGTTTCTTCGACAAGCTAAAGTGTGCGGCTCGCGGTGAGCCTACAGCTTTGGCATCACTCATGCTAAACCGTGCCAACACTTTCTTCACATACTCAGCTTGCGACAGAAACAGGGACCCATCCCTTCCTCGAGAAATCCTCATACCGAGGATCTGATTTGCGGCTCCCAAATCTTTCATCTCGAACTGTTTCGCTAACTGTTGTTTCACCTTGTTAATCTCAACAAGGCTCGACCCGGCGAGCAACATGTCATCTACGTACAACAGTAGTATGACATACGAAGAGTTCTCAAATCTCTTCACGAAACAGCAGTGATCACTATCACTTCTTTTGAACCCGGTATCTACCATGAAACTGTCAAACTTCTTATACCACTGCCGTGGTGCTTGTTTTAGCCCGTACAAGCTCTTCCTCAGTTTGCAGACCAGTTTCTCTTTTCCCTTTTCGGCAAACCCTTCAGGTTGGAGCATGTAAATTTCTTATTCTAGATCTCCATGGAGAAAGGCAGTTTTCACATCTAACTGCTCAAGATGAATATTCGCATTTACAACAATGCTCAACAATAGCCGAATAGTCGTCATCTTTACGACTGGTGAAAAGATCTCGGTGTAGTCAATTCCTGCCTTTTGCTGGAACCCTTTGACTACTAATCGTGCCTTATACCGTTTCGAGCCGTCTTGTTCCTCCTTTAGTCGAAACACTCATTTGTTGCTCAGTGCCCTTTTCCCCTTGGGCAGTTCGGCTAACTGCCAAGTCACATTCTTCTCAAGTGACTTCATCTCATCCTTCATCGCGAGCTCCCACTTGCTCGAGTCTTTCAGCTCCAGAGCTTCTTCTCTACTTTCGGTCTCTCCTGCATCACTGAGCAATATGTAATGCAGGGAAGGAGAGTATCGGGCAGGAGGTCTCCTCTCGCGATGACCTCGGCCCAATTCAGGTCGGGGAGTTTGGGACAGCTCCTCGGCCTCTTCAGCATCTGCTGGTCGGTTGTCGAGCACCACTGGCTCATCTTCAGTGTCATTTTCCAACTCCATTCTTAGAAACGCATTCATGTCGACCATATCACTTTCCTCGGACGAGAGCGCATCTTCTTCGACCACTGCACTTTGTCGATCTTTGTACAAAATGCTTTCGTTGAAGATGACATCCTTACTGCGAATGATCTTCTTCGTTTGACCATCCCAGAAGCAATATCCGAACTTAGCTCCACCGTACATCACAAAGTAACACACTTTGGATTTCGAGTCAAGCTTGGTACGATCATTTATGTCGACATGGATATATGACAGACAACCGAACACTCGCAAGTGTTCATAAGAGATAGGCTTTCCTATCCAATCTTCTTCGGGAATTCTCTTTTCCAATGGCACTGAGGGTCCGCGGTTAATGAGGTAAACTGCTGTGCTTACTGCATGTGCCCACAAGGATTTGGGCAACCCACTTTGCAGTCTCATACTCCTAGCACGCTCATTGATTGTTCGGTTCATTCGCTTGGCCACGCCATTCTGCTGTGGCGTTCTTCGGATGGTCTTCTCCATTCGAATGCCTTTCTGAGCACAGAACTCTACGAACTTCGCATCAATGTACTCTCCGCCGTTGTCGGACCTCAAACATTTGAGTTTATTCCCAGTCTCTAGTTCGACCATGGCCTTCAATTCTTGAAATTTCTTAAACACCTCAGACTTGTGTTTCAAGAAATAGACCCATGTTTTCCTCGTCGAATCATCGATGAAGGTCACATAGTATCGAGCTCCTCCCAGTGAGGTTACTGGAGATGGTCCCCATACGTCTGAGTGGACCAGTGCTAGCTTCTCCTCCTTAGGAGCTTTTCCACCCTTCCGGAAGCTTACTTTCTTCTGCTTCCCGAAGATGCAACCTTCGCACATGTCGAGGTTGACAGACTTCAAGCCTGGAAGTTTGCTGTCCTTCGCTAACACCTTCATCCCCTTCTCACTCATGTGACTCAATCGTCGATGCCACAGTTCCGAGCAGTTCTGCGACACAGTTGTCGCAATTGTACGCTCCTCATCGGTTATGTACAGCGTACCGACCTTACTCCCTCGGGCTATCACCATAGCTCCTCGTGAAACTTTCCAAGCTCCACAGCTAAACGAAATGGAGTGTCTTTCGGCATCAAGTTGACCTACTGAGATTAGATTCTTGGTCAACCTCGGAACATGCCTTACTTTCGTTCGCTTCCATACCGACCCGTTTGGAATGCGAATCTTCACATCGCCCATTCCAACAACATCCAACGCTTCTCCGTCGGCTAGATACACTTTACCGAAATTACCCGCAGTGTAATTTTCGAATAAATCCTTCTGAGGGGTTGTGTGAAATGATGCCCCAGAGTCTAGAATCCATGATTCTATATTTCTCTGCTCGGCAAGCATTAAACAGTCTCCCAAATCCTCGTCGCTCGCAACATTCGCCCCGTGATCACGGCCGGTACCCTTCGTCGGCTGCTTGCACTCATGACTGAAGTGCCCCATACCCTGGCAGTTATAGCATCGAAGATTCTTCTTACTTAGACCGCTATCTTTCCCACCTCGGCTTTGCCCTCTTCTACCTCGGGATTGTGAACGTCCTCTAACGTCTCATACCCTGGCCTTACCCCGGTCTCTTGAACCCACGTTCAAGGCTGCTCCATCATTTGAGCATTCACCCATATCCAATCTCCTGAGTTCCTCAGCGAGTATTTGATCTCGGATGCCGTTGTAAGTCAGTTTCTTCTTTCCAATTGAGTTGCTAACAGCAGCTCGCATGAATTCCCAACTGTTCGGTAAAGATGCTAGCAGTATAAGGGCTCTCACTTCGTCTTCAAAAGTTATCTCCACCGCATCCAACTGATTTACGGTGTCGATGAACTTGTTCACGTGACTCGCGACAGGTGTCCCCTCAGCCATGCGTAGGTTGAAGAACTTACGCATGAGATGTACCTTGCTGTTCGCGGATGGTTTCTCATACATGTCGGTGAGGATCTTCATCATCCCCATCGTCGTCGTCTCTCTTGCGACGTTATGTGCTACACTCCTAGATAGTGTTAGGTGGATCACTCCCAACACTTGTCGGTCTAAGAGTTTCCACGCCTCCTCGGTGGTCGTGGTCGGCCTTTCCTCAAGGAGAAGTGGCTGATGCATCTTCCTTCCGTAGAGGTAGTCCTCTATTTGCATTCTCCAGAATGCGAAGTCCTTCCCGTCGAACTTCTCGATCCCGTGTGCGGCTCTCTCTTCTTTCTCCATCGATGTTCCGAGCTCTGATACCACTTGTTAGGGGTCGATACAGGCGAACACAAAGAAAGACATAAATAGTTTAACCGAGCACACACTCTTTGATAACGGAGTTCACCCAAATTGGCTACGTCTCCAGGCCGCTACACGTGGCACTTAATATTATTATAATGAGGATTACAATCGTAATCTAGCTCAACACAAGCTATGGTTCTCTCGCAAATAGAACTCTCTCACTTATAATATGTATAAGCTATTGGTGTAGGTGTAATTAAAATACAAGATATTGGGGCATATAAATAGAACCCTTAAGTGGTTCATATTACAATTCCAAGTGATGTGGGATAATTAGAAAACATGGCCAAAGCTCATTTGGCTCCACAACTCAACAGGAAATATATCATCGAGCTGCTTCTGGACAGTTTTCGATCTCTTCCTAGGGCGACTAGAGGGTTTGAACCTAGTCATAGCGAAAAAGTTCTCTTCGATCTGTCTCCATCTTAGTCAGAGAGATCGAAAACTTCTCCTTCTTCACATGAAATGAAATGAGCAACGATCATGTTTCCTTTGTTAAGAAATGATTATGTTTTTCATTAAGATAAAATTTGATTCCATCTCTGAAATCTAAAAGTCTGATGACCATAAGAGCGGCTAAAATAAGAGGTTGAAATTGGATCTGAGATTTGCAAATCAGTAGCATACTCAAGAAAACATGGGCAGGGAGGGGTGGCGGCGGCGGATAGGGTTTCACAAGAAAATCGAGAGTGGAGACAAATTTTTTTTCAAATATTGTGATTGTCGAGGGGTATGTAATACTCGATACACTTTTGGTTATTATACCAAAAATTCGAGTCCTACACATGATGTCGGGTGACTTGGTACATTGCATTGTTTACATCCGGAAGGGTAGAATTTAATGATATTACTATATTTCTAATTCAATATCAAGAATTAAATCGAATCACGATATATATAATCCAACCATTCAATTGTTTTGGGAGTTCTATATATAGGTATGGTATTAAGTTTGCTGATATTGGCGACTTTGGGCTTTTGAGTGAAGATAATTTCCATGTTGGTATCTAAAAATTTTATTGTAGTGCTTGGAGCAACAAACTTTGAACTTCAACGCATATTTGCTTCTCTGGATCTTCACAGAACAAGCATCATATGTGCCCTAGCTTTACAATGACTAGCATCACATTAAATTATCTCAACCCAAACGTTACAACACTAAAGAAAATAGGTTGTATTGTTTAGATCATCATTGTTTAAAATTGGAATAATTTATTGGTATATTTGGTAGAATTTTATGTCTATTAATCTGATTGATAAAATTTTCAAAGATACATATCTTGCTAAAAAAAATGTTTTAAAAATGGTCCTATCTTTTAAAAAAATGTTGTAAAAATTAGGTATCTATATTTTAAAAGTGGTTATATTTTAGATTTGAAAGAGTGTAGGGCTAGACATCAATTAGAAAATTTACCAACCGATGAGGATGTGTCAAGTAGTCCTGATGAGAGTATAAATCCTATTTTTGGGATGATTTTACAAACGTGGAACCGCTATCAAGGCAAGGAGGCCCAGCTACAAGTAATGCACCGGATGAACAAAACGGCATGAACTCCCCTTCGTAATCGATGTGACAAATAGGGGGGGGGGGAAAGTTACATGGGTTTATGTTTACTATATCTTACTGCTTATGTGTTGAAACTATCTTTACTTTTAATTTTTAAGAACCTATGTTTTTTGGTCTGTCAAACTATAGCATGAACTTGGTATTTTAATTTGGTTTGGTTGGTTAAAGTTCGTTTAATAATTAATTCACATGTTCTATATTATGTTTTATATGAATTTTACAATACTAATGTGTAGGGGGAGTAAACTATTAAACTCAAGTATTTGTCAAATCTAATGACAAATAGGGAGATTGTTAGAACTCAAGATAATTTGCTAAAGTTACTTAATTTATTGTCGTATTGGATTATGCCAAAATACTTGTGTATTATGATTGCATGAAGAGTTACGGGTATTTATGGTTAAAACTGGCAGTTGCAACCACATTTGTATATTGTTTATGCAGATTCTGCAGAAATATGTGTTTGATGCATTTAGTTGATTTGCAAAATATTTTATTAATGTAGTTGATATTCTCACGATTCTATACATATATGGTATATGTTTTGAGAATATTCGAGTATTAAAGAAAAAGATAATTATATTTCCAAATTATGTGAGATTTGCTTTTAAAAATATATTATCTTATGAAAATATTTGTTATATTTCTTAGAGCTTTTTAAATAAAATATTTTCTTATTTATCACATATTCAGTATTATACGGATGATTAGGTATTGTTTTGCTAAGTATAAGTTTGAATCATGTTTGGAGATATATTGTTCCACATATAAAACTATCAAAAAGATTGTTACGTATGAATCTTTTTTGAATAAATATATTATCTTATACTTTAAGATATATATTAACTTGTTCTAACAACAGATTTAATTAAAATTGTTTGTGCTTTTTTTTTAAACAAGAAATTTATTAATAACAAAACAAAATATTTCACCATGGGACAAACCCCCATAGTAGTCTACTAATGACAAAATATTACGAAATACATAGGAAAATTACAAGGACCTGTATAGCATCATTTTTGGGAATAAAAGGCCGTAAAACAAAGAAACCAAATCCTAAAGCCTAAAACCAAAGGGGATTGATTACAATCTCAGCTTTTCTCCTTATAACCCCTATCCTTATAACGCCCCTTATAACTACGATCAATGTGATCAAAAACATAAGATTTATAATCAATTCCTCAGCCCTAGGACAATAGAATCTGGCTATTTGAAACAGCAAAAAGTCCCAAAAAGAGCTATTAGTAATTCAAAAACCAAAACTGTACTGACATAGACAGCTTGCTATGTGTAACATATCATCTATAATGATAATAAGCTAGATATCATAAACATCACAATTTCAGACCAAAAACTCAGAGAACAAAGCCTCAGAAAACAGTCCAAATACTCAGAATCAAAACAGCTTGTACATTTTGCTCAGCAGTTCACCAAGCATAGCATTTTCAGACCTGAATCTAAAATAAAGCTAATTAGCAGAAAAAACAAAAGCACAACATTTTCTCAGACCAAGTCATCCTTGAAAAGTTGCCTTTTTAGAGAAAAAGAAGACCTTAGAAAAGAATCCTCATGGGTTTATACCCTTCTACATCTTAAAATAGCTACCCCGCAGGCAAGGGGTGCCCTTTTGATCCAAATAATATGCAGCGTAGACATTCTTGGGTAGTTCCATAGCCCTGAAAGTAATAAAGTCTTTACCATTTGAACCCATTTTTGCCAGACCATCAGCAACTTGATTCTGTTCTCTAAAAACATGTTTAATGGTTAAACAAACATAGCCCATTAAAGTAGTAATATCTTCCCATAAATTTGAAAATTTAATGCCAGGAGAGGATTTATTATTCCACCATTTTACAATCATCTCAGAATCTGTTTCTACAAGCATGTCAGTCATCCCAAGAGTGTAGCAAATAAACAAACCATTTTTAAGAGCCATAAGTTCAGCATAAGTATTAGTATTATTACCAGTACAGCATGAAAAAGCCAGAACTAGCCTACCATTACTATCTCTTAAAATGCCACCACATCCACTGGATTTATCACTAAGTGATGAACCATCTAGATTAAGTTTCAATCTACCAGAAGGTGGACAACTCCACCATACCAAATTAGCTTTTTTCCTTTTGCAAGAGATGGGCTGAACATTTAAGTTACTAAGTGTTAAGCAATGAAAATTATTAGCAAGTTTTTTAGGTTTGAGTAAAGAGTTTAGGTCTCTAAGCCAGTTAATCACTTTGTTAATGATATTATCAACATTCATTTTCTCATTATCAAACCTGTTTTTGTTTTTACTTAACCAAATTTCTCATATAATAAGGAAAGGGACTAAAGAAGCCAACATACCTGTTTGAGATTGGTCACATAAGTTACACCATTTCACCATATTTTGTTTCCAGCAACTTGTTAAGCAAATATTATAACCAAAAACCTTGATGAAATAGGTCCAAACCTGGTTGCTAATATCACTATGTCCAAAAAGATGGTTAGCAGAATCAAGAGCATGATTATCACAGCAAGAACACATAGAAACTAGACAAATTCCAACCTTTTTAAGATATTCATACAGTTTAATAGCATCATGCCAAAGCTTCCAAGAGAAAATACTAATTTTAGTAGGCAAAATAGAGTTCCAAATATTTTTGGCCATATTAAAAATAGGTTTCTTATCTCTAATGAAATTATAAGAGGTTTTAGAGGTAAAAACTCCATTAAAGGAGAAAGGCCAATATCTAACATCTTCCCCCTCTCTCAGATAAAGTTTTTTCCTAGTAACTTTGAGCAGAAGTTCATTCCCCCCCATGTGATACAGTATATTAGTGTCCCATCCCCCAGAAGAAATGACTTGGTTTAAAAGCACATTAGGGAAAACCACATTAAAAGAGTTACAGAGATGACCATCACCTAACCAGTTTTCATACCAAATGCTAATTGATCCTTCATTGATATTCCATAGGCTGTTATTCACCAAAATCTTGAAAAAAGGGTTAATCATT
This sequence comes from Primula veris, assembly GCA_963682055.1. Taxonomy (NCBI): domain Eukaryota; kingdom Viridiplantae; phylum Streptophyta; class Magnoliopsida; order Ericales; family Primulaceae; genus Primula; species Primula veris. The sequence continues at coordinate 36,824,811 of OY821743.1, read as the reverse complement.
TTCCATACACAAGAAGATTTAGCATTAACAATAGGATCACTCCAATTGAGATTATTTCTGAAGTACTTTTGAAACATGAAAATAGTCCATGGAGAATCAATCTCAAGCATTCTCCAACTCATTTTAGCATGTAAAGCATTCATAAATTCCTGTAGACTTCTTATACCTATGCCCCCCTCATTCACAGGACAAGCTAATCTACCCCACCTAAGCCAGTGATGTTTAACCTGTCCATCAGTTTCTCCCCAAAAGAAGTTAGCAAATTTTTTCTCAATTTTATCAATGACTAATTTAGGGGGATTTAAAACAGCAATAGCATGTAGTGGAACAGAAGATAAAACATGTTTAATAAGAGTGAGCTTGGCTCCTGGAGATAAAAAATTAGCTTTCCAGCTAGCTACTTTCTTACCAATTTTGTCAACCAGAGGATCATACATAGCAGAAGTGAGTCTAGTGTAATGCAGAGGAATACCTAGATATTTGGTAGGCAGAGGGCCCTCACTGAAACCTGTGGTTCTAGCAATAATATTCTTCCTACCATTCTTAGCATTGTGGGTCAAGAAAACACTCTTAGTTTTATTCAACAATTGACCAGAGGCCATTTCATATTTATTAATAAAAGACATTAAGGTTTCTAAATTAGACTTGCTACCAAAATTGTTTGTGCTTAATTTATAAGAATTGTAGACATGATATCTTGAAAATTGAAAAGAGTATATCTTCTAAAAATGAGATAACTAATCTACTTGTTACAAGTATGAGTCAGTCGAATTTTCTAAGAGATTTGGAGCTAAAATAGGCATTTGATCCTAACAAATATATTACAAAAATACCAATCAAATCTTCAATCAACGAAGCATGAAAATAGGCAGACAGAATTCTTGAAAATTGAAAATAAGACGTGCGCAAATTTAAAAGACTTATTCTTATAAATAGTATCATACTTGCTTGTAAGCAGTTGTGTGTTCTAAACTTATAAAGAACAGACGTGCGAAAATTTAAAAGACTTATTCCTTTTGTAACTAGTAAAATAACTTATTGAAGAAAATTAATTACCACGTAAGCAAGGGAAATGCACTGAACACTGCCTTCACAGACCATGGAAGTGATAGTCTTGAGCACATAATAAGCATAGAAGTAGTTCCTTTCTCTGCTATAAGCCAGTATTGCTAGCCAAATGAGAAAAAAAAAAAAAAACAAGTTTATATCTTGTAAAGTTGTATTACAGGAGTAGGTCTTTCTTTGATTAAGGTATTGTTTGGTTGATTAACTGAATAAGCTGGTATATCTAGCTTATAGCTTAGTAAAACGAAAACTAGGTTCATCTAGTCTAAATATCTCAACCAAATGCAATCGAGTTTTTTTTAGTAAAAATGCCAAAAACACCGAGCCTGAAAGCTACTGGCCAAGTAAAGCTTATATGTTTGAGCTACCGCTAATATTACATTTCTTTCTGTTAATTGTTCGGGTAAAATTAATTTGTTCTTAAATTTCTGAAAATATACTTTAATCAGCAAAGCTTGGCTAAGATGCATACTAAAAGATTGGTTTTCTTTTACATATTTTCTCAATATGGGAGGTGTTGTAGCCTTTTTCTGCCGCTTACTATTGTGAGGTCGCAGCTTTAAAGCTCAATATTTTAACTCATAAATTTTATACGGATTTTGGTTAATGGCTTGAAACCTTTTCTTTCTTTTAAGCTCACAAGTTTCAAGCTCGATATTTCATAACCTTAGTTATGTAACTAACTTATGTTATGCTACATACTAGGGTTGACCTTAAAAGTGAAATATATATACCACACGTCACAACTAAAATAAAGATATATTTATCATATGATTTATATCTATCAACAACAAATTAAGACAACTTAATGACTAATGGAGGTAAATATTCTTAAAAGCTTTCTTACACATTTTCTTGGTTTGGTTAATAAGGGGGTGATGATGTTACACTTAATAAACTTTTCCTTTTCTATTTAATAACAAGATCTTTTGGCCTTGATATATTGTATGGTGGCGAATGAAAAATGAGCGAGCAGAAGAGAAAAAAGGCTAAACACAAAATATTACTTTAATTTCGAGTTTCCAAAGTCAGTTCCCATGCTGCCAAGCTTTGAAAATAGAATGAGTGATTTAGAAAATGATCGGAGCACCCAGGTTACCGTGTGGGTCGTCGCCGCAGGTGTAAAGCACATTTCGGGATCCAACACCGAGTCACCAAGGAAGATTCTATGAAGTGGTAATTCCAGGTCAAATTTGAATTAGAGTTATCCTCAACAAATTAACCTCAAACTATCGGCTGATCAAAGAGTTATCCCAGACTTTGGTTGCTTGTGTAATAATTGTCAGAACACACAAATAATTTACATGAACTATAAAATTGCAAATAAATAAGGTCCAAGCAAGTATGTGTTGGACCAGAACACACAAATACAAAAGTAGATAGAAATTTGGCATATAGGTAGTAAGGTAGGTTAATTCACTATGGCAAAGTGAATCATGAGCAACCAAACAAAAGTGATTAGCTGACCCCCTTGTTGGACCTGTTTCATGTGTGCATTAGCTTTGCAATGACTAGCAGCATAACAAAGCAACTCACCCCAAACCTTGCTCAATATTTCCCACTTTCTTCTACTTTCTAATTCTCTAAGCTTCTCTGCAAGATCTCGAGCATCCATCAACACAGACCGAACCCCATTAACATCCTTACCAGTCGAATTAATATTTTCTACATTCGTATAATTACTCAGAATATTTTCACAAGCTCCATTCGGTACCTCTCCTTTTCTCACCCTTATATTTTTACTAAGAAAGAATTTTCTAACCTCGGCACAAGTAGCTTTAAACCTTTTCTCCCCCCGAGCGTCCACCGAAGACATCATTTCTGGTTGGAATATCAGCAAGTAAAACATGTAATCTGATAGCCTCTTGGATATAATATTGCAATCATTGCTCTTGTTGCTATTATCGGTGTAAAAGCATATGTCTGTCGCAACGTGCCATGTCAGCAAGATTTGGTCAAAATCACATTCGTTGATCCACCTGAGCAGCTGTATGCAATTCTCGTTGCAAATTACCCAATCACCCCTGGCTGACTGTATCTCCCTGGCTGTGCTCGGATTATTAGATAATAAAGATTTTATTTTCAGTTCCGCTATGATAAAATCTCGCATTATTTCATCGAACTTTAGCGTCTCTACAAAACGTAAAGACTCTATAGATTTCAGAGCCATTGTGATTATGATATCGCTGTCGTCAGATCTTTCTTTTTTAGGGCGCAAGCAGTATTTTAGCAAGTTGTACTGAGGGAGTGAATTAGACCACTTGCGATGAACAATTTTAGGCCACCAAGTATTGAAAATCTCGAGGTACATTCCTATTTCCTTTGGAAGTCCGCCGCGAGACTTAAGATGTGCGACAAACCAATCAGAGCTCAACACCATAATCATAGCGGATGCTTCTAGGAGAATAGAACCTCCTAGCAACAAATATGTAATTTTTATATCTATATCATTATTTTTAAATATGGACTTATCTCCCATACAGAAAAACACCAGCGCCACCAAAAGAGCCACCAATTCCCCAATCCTCCAATGATATGCGGACTTGGTTTGCGAAATCCAAGCCTTAGTGTATAAAAATTCATAGAAAAAATTAAGCTCTCTCTCGACTACTCTAAACGCATCTTTGGGAGTTAGCTTTGTAACGAAATCGTCCCTGCTTTTACTACAATCTAAAAGGGTGAAGCTATAATCAACTATTAAGCCTTTGAATCGAGTGAAAAACCCGTACGCGTGTTTAAGAACCTGAAGGTCGGACAGGTCCTCGACAAAATCTTCTTGGGTTGTAGCAAGCAAGGGTCTCTCAGGCAAGTAACAATCGGTACCAACAGTGGTAGCAAAGAATAATGTATTAATCCATTGACTATACCGTTTTATTGCGATTACATATACAATAACCGCAGGGACCCAGAAGTTGCTATCAGGAGATGTTCTGTATGCTGAGACAGTAATCATACAACTAATGTAGTAGCTGTAGAAAACTATGTAAAGGGTTTTTCTAAGCCAAAGCTCGTTGTCCGCAATAGATAATGCGGTGATTGTGTCTGGTCTGCTGAGGTGGAGAAGGAGGAAGGAAGACCATATCGCCAGTAGATACGGGTGTGTACTATTATATACACGATCCGGCATACCAGTTGTAGCAGTAGCAGTAGTAGTAGTATTAGCATTAGCATGAGTAGTTGTAGAGGCAGGATCAACCATATTTGCGAAGATTAATCCGAAGCCATAGGTACAAATAAAGGGGGAGAGAATATAGGCCGTCCATATAAGCACGGTTACAAAACCCCTTTGCGTTTTTTTTCTTAAAGGGCCCGAAAAGAGAAGGAAGGTTTGTAAAAAGAGGCTCGAGAAAACGATAACCCGCACATTCCAGTCATCCCATGTATTTTTCCAAGAGAAACTACATTTTTTTGTTATCAACAAGTATGATAGCTAGTAAGGGTTGTGTGGCTTAAGTGAGATGTTTGTTATACACCGTGATATATATTATATAGTGCAAATATATACTTCAAAATTAGGGATCACGGATTTGAATATGGTGGCCCCATAGTTATTACAATTTTCACAAGGACTACAACCTTTTGCAATTTCAACAAGGACCACGATGACACTCGGGCTCGTATACAAGTTACACTTTTATTTATTTGACCCAATCCGATCTATTTGACCTGTTTTTTATAACATTATTTTTTTTTCATTTGAAAAATAAAACTCATAAATAGCAAGATTTGGAAGAGTTAGAATTTGTTAAAAACTCATATGGTAAAGTAAAAACATCATTTAATTTAGAAAGATAATATATAAATAATAATTTGACATTAAATACTCTTTCATATTAGTTTAGTGATTTAAATTTTACAATTTCTTTTTTAATATTTTCATCCCAACTATGAGAGGGGCCTCTGACTGTAAGAATTTATCAGTCATCCTGACTGTTTTTATTTTTAACCGTTGGATTTAACGGCCTGCATCTAAAGGGTGTTATTAAATTAAACCAAAAGATAAAGTACCGAGAATAAAACAAGTTTCAACAATTCTAAAAAATTAGGAGGGCAGGCGGGAAAAGCATAAAGCCATAATCTCTAAATTCTCCAATCGAGAAAGCCCAAGGATCGAACTTCTCTTGTCAAGCTTATATTGTTTCACAACAACCATCTCGATCTACCTTTTATCTCGTTCCGTAATCGTAGTTTTGTTTTGAATTATATGAATACAATTTGTTAATTAATATCCCATTTTAAACGTCCTGGTTATTTGCTTAAAAATTGCAACCAATCAAGTCTTTAGCGATGAAGTTGAATAATTATGTTTTTTCTGCCTTAATAAGCTAAAAGAAATGAACTAAACATACGCCACATACCTATCCCTTTTACTTGTTTGTGCGATAACTAGATTTACATAGATTTACGACTAAACAAAAGCTCGAAATTGTATCAGATTTCAAAGAAATAAATTAAGTATTCTCCTAGCATATCTAATAACTGGAATTTCAATAAATTCATAATGAGTAGAAAAATGTCAGGAAAAAATTATTCTGACGGGCACAAAGCCGTTAGGGTCTAGGGGCGGAACCTTATACTAACTGGCTGAGATTAAGTGCCCTTACAACATTGATTCAATCATGTTTAAGAGTAACCAAACAACAACCTCAGACAGGTCTTAATTACTCCTTAAATTTCCGCTATATTTTATTCCTAAATTAATTTTAAGGATAGCTCTAAAATTCGATTTTACAGCTACATACACATTTTATTAGCTAGCCATATAACTATATGAGCTCTAATGTAATGTTATTGGAGCTCCCCTACTCTGAATATGAAGTTTCGTGTACCTTAGCTCATCTCTTAAGCTACTTTTACCACCCTTTTATTAATTTAACTTCCCTTGTTTTAGTGCATGACTGCATGGCAATGATTTTTAAATAAATGTAATGTCAAAGGCATGCCAATTTAATACTATAAGGGGGGACTAAAGCCGTACGTCTCAGTTTGTCAATTAACTTTATAACCAGAATTTACAATCAATGTCAAAACTCAAAATGCATATGATGATTGATAAGTGGTTGGTACCATACAGTGCCAAAGTCAATGAAAAATAATTTAAAATCAGGTTTTCTAATTTATCTGAAATGTTAGCTTGTATATACATTCATAAAAAAATAGCCGCCATTTTACAATTTGGTGATAAAATCACGCCCTTATTGGTGGACAAAGCATGTGCTTTTGAAGAGAAATGGGAGAGATCATGGGAAATTATTGAACATACCTCTATTAAAGATCAATTTCAACTATATATACTACGTCTTAACAATTTATTGACATTAAGCTACTTGCCTAAAAATATTATATAATCACATATAAGGTTGTTAAAACGTACAAATACGCACGTCCCCTATATAAGAGGCTCAAACTTGTTCTTTGTTAATGCACTTATAACCTAATACATCTACCCTTTATAGTTTTAACATATCCTTTCTATTTTCTTACTACTTATTTCTCCTTATATTGAACCAAACAAGAGAAATGGCAACACTCTTAACTATTGCACAAGTGATTTTTTTGGTAATTTGTTGCATTTTCGTCAATACTAAGGCCTTCAAAGCTTCTGGCTGGAAAAAAGCTTATGCTACATTCTACGGTGGTAGCGACGCCTCTGGCACAATGGGTAAACCGGATTTTAATATTTTTTGTTTGTATATATTTATCTTTAAAATAAATAAATAAAAACTAACTTTTGTGTGAAATTAGGGGGTGCTTGTGGTTATGGAAACTTGTACTCAACTGGTTATGGAACTAGAACTGCTGCTTTAAGCACTGCATTATTTAACAGTGGAGTCGTATGTGGCGAATGCTATAAAATTATATGCGACTATAAAACCGACAGAAAATGGTGTAGACAAGGAGCTTCGATTACCATCACCGCAACAAATTTTTGCCCACCAAATTATGCTCTTGCGAGCAATAATGGAGGTTGGTGTAATCCACCACGTCAACATTTCGACATGGCTCAGCCAGCTTGGGAAAAGATCGGCATTTACAAAGGTGGAATCATTCCCGTGATTTATCAAAGGTAATTTTTTCTTTGTTTATATTTCTTTGTGGAAATTGATTCTCAAATTATAAAAGGGTTCATTACATTCATTCTCGTAGTTTCATCAAAATTAAAATGGATGCATTGCTCCCCAAGTTTTAAAAATGTAATAGAGTTGTCCTCTGATATATGAACAATTCATACCAAACCTTCCAAATCATTTTAAATGACCATGTGCTATTTTACGAATATAAAGTTCTCGGTTTGCATTCATGGTGTTATCGCCTCCTATATATTATGATCAACTAATGCCGACATTAAAGTTGTCGAGGACCAAAACTCAACAACGTTAAAAGTTTCGTCTGATATACTGATATTTCAAAAAGGACCATAAGAAGGAAACTTATTTACGAAACCATGAAGACCATTACTACTATTTCCCCCGTTTTTGCTCATTTTTGTAATTTTTCTTTTGTATACTTAGTATATTTCTTATTTGTTTTGATATTATATAGAGTGCCATGCATTAAAAAGGGAGGAGTTAGATTCACAATAAATGGGAGAAATTATTTTGAGCTTATTTTGATAAGCAATGTGGGAGGTGCAGGATCTATTAAATCCGTGTCTGTGAAAGGCTCAAAGACTAATTGGATGGCTTTGGCTAGAAATTGGGGTGCTAATTGGCAATCGCTTAAATACTTAAACGGCCAAACATTGTCATTCAGGGTTACGACCACCGATGGACAAACTAAGCTATTCCAAAATGTAGTCCCTTCAAATTGGAAATTTGGCCAAACTTTCGCTAGTAAAGTTCAGTTCCAATGAAGTGAGTTTCGAGGTTTACGGTTCGAGTTTTATGGTCGTGGCATGCTTAAATATTTTATCTAAGTAGCCCGTCATCGAAGACCAATTATTCATTTAAGAAATAAAGAACTAATTAAGGATTGTTTTAAAATAAGTTGACCCGGACAAAGAGTACTTGATCAAGGGTAAATTGGTTGGTAATTTTTATTTTATGAATGTCTGAGTAGAGACTAAATATTATTGTACAATAAATGATACTGTAATAGGAGCGACCTTATGAAGTTGTATTTGATAAAACATTATCGTGTATTTATTAATTAATACATGTAATATCTGATTAAATTTTAATAAAAATACGACTCTGTGTAATCGTGTACATTCCATCTGCTAGTGTTGTAAAAGTTTCTACCTAGCTAGTTAATTATAAACTATTCGACTATTTTTAGGAGCCAATACTAATTAACAGGAAATTTTACATTAGTTTTTTATATATATTGTCGTGTTGTAGGAATACAATTTTAGCACCCTAGAAACAAGGGTGTATATAGTATATGCATTTTCACTACAAAATAATATTAATTTTGTTAGATTCAAAATCTGTCACAAAACTGTCACAAATTGACCATCATGTCACAAAACTGTCACAAATTGACGGTCCAGTTACAAACCCGTCACAATTTTCGTAGCTATTAACATCGTAAAAAAAAAACCGTCATAATTCCCATATGCATTTGTATATTTTTTTTTAATAAGATTAAATACTAAAAAAAGAGTGGGCAAATAATACCAAGCATTCTTTCTAAATGAAAAAATAAATAATAAATAAAATGAAACATGATGATAGGAACAATTAATCAAGCATCTAGGGTGGTTAAATTGTACACTTATCATTACTACTTTACTAGTACATATTCTATGTTACATTATGTCGTCTCTTGGGTGGCTAAATTGTATTTTCATCATAAGATGACATTGAACAAATTTATCAATTTTTTTTTACATCGAGTATATCATTACTGTTATAGTTAAAAATATTGGGATCAATTAAACAGAAGTCTAATTCTTGATTATTGGAACCAGTCAAACGTAACTTAGGGTTTGTTGTTGAGATTAAAGTAAGTTCCTCCAGATTCATAATTTGAGTTACTAATCAATTCATGCCCAAGCTGGTCCTTGTTCCTCCAGATTTTATAAAGTAAGTTATCGGATAAATTAATGTCTATAAACTGATGATGTTAATCTGTCTTAAGCTTTTTCGCCTTTGTTAGTTCTCGACTTTTTTTAAACATTTTTATGTAGGAATTTTTCCAGTGACCTGCTATGTACTCTTCATTTCACATTTACAAGTTATATGGGTCGTCATTTCTTCCTTCACATTTATGCTCCTTAGGTGTACGACTTGGTTGCGGCTAAATTTTAGCTTTAACTACACAATTTGTTGTTAAATTGTTGTTAAAATTTAATCACACACACTTTAGCAACATAACTGAAAAAGTATGTTATAAGTATGTTAATTAGCTAACGTGAAACTTCGACTACTACAAATGACACTTTACCCCCTCGAATTAAATTTATAAGTATGTTAAAGCTTTTATTCCATATAAATCATCTATACGGAAATTTTCTTACATTGTTTTGCTACGTACATCGCAGGGTACCATGCATGAAAAAGGGAGGAGTTACGTTTACGATAAGTGGGAGAAATTATTTTGAGCTTTTTTTGATAAGCAATGTGGGAGCCTGGGAGGTGCAGGATCTATTAAATCTGTGTATGTGAAAAGCTCAAAGACTAATTGGATGACTTTGACTAGAAATTGGGGTGCTGATTGGCAATCACTTAAATACTTAAACAGCCAAACATTGTCCTTTAGGATTACAACTAGTGATGGACAGGCTAAGCTATTCCAAAATGTAGTCCCTTCAAATTGGAAATTTGGCCAAACTTTCTCTAGCAAAGTTCAGTTTCAGTAAACCAAGTTTCGAGCTTAGGGTTTCCGGTTCTTTGGTCGTGGCATGCTTATCTTTTTCAAAAGCACGCAGCTCATCAATGAATGCATGTATATGCAAATATTTTTAAAGAAAATGTTTGGTTTAGAGTAATTAGTTATTCTGATCCAAGAATAATTGATGCCAAATTCTTTCCTAAATGTTTAAGTGAAGATTGTTGTATACTTGTATAAGTAAAAACTTAAAAACAACGACCCGATGCAGTTGTATTTGTAACAGCGTTAGTTATATGTGTAATTTCATACAAAGAATGATTGATTGTAGTCATGTGTTTTCCATCTAGTTATAATAAGTTTCTAAATTATCTCTACGACGGGACTATTTTACGAAACCACTATCAGCAGTTAATCATGATGGATCTCTATTATGGCACCCGACAAACAACAGTGTATCGGCCTATTCTCATTTTATCTTGTAACAAAATGAATGACAGCCAAAAATAAAAAGAATATCCAAAAGAGTGAGGACACACAAGCATAAGGGTAAAAATCAAGTATCTTATACAATCATATTTATCATTAGAAAGTATGGTACACATAAATCAAAACATACAGGACGACGAGAAATCCACAAAAGATCAAGAATTCTAATAGTTAACTCTATTGATTAAACAGTTCAAGATTTACTTAATTTTGGTATTAAGGTTTGAAGATCATTCAATAAAAGATGTGTATAGATAAGTTTCTTAATGGCAATCCGTGCCGTCTGCAGTATTTAAGGGGCCCAAAGCGGACTTGATAATCGAGGTCCTTCAATTTTTAAATTTTTACTACTAAAAATTGAAAAAACGGCACACCTCTAAATTATCAATATCTATTATATGAAGGAAAACAATAAACTTTACTATAATATATAAAATTAAAATTAATATTACATGCTGATCACAGTTAATAAAGAATGTTCTTTGTGGAGATTTAAGTTTGTCGATAATTACTATATAGGTTGATTTGGTTAATTTAATTTTTGTAAAATGTGTATGACTCTAAAGTCCACGTAATGACAACTGGCCAATATCTTTAGGAATTAGTTGGGAAACTCATTACCCCACTGCTGTACGTGGACTATATATATAAGTTTTATTCTTTTATGTAATTTAAGAAAATAGGTGGTTACCCTATATCATATTTCAAAATTAGTAAGCCCGTTAAGGAAGGAGTCCGTTCCTTCCTTAACGGGGTTGACCAATATCTTTAGGAATTGGGTGCTAAAGCCGTTCTGATGGAAATGTACACAACTTTTTCTTACTAAGAAGAATGAAGTATAATGTATTTATTTACTCAGATAAACCTCGATTTTAACTTGGATAATGAGCTTCTTGAAGCTCATAAAAAAGAATCAAAATCTGCATGAATGTCTAACAACAATATATGTATATATGAATTAACAAACCCTACCATCACAAGGAATGGCGTTCTCGAAATCTAGTCCTTTTGTAGCACCATGATTTCTTGTATAACAAGCCTTCTCGATCTGTTAATGGTGACAAAACATAGATATATATGCTCCTCAAGCTCTTCTAATTGTTCCAATAAAAACTTCTCATGCAATCGAAACTCCTTCACAATCTCAATTAACACCTCACATTTCCCATTTTTCACGCAAATATCAGCGATAACTTTAATGTGTTCGATCTCGTCTTGTAATCTCTTCACAAGCCGACTAATCGTATCAAATTCATTAATCACGATAAATAACCCTTTTGCCGCAACCTCGATCCCTATTCCCATCCTTTCCCTTAAACTCCTTTTAAGCTCACTACTTTTTCTGGACTTATTCCTTCTAATTAGGCCAAAAGAGTAAGAAATAACCCCAGGAGCCGCAAATATACCTACCATCGAGTGTATAGCAACTATAAGCAAGGCTAACAATAACGCGGTAGAGGCACAAATAAGCGTATATCCCCCAACTTTCTTACAATATCTTGCAATCTTTGCCCTCCTTCGAATACTTTTGAATTTTTTCAATAATCTGCGTAACAAGTAACTATAACTATTGTGTTTATCATGAAACTGGGACGGCTTAATACTTGTCATTGGATTATTTATTATTGTAAACAAAGCTAGCTCATCGAAAATTCCCCTCAATTCGGTATCTGTGTAGCTTCCATGATAACTTATCCCATTTGTCAACTTAATAACGGTTTGGATTATTTTGTAATTTTTACGTACTTGGTGAACATGATTTAAAACTATTCCACAAGTATTGCAGGCCTCGAAGCTGGCTTGAAAATAAGCAATTATAAGGGGGTGAAGATTAGAGCTTCTGATTAACGAAACTAGGGTTTCTTGTCGAGGTTCAAGTACGTATTCAGATAGATGTGTATAAGCCGATGAGGATAGTCTATCCAAGCTTTTTCGCCTTTGTTGTGATTCAACCTTGTTTAACAGTTCTGTATATGAATCTGACCGGTGAGCTGCAACATACTCTTCATTCACATCAACGGAACAATGCTCTCGTCTTTTCTCGTATTTTCCTGAAAATATATTAGAACAATTAATCGATTTCAAATAACGTCAGAATAATTATGAAAGGTTGCAATCTATGCACTCAAAAACTAGTTTGATTTGTTAGTCATAAGACTCATAACGATATAATCTCATGCATACGCATTCAACCCATGTTTAGGCACATACTAGGCCATGTCTGCTTGCGTTTATACTTTTGCTTGAAAGCTAAACCGTAGTCCGTGAATGGTATTTTTGGTTAAATAGCTTTAAAATGTACATATTTTGGTCTTTTGGTTTGAAAAAGCTAGAAGTTAAAACCTTGATGAGACCAGTTTTTTCGTAACATTTTTAAAAAAAATTAATTGCAATCCAAACAATGCAGTTTTGAGAGGGTTAGAAGCTAACCTGTGCTGTAGTTGAAGGGGGACCTAAACTTGGACCAAACCATCTTTTTCATTCAAGATTTTTCTATCCCTAAATAATCTATATATATATATATATATTTTATTTGAAAGTGAAATATGAAAACGATTATATAACTGAAATATAACATGATGGTGTTGGCCTTATTTATACTCAAGCTATATATATAACTTAAGAGGGATGATAATATTAGAAGAAAAGGGCAAAAGGAAGTTGCCACGTAGTAAGTTATCACCGCCACATTATTTTTGTCACACACGCTAACGTCCCTTACACGTACAAATCTACCTGCTAATTATTGCTTTCACACAATTATATACATAACATACATATCTAAAGGTACTGATTAATTACCAATCATACATTAATTTTGCATTGGTTTTCATTAATTACCTTAAATAAATAATTGGTATATAAGTGTGTTATACACTTGGGTTGGGGTTCATGAGAAATTAGTTAGTGATAAATACAATTTCTCATTATTACATCGGTATCCAATAGTGTTACAGATGGAAAAAGTTAGTCAAGAGTCAAAAGCGAAATCATCTATAAAAAGAAAATAAAAAAGAGTTGAGTACGTAAGTTATAATGAATAACCGGATTAAAATCGAAAATTTGACCAAAAAAACTAAAGAGAATTTACCAGTGTTAAAAAAATTACTTAGCATTGCAGGATTATAAGGAGTATTGCTAATTCCCATTGATTAATTTTTCGTTTGATACATGATTGATGCAACTAATCCACATGAGCGGGTAAGATTTTTGAATGGTCATATCAATATTCTTGTATTAATTTCTATGAATTACGTACTGGTTTGGAAAATCGACAAAACTTGCATATAAGCAAATGTTGTTTAAAGATATGAGTCGTAAGACTATGTCAAAGTCGTATTTTTTTTTACTGAAAAAAGTGGGAAAACGGAGTTCAACAAATAGTTATTAATATTATCATACATTTGTTATTTTGTTATTTAGTTTATAGAAGTAAGAATATACAGGATGAAAGTAATTAATAGTCGCTTATAAACAACATATTTCAAATAAAGTAACTAAAACCAATTCCATAATAAAATAAGCCATTGAGAAGAAATTTGTTTATTTGAAGCAATATTAATTTGTAGCTTGCTTGCTGATAACAAATGTGCATGACCACGTGCATATATATATATAATGTGGAAAGAGACAAACAAAGTGAACGAATAGCAAGTTCGTTAAGTGAGAAAATGACTTATTTGCTTTTTAAAGAGGACTTTATAAATTAACATTACATCATTATATATGAGACCAATTGAAAATTGTTGTTACTTTGGAGTCTACGTTTAGAACTAGTGTCAAGTTTTATAAATAAATAAATAAAAAAGAGTCATTTTTGGTTATTTTTAAGAGCTGTCTCACGGTTGTTTTTCCAGCTTTAGAAGCCTTTTTTTAATCATTTTCACATGGTAAAAGCTTCTAACTTCAAATAAGCTTCTTTAAAGAAGGTAAAAGGACACGTCCCATTCGAATTTGTACATCAATTTTTTACCTTAAAATATGCTTTACCCATATGATTATTAACACTACTATTGCTTAACGCCGCGTTTCGTGAAAAAAACAAATGGTTGAGATTTCGTTATGTTTTATTAAATTCGATGTTAGACTAGTCTAAGTAGCACTTAAAATAGATTCTTTTTTCTTTTATATTTTTAAATTCACCTCTCAATAATATGAACTAATTAAAGGAGTAAGTTAACTTTGAGAAAAATCATCAGAAAACAAACGACTAGCTAAGATTACTACAAGTACTCGTAAAGACTTTCTAACACACGCTGTTGGGGAGATTCATCGATTTTCATTTGATCAAATGTATATCAACGTAAATCAATAACCGTTACTAAGTCTATGCGTGCGAGAGTGTGCATCGAAAATGTTCTATCTATCTCATCACTCCACAAATAAATATATTTGAACTTCCCTTACACTTCACACGTCGTAAACCAACTCAATATCGAAATCCAAAAGTACTTTTATAGGGTGTTCAACAACATATAGAGGACGAAATGGAGACATTAAATAGATTTGATGTTTTGCGGAAAAGAGGAAACAAAACAATTAACATACATTTTCTCAAGACCATCAATCTTAGATAAATTTGTATATTTTTTTAGACTCAATCTCAACTTGTACTTTATTATAAGCAAAAAGGAAACCATGAAACTTAATAAGGAAGAAATGTTTTCACCAACAAATATAATCTCCAAATGACATTCCTAGAGGGTCGACGATTTTGGGAAAGCAGAAGCAATGTCGATAACAAAACGGTACTTAACATCATTTTTCGCAAGTCGCTCAAGGGCCTCGTTAATCTTATCCGCAGAAACAGTCTCAATGTCGCATAAAATGTTGTGTTCCCCACATAAATCCATCATCTCTTGTGTCTCCTTTATGCTCCCTATTAAGCTCCCCTTCACAGTCCTCTTCCCTACAAAATTATTAAACCGTTTTTGGAATAACCGAACAAGATACGTTTATCCTCAAAATATTTCCACAATTTTTTAGCGTCCTTTGTCAAAATAGCTTTAGCCTAGAAGTTGGAGTTGTTATGATCATTCTGACATTTAAGCTGTATTTTAGATATATTAATATTTATTAACCTTGTTTGCTTGCAACTTAAGCTCGAAATTAAGTTGTGTTATTAATTTTAATAGAATGACAACAAGTGGACTGTACTTGTCAAAATACTTTGAGAGCCTTTATCATGGTTGCGTTAATTTTTATTAGTTATAAGATGACAGCTAAACAATAAAGTGATATTTTACTTACACATTTACATGTTAGTTTTGTGTTGTTTGTTAATGCTACATTGACTTATTTAGCTTCAACTATAATAATATATTTTGTGTTTTTATATTCTTAAATGGTACACCTACACTCAATATTTTATGCTTTTATAATTTCAAAGTACTCACAAATCACAACACACTAAAACAAAACAAAAAAATAAAGACCCTTGCTACAGAAGGGAAACTAACATACGAGTATGGTACAATAAATGAAAAAAACAAAAAACAAAAACAGTCTATATTAAGTATTTGATGGACCAGCTATAAAGCTAGTAGTTTTTATTTGTTATTTGAGAAAATTACAAAATTTTAACTGTATGAATCTACATTTCTTTCCAGACTAGCTAAAAAGGGATAATTTCATGAAAAGGTGGCAACCAAACAAGTCTTTATATCTTATACCAAATATTTAAGGCTTGTTTGTTAGCATCTTAAGATCTGATCTATTTCCCTTGAAGGTGTATTACATTAGTTGAATCAAATTAAAATCTTAGCTTCATTAACTTTATTGTCTGGAAAATCAGAACTTATAAAACTTGATGAACCCAACATATCTTTCCATATTCAGTTAACATGTATAACTTATAAATTATCTATGTTCCATACCGAATATTAAAGGGAATGAAGGTAAATCCATAGGCTTATCCGGGGCACCGACAATGACCATTGTTCCATTGAATTTGAGAAGCTCCAAGTATGACCCAAGAGAATGATAAGCTGATACAGTGTCTATTATGAAGTCCAGTGACCTCTTACCTGCCTAAACCACAGGAAAAATAGAATAAAAACTACATAGAAGACGACTTTTGCTAGGAAAAACCCGCTTGTTTCGTTCGGTATCGTCAATTCGTCATGGTTTTATATTTAAACCAACTCGACGGATGCATTTAAGAGATTGGTTGCTAGAATCATCTTAATTAAAAAAGGTAAAAGAATGGAAGTTTTTGTTAGTCTGGTTCAAGAAATAACTGCATTTTGGTTTTTAACAGTACCGTTGTTATTTAATTGTTCATTACGAAATTACGTGCGATTTTGATTGACTTATAACTTTTATTAAAATTGTCGAAATGATTTTTTTTTAAATCTAATTATAAAATTTAACATTTGAACTATATAATCAACTTTTAGAAATTTTTATTTCGATAATTTTAATATAAGTTACTAAAAATTACACTTTCAGTAATATTAACCGGAGTATCAGTTATATTGAATTCACCTTTGTTGCGTATTTTGTGGGCCATTTCCAGGCTATTTTGTGGCTTGTTTATCTTTTGTTGTACTACTTTTGGAGCCTCGGGCAACTTTATTATATACTCAAATGATACGTGTTTTTACCCTTAAAAATAAAAAAACTTGTTGCATATTTGTTTTGTATTTTAACTTCTTTCACATAAAAAATGGTAACAAAATATTGGTGACTGGGAGAACAAATAAATTTTCAATTTACTAAGTTGGTTATAGCTGTGTGCGTTTTTGGGGGTACTCAACTTTAATATTTCAAAGCTAGATCTGATCACAAACTTCTTTTTAAAAATCTAAAACAAACCACAGAGACATTACCCACGTGAATTACTATCACAATTCCAAGAAAATAGTTGATATATATATATATATATTTAACACACTTTAACCATATGAACATGGTACAAATAATAAAATCCAAACAAACGGCAATGGTATACATTTCGTTTTATACAGCATATTTAACATATAAAGTTTGTTGTCGTCTTAGAGATTCCTAGAGGTGGCTTCGGTACGGTACCGATTTTTTTGACCATATACTAATACCGAACCGAACTTGTTTGGTTTGAAAAAAATTATACCATAACCGAACCGAAAAAGTCGGTTACCGAAAGTTCGGTAACCGACTTTTTCGGTTCGGTACGGTTCGCTTTTCCGTTTTATACCGAAACATTATTATTATTAAAAAATAATTTTTGATAACAATAAAATAGCAAAAAAGTTTGTAAAAATTAAATATGTACAACTATTCTTATATTTGCTACTTTAACGATTGTATTTGGCTTCGTAAATAGGAAAGTAAGTCGTGAGAAAAATTAAAATAAACTATAATACAATTTATTTGTAAGTTATAAATATGCGTAAATTTATATATATTTTATAATTTTAATGTTTGGTTCGGTTCGGTATTGTACCAAACATACGAAATGAATACCGAAATCGAACCGACTTTTAAAGTTTGGTTCGGTTGTACCGTACCGAAAAGTCGGTATACCGAACTTTCGGTACCAACTTGTTTGGTTCGGTTCAAAAATCGATCGGTTGATACAAATCGGTACAAAAAGTCCAGCCCTAGATATTCCACTTCCCTTTCTCTTTTTTTTTTAAAGAAAAATTGAACAGATATATCACATAAAGTTGTACCTAGAATATGGGGATACGAGATTATGAATTTCTAACATGATTTTTGCAGTCATCACCCCCCTTGCAACTAATATGTTTTTTTTTTTTGGTACATATAACTTAACAGTATATAATTTAAGTCACAAGGCTACCGTGTGCATTATATAAGGAAAACTGGCGAGGGAATGTCAGTGTCCCCTCGTCCGGACCGATATCACTACAGAAAGATACAATCCGGGGCCCTATACAGCGGATGTATCATCACCCCGGCTCAATACCAAACGGGGTGAAGCTAGGCCGGTCCAAAGAAGCGTGTCGAGTACGCTTCCCCAATTAATGCTGCTGACCCCCCCCTGGGGGACCCTCCTGGCGTTTCATCGACGTGGCCCAATCACAGGCCACCTCCCTGTGGGCCCCGGAAGAGGATAGTACCCTTGTCAGAGTCATAAATGACCTGACGCCGTTAGATCAGCATCTCACAGTACAGTGATCCAAGGGCTAATACGCCTCTGATCACACTATAAATACCCCCACTAATACCACTTAGAGGGGGACGCGAAAAGACAGAGAAGAGAGATAAAGCCTACACAACCCGGATCCCCCCTTGAACACCGTCTGTACCACTCGATAGGACAGCTTGTAACCGGCCCGATCCCTCCCCCTTAACTATATTCCTACTTTCCGTTAATACCGATACTGACTTGATCGTCGGAGAGGGAAAACCCGGTACATACCCCGGGCCCCTGTTTGTTTCTTGCGCAGGCACGAAGGCCACCCCGTCACCCTAGCCGTCGTATATTACTCCGGATACCGCGAAAGATCGGAGCCGACGCGAATTGATTAAGCCGAGCTTGGGAAGAAAATCAGGCTCGCCAATTGGCGCCGTCTGTGGGAAAGAAAAACGCGTTAGCTTCGACACACAGGACCTAAATAAACATGTCTGGCAATAATCGCTTCGATACTCCGTCATCCCGACCCCCTCACGTCCTCGGAATGCCGAGGACACTCTCCTTTGATGAGACTCCCAGAACCGCGGGTACTAGTGGTCCGACCCCCTTAGCCGCGATAGCTGCGACCCCCCGAACGCGAGCCGAACTGACCGAAATGATGCTCGATATCCATCAAAAGGAACTCGTCGCGCTTGCAGCCCAGAAGGCACTGATAGCCACGCTGATGGCACCGGAGCCCGAGCCCGTCCTCCAAGACGTAAGCCAAGGCGAACCGGCCCCCAGACCCACTAAGAGTGTGATGTCCCGACTAGGACCCCGCCGACGACCCCCCCTAGAGACTCCCAGGGAGCCAACTAGGGGTGAGGAGTCGGAGCACTCCCGCGAAGGGAATTCCCGTCAAAACGACGAGCGAAGCATACACTCCCGACTCCATAGGCACGAGGACAGCCGAAGCTCCCGACCGGAATCGAGTCGTGCCCATACTAACAAATCTCCCCGAACACGAAGAAGGGGACGCCGTGGACGACACGACGCTGCCGGTGAGGCAGCAATGAAGATCGTAGCCTCCACCCGTAGCACCCCGTTCTCGGATGATATCGAGTACAGTGCTCCCCCCAGAAACTTCGTCGCCCCCGTCTTCCAAACCTTCAATGCAGACTCCGATCCGGAAGCTCACCTTCGCCATTATCGATATCAGATGAACCATTGGTCCCACCTCGACCAACTGATGTGCCGGTGCTTTCCCGCCAGCCTGGGGAGGCTTGCTAGTAAATGGTTCCAGTCCCTGCCTGCCAACTCCGTCCATTGTTGGGACGATTTAGCCTACGACTTTGCTCATAGGTTCATAAACTTGAAAGAGAGGGTTACTCAGCCGGAACAGCTTTATCAAGTGAGGGTCCAATCAAAAGAAACCCTTGAGAACTACGATAGTCGGTTCTGGTTGAAACACGCGGAGTGCGCGGACTGCCCCGATTCCACCGCTATAGCTGCTTTCAGACAAAACATGGTCGTGGGCAGCAGAATCCGAAACGAGATGATAGCAACTCCACCCAGCTCCGTCCCCCAGCTCAGGTCCCTCATAAAGCAGCACATTGACATAGAGAAGGACATGAGGTCGGCTGGGGCGACGCGCTCCGTAGCTCTTATCGACCAGCCAAGGGATCGGTTCATCACGACGAGCCCTCGAAGAAACCGGCCTATAGCGGAAAGGATGGAGCGGCCGCGAACGGGAAGAAACCTTCAACCGGCCCCTAAAAGAAGAAAAGAGGATCCCCGACCTGGGCATCAAACCCCTGTCGTTTCGGGGTCGGACGCTGCCTATTCCACTACCTTTCGCCTACCTCTCGTCGACCTTCTTAACCAGATTGAGAACGAGCCTTTCTTCTCTTGGCCTCTCCCGCTACGGAACGAGCCGGCCCCTGGGCCTAACGACAAAATATGTGAATACCACAGGGGTCGAGGCCATCATACCAACGAGTGCCATGGCCTGAAGGCCAGGCTCGAGGGATGGGTCCGGGATGGCCTGATGGATAAATATGTCAAATCACGAAGAGAATCTGACCGAGATGGAGAAAGGATCGACGAGAGCCAGCGGGACCTCCCCCCACCTGTGATGATCTGTCATGTCATTCACTCTGGGCCCAAAAGGTCAATCCAGAATGGGGCAGAAAGAACCTCAGCACGGGAAGCATTGATGAAGCAGCACGTCTGCCTCGCAGAAAGCTCAAGCCCTCGGAAAAAGTATAAGCGCAATTCCAAGCCGGATGTAAGCTTCACCGACTTCGACTTGGTGGGGGTGGACGTGCCCCACACTGATGCCCTCGTTATCTCGGCACAGATAGGCCTATGCGCAGTAGGACGGATCCTCGTTGATCAAGGAGCGTCGGTCAACATACTCTTTGAAGACCTCTTTCGAAAGATGGGACTCAAAGAGGAACAGTTGGAAACCGATGTCCCTCCCCTGTACGGATTCAACTCGGAGGCCGTCCGGCCCAAAGGTAACATAACCTTGCCCGTGAAAACTGGTACGAAAGTTATGAGCGTGGAGTTCACGGTGGTGAATGTCCCCTCTGTTTACAACGTGATATTGGGGCGCCCGTGGCTCCATGGAATGGATGGAATCTCCTCCACCTTACACCAAAAGGTTAAGTATCCAGCTGGTTCTGGTGTGGAAACCATCTCGGGAAACCAGAAAGTCTCAAGGAGCTGTGCCATGGCCGTGTATTCCGGCAAAAAGATGGTGTCGACCCAAAGTGCCATGAATATCGAGGCAGAAGATCCTAAGCTGCTAAAGGAACTAAATAAAAAGATGGGGCCTGAGGCCGAAGACAAGGTAGAGGAGGGACTGCTGAAGATCCGAATCCCGGGGTATGACGAGGACCACTTTTTTATGGTGGGTGAAAAGCTTACCAAACCTGAGGTCACCGACCTCGTCGAACTCCTTCTCCAATTCCTCGACAATTTTGCGTGGGGTCCAAGCGAAATGCCAGGCATCAGTTCCGACCTCGCTTGCCATCAATTAAACGTCAACCCGAATGCCAAGCCCGTGATGCAAAAGGGGCGCCGTGTCAGTCCAGAGCATGCCGATGCCATAAACGAGGAAGTAGAGAAGCTTCTTCTGGCCGGGGCCATCAGGGAGATTTATTACCCCAGATGGCTCGCCAATCCCGTAGTGGTCCCCAAAAAGAACGGAAAGTTGAGGGTGTGCATCGATTATACGAGCCTCAACAAGGCCTGCCCAAAGGATCCTTTCCCCTTGCCCAAAATCGATCAGATAGTGGACTCTACGGCCGGGGCCGCCAGAATGAGCTTCCTGGATGCCTGCTCCGGCTACCATCAAATACCTATGTCCGAGGCCGACCAAGAAAAGACTGCCTTCATCACCCCAAGGGGAAATTACTGCTACAAAGTGATGCCCTTCGGACTCAAGAACGCCGGGGCGACCTATCAGAGAATGGTCACCAAGATATTCTCTAAGAACATAGGCCGAACCATGGAGGTCTATATTGACGACATGGTGGTAAAAAGCACCCAGGAGAGGGACCACCTATCCGACCTAAGAGAGGTGTTCGAAACAATACGAAGGCATGACCTGAAGCTGAACGCCTCTAAATGTGCCTTCGGGGTAGGCGCCGGCAAATTCCTGGGGTTCATGGTGACCCACCGCGGCATCGAAGCGAACCCGTCCCAGATCTCTGCCTTGAAGAATTTGAAAACACCTGAGAAGAGAAGGGACATACAAAAGCTAGCCGGCATGGCTGCCGCCCTCAACCGATTTATTGCCCGGTTCGGGGATCGATGCAAGCCGTTCTTTACGGCCTTGAAAGCTCAGAAAAAATTCGAATGGACCGATGAGTGCCGGCGTGCGTTCACTGAGCTGGCGGACTACCTCGGAAGTCCGCCCCTTCTAACCAAGCCGGATCCAGGCGACGTTCTTACCCTATACCTCGCCGTGTCCGAGATAGCCGTCAGCGCCGTTCTCATCAAGGAACTCGACCGGGAGCAAAGACCTATCTATTACGTGAGCAAAACTCTCCTCGATGCCGAGGCTAGGTATATGCCCTTGGAAAAACTCGTCCTGGCCCTCGTCGTGGCCTCACGAAAACTTGCTCACTATTTCTCTGCACACAGCATTGTGGTCTATACTGACCAGCCTGTGCGAGAAATACTCCAAAAGGGGGATCTCTCTCGACGAATGATGAAGTGGGCCTGCCACTTGAACGCCTACGACATCAGCTATGCGCCGCGAACGTCCGTCAAGGGACAGGCCCTGGCCGACTTCGTGGCAGAATTCACTGGGACGGCTCAATGCCCCGACATCACAGGTTGTGCCCCCGAGACCTGGACCTTGCACGCGGATGGAGC
This sequence comes from Primula veris, assembly GCA_963682055.1. Lineage (NCBI taxonomy): Eukaryota > Viridiplantae > Streptophyta > Magnoliopsida > Ericales > Primulaceae > Primula > Primula veris. The sequence continues at coordinate 36,802,037 of OY821743.1, read as the reverse complement.
CGCAAATAAGAAAGGGTCCGGCCTCGGCGTCGTGCTCCGATCTCCACGAGGGGATGTGATCGAGAAGTCAATCCAACTTGGCTTCAGAGCCACCAATAACGAGGCCGAATATGAGGCCGTTATCGCCGGCTTAAAAATGGCCCGAAGCCTCGGAATCAAAAAGATACTGGTGCATACGGACTCCCAATTAGTCAGCAGCCAGATCAGTGGTGAATTTCAGACGAAGGACGAGAGAATGGCCAGCTACGTGGCCGTCGCTTCCGGAATACTCCAAAGCTTCGAATGCCAAGAAATCATCAACATCAATAGAAACGAGAACACCCACGCCGATGCACTAGCGACCTTAGCCTCGGTCATGAGCGACAAGAAAGAGAGAGTCATCACCATAGAATATGTCCCTTCGCCTAGCATCGAGGCAAAGGCAACAATTAACATGGTGACTGACCTTCCGCCGGAGCCGAGCTGGATGGACCCCATAATCGAATACCATCGCTCCGGTGATCTTCCAGATGATAAGAAAGAGGCCGAGAAAATAAGAAGAACGGCACCGGGATTCTGGATAGCTCCCAACGACAAGCTCTATAAAAGATCGTTTTCTGGCCCCTACTTACTCTGCGTCCACCCCGACGTGGTAGTAAGGGTCATGGAGGAAATTCACGAAGGAACGTGTGGGAGCCATACCGGGGGCAGATCGCTGGCCAACCGAGCCTTAACCCATGGATATTGGTGGCCCCTCATGCAGAAAGACGCTAAGGCTTTCGTGCTCAAGTGCGAGAAGTGTCAGAAGTACGCACCCATACCCCATGCCCCGGCGCAAAAAATGAGCAGCGTGACCTCGCCCTGGCCCTTTGCACAATGGGGCATGGACATCGTCGGACCATTCCCCGTGGCCCCGGGGGGGAAGAAGTTCCTCCTTATGGTCACCGATTACTTCTCAAAGTGGGTGGAGGCCGTGGCCTTAGCGAAAATAACAGAGGCCGAAGTGATACGTTTCCTCTGGAGAGACGTGATCACCAGATTCGGAATCCCCTACTCGATCGTCGCGGACAACGGGGGACAGTTCACCGGGGTCAAATTGAAAGCGATGTATGCAAAGTATCACATCAAGAACTACTATTCGACCCCGTCGTACCCCCAATGCAACGGACAAGCCGAGGTATCCAACAAGACCGTGCTCGACGGAATCAAAAAGAGGCTAGACGAGTCCAAAGGACGATGGGCCGCAGAACTGCATCACGTCCTATGGGCCTACCGAACGACAAGAAGACGGGGCACTCAACAGACACCCTATAGCCTCACTTACGGAATGGAAGCTATCATCCCGTTAGAAATCGGGCTTCCTTCTCTAAGGACGGACATGGTGGGAGACGGGCTGAACGAAAAGATGATGGGGCTCGAGCTAGACTATGCCGACGAAAGAAGAGAGGTTGCGGCCATCCGTAACGCCGAGTATAAAAACGAACTGGGACGTTCCTATAACAAAAGAGTGAACGCCAGACGTTTCCAAGACGAAGACCTCGTGCTACGCAAAGTAAACAACAACACCAGGGTACAGTCCGACGGCAAGCTAGGCCCCAATTGGGAAGGCCCCTATCGAATCCTCGGTGCAGTAGGGAACGGGGCCTACCTGTTGGGTCGTCTTCCCAACGACGTCCCGGTAGACCGACCTTGGAACGTCAACAATCTAAGGAAGTACTACCAGTAGGGCTCGGCCGTTATGTCTTTGTGTAAATAAGAACGTGATGTAAATTTGTGCCTATGGGCTTCATAAATGAAAACTGTTGTTATAAATTCTCTTCAGTGTTTCAGAACACGAGCCCATACGGCACCCCGGTTCACATTTACTTGAATTTTTCAGTTCATTTAAATTTTCTGTGTTTCAGAACACGAGCCTATACGGCACCCCGGTTCACATTTACTTGAATTTTTCAGTTCATTTAAATTTTCTGTGTTTCAGAACACGAGCCTATACGGCACCCCGGTTCACATTTACTTGAATTTTTCAGTTCATTTAAATTTTCAATGTGTTTCAGAACACGAGCCTATACGGCACCCCGGTTCACATTTACTTGAATTTTTCAATTCATTTAAATTTTCTGTGTTTCTATGTGTTTCAGAACACGAGCCTATACGGCACCCCGGTTCATATTTACTTGAATTTTTTAGTTCATTTAAAATTCTCTAAGTGTTTCTACACGTGCCAACTCGGTTTATCATGTATATAAAATGAGAGCCCCAATGCCGAAGCATAAGGGCCCCCTCATTTGGGAGCATGCATATGAGGTATAAATCACAACGGGAATTAAAAACAAGAAACAAGAAATAGAGAAGAATAAAAGACAAGTCCAAAATTGTTTTCTCATTTCATTAATCAAAAGCTATTACAAGCTAAGTGCAGAAAAAAGATTACATCGAAAACAAAATAAAGAACTACAAAAAGCCCTAAGCAGCCCCCTCATCATCATCATCAGCTTCATCCTCGGAGAGGGCTCGAGGGGTTAAGGGAACCACCTCGGGAATGGGAGCAGAGGGGACGGGAACCAAGATGTTTTCTATGTTCCACACCGGATGATCCGGTCCCGCCCTCATAAAAGCTGCTGCCTCAGACCAGCCATCAACATAGAAGGAATTAAAGTCCTTCTGTGTTGATAGCTCCAAGGCGGCGCTCATCTCCGCCTCGGCGGCTAGAACCGCAGCCTTTACTTTTTCGGCCACTCCGGCCTCAGTGGCTTCGACTGCGGCTTTCACCTTGTCGGCCAAGCTCGCTTCAGCCTCCTTCAGAGCTGTAACCGCAGCTTGCTCACGCTCTTCGGCCTCAGCACTCGCCTTCGCGGCCTCAGCTCGCCGAGCTTCCAAGGACTCGACGAGGCCCTCGGCCCTCTCAGCCCTTATTTGGGCCTCCTCCGCCTTCTTTAGAGCGTCGTCGGCCTGCTTAGCGCTGGCCTCGGCCTTCGAAGCCCACGACCTCACCAGTTGCCCTTGCTGGTAGACATACTGGTTCATTGTTAAATAGGCCTACAAAAGAAGAGATATACTTAGCAGAATTTACAAAAGAAACAAATATCACTAAGAAGTAAACGAATACAACGTTTTACCTGCGGGATCATGGCCATGGCCGACGCCATGGCGGAAGCAAGGTCGCGACCACGTTGGTCGGCCTCGACAGTCTGCTGCTGAAGCGCGGCCAGAGCAAGCAGGCCAGCGGAGGGATGGCCCTCCATAATACTCCGAACCCCGGTCGCCGCCTTGACCTCCTCTGGAGTCTGGATAGGCATCCTTGGAAACGGGGAGCCAGAACCTGAGCTTGAGCCTGAAGCGCTAGGCGTCGGACCCTTTGCCTGAGCGGTTGACACCGCTCGCCCTTCATCTACAACCACGGGCTCCCTAGGCTTCGGGATTGTCACGATGCCCTCCCGTGGGTCAGATTCCCCAGTACGTGCCTTCTTCGCATCACGGGGGGCCTTCGCCTCCTCCCTCTTTCTCTTGGCAGCCTCGGCAAGCTCGGCTTTTCTAGCGGCTCGTTCACGCCTCAATTGCCCCGCCAAGCCCCCCAACCTCTCCAAGGTCTTCGCCTTAGCATCAGCAGGGGCCACCTCCACCACTTCTTCATCCTCTGCCTCGACCGCCCCCTCCTTAACGGCCTCATTGACCTCTTTCTCAACGACCTCGGGCTCGGGCTCCTCGACTTCATCCCCAACCTCAGCAGGAACCACCTCTTCCTCCTCCTCCTCGTCAGACCGGATCACCTATAGTGGCCAAACAGAGAATGAAGTTAGAAAAATTCGCAAAAACCACAAAATTTGTCTAAGTATAAAACTGTAAAGTTAAAGCTAACTCACCATAGTCCGTGAGGTGCCCAAGGCTGGCCCGGTTGGTGGGGCCTCAGGAGAGCTATCTTCCAGACGAAAGAGGCCCGTCGAATCCGGCGCCCTCGAGCTCAGGGGAGGAACATCCAGCAACGGTTTCCCATGCTGGTCGATATAGCTGCGGGTACCGTCCGCCCCCTCCCTATAATGGAGGACGGTACCATCAGGCCGGGTTTCAAACATAACCCCAGCCGACGCAGGAGCAAAGGAGGTAATCACCACGGCCTTCGCCCTGCCGCTTGACTTCGGCTTCGTGGCCTTCTTCGCCACGGGCACTACCTCGACCTCGGCCTCAGCTTCTTTGATGGCCTTAGGTGGGAGGGTGGATTCAAAACCCTTTTCTTTCTCCCACCGTTCCCGGGAGTACCCCACTGGACAGAAGGTCCTAGGAGGCCAAAGGAACTCATTCCCCTTACAACTGGTAGGGGAGCTACAGAGTAACAGACGCTCCGCATCGCGAGCGCCTGCGTCGGTCCCATCCGGACCCCACCAGTTCAACGCCAACTCTATGGACCTCACGTTCGGGTCCCCGAGACCCCTTAGACTCGCGGCCACAGTGGCCTTGTTCTCTTTGTTGCTTAAGACCCTCCCCGGTCTGGTTGGGAGGGTCAAATCATCCCGGTGGAGCCAGTCACCCTCCACCACGATCACATCTTGTGTGTAACCCCGATTCGAATCGGAGTTACCCAAGATAAGCTGGTTGTGTGACCGACACCGCAGGTACGGCTGCCTGCTTTTGGCTTGGGAGCTAGGCTCGCTCTGTAAGAACTCGTAACAAGCGAGCAGCTCCCTTAGCCCCAATGGCTCCGGTAGAGTCGAGCCTAACAGCTCGTTTAGAGCCTCCATCCCGGCACAGATCCGGTGGGCTTGCAGAGGCCACTGACAAGGAAGAGTTTGCGTCCAGGCGCATAACTCCGCCAGCAGCTCCGGGATTGGGAGGTGAGTGCCCCCGTACAGAAGGGACGAGAGAGAGAGCGTCACCATGCTCTTCGGATCCGCTACGATCCCGTTCACCTCGTCGGAGTTCTGACACCTCCGAAGACGGAACCCTTCGCCGATCCCGCAGAGCTGTCGGAACTCTTCGAGATCGGACCCATGAGTCCGTATCATGATACTGCTGTCGTTGCTATCAACGCTCAGGGACGGGTCGAGGACCATGGCCCGGAATGGGAGCGCGTTGGCCATCACGGCCAAACGTTGAGGAGTAGGGGCAACCATCGGACCCTTGCCGGCTCCGTGTTTAATAACCATTTTCTGGCTTTGAGTATTCGAAGGTGAAATTTGCTAAGGGAGAAGAAGGAGAGAGAGTATTTATACTGTGGAGGCTTGTAGAGAGAAGTTGAAAAAAGTGAAAAATGATTTTCACTGAGGGTATTTATAGACCCCCACCAGAAGGTGAAAAGACACTTACCAGAAGGTGAAAAGACGCGACGGCTCATTGCACGAACTCCCACGAAGGACAGCCGCCACTCAACCCACGCCCTCCACGTGTACAATGAGGAGAGGTCGTCTGCCAAGTGTCACCCTTCAGCCGTTTTAGCATTAATGGCATTGGAGAAACTGAAAAGACAGAGGCGGCGCCCCATAATTACAAGACTGGCATGCTCCACGTGTAAGAAATCCATGTATGGTTGAATACGTATCAAGAGACGAGTCACGCCGAGGTGCCTCTAGACAGCCAAATTTAAAGACAGAATGACCGGAGCCCCCGTAAAGTGAGGAAGGTACTCACCGACATTGTCACTAACGACGACTCCGGACAGGGAGCTGTTGGCGAGGGAATGTCAGTGTCCCCTCGTCCGGACCGATATCACTACAGAAAGATACAATCCGGGGCCCTATACAGCGGATGTATCATCACCCCGGCTCAATACCAAACGGGGTGAAGCTAGGCCGGTCCAAAGAAGCGTGTCGAGTACGCTTCCCCAATTAATGCTGCTGACCCCCCCCTGGGGGACCCTCCTGGCGTTTCATCGACGTGGCCCAATCACAGGCCACCTCCCTGTGGGCCCCGGAAGAGGATAGTACCCTTGTCAGAGTCATAAATGACCTGACGCCGTTAGATCAGCATCTCACAGTACAGTGATCCAAGGGCTAATACGCCTCTGATCACACTATAAATACCCCCACTAATACCACTTAGAGGGGGACGCGAAAAGACAGAGAAGAGAGATAAAGCCTACACAACCCGGATCCCCCCTTGAACACCGTCTGTACCACTCGATAGGACAGCTTGTAACCGGCCCGATCCCTCCCCCTTAACTATATTCCTACTTTCCGTTAATACCGATACTGACTTGATCGTCGGAGAGGGAAAACCCGGTACATACCCCGGGCCCCTGTTTGTTTCTTGCGCAGGCACGAAGGCCACCCCGTCACCCTAGCCGTCGTATATTACTCCGGATACCGCGAAAGATCGGAGCCGACGCGAATTGATTAAGCCGAGCTTGGGAAGAAAATCAGGCTCGCCAAAAACATCTTCTTATATTTGTGGTAAAGTGATATAATATGGAAAATTTCATGAAAATTGACCATTAAAGGTAAAAATATTTGCCAAATTTTGTCAAACCTGCATTTGTGCCTCATCAGTGCTAACGATGAAATCGTCTGCCCCAAGGCGCTCCCTCGCCTCCTCCTCTTTGGAGGAAGAAGTACTAATAACGGTGACGTGGTGACCAAACGCCTTTCCAAATTTAACAGCTAAGTGGCCAAGCCCGCCTAGCCCGATGACTCCCATTTTCTTGCCAGGCGAATCGATCATGTTATTGTCCTTCAATGGTGTGAAGACTGTCACACCGGCACATAATAGTGGCGCCGCAGCATCCATTGGCAATGCCTCTGGTATACGGACCACGTATCTATATAATAGTGTGCATAGTAGGCGCAAAATTAGGCCCATAATCAAATTATGCAATTAAACCATTCAAGTTAGTCGAGAAATGGCATATGAATGGATTGCATAGATAGTAATTAATCAAATTTTATCATAACTTCAAAATAATTTTACCATTTTGGTGGTTCTGCAATTAAATTCTCTGATCAAAAGACATAGAATAGTTATAAAACTACTAGTTCAACTCTGTAATTAGTAATTAATGATAATTACTAAAAGATATTTGGCGATTTTAATTCTTCAACCACCCTAGTCTAAATTATCGATGTTATACTAAATGAAACAACATCTTACATATTTGCGTTGTGATTGCAATTACGTCAAGATTAGAGACCAAAATCGAAAAATGATGATAGGTTGATGTATATATTTTTCCTTTCGAAAAAAGACAAAAAAAAAATTATATCCGATTCTTATTAGGTCGGGATTCAGATGGATGTATTTCATGTTGAGACCCGACCCGATCTCACAAGTAGGTACTAAATAAAATTGGATAATGTAAAACTAAATTATAAACCCACATGAAAAACTAGATAATAAACCAAAAATGTAAAGATGAAGGGAAATAAAAGTTGGGAGTTTTGTAGAGATTAATTGATGGTAAACAACTAACAACAAACAAAAGGTATACCTTTGATCTGCAACAAGCATTTGGGAGTAACCACCATATGTAATACTTCCATCCCAGAAAATACCATTATATGTAAATTGAACATTTTCACAATAATTCTCTTGCGAATCTTTGCATTGTTCACAATCCAAACAAGTAGCTGCTAAACAACCAACTCCAACTCTGTCCCCTATCTTCAAATTTGTCACATTTCTTCCTACTTTCGAAATTAACCCCGTAACCTCATGCCTGCATTCAAAACCATGTCTGTGATAATACCGATATATCTTGAAAATTGCTTTCGCATAGTAAATTGTCGAGACGCATACAAAAAATAACATAAAATGTAAAGAAGAATTTAATTAATTATGTAAGGATTAAGGGATACGTACCCAGGTACCACTGGGTACATTGTGATACCCCAATCATTCTTGACATGGTGAATATCTGTATGGCATATTCCACAATACAATATCTCAATTGTTACATCATTATCACCATTTTCCCTACATACGTAAAAACAATACAAAACAACACTAAATTAACATAGAGACATTCTGATAATCATATCTAAATGACGACACGATTATGAAGTACTAGTGTATATATGTCAACAACTTTGTAATAAATTTTCTTAATTATTGAAACAAGACTTTTAAGTGACTTCTTAGTCCCTCAATATTTAGTGACATAACTAGGAACACTAAATATATATAGTGTTAAACTTCGTGTGAACATTTACATTATGCAAGCTGCAGAAAAATTATAACCAACAGTATTTGTTTAACAAAACACGAGTTTATTTTTTAAATTATGACAACGACCGCCTAGTTATCAATGGTTTGTCCTCGTTAATCTTTTTACGATCACATTTAAGTATATTGTATATAATAACGGTACCTCCGTTTGAAGGTGTAAGGAGTGATCTTGCCGGAGGTATCGTGAGCTGCCCATCCTGAAACAATTTGTGTGTGGTTTGGAGTTGTTTGAGCCATGAAAATAAGCTTATATGATACAGAGATATATAAGCCAAGAGAAATTATATATGAAAGAGAGTGAGCAAGTGAGAGTAGTAGATTTACTTGTGGATACTTTCAGGTATATTTATAGGCTAAAAGGGAAAAATGAAATTGGCACATAAATTGTAGGATTGTCTTTTCATTTCCACCATTTCAATTTGACACTTATATAACTTGTTATAGGGTTTTACATTGGTACTTTAAATTTTGATTAGAAAGTTATGCTTAAAAAAATAAAACACAAACTTATAATTATGTTACACTCATACTAACGTATTTGTAAAACACAAGAGCTAATGCTAAATTATTTTATATTACCACCTTTCGATTTATTAATTCCTTGTTCAAGTTATTTTTGTTCAGAAATCTAGTTTTAAAATTTATTACATAGCTAGATTTGTTCCTTCTATCACAATACTGTGGACCAACTAACTCACGTTCTTAAATAACTTTGAGGACCATGACCATGACTCATGAGTACTTTTCTTTTTTTTTTAAATTATAAAGTTGGTAACTACTTCTGTAAAAGCTAAAAAAAGTATACCACAATCATAATTTATATATACAGGTATGGTGTGTCGATATAATGAATTGAATCATAATTATATAACGTGTTGATATTAATAATCTTACAAATTACCAAACTTGCAAAAATTAATATCTTATTATATTGTAATTGATATAAAATTATAACATACTTATGTACGACCGACTAAAATGTTAAAATTTAAGATTGATTTTGGTCGTTTTCTAATTAATTTGGTTAAATATTTTATTAAGTGTTTCAAATTTTTTTGAAACTAATCTGGATTAATTATTGTGCTAAAAGAAACGATAAAGAACATGAGATATTTATTATTATATATAGTTCATGAATTATTATGTTATATATGGAAAGGTTGTAGGTAAATTCTACAATATTTGTAGTGAGAATTAATGATACCCGGTTAAGTGGACTAGTTAAGAAACTCTCTCTTTTTTAAAATCAATAAACAATAAATAAATAAAATCATTACACGTAAATAACACACACACTCAAGACTTAAGTCTGTGTAATATTTATTTAAACAGCTGAATATATATATATAGTTAGGATTTGTACAATAAAATAGTAAATAATCGTACTATTAAATTAATCAAATCTGAAAATACTACTACAATTTTTAGCTATGCACCAATATAGCTAGCAAGAGGTCTAGGTGGCCTGGTAAACGACTCCTATATACACATTATTGTGGGGGCAAATCATCTTCTCTAATCGCTAATAATCAAATTGTATATAATAATAATTATGACCAGATTTTAAGATTTATTATAATAAGAATAAAATATTTGATATTCTTATTCTGAAACTACTAGTTAACAATTAATGGGTTGTATGTTAATTTGGTTTGTTAAGTTGGTTTTCAATCCAAAATCTATTTAGATATTTTGGCCAACTACTGGTTTGAATGTAGCAAAAATTTAAACATGTTGTTTTTAGTGTGCTTCAATCTAACGATAAAAGGGACTTCGATCAAAAAACCGAAAGTGATTAGAATCAAACATTCATAATATGATTTGCATGTTTTTCTTGTAAATTAAGGCAAATAAGTTTTGAACCCAAGACCAAACCAGATTGTATGCTCAGTTCGATTTTCTCCAATTTGATAAGAAAAATGGTCTCAGATCTAAATGAATTTCTTAATGATATCTCGTCACGAAATGGTCCTTGTTTTTGTTTTCTGACCTGATATTTTACAAAAAGTTGAAAAAGTATTATGACGATTAGCTAACGGTGCAGAATGTGAAGTATTTCTGGTGATTATTAACTTTCATATTTACTTTTTAGGCAAATATCACGACATGCATGCAGTTTGAGTTGCGCAGGTATATACACATTTATTATTGCGATGGCATTTAATATATATTACATTTTCATGTTCAAATAAAACTATAACGAAAGTAACCACAACTTTGTAGATATATTTATCATACCGCTATTTGTAGATACATACGTGATACCTGCCTAATTTTCCTTTGGTAAATGAAACCAAAATCAACAACTTTATTAAATATGAAGTAGTGGCCTGCAGTTAATTTACTCGTTTTATACTTTAATTGTTCATTTTGGTAACTTTGACATAATTGCAAAAACATTACTTTGATATTATATAATAGCATACAATAACATCCAGATAACATGCAAAATCCGTTTATTACTATCCTGATAGTAAAATTAGTGATTTTATTGTAACGGAATAACAACTCTGTTACCACTGTAACATTTTTTTTTAGGGAATTTATTAGTTTCCTTGCCATCACATTTTTTTAGCACTTTAAAGTCCTTTAAATATGTGACGTAAAATAATGCACACTGAACTTTAAGAACTCAGTTTTTTTCTAGTGACATATTGGGACAAAGAAAAATTGTTAAAAGTTGTCACCATTTATTAATCAAATTAAAGATGTGTCTATCGTACTCATTTCTAGACCGATTGAAATCGTATTTAAGTATAAAGTACGTGCTATTTAAAAAGAAACCAAAACTACAAATTTTATCATTACTATTGCATCACAATTTAAATAATTAAGAACTATATGTGACTAATATTTTCTTAAAGATGTCACATATAAAGAACTACTAAAATATTTTCCAAAAACCAATGTCACAACCCATGCAATAAATAAAGATGAAGACGCCATGCATAATTCTTAAATTGGTACAGCGAATTACACTACATCAATAAACTTTCCAACAAAAACTTATAAATTTCTTAGAAATTCTAATGACCAGAAAACAATGCTCCGACTACCACTTTGGGTAATCTCCTTCAACTTATCATTTCAAATATTTACAAATAACGAGTTAGTAAACCCTTTAAGGGACTCGAGTCAAATTCCTGATTAATTGGTTTCCTCATCACCAGAACTTGCAACTTCTAGAACCTCTTTTCCCTTTCCTTTTTCTTCGGATCTTGTATCGTCATTATAACTCTCATACTCAGAAGTTTTATTAAGAGTGTGGAATATAGTTTTTATCTCTTTTGTCCTACTTTGAAACGAAAAGCTCTTCGTTTTGCCATCGTAGAAAGGAAGAAGTACTGGTTTCGGAAATTTGTGACAGTTTTATCCTTTCCTAAGCTATAAGTTGTCGAGAGCTTCCTTTCTATTCCTTCTTTTTCTTTTACCAAATTACCGAACTGAAGAAAACGCTCAGGGTGAAAGTGCACGAAATATATTAGATTCAATAAATCTTGTTCAGTAACCAAGCTTTCTGTCAAGTAATATTATGTCGAAGAAAAAGTTCAGTGCTTGTTTCATTACAACTTTAATTTTAAGCTCGTGATTTTTGCTCTTCTGCATAAAACATTTAAGAGGTTGTTTGGCCAACTTAAAGCCCTTTTTTTAATCGTCCAACACTTGACCAGAAAACACCATATTCTAAATGGAACCTGAAGAGATTGTCTGGTTGCAACTATAAAGGAAAAGACTGTAATTCTTTCAAGTATTAGGAAAAAGATAGGTTAATTCAGTTTTTTAATTATGTGACTTAAACTAGTAAATTTCAGCTTTTAAGTTGTTAACCAGATGCAGTCAAACTTTTAAGCAAAAAAAATAATGACCTTAAAGGCTGCAGCCATGCAAGGACAAAGGCTTAAACATAGATTCAAACAAGCCTTTAGTCTTGAGTATTGCAGACCTAGATTTAAATAATAACCAAACAGCTCATTAAGAAAAAATCAAGATACAAAGTACTTAAATAATTCATAGTGAGGTGTTACATAGCCATGGATAATTGAATATACCGCCATAATTTCATCGACCCAGTAAGTAAAACCAGTTGCTGAAACAACCAAGGTGAATACTACATTGTTTGACCTCGTTGCCGAGATATACATATATATTGCCGAGATATACATAAACTGCAAACCCAGAACAATCGAGAAATGGACTAATTTGTGCCACTGAATCAACTGAAGTCGCTTTTGAAACTTTTTAAGTTCCTGTCAGTGAAAACGAGTACACGTATAATTAGGTTACATGTGGCGTACTTTATATATGATAATTAGGTTACATTCAGAAAAAAGTATCAGATGAATTATCAGTTCAATACACCCTCTTTAGCGAAGAGACAGGTAATTCTTGCTAATTACAATATAATCGCTATTTTTCTTTGTAACTATTTCTGTTGCTAATTATCAAATGTATCTGTGTTGTAACCCTTATGGATGATAGATTCATCAGATGGTCTAGTTAATTGCTATCTATAGTTATACTAGTATCCATTAATTACCATTACAATCAACAACTGGCTCATTTCAAAAAAAAAAATCAACAACTGGCTCAGTATCTATCAGCAGAACTAGACGGTCCTATATATACTCCCTTACCACATAACTTCTCCAGTAATAACAGCAAGCGCCAAAACGATATTTTTTGTGTGTATAAACGGCCATTATTTCCTGGAGTTACGATAACATTCTTGCCAAACGAATTTAAATCCTGTCCCCATTTGTAATATATTTGAAACGGTTCATATGCCACATACCCGGAACCAACCAGCCAATGTCATCAAACCCTCGGCAATATATTTGAAAACTACTAGTACATAAACAAAACTTTAACCACAAGATATAGTTTTTCATCAAATCCAGGTTTCTTGTAACTGCCAATTAGACTTTCTTAAATTTCTAATTTGTTCAATAAAGAATTTCATGAACGGGGGGACTGTTTTTATTGCGCATATAGTGTTGCTTCACACTCCAAGCTAGAAAACCATTAATTTCGAAACAACTATAAACTCTCCCATATCATGTCTTACTAGTAAAAAAAAAGGATAAAAATAAAATAAAAGAGGAAGTAAACCTGGGAAAAGGTGGAGATTAAAAGGGTGTTCTTGTGATTGTGAATGGGAAAGCCGAGACGACAAAGATTCGATACGATGAAGAGGAAGAAGATGAAGAAAAGGAGAGTTTTCATTGATATAGAACTATTTGTGAAGTGAATTCAAGAAAAAAAGAAGAAGAGAAAATTAGATGATGAAGAAGAACTTAGTTTGAAAAACATACTTCGCGGGAAGTGGAGATATAGGGAGAGAAATAACATAACAGGAAAAAAAAAAACATCTACAATTTAGAGTTGACAAAAAAATAAATTCTCGTAAGTAATGAATTAAACAAATTTTAGAAGAACTTGTTTTTTTCTTAGACAAGCGTAAATTTGTCGCTTGGTAAAATTTCTTGACCAACAACAAAATATATGGTGGTCCTTGAACAAATTCTTGAAAGTTCGATACCTACTCGATCGAAACTGAAATAGGTATTGAAAATCTACATAAACAACTAATTCAGGTTGAACAGTGAATCTGGACACTCGAGTCCATAACATAAAATTATTGAAGCTTAACTGATTTTGAATCAAAAAAAGCTTGTAACGTAGTAATTTTTCTTATTAAAATTCAGTAACAATCGCCAGAGATTTAATGCGCTGATTTAACTTTGCTGTTTCTGCTAGAAATTTAAGACTTTCTGCTGATTTAATGGGCTGGGTTGTATTTGGTCGTGTGTGCATATTCACTCAAACTCCAATTGTACCTCCCAAGCTACTTGTAAGAACTCTGGATCATGAATGAACATAAATAGAGCTTAATTCAAGGTTTGTCGAATAAAACATGTTTCATAAGCTCGATAAAACTTGTTTCTGCTCATTTTCTCTTTCGCTGATAGTGCCGGCCGCTTTCACTCCATGTTAAATGATGTGCTACGAGCGGCTAATATCTCCCGAGTCGTTAGAGAAACGTTAACTATTTAATTTATTCAACACTGCCACTGTAAACTTAGGATGTTAATACCTTCAAAGAGCCCATAGTCCATTACATAGATGGATAAATGATAAGCAAAACCTGAAAATACAGATTACGAAATTTAATGGTACGATTATAGGAAGCTCTTTCTGATTCTTTGATCGGTCTTAAAAGAAGCATATTGATCCATTATTAGATTAACATACAAATTTACCTCACCAAAGAACATTAACCAATATCATGAATCATTTATTTTCGCGTAAAGTAGTCTTATATTGCGTAATGGTTTATTTAGGATCCCGTTGTTTGTGTGTGCATCGGTATAGTTTTAATCAACTATGTGTAACCCTTTTGTTGTCTTGTAAATATTTGGGAAAAAGGATACATTTGATACAAATATATGCAAGGCCATGATTAAAATCATAAGTGTTATAATAATTTGAGGAGTAATATACAAATCCTAATAGTAGTGTAACTAGAAGTCAAGTCAAAGTTGAATTTTTGTAATTGCATATCAAGGAGTAATTAAGATACGCGTTAAATGTACCAAAAAAAGCCATTGTCTAGGGGTTGGTATACCTGTAAAGGCTGTTTCATCTAAATTTGTTAAAATAACAACCAAATAGTTTCTAAGTAATTACCAAATATTTATATCCAATCTTACATGAGGCAATTCTAACAATTCTATAAATCTAAAAATCTGTAAATCTCGTCCATTATATTTAAGGATGTGTCAAGCAATCACATAAATTTTTACCTTTTTAGTTAATTTAAGTGTATTTTGTCTAGAGGTTGTATGACTGTTTCATTTAAATTACAAAGTTAACATAACAAACAAATAGTTTCCGACTAATCAATTATTAATTATCATATTATTATGGTAGGTCAAAACAATAAATTTGAGATTATCAAAATTTACTTTTTTTTTTTTTCTAAAACTACTCTCACTCTCGTGTATTAATTACTCATATATCTTCTTCAATTTAAATACATTAAATAACTAAAAAAATGTTTTATCTCACACATCTTCTTTCATATCTCAAACAAAATTATCTTACGTGTATCTTTTTGATAACATTGAACATTATATTAATACTTATATCCGATTGCTAATTTATTATATTCATTCAATCAATATTTTTTGAATTTTTGAGAAATAATAACTTTATTTGTCATGTATTAGTATAATTGTATGAGTCCTAATACATGTAAAATTGTAAATGAGTTACGCATACACATATGGAGTATTTGTTTAACACGTTATATTTATTAGATAGATTTACTCACCGTATCAACACAAAATAGAAATATATAAATAAATATTTACACGACAACAACCAAATCTCTATACTTGTACCGTCTCCGGCGACCGTCGTATCAGAATCTGTCGTGACACCTCAACACAATACGTATTAAAGCCAGTTAAATTTAAATTGTACATAAAATCAATAAAATACGTACTAAAACAAGTTATACGTGATAAAGGTAAGTATTCCATTTGGATGAGAAAAAGGTAAAATCAAATTAACATTTTATATAAAGTCTAAAAATATAAAAAAAAAATGATAGAAATAAATAATCACACAACTACCAAATATCTCTCTATCTAAAATCACTCCGATCGGTTTCTTTTTGTAACCACCGCCATGATGGTGAATACCATTGCTTCTCCGTCCGCCACTACGGTATCAGAGCCTGATATGACACCTCAACGCAATACGGAGTCCGGTAACATGATTGGTGAGGTCACTTCGTGGCCATCTCTTCCCGTGTTCGATTTTTCGTCTTTGTTCGCCATTCAGGTATATGTATACATATATATACATATGTAATTATGTATAAAAATAAGTTTAATTCACAATAATACTATATAAGAAAAATAAGAATTAAATGTAGTAATAAATAATAAAACACCAAATTGTTGAATCATGTAAAAATATGTATAGGGAAGCCTAATCCCAATTGGAGATGGTTTAGGGTTCATCTGGCAACAAGTTTTTTACTGGATTTGTATTTTAGATTTTAAAAACCTGTACGTGTTTGGCAATTCTAAAAATATGATTTTTAGACTGAAAAAGCTAAAAAAATCTAGATTTTTAAATTTTAGTTTTTCAGTAAATTCTCAAAATATATATTTAAAATATGATTTGGTTCAAAAAATATATTAACAAAACCTAAATATTAAATATGGTGTAGAATCCTACTTACACTCAAACTCAGACACACATATGCTTATTATTATTAAAATAGTCTCACATATATTATATTTATTATATACACATTGTATTTATGTGATGTATTAGATAGATTTGCTCACCATATCAATAGTAAAAAAAAACGATATATATATATATATATAAATATAATAGAAAATAAAATAAAATAGAAAGATAGAAATAAATATTATTCATTAATGATCCCTAATGTTTTAAAAGACGTAATGCACACTTTAAGCGAATCTGACCTCCTAATCACCGACTAATTTGTGTTAAATCCGTCTAATCTATTAAGTTTGTAGGTTGTGCATATTCATTTGTGTAATATAATTTGCATCTACAATATACATGGGTATTTTAAAACACTAGGTAATCCTAATCATAATGGGAGATGGTTTAACAGGGTATAGAATCCTGGTTACACTAAAACTCGCACACAGCATAGTCTTATAAAAGCGTCGCATAACACGTATTATTATATCATGTAAAATACTACAAAGCAAGGATATATATATATATATATATAAAATACTACTACTAAAATATTAATAAAAGATAGAAATAAATATATACAACAACAACAACAACAACAAAATCTCTCTCTCTCTCTCTTTCTATAAATATAAATATAAAAATAAAAATAAAGTGGGATCAGTGTATGATGGTGGATACCGTTGATTCTCCGGTGAACACCGTCGTAGTAACGGATTCCGATGTGACACGTCAGCATAATACGGAGAAGGGTGACGTGATCAGTGACGTCACTTATTGGCCCTCTCTCTCGGAATCTACTCGTGTTAAATCCGACTCCGATTCTCAGGTTGTTTATTTATTTATATATATATATATATATATATATATATATATATATATATATATATATATGTGTATCTATATTAATGTATGAATGTGTGTATCTATTAGTTGTGTGGAAATTGTTAAATTATTTAATAATAATAATATGTGAAATCTTATTTATGTAATTGCTTAGTGATTATTTAGGGTTTCTTATTAATTTATGTATCTATGTTTGTACTGTAGTTGTATGGAGACTAATTAGAGTTCTTAATTTGTTGCCTTTTTGAAATTGCTTATATATATATTATACTAATTATATGAAATTTATGTTTAATTGTATATGTCTCTGTTTAGTTGTGTCGAGACCGATTATGGTTTCTAATTACTTGCCTTTTCGATTATATTTGTAATTGCAGGGACCTGATTTCTATATATCTTGTAATTGCTACTAATTGATTATCTAGGGTTCCTAATTAATTAATATATATATATATATATATATATAATATGTATCTACCTATCTATTAATATGTATCATGTATGTATGTGTGTGGAGAGCAATTGGAGTTTCTAATTTGTTGGCTTTTGCTTTATAATATTTTTTATAATGTTTAATTGTATTTGAAAGCTTATTTATGTAATTGTTGGGACCTGATTTGTGTATAATCTTGTAATTGCTAATTGATTATTTAAAGTTTTCTAATTAGTTGCAATAGGTAATTGTGTGGAGACAAAAAATTGCTATTTCGGTTTACAAAAAAAAAAAAAAAACTGCTATTTGTGTTTTTTTTATATATATAATAATAGTATGTGAAATCTTATTATTGTAATTGCTGGGATTTGATTTGTATCTATCTTGTAACTGCTAATTGATTATTTTGGGTTTCTAATTAGTTGCAAACTTGCAATAGGTGATTGTTTGGAGACCAAAAAACTGTTTTTTAATGTATAATAATAGTATATGAAATCTTATATATATATATATATATATTAATGTATGAATGTGTGTATAGTTGTGTGGATTAATTAGGGTTTCTAATTACTTGGCTTTTGGAAATTGTTTTTATATATACTATGCAATAGTATTTGAAATCTTATATATGTAATTTCTGGGAACTGATTTGTATATATCTTGTAATTGCTTCTTTGATTATTTAAGATTTACTAATTAATTGGATGTATTGGAAATTGTTTCTATATATATATATATATACATATATATACATACATATAATAGTATGTGAAATCTTATTTATGTAATTGCTGGGACCTGATTTTTATGTATCTTGTACTAATTGCTAATTGGTTATTTAGGTTTTACTTTAATTAATTGCAATAGGTAACTGTGTGGAGACAAAAAAACACTTTTTTTTTTAATGTATAAGGAGTAATGGTATGTAATTGCAGGAACCTGGTATAATTTTGTTATCTCGTGTTTCTTGTAAATCCCGTGTTTCTTGTAATTGTTTATTGATGATTTAGGGTTTCTAATTAAGTGCCTATTGGGAATTGGAATCTTATGTAGGTAATTGCTTGGACCTAATATGTATATATCTTGTAATTGCTAATTGATGATTTAGGGGTTTTTTTCTAATTAGGAGTAAAACGGGTATTGAAAACTGCTTTTTATTGATTTATAGTAATAGTCTGCGAAATCTTATTTTAATTGCTAATTGATGATTTGGGGTTTTGAGTTGAGTGCAAAGTTTGCAGGGGTCTGATTGGTATCTAAAAAAAGTTAATTCTTTTAACATAGCCGTAATATGATATATGTTAATCAGATATACTGAGTTTATGATATTGTCATGATACTCTATCAGTCTATCTAGTGACTCTGGTCAGATATACACAGTATATACGAATTGGGTTTGGAATTCAGTTCGCTTGCGCCTGCATAATATACCATATTGTTATTTTTTTAAAAGATAATACTTCTATTAAAGCGAGATACCCTAAGTTAATGTTTCGAAGGGGCCTGATGTTGTTTTGTGTTACTGTCGTGTAACTGCTAATAGATGATTTAGGGCTTCGAATTTGGACGGTGTGTTACTATACAAAATGCGAGATCCATTTTTTGAAAAAAAGAAAATACTTTTGAACATAGAATAGTAGCGCGATTGATGCTGTGATGATTAAATACAAAACTCATGATCAAATATTGTTTGGGTACTGCCTTACCACTAGCATACTTATCCAATATGTAAACCTTGGAAGAAAGTATAGTAAATAGGATAAACGTTTGTTGATTTGCATAGGGTTCTGAAGTTATAGGATCTTCTCTGGTTAATTGGCAGCGACAGTTGGTGTTTTTACTGCATTATATGCATAGTCACGTGTATGTTGTCCTGGGATTGGATATTTACCTTTACATGATTCTGAGTATCTTTTAGGGAACTCGAAAGTATATTGCCAACCATTAGTAATTCTATATGTATATGTATTTGCTGGGACCTAATAGTTGCCTACTTTTAGCTGTGCTGTATCTTTTATATTTTGTTTGTTGTGAACTTTGGCAGATATTGAATGGTATTTGTAAATTTGTAGTCTGTGTATTCGCCTGATTTTATGTTTATCTATATCCAGGTCTGTATTTTTAAGCTTCTTTATTTTTTAAATCTTTTATCTACATTTTGCAGTGAATATATATTCGAAGACTGCAGTGATCTTATATCTGTCTATGTAGTTATGGAGCATATCTTTTTGGGTTTGCTTATATCTGGCATTTGATTAGCTATAGTTGTGTTTGTGTATAGCAGTATAGGTAGTTGCAAGGCCTGATATCTTGCCTATGTAGTTGTTTAAATCTTTAAGGCATGTTATCCTTTATATGGCACTTGACTACTGTGGGGTGTGTAATTTTAGGGTCCTGGTATTTCTCTGTGTATATATCTAATCTTGTAGGGTTTATGTGTGTCTGGCAATTGCTTAACTTATGATGGTTAACTAGAAACGATTTTTTACTGTATGTATATCTGTATATGCAGGCACCTGCAATTTTGCAATTACCTGAGAATTATAAACACCTTGATACCAGTACCACCCAAAACTCCAACTCTAATCGCTCAAGGACATTTGGCCGTGGCGGGTCTGGAAGGGGAGGATCCTCGCGTGGTGGGTTTATCCGTCACACACCGCCATCTCAGCAACTACCTCCGCCGCCTCCATTGCCGCCAGCATTCTTTGGTGGGTTTGAAGGTCCAATAAGAGGCCCCTTTTTTTATGGAAGTAATTTCGGCCCTCATCCCCGTCCAACAGATCATCAATTTCCTCAGTCAAGGGGTGGGGGCCGCAGATATAGCAATGGAAACTATCGGGGGCCACCAATGGGATTTCAAATGCCACCTCAGCAGGGTCCGCCTATGGGGTATGCAATGCCACCTCAGTCAGTTGTGCCGTTTCCGTTCATGCATCCTCCTATACCTCCTGAACCTTTTATGGGGATCCCACCGTACAATGGTGGTGTTCATGCACCGGTTAATCCGCCCCCTTCTTCACTGTCACCTCCACCTCCACCTCCACCTCCACCTAATGATCTAGGAATTAAGCTGATGAATCAGATAAACTATTACTTCAGGTAATCTGACATATCTCTCTTTCTTTAGGGTCCAGTATTGTCCATATAGTTTAATGCACAAACTTATCATCTAATGTTGATTATGAACACATATTATTAGCACAGTACAAACTTATCTCTTTCTTTAGTATGTCTGCATATCATATTTTTATTTTATTTTGCACAGTATATTGGAGAATGGAAATCCCTATGACTGGGACTTTTAAGTTCAAAACTTGATAGAACAGTGTGCATATTAGAAAAAAAGAGATAACATGGGTATAAAATGTTGTGTTCGTAATTATTTAGTAGCCAGCCTATGGTTTTTTCTTTGTTCTATTTTGTACTTTTGAGTGAACTGAATTGTCGAAAAACGTAAAGTTAGTGAAATGTTTTTTTTAGGTTGGTGATGCGTTATTGTTTATAACTGTAAATAACCATATTTTTTGAACTTACTCGGCCCGCTCTTGTTCACCCGTATTTGCTTTGTATCTAATATCTGGCCTAAATTGCAGTGATGAGAACTTGGTAAAAGATATGTATCTTAGATCTCAGATGGATGATGGTGGCTGGGTTCCTGTTGCTTTAATTGCTAACTTCAACAAGGTATGTGGTTTGGCTTATCAAAGACTACAATCTTCATTCTTTATATATTTGGAACTAAGAATTAATTTCATGTGTGCATGCTTTCATTTCCTTTCTCCGTTTAGTATGTTCTTTTTGGTATTCGTGGAAGTATCAGATTTATTTAGAATTACTGTTGTCTTTGTTGAGTTGTACGTACTCTTTTGTTTTGATAAAAATTGTCAGAGTACAGCTCAAATTTGTTTCTTTCATAAGTTGAACCCAGAAGGGGTAGGAATGGCTCTGCCATTCAGATACTGTACTTGCCAACTTTTATTTCTTACTAATGGGTTTTGTATGAGTGTGTTTACCTACTTATTATTATGTTTTTTCTCTTGCTATTAAGAGTTGTGCTTTTTAATTTGGGATTTATGGATTAAAATATCAAGTAATTCTGGTTGATAACCTCGTCCTTGTATTTACTTAATATTGGTCAAGTGATTTTCATGAGCTTAAGCTGTATTGTCACAATGTTACAGGTTAAGGAGCTGACTCAAGATATTCAATTCATACTGGAGACTTTAGGAGGTTCTGCTGTTGTGGAAGTAAATGTAAGTATTTGACACCTAAGTAGAAGTCTTTTGTCAATACATATCTATATAACTATAAGATCTGCATAATTCCGGCATATATCTGGACCTAGTTGAGAAATCATAGAAATACCCTTTGTGATGGTGCCTGTAATTCAAGTAATGATCTGTTTATTTGAGCTTAATGAAAATTATACGTTTCCTCATAACATCCTACTACCATACAATATTTTACATGTGAAAATTGAAAGTTACTTCACCTACAACTATTCAGGAATAATTATAGGAGTAATATCTATGATCCACCTAATAGGCTTTTTTACATCGACCGTTTGCCCTAAAGTCTAAACTAATCTTAACAATCAAGGACCATACATTATTTCTGATGTTAGCTTCTAATGGTATCAAAAAGGGAAACATAGAAGACAGAATAGATCATAGGGTTTTCGTAAGTTATAGAATTTTCTTAATTAATGATTTGAAGAGGAAAATTCAACTATTTCAGTCTTGTGAGTAACTTATTTAATAAATCATTTTGGTAGATAATTCTTAACTGCTAATGTAGCCTGCGTGCTTTTAGAAATCTGTTACAAAGGAGAAACCTTCTATTTTTTAATCTAGTTTCAGTAGTGTTGTGTGAATGCATAGAAAGATTGCTCTAGCGGTTGCCACTTCATTTTTTTCCGTGTACAATTTACTGCATCTCATGCGCCTCTTAGGAATTGCCTTTAGTGCTCTGGGCCTTGTTTGTTTCTAAGCTCAGTTTTTTTTCTTTGCTAAAAAGTTTCAGCATTTACTTGACCAGCTTAAAAGCTGAGTTTTTTTCTAACCTGTCCTGGATGAGCTAAAAGCTATAAGCTGAAGGAACCTCCCTTCTTGAGTTAGAAGCTTTAAGCTAAATGAACCTACCTTCTGGAACTTAAATATACCCAGTTTATAAGCCTAAAAGTTGCAACGAGACTCACACTAAATCATGTTTATACTATCCACCTTTCTGTTACAATGTTGTTTATATTGCAGGGAGACAAGCTTAGGCGGCGTAACGATTGGCGAAAGTGGATTCCTTCTGCTTTAATTGTAAAAGAGCCTGCAACAAACGGATTGAATACAATCATGCGATGTCTACAAAAGGTTACACTTGAAGAAGTGCATGCTATTGATCGAAGTAGTGCCAGCGTAACTACTGCAAGCTCCTCTCCGAGGGTAGTTTTGACATGAAAATTTGGCGGCATGGGTTACTGTCATGGACCCATTTTTTGAGGATAATAGTTTAATACACCCCATATGAGAGAAGTCCAACAAGGATCGGTTGAGTCATTTTAAGTACAGGGCAATAATGTGCCCATTTTTTTTTCTTTTATCTTTTATCTTTTTTACATATATAAAGAAAATCCAAAAAAAAAACCAAAAAAAAAATGAAAAAAAAAAAAAAAAAAACCAAAAAAAAAAAAAACCCAAAAAAACCCAAAAAAAATTGAAAAAAAAGAAAAAAAAGAAAAAAAAGGTTAGTAGAGTTATAGAACATTTTTGAAGAGCCAGTCGAAAACACATAAGCCCGCTTGGGAAGGAGTAAAGGAATATTGCGGATGTGATGTGGTTGAGTATGGCTACTTGTAATTACTAAATATGAGTTTATTTTGTTTTAGGAAGTTTTGTAAGAAAGTGGATGGACAAACTTATCTGGTCTGTTTTATTTTCTTTTTTTTTTTTGATTATTTTTTTATTAAATCGAGCTTTGTACATATTTTGACTCGTGAATTGGATATCAATAACATCTTTTTTTTTTTTGTAAAACAAATCCGTTTTCATGAGAAGTCTTAGATTTTGATCCTTCTCTTCTACATTCTTTACATGGGTGTTTGTACAGGTCGCTCAAAAAATTAAATAGAAACCCGAGATACACCTAATGCAGGCAACCAAGAAAGATATTAAGTTGACAACGTTTGAAAAGTTAGAGAACTAATATAGACGGATGAAATCGAGTACCACACTAAATTTCGAGAGACAACGGGTAGTTAACCAGTTTGTCTAATTAACAGAAAAACAATTAGTAGAAAGATTAGTTTCCAATAACGTATCTTTTGACATAACTTGATGTTATTATTGTACTATTAAGTATTATTACCCTCCAAAAGAAACTTTATGTTATGACCATTCACGAGTACATAAGCTAACTCTTAAATCACAAGTTCTCGGTCTGAGAGAAGAATGTATGAAAAAAGTCGCGAAATACAATATGATTTAAAGGCTTGGGTCGGTGCCTTTCCAAATTAGAATGACTACTACTGCTACGTATTTACTAAGTGTATTTTCACTTAAAAATAATTAACTTGTGTTTGTGTAAATCTTTAAAAAAAAAACGTGTTTGTGTAGCAAATACATTTTATAGGAAAAGAATACTAAGAAAAAACTTGTGTTTGTGTAGGAACTCTAGGAAGTACATTTTAAAGGACTTTCTTTCTGTTGGGAATATAATTATACAATGTACACCTGATCACACCCTTATCTCTCTGATAAACCATGCGGAGGCTTCTTTTACGATGGTGGGGTTGAAAGATCTGGACTCTTTTAAGTCATATGAGATTCATGTAGGTGTCGGGTGCGAGTCATGTATACCTTTTATTTATTTATGTGATATTAGTTTACATGAAAATCAACACCGAGTCCCTTTGTCCTTCCATACGTTATATATATTTTAAAGAAATACAATATAATTACTCTTTCCGTCTCAAAATAACAGTACACTACGAAATCAGAACTTGTAACAAAATTATCGAAATGAAAATTTTCAACTTAATAATGTAATTTAACTTTCAAAAGCTATGGCGGTGCCTTTTCAAATTAAAATACTATAAATAAATAAATAATAAATAAGAAATAAAAATAAGAAAAAAAAAAAAAAAAGAAAAGACGCCGCTGCCGGGGATCGAACCCGGGTCACCCGCGTGACAGGCGGGAATACTTACCACTATACTACAACGACCCCTTTTTTTGTTAATTATTTCATAAATTAAATATTTATATATATATAACTGTATTAGTATTAATAACAAAATATTTCGATTTTAAAGGCTTTCTATTGGGAATTAATTATATACACACACATAAATATATATATATATATATATAGAGAGAGAGAGAGAGAGAGAGAGAGTGTGACGATCTGAAATTAAAGTAAGGTTTGTTTTTATAAGATTCATCTTTAATAAGCAGCCTAAATGGTCATTCTTGTAAATGCCTTTTTTTTTATTTTCAGCTTTTTACTCGAATAAGCTTCATTTTTCTAACTGGGTTTGTTTTGTTGCACCTTTTAAAGCGAATTAGCTGAATTTTTCTAACTGGGCATTTTTTATTTTCAGCTTTTAAGCGAATAAGCTGAATTTTTCTAAGTGGGTTTGTTTGGTTTAATAAGTATTAGAATTTGTATGTTGTTAATCGTTTCCCGGTTTAATGATAAGAAAGTTAGGTTAGTAGATGGTTCAATGGGGGTGTAATTTTTTAGTGTTTTGATTCTAAGTTATTTTTTTAAGTCGCAGATAAGGTGTTCGACAAAATGCCTAAGATATGCATTTATGGGGTGTTATTAGTGTTATTTGATATATTGCTCACCGTTATTTCATTGTGTTCATTCTGGGTGTTTGTTTTGTTAGTCAATTTTGAAGCTTTTTCTCGTATGCCACGTTATAGTGATGTTTACCCACTACTGATCAACATTATTATGTTTGTTATTCACATTACAAAACCCTTTTTTGTAAGTTGTATCGTCTACTTTACCATGCGATAGAGATTTGTGTTATCATTCGATGTTGTTATCAAGCATGCTTGATTGTGGAATGATATTTATGTGTTTTACCCGGTATATATGTATACACATTTACATACATCAGTCGAATTTTTCAAACTGGTAGGACATGTATATTAGGTTAGCTGAATGACTCTATTTATTGTGCGAATTATAGGCCGTTACAACAACAAATTCGGGGACGGACTTAGTCGAAATGAGGTTAGGATATCGATATGTTAAATTTGGATAGATGAAATTAGCAATGTGCAAAATATAGCAAAAGTTTTTGTAATTCTTTTAACAGATGTAACTACTCCCCACGTTATCTTCTCTTTCTAGACCACAGTCCTTCCATGTGAAATTAACATACAAAAAGTTGTCAATGCCTAAGCCATTTTAGCCAATTTCTCATTTTTTTTAATCTTCAAATTGGTGCTACCTCTACCACCTCCACTTCATTGTTTCAAATTTATATTTCCCAGTTAACTGTTTACCACATTACCTTGACCTTTTCATATATTGGTTTGTTTGTTTTTAGTTATTGAAAATTTTTCTTGCTACGATGAATCACTATGACTAATCTTATAGTTGTTTTGTCCCATAAAATCAAATTGATATTATAGTTAATCCTGAATTAACTTAGCGCCTTCAACCTCGACTAAGCACTTTACTGATTTCAAAATCTGATACAAAGCCTTATAGGCACACTCATGACGGCATGAGCGGGTGTTTATTTGCAAATATGTTGTAGGCTAGTAATTTTTCATGTTTGTATATAAGATTGTTTCCTTTATGTAGCGTAGCTACTAGCTACTGATGTAGTTTTGCTTCTGTGATGATACTTGATAGTCTTCATATGGTTAGCACATTTAAGAAAGTAAATTCTTTGTTGTAATAAGCTACTTGCCCCAAATACATATAAAAAGCTTCGTTTTCTTGTCAATGAATGAAAAATCTAGTTTGTTCTTTGTAAATTCTCATCATGAACCAGGGTTAGCTTGAATTTTGGTTACATCTCCCACGTGTAGTATCTTGTACTATGAAAACATTTATCTGTACTTAATACCGTGCTGTTAAATTAGCAGATGGAAAGTTATGCACGTGAACCAAAATCTGTTCTTTTACCCTCAAAAGTTATCACCCAATACTACTTATTTGTCAATTTAGAACCCTGCAGTTCAAAAAATTTACCCAAAGCTATAAATGCAAGTGCAGTATAGAGGTACTAGATTAGGATTTCGTAGGAATTTTGCAGATAGTATAGGGTACAAAGGCTTAAGAACCCCCTAATTTCAAAGCAAATATGTTCCCTTTGTTTTCCTCCCTCTTAGGGAAAAGATTTCAAGCTTTATCTAATGGGGTTATGATTAACTCTAAGCAGTTTAAGCTGATTGTATAACAGTGCAAGTCTAGAAAGGACTAGTGAAGCTTCTTACATCGATGATTGGAAAAGTATAGTTTGCTCTTTGCAAAAGTCTTCAAATCGTGGTAAATTTATAATTTGATACATAGTTTGTTCTGTTTGTTTCCCCCGTTTCTCTCTTTATCAGATAATGGCAGGAAAGACAGTAACGACCGCAGCTAAGGCAGTGGGACACTACCAATACCCTTGGAGAGAGAAACTGGTCAAGTACAAAGATGAGCTCTCTAAAGGCGTTTGGGGTTACTGGGAGCTAGGGGCATGGCAGCCACTTGGCATTAGTGCTCGACATCGAGCTCGCTTACGTAAAGAAGTTGTAATGGCGGGACAAGATTGGCCATATGATCCTGAGAGAAGGCCGATGAAAACTAAGAGGAAAGGGCATAAAGTTGATAGATTAGCGGCTGAAAAAAGGGCACACACTGCTGAGTTGATGCTGAAAATGCCTCAGATGTTGGCAGATTTTAGAAAGAGAAAGTGGCAGAAGAAGATGAATGAAGAGGATTCTAAGAAAGACGACTAGTTACGTTTTCTTATCTGTTTTCTTTTCGGAAAACTATGTTTTATTCGGTAATATGTGGCACAATTACGAAATTCTGTCTTCAGACTACTAGGTTTTGATCAGTAATATCTTGTGCAAATGCTTTATGTGGAGGGGTATGCTCTTGCTGTTTGAATTTAACCCTTCTTGTTAAACGATTTGATTGATAAGTTACCAGGTTGTTGTGACCAGGTTTGCAATATGACCCTTTTGCAATCGTGTAGTTTTTCTTTCAACCGAGTATCAATTGTTTCTGTTCATAGCTTTTGCAAAGAGAAGGTGTTGAAAACTTTTCATTCTTTAATGATACAGGGTAGAATAGTATGTATAAAATTGCAACTTTTTGTTTCTCTTTTGATATGATAAAAGAATTGGAAATATGTGAATCACTACTGTATGATTTGGCCTATGGCTTATCCCAGAAGGGCATAAACAAGGGTAAGGACTGGATTTCATGTGTGACAGATAAAACTCGTCTTAGAAGCTTGAAGGCTTTTGATCTTGATTTTATTGCAACTTTCTGTAGTTAAAGTTTCAACTTTTGTGGTATAGAACCTCTTGTAGCTTATTACTACAATATACACTGAATTCATGAATAACATTTATATGGGGTTAATTTCGGATGCAAATCTTAAGCTCAGTTTTAAAGTTGAACGAAACCAGCATTTTTTTGCTTATTTGACCTGCATACTGGTTAAAGATTGAAAAATTCCTATACAAATACTACTACCGCTCCATGTTATCAACATTGTAATCCAATTCGAACAATCAGATCAGGAGGAATGATTTCTTTTCGCTATGCAAAAAAATAACATTGATACGAACTATTGTTCAATGGAGAATATTAATACCTGAAAAAATAGTCAAGATAAGGATACAGAAAACAAATTAGCAACCCCCTACCAAATTACTGCTGGAGTAGATCAATATAAATATCATAATAAATGAAACTACAAAAAAGTATCTAAATCCAATCCCCCGTACTTCCAGAGTAGCTAATTTAAAGTCGCAAAAAATGCAAATCAATAATTAGATCATTACAGGGACCAACTAGATCGAAGCATAACAGTAGGAAATTGTGTATTTCCATCCATTACATACACGACAGCCGGCTGCAATCTAAACTTTTTCCCAAAATTAAAATTCAAAAAAGCTTCTCCCTGGAAATGATTCTTTCTTCTCGGCCCTTCGGATAATCCACCTAAACTCAGACCCCAACCAAACTCGTCTTCTGGGGTATCAGACATAGATACAGACCACTGCATACACCCCGGGTTCGACCTTTGCATCTCAACCCAACCCCCGATTCTACAACTCTCGTCCAGGTCAGTGTCCATCGTCAGAGCAATAGACCCTGCGGATACAATTTCATCAGGAGGTATCTCTACAGTGGCTGGAGACGACGTTTCTGAGGGAGTTTCAGGGAATTTACGAACCCTTGGGATGTGTAACGGAATTGATATTCCGCCGAGATTTACTCTTTGGGAGGATAACTTAGGCATTGGATGTATACCCAAGAGGGAGATTTTTGTATTTTTTGTAAGTTGGCATACGACTTGGCCAAAAGTGCTGAAACATCGAGTGAACCCGTCAGGCCCCGGTTGGGATTGGAAACCATTCATGAATTGGGCCAAAGAAGCTATGAATTTTGATTTTTTTACCATCAAGCCCATGGCGCTACCGTTGTATTGATTCAACAGGGGTGGTCCCAGAGACGAGTAATTAGTAAGACTCTTCTGCAAAACAAAATGATAAATAAATCATTGTTAATAATCTATAACTGCATAGCCAGTGAGTAAATCAGTTTAAATTGACATTTTGGGACTTAACTGGTTTTCTTGTAACCTTAATATTATCCAAAGAAGGGGAAACAAGTATTTAGGAACGTCTCCAGAATTAAAAAATTGAATCCAGATCATTTTGTAGGTTACCATTTCATCAGATAAAATAATTTTAAAAGCTAGTTTTATGCTAGGAGCTTAAAAATGATACTCCTAATTTCAGGTGAACAGTGATATTTGACCATAGTCTGGGATTATTTATTGTACGCTATTCCATGCATCCAATGGTGTGAATAGATCCCAATTTTCATCTGTGTGCACAAGATGCCTCAACGATACGTATTAAAGCCTTACTAATTTCAAATTCCCGAAACCAACCACAACATTAAAGAATTTATCATACAAATGGGGCATAACTGAAACTTCAATAGTTTACCATACAATAGTCACTAGACTTCCAAATTCTATTGAAGTGTTTGGTAAAAGCAGAAAGAAGTGTATTTTTTATTTTAAGAGCAGGGAAAAGTGGTAGATCGAAAAGAAGTTGAAAATTTCACTTGAAAAAAGTATAAATCTGTTCACTCAACATAGAACATTTACTAAACCTCATTAAAAATAAAAAGTTTCAACTTTTTTTGGTGTTAACCAAATAACCGTTTTTACTTTTGTACTCTTTTAGGTGAAAAAAAGGCAAACTTTCCCAACCAATGCCAGTATAGAAGTAAAATAAGAATGCAGGAGAACTTTGTATAAAAAATGAAGTTTATCACGATAGAAACTGGACCTGATTAGTTTGAGTACCAATTCCAACATCTCTGCAATGAGCCCCCATTGGAACAGCAACCACAGAGAACCAGTCACTAACGTTTGCCGCATAAAACACTTTCGCTAAGGAAAGGGGACTATGCAAAATATCATCCTCGCTCTTCACATTAGCCACAAACTCTGTCATTAAGGTGTCTTTTTCCCTAATAGAGGTCTCAAAAGTGATCCTTGAATTGACACCTGATCTGATCCCAGCTCTCTCTATTGCATCACAAGTGTAATGATCGACATCGTTGAAACACAGGGCTCCCAAAATGTCAACATTGCCCCTCACGCGTGTGCTAGATTCTTGTAATGAGCTACCTTTTGAAGGGTTATAGAAGGAGAGGACTTTTTCGACCTTGTCTTGTCTATCCCTGAGTTTCATTATATCTGAAAACGCTTCTCTCTGCAGACGCTTCAATATTTCAATCTGGAAATATTACAATTATAAGGAACTAATCAAAGAAAACAAGACTTATCTATAAAGCTGCACTTAAAGTGGGTTCATCCAGCCTCCTCAACCAAATTTCCGAATTATGATCTCAAATTCATACACAAAGGTAATTCATAAACAATCCAGAAAAAGAAAACTGTATTATTTTGCGAATCCAGATAAAGTCAGCTTTTAAGCCGCTTGACAAAATGCAGTCCAGCTCCTAAGCAAACAAAAAGACAAAATAAGCTTAAAAGCTCCAAATTTAAACAATACCTTGTTCTCATTTTTCAACAAAATTAACGACAGTCACTAACTTACTAAACTACATCAAACATTGGATCATTTGACCAGTAAAACCAATAACCAATGAATTTAGATTCCCCTAATCTCGAGCAAACAAAAAGCTAGACTAGGCTCAAAAGCTGCAAACAAACAAGGCCTTATTCTGAATTTTCGACAAATTTACCAATAGTTACTTAATTACTAACCTATATCAAACAATGGGTATTTAGGGCCTGTTTGACAGCAGATTTGCGGGTCAGAAATCAGCTTTAAAAAAGCTGTTTCAAATAACCAGATTTTTTACAGCTAGATTTTTCTGGCCCAATAGTCTGCTTTTTTAAAAGCTAAATAATCTGACTGTCCAAACACCCATGGATTTTAAAAATATAAAATTGGTGCCAAACGGAGCTTTAACCAATAAAACGAAGACCCACTAAAGTTATAGTATTATTTCCCTGAAATTTGCATTACTTGTATAAAGATTTGTACATAAACAACTCAAAAAACAAGAATTTAAAAAGCATACAGCTGTATTAATTTTGAAGAAAAAAGAGAGATAAACTTAAAGCTTTTAAGCTCTTACACAGACAAAAAGATAACCCAAGTAAAAACGCTGCAACCAAACAAGTCTTCAATCCGGTTTTCAAACAAAACTAACAACAGTCATTTAATTACTAAGCTGTATAAAATAATGGGCCAATAACGACCCACTCAAATATCAATATTTCCATAAATTAGCAATCATGCACAAGGACAAAAAGAAACCATAAGCTTAAAAGCTGCAACCAAACAAGTTCTTAATCAGGTTTTTCAACAAAACTAACTACAGTCATTTAATCACTAAACTGTATCAAACAATGGGTCATTAACAAATATTAACACATTGACCCACTAAATTATTAGTATTTCCCTAAAGGTAGCCTACATGCACAAAGACAAAAAGATAACATAAGATAAAAAGCTACAACCAAACAAGCCCTTAATCCTGTTTTTTAACAAAACAAACAACAGTCACTTAATAAATAACTAAAATAAAGCAATGGGTCATTAACAAATATTAACACATTGACCCACTAAATTATTAGTATTTCCCTAAAGGTAGCCTACATGCACAAAGATAAAAAGATAACATAAGATAAAAAGCTACAACCAAACAAGCCCTTAATCCTGTGTTTTAACAAAACAAACAACAGTCACTTAATAAACAACTAAAATAAAACAATGGGTCATTAACAAATAACGCATTTTGCCACTAAATTAAAAGTATTTCCTATAATTAGCATTTACATGCACAAAGACAAAAAAGAAACCATAAGCTTAAAAGCTACAACAACCAAACAAGTCCTTAATCAAGTTTTTTTAACAAAACTAACAACAGTCGCTTAATAACTAAACTATATCAAACAATGGGTATTTAACAACCCACTAAATTTATAGTAATATTTACCCTAAAACTAGCATTTACATGCACAAAGACAAAAAAGAAACCATAAAAGCTTAAAAGCTTCCAGTTTTTTCAACAAAAACTAATTACAGTAATTTAATAACACTACTAAACTAAATAAAACAATGGGTCATTAACAAATAACGCATTTTGCCACTAAATTATTAGTATTTCCTATAATTAGCATTTACATGCACAAAAACAAAAAAGAAACCATAAGCTTAAAAGCTACAACAACCAAACAAGTCCTTAATCCAGATTTTTTAACAAAACTAACAACAATCACTTAATAACTAAACTATATCAAACAATGGGTATTTAACAACCTACTAAATTTATAGTAATATTTCCCTAAAACTAGCATTTAAATGCACAAAGACAAAAAAGAAACCATAAAAGCTTCCAGTTTTTTCAACAAAAACTAATTACAGTAATTTAATAACACTACTAAACTAAATAAAACAATGGGTCATTAACAAATAACGCATTTTGCCACTAAATTATTAGTATTTCCTATAATTAGCATTTACATGCACAAAAACAAAAAAGAAACCATAAGCTTAAAAGCTACAACAACCAAACAAGTCCTTAATCCAGATTTTTTAACAAAACTAACAACAATCACTTAATAACTAAACTATATCAAACAATGGGTATTTAACAACCTACTAAATTTATAGTAATATTTCCCTAAAACTAGCATTTAAATGCACAAAGACAAAAAAGAAACCATAAAAGCTTCCAGTTTTTTCAACAAAAACTAATTACAGTAATTTAATAACACTACTAAACTAAATAAAACAATGTGTAATTAAAAAATAACACATTAAGTCAGTGACCCACTTAAGTTATATATATTATTTTCCTATAATTAGCAATGTTAATACACAGGTAAAGTCATGACTAATTAAAAAAAAAGAACAAAGAAAAAAGCAGTAAAAAAAGAGAGAGAGAGAGAAAGTAGAAAAAGTTACAGGATTACAGCGATTGGAATCTTCAGAAGGAGTAAAAAAGAATATATTTTTAACCTTTTTTAAACCTAAATTTATTATACCCTCCATTTGGCTATGTTACATAGAGAGAGAGAGATATATATATATATATATTAGTGTTTTGTTTTAATTGAATTCTATATATATATATATATATATATTATTTATTCTCATACCTTAACCAATATTAATTAATTAATACTCCTGCTAACTTAATATTAATACCCTCACTAACTTAATTAAATTACTTACTTATTCCCTTTTCATTTTTTTTTTATTTTTTACAAATTATTACTACTACTACTACTATTTACATCTTCCTATTGGTTATGTTTCAAGTGTTCCCAATTTTGAATGAATTTATTCATATTCGCCTCGTACCAAATTATAAGTATTAATAGAATTACGTGCAATTTTGTAATATAAAATTGGTGTAATTTAAATGTTAATTTTAAAATTTATTCATATAATTTAAGCATGTAAACTAATCCCTCCGTCCCAATATTTTATGGCTTCTATGTATATACGTGCAACTTTGATCAGAAAATATATCTTATTTAAATTATGAAAATGTAAATTTTTAAATTTTGTTCATATAGTTTAACATTTGAACTATGTGATTAACTTTTGAATTTTTTTTATTTTAACAACTTAGATATAATTTATTTGTTTGTGAAAATTGCACGTAGTTTCGTATAGCCTCAATTATTTGGGAAGGATGGAGTATGTGACTAACTTTTGAAATTTATAATTCCGACATTTAAATAACACAAAATTTGCATTGCAAAATTGCACGAATCTCTATTATTTATTATAAATTATGACGGATGGAGTACTATCTTCATCTGTTATAATAATGAAAATTTAAAATTTTATATACAAATATACGTATTAACTTACACAGACTAAGATACACGTGCGGATACATATTACATACACTATTCCAATATTTCTAGGGGTTGAAACGTAATTATAACAAACTTGTTAACACTTGTAATATGTTTTGTGTAAATTTGTTTTGATCTCTGTCACATAAATTGATGACATGTTAACGTGGCAGTGAGTGTGTCAATAGTATATTTATCATTATCCGTAAAGTATATGGATAGTCGTTTAATGTTCTTAGACATGTTAAGTGCGATTAGACGTTACGTTGCATGTTTTCGGTCAGACTCCACATTGTGCGCATTTTAAAACGTTGGTTACTTATTAAGTTCAATAATTTCAAGTATTGATTTTGAAGGAACCAAATAGGAAAAAAATAAATAGACGATCCTATTGGAACAGTATGAAATATAATCTTATTGTTCACTTTGGGTAGTCAGATCCAGGAAAATTACATTATAAATCAACACTACACAACTTTACAAAATGCACAATTTTGACATCAGGATCAAACAATCGAAGCATATCGTTCAAATCCTTCAAACAGGAAATTAATTGAGCAATTACAAACTCGTTATTTCTAGAAAATTATGCGGATTTAACTCTTCAAATAAGTATTAGAATAAGTTTCTTATTTCGGTTTTGATGATTTGATCGACAAGTAGTTTATATCCTCGTTCAGTTGGATGATAACTGTCCCAAAATAGATACGATTTGTCATTTGAACATATACTGTCGAACTCGTTGCATAGTAGAGTTACTTCTATTGTCCCGGTACCACAACACCCTTTGTTTGCCACAGTAAAACCTGAAACATAAATCAATTGTAGAAATGAAGGCAAAGCATATCAAATTGAAGATGAGACCGGTAAAGTTTAGGTTGTGTTAGATCATGCAGTTCACGATAAAACTTTTAAGCTCCCAAATTCACACTTTCAGCTTTAAAAAAAACATTTTCATTTGTTTAAAAGACACAGTCAGACAAGCCCCTTTTTCAAGTTTTGAAAGGTTAAGAAAATTCCGCATATACTAGTAGTAGTACCGTATTTGTCATGATTTTGAATGAGATCAAGAAAACTGTTGTAACAATCGGTGTAGATAATTCTGGCTTTAGAATCGTTTAAACTGTTGTTGAGAGCTCTGAGAGAAGTAATTAACTTGGAGTTAAACATTTCCGCTGCTTGATTATACATCTCGTTACACTCTCTAATTAAACCTCCTGCTAAAGTTCTCTGCGATGGCAAACACCCTATCGGAGGAATACCGAAAATTGACAATCTTTTCGCTCCCAACTTACACAAGTCCTGTACAAATTATAAGTTGTCGTAAATGCACTCGTATATATATCACCAGTTTCAACTTTGTGCCTGTTTAGAGATTCTATGACTAATATTTCTACTTGTTATTGAATATCTTTATTTTGTATATTAATTTACATCTTACAAAAATGCAGGAGTATTAATATGGTAAAACGAAACTACCGATAGACAAAAGTATGCTTATCATGTTT
This sequence comes from Primula veris, assembly GCA_963682055.1. NCBI lineage: Eukaryota > Viridiplantae > Streptophyta > Magnoliopsida > Ericales > Primulaceae > Primula > Primula veris. The sequence continues at coordinate 36,766,261 of OY821743.1, read as the reverse complement.
TTCAAAGCTATATTACCCATGGTTCTAAGTTTCTTTTCATTTTCACTCTTAATTAAGAAAGCAATTATACAGAACACTTGCACCAAAAATCTGGTAACAAACAACAACTTAACATCCTGTTTGGTTACAGGTCGTCATCTCACTTTATTTTTTGCTTTTATTTTCTATTACTCCAAGTTTTACCATTGTTAGCTGACTAGCTAAAAAAAATGATCATATTCTTGTTTTATCCTAAGAACAAGAATAATTCAGCTGAACGGACGCATAAAATTAGTCTGTTGTTTCGACAAAAGCTACAACCAAAAACACAACAAGTTTTGACTTGGTTAATGTTAAAAGGGAAATAAGAGAATTACCGTCACAAATTCAGTTGCTTTCTCAACAAGAAAATCTGTGTAGGAGTTGATATCGTACTGGAGTTTTCGAAGGCCGATGGTGAAATATGTGTTTGCGAGGTCATCTGAGCCGGCTACCACTAAATATATACTATTTTCTATAATGAACTTTGTTTTCTCTTCACCAACAAGCGCTTTTAACTTCCCAATGTACTCTTTGAACATATTTAGTTCATCCGATAGTGTTAAAACCGACTGATCATCAGGTAACACGGTTCCCATTAAGAAGTGGCCAGATAATTATAATTAGTCCAAGAAGAATCAAGTAGATATTCCATGTACTTGAAAACTTTCTCAACCAGAACTTTTATTTCTCTACTTATATTTAGTTTTCTTCTCTAGAAGATACAAGAGCCAATTTTCCGTAAAATGTAACCATGGGGTTTGTTATCAAACAAGAAAGTGTCGAATATTTGAAACATTATAAATCCTCTGAATATCAATATTTCCAACCATAAAGGATAGTATTAATTATCCCAAGTACCTTCTAGTTTGTATAAGCCTAATGTAGTATTATATTCGGTATACCAAGAGGGGGTACGAAAAGGAATTAAAAGGGAATGTAGATGCAAAAATAATCAAGAAACAGAGGCTACACTATCGTATATTCTGAAAAACAAATGTGCATTTATGATAATACTAGTATATAACTATATCTACCTGCAACTGAGGTGTTTTGAGGATCGTATCCTGTAGCCCCGGAAGCAAAACTTACACCAGTAAGAAGATCTTCAGGCTTCAAATGTGGATTCAAATATGCTGGAACATATTCTTTTATCCCTAGTTCTTCAGCTGAAATATAGAAAAGTCGACAACTAGAATTACTTTATATAATCAGGACTTATTTTTCATGACATATGAAATAAAACAATTTGATATGCATACTATTTGGTATGCACTACTATTTCCATGTTCCTAAGTACATAATTATTTATGTCAAGAAAATAGTTTAAAGTCAAGTGAATTCGGATAAAACTAGACGTTGCTTTTTACTCCATTCTAATTAATTCGAAAAAGGATATTGGGGAAGTCACGTTTTACAATTTAACGAGTCTTAGGCCTCGTTCTGGTGCAGCTTATTAACACAACTTTTGGTTTCATTGCTTAAAAGTCAGACTCATTTGGTTAAGCAGTTAAAAACCTGAGCTTATCTGATCTTTTGGGGCTTGAAAAGCTACAACATAAATTGGATAAATCGTGTTTTTTTCTCAACCTAAAAGAACATCTAGCTTAAAAGTTGCAGCTGATTACCCTTAGAATCAATAGCCAAATAAACTATACTACTAAAATATGGTACCCAAAAAATCAACAGATGTTTTCCCATTACAAAACCTTCCGGTTGGTATCCCGCCCATAAAGTCGTTGCCATAAGGAGCATGATCACACTTAATCGCTGTATCAATATTGTTATTATTTCCTTGATCAACAATTGAATCTCCAAATGCTAGCACAGCCGGTATTGTTACATTCTTTGGTAATTCGATCCTCGCTTCACAAATATTGAAAACAATTAAAGCACAGAATATTAACAAAACAATAGTAGAAGCACAAGAGAGTTTCATAGTGAAGTTTGTTGAAGGCTTATTATGTTTTGTTTACTATGCATGGTTCTTTACTTCTTTATATGGAATTTTAAAGCATTGTTTAAAACAGTTAGGTCTGATTCTATACATTTTCACATCCAATAGATTAAATCATATGATTGGTTACCAATAAAATTTCTGAGTTTCTTGCCAAGTTTAGCAAAATCTTTTCACTTTTAACCTCTCTACAAACAGGGGGAAGCAGACAATTTTACCATGTATTTTCACAAAAATATGTTAAAAAGGATAATTTGGCACCCCCATTTTTTATTTCACTTAATTTATTAGTTAATGTGAATTTTGACACCCCCATAACCTACTCGGGGCTTCGCCCTTGTCTACAAAACTACAACTAATAAAAAAAGATTGGACGGAGTGTAAAAAATAGCGACTACATAACTATATTTTGTTTATCACGTAACTGCACAAAAGCATGACCATAATTTACACTTTCACAGCTGAATTCATTTCCTCCCAAAATAAGTTAAATAACAAGTCATTATTTGACACCAAAGAGTATTAATCTAATAAGTTTCTAGGCTAAGATAATTTAAATTATACTAATTGGTAAAGATACAGTTGTACATGTATTTTATTGAATGTCATGTTTACAAGTTTAGAAGATTACATGGCAGAATAAATAGTGGCAACATGAAAGTGAAGAAACCTCTCATACCAATAAATAAAAGGTTAGTGATTAGGAAGAATTTGTTCCAATATATTGTCACCTTTTTTAATCTCTTAAAAAAAAATCTTCACGACTTCAAATAAGATAACATAATCTTCTCCGATTCTAGAGCTGCGCAGAGCATGCTTTAGTAAAATGAGTAAAATAACGGATCGATGATCAGTGATTATCCGAAAATCCTCGACTTTTAATCTCAATCAGAGTTTTATCAACAACCAGATTTACATTGATTTTGGACAAGTTTTAATGGCTGTATTTAAATTCAGTAGGAAAGGTAATATACAAATAGTAACTAAACCTACTCAAGACGATAAAATAAATAAATAAGAGATAGCTTAAAGTTTTGATTAGACTAACTAAATCTGCTTTGGCAAATAACCCAAATGGTATTTTCACATTTATCTCATTGAAAACTGAACTTACCCCCCTATTTGAAAGTCTATTTTGTGCTCCATTCCAATATTACACTATTCTAGTGGATTGAATATTCTTTTTTTGAAAAACTAAGATTGGAGGTAATTTTTAGGGAGACATTAATCTTTCTAATACAAAAATGTACTTTTAAGGTGCAAAACCTCGATTCTGACCCTACTTAAGGGAAATTTGTCAATACATGCGAAAGACAAAACGATTAGTAAACCACATTGAATTCGAAACTCGATACGTTATATGAATGTGCATGCGACATGATATCGTGAGATCCATTAGACCATAAAACTTAACATCTTCATTGTAAACATAAAAAAAAACAATTATATGATTTTCATAAAACAAACATTGTAAATTAGTAAGTAATGGTTTTAAATAATAATCTAAACAAAGGCTTTAAATTTCTTAATAAAATTAATTACCACTGGTTTAAACCGTAAGCTCGTCTAGTCGTCAGTCATCTACTATGGTCTATTGAATCTTTAATCCAAACAAAATAAATGTAACACCGCTCATCCAAATTACTACGATGATATTTTCAAAATAAAATAATGCAATAATGCATATGGCCTATAAATAAAACCTGATAAAAGTGGCCCACAAATATGACTTTTTATTTTATGATTAGGCCTTTAACGAATAAAAATAGAGAGAGATACGCAGTGGCAGGCTATTAACTTACTACACAAGATTTATCAGTATATCTGTCAGTCAAAGACCCAGCTAAGGTTGCCAAGTCCTAGACAAAATGCAGTCACACAAAACATCTTATATTTTAACAGTAACTATTTTGGAAACATGTTAACTGACTGTGAGTTAGGGTTACCCTCATTCCCACAGTCATTGGATCTGTTATTAAATTTAAACTGTAGCAGATCCAATGACTGTGGAAAGCAGAGTAAGCCTGACTCAGAGTCAGGTACTCTGCTTCCAACTATTTTATAACAAAAATAAAATAATTTTTTTTGTAGTAGTAGTAGTAACCTTACACACATGTGAAGTGAAGTGCTACATGCATGGACTTTTAATACTACTGTATCTTGTACCATAGAGTGAGTAATAATGATTAATACTCTCATTTCTTACCGATTAATTTTTTATTATGAAAATACGTGTAATTTTGATCGGTCAATAATTTGTATCAAAATTGTCGGAATAAATTTTTAAAAAAATTAATTATATAGTTCAAACATTAAATTATACGATTTAAGTTTGAAAATATTTATTTCGACAATTTTGATACACGTTATAAGTCGGTCAAAATTAACTGGGAACGGATGGAGTAATAATTTGGGCTGGGACGAGAGATCGACCCAATCCCTCGTGTCACTTGTTTGACGAAAATATGTTACGAAATTTTAAATCGTTAAAGCTTGTGGTAGAACTGAAGATCGACCCAATCCTTGATCTCTATAAATGCGACGTGATTTGTTCATTTCGATCTAATATAGAAATAAACGGTGGCGTAGCCAGGATAGAAACCTCGGAGGGACTATAATAGCAATTGTTTTTTTCTTTTTATAATTTGAAGCTTTTTTAACGTAAAACTCAGCGTAAAAGAGGCAAAAGAACGAAAACAAACAATTATATCCAGCTAGCTAACTCGAACTCATGGCGTATTCAACTTACCAACAAAAACAAAGAAATATTATGTTAGATGGGGGCTAATTAATACATATCCTTGTTTTTTTTTTAACGTCATATACACACAAAAAATAGCGGTGGTTATAGCCCTCTCTAGCAATGGCCGGATCCACCCTTGGAAATGAAATCTCATTTCTTCATCGATGCAACTTCATGCATAAACGATTAGACTGATTTTCGATTGACTGTGAGTGAATATATTAAATTCATACTCCTAATAGCCTGTGGCGGAACCAAGATTAAATTATTGGGGATTGTTAAAGATTTTTTTTTTCCGTTAGTACAATAATCGTAAAAAAAACCAAAGGAATCAGGAGCTTAAAAGCTCAATTGACTTGTTCATAAATCCAAAAAGTATAAACGACACATTTTTTTTTTACAAATACGAATTTATTATAATTTAAATATTTTTTATTTGTAAAATTTTGTTATAGTACCTAAAAGATGCAATTTGAGTGCAATTAATGGAAACGTGAATTAGTAAAGAAATTAATTAAATGGAAAGTGAAAAATAACCAAGACGCTCGAACTAGTGACATCGGAGACACAAATATTTTATGTTTACCAAATAAATTAATTTATAATTTATTTATTGGAGTCTATTAATATATAAAATCTTAAATATTAGAATTTTTTTTATATAAAAAAATATTTTTTAAATTTAAAGGCTTCTCCTAGTAATTTTATTAATTGAAAGTATATTTAAAAAAAAGCTGACAAGGTTCATCATGCTATTAATTAAGTTAACCTTAGATTAAAAAAAAATCTGACAAATGTATTGAATTGTCTGATTCTTTCACTCCATATATACACATCTACATCTACAGTACCCTATAAAATATTATATAAATAAATATATATAAATTTGTAAATTTGTAATAGTATTATATTGCATAATTCCCGCCTCCAACCACTCAATAAATTCTGTCTGTTTTCACTCAGTCACAATATATAAAAAGAGTATTATCCCTTTTTCTTTTATTTTTTTATTTTTTTAAAAATTATTTTGGACCCTTTTTGGCAAATCGACAAAAACCCAGTAAAACAAACACACTTCCTCAACTTTAAATAAATATATATTTACAATAAATGTGGTTTTGTCCTGTCACTATAACAAAATAATAAGGGTAAAATGTAAATAACCCCTTAAAACTATGTCTCATTTGCAAATAACTTGATCTAAACTATCAAACTTTTACAATTAACCCCTAATTCCATCTTTTAAATGATATAACTTTATGCTCGATCATCCTTTTTTGATTGATTTTTTATTTATTATAATCACTTATTCGATATTCATGTATATCAAGTAATTTTGTTTACAAACGACATAAAAGAAATACGTGTTCTCAATAAAATAATATTTTTGAATAAAAAGCCCTAAGTCTAATTGATTTTTTTATAATATTTTTAGCTGAACTCATGTGCAATTGACAAACTATACATGTAAACCGGACACAAATGAATAAAAAGTTATATAATTTCAACAATGAACTTGGGGGGTTATTACAAAAGTTTCATAGTTTCTTGGGGTTATTTACATTTTATACAAAAATAAATAAATAGAGACAAAATAATAATAATAATAATAATAAAAAAGGGGGTTACTATTACTATTAATATTTGTACGTACTCTGTTTCAGTTGAATTACAATAAAATACATATTTCCAACACCAATAAAGTTCACTATACGTTTTGCCCATTTCCAATATCTATATCTATATCTATATATGCATATAATATTTGCTTTTAACCTAACCCAAAATCCATCTCTTTATAATCTCTCAAGAAAACAGACCTTTTTTCTTTATTACTACAAAAAAAAAAACAGAGCATATTTCATTTTATTTTTTTTTAAAATACTAGTACTATAAAAAAACAGCACTATTAACACTATCTCTCAAAAACCCACCTTCTAAAATCTCTCAAGAAAGTGAAAAAAGATTGTTTTTTTTTTTTTATAATACAACTTCCCCTGTTTTTCATTTGATTATTTTTTTCTGAAAAAAAAATTAAAAAAATGGCGGTTGAGGCAGAGGTATACAACAATGGTGAATTAGTGGGTTTACAACAGATGATGACGTGGCAACAACAAGAACAAGGAGGAGGAGAGTTAGGGTTTGAGTTTCCATTAATGGGTTTTAATTACCAAAATGAGATTTTTAATAATAATAATAATAATAATATGTTGGGTGGTGATGACGTGGCAACAACAACAACAATGGGGTTTTCTGATTATTTATTAGCTTCTTTGGTTGATAAACAAAATCAAGATATTGATTGGGCTCTTCAGATTCAGGTTTTTTTTTTGTTATTGTTATTTTTTTAATACTAGTACATATTTTGCATAATAAATTTTGTCCTTTTTTTATTTTTTAATAGTAGTAGATATTTTGCATAATAAATTTTGTCCTTTTTTATTTTTTTTTATTACTAAATGTTGTCAAGCATGTTTAGACATTTTACTAGAAATGAAGTAATATTTACTCCTACTGATTCTGGTGTTTTTTTTTGTTATGTAGTTGTTTTTTTAGTAGAGATCATACATACATAAATAAATAATGCCTTTTTTTTTTTTCTTTCTCATTTTGTTTAGATATTTACATGATAAAAAAACAGTTCACAACCCAAATCAAGTAATATTTACTCCTATTGAATCTGGTATTTTTTGTTATAGTTGTTTTTTAATAGAGATAATGCATGAACAATGCCCTTTTTTTCTAATTTCTTGATAATAGTAAAATGCATACTTTACATGAGTGTTATTTGATTCTTGTATTTTTTGTTATAGTTATTTTCCAATAGAGATAATGCATAAACAATGCCTTTTTTTCTTCTTCTCATTTCTTGATAATTAAAATGCATAATCTACATGGATAAAGTTAGTAATACGCAACCTTTATTTATTTTGTTTCTTGCATTTACTACAAATGAGGTAATATTTACTCCTATTGAAAACAACCAATTTTGTCTGTTACTACATTTTTTTTTTTCCGGTGGATAGTAACATAGAAAATACAAAACCTATGACCCTTTTTACTTTTTTAAAATTTTAGTAATATTATTTTGTGTTTAGTTGTTTTGTTTTACGTGGAAAAAGTAACTAGGCAACCTAATTTAATTTTGTAGCTTGCATTTACTCCTGTTGAAAACAAACATTGTTGAAAAAACTCCCAATTTATTTTTCCAAATTTGTGATTTCTTTTGCTTGCGAACTAAATGTATCTGTATCACCCATTTTGCAATTATTTTACTAGCCTAATATTTATTATAACATCATTTTAAAATATTCATGCTTACAGAGTTTTCTGCCACTCCCCAGTCCCCACATGTATCTTGTATTTCAGACATTTATTGTTAATTTAATTTGTTCATAAGATTCTTGTTTCAATATATTCATTCAATCCAAATGGAGATAATTACCATATGGTTTCTATTTATTTTTCAAGCAATGTTGTTTAAACATTAACAGAGTTTTTACTTTCACTTGTATCAGTATTGACCCTCTAGTTTAAAAATGTTCCAAGTGTGGCCCCATTTGTGGACAAAGGTCATCCTAATGAAATCCCATGTTTTGGTTACTAATATCCCTATGTATCTTTTAACTAAATGAATACTGCTACTAGTTTTTTTTTTTTAGTTCAGTTTTGTAAAGTATTATGACCGTGATAGAGATTATGAAATTAGAAAAGGATTATGCAAAATTGCAAATGACTGTAAAAATCTGTTGTTGATAGTTAACCTTGAATGTCTTTTTTGGTGTTTTCTCAAATCTGAACTTAGTTTACCCCATACTGATAAATTCAGGAACCATTACTATCTTTGGTTGGTTATGGCCTAATTGGAAATTATTAGTACAGTTTACTCTAAATAATGCCACAAAATATATACTTTTTTTTTTTTATGGTTTCCTTATTATTGGTTTTGTACAAATTTTCTGCTTCAACAGAACCAGAGGTTAAGAAGAACTATACAAGAGATATCAACACAACACCAATCGATCCTCATACAGAAATACGAACCATACATATCCGCATTGATCTCCCAAAAAGACCAAATCATTTCATCAGCCATCACAAAGAAACTAATCCTCGAAAACTACGTAAAGAACATGGAGTTAGAAATCGACATGTGGCAAGCAAAGGCATTGGAGAGCGAAGCTCAGGTAGCAGACCTTAACAATGCACTGAGTCAGATGAGAGAAAGAATCAACGCTGGAGATGAAGAGTCGTGTTGTGAGGGAGGATCAACGGTAGGGGATGGTGACAAGTGTTGCCTTTGTAGGGTTCGGAGATCTTGTGTAGTGCTTCTGCCATGTAGGCATCTTTGTTTGTGCGAGTTTTGCGAGGGTTTTGTTGGCGTTTGCCCTGTTTGTGCGACTGTGAAGGAGTCTAGCATCAAGGTTCTTTTGGAATAAATGCTCATGGTTTTCGTGATGATCGAGTTATACCCTTTACCCTTCTTACCTTTTGTTTGTTCAGATTAAAAAAAAATTCAGCCTCGAAAAATCCTATAGACAAAAAGAATCTGATCTCGAAAAGGGCAAAAAGAATAGAACACCCCTTTGTTGCATTAAAGCCATTTTAGGGATCGAATATATAATTTTGTGAAGCTTAAAGGGGGTGCTCCTGGGATTTCTATAAAAGTGTAGGACTAGTCAAAAGCTTTTTGTCCTTTTTTTTTTTGTTGTTGTTGTTGGTGTTTTTGTATGGGATTGTGGGGGGTGTGAAAACAGGTATGATTACATTTTGTGTACCTGTGTTTTGGGTAGTGGGGGGACTAATAGGGGGTGTTTTTTGTTCTTTTTTGGGGTGTTGTTAATGACTTCTTGTTTTGGTACAATATTGACAGTGACCCTAGCCAAATTTGTAATGATGAAAAAATCGTAATTTGGAAAGTAAATAGTACTCTGGGTACTGCTAGTTCAAAAATGAGATCGTGTGTTGCTATTACTGTGTAGTGGTCTCATCAGGTCCTAATGTCAATTTCTGAATTTTGCTTTATTTTAGGTGGATTGATATGATCCTTTTCGACTTACATTTCACAGCTTTGTTTTTTGTTTTTTGTTTTTTGTTTTTGTTTTTGTTTTTGGTTTTGGTTTTGGTTTTAACAACCGTGATAAAATAGTGTGCTCTTTTTTGGCAGGAAAAAAAAGATAATAATAATAATAATAATAAAAGGTTTGGCAAAAAGCTATATAACTTGTAGAGTGTAGTAGGGTAGGGGTAGTACTTGCAATGTCACTGGTCATTTTCATTATTAAAAACTCCCAACGGTAAAAAATACTACTCCCACATCTTAACTTGCTTTTTTTGCGTGCACAATTTTGACTAAAATTGGAATAATTCCATATTGGTAAGTTGGCAACCAAAACCGATTCCAATTTGCTCTAAAATAACATTGTTTCAAATAGTAGTTTTCTTGAAGTTCAAACAATAAGACTAATTTTTCGTAACTTCTCAATGTTTATAGGTTATTGACCTTTTTATCAATTTATATCATTTCATTTTTTGGAATTTTGTTTGGTTGTTAAACAATTTAATAAGAAGCAAAAGTCGCAAATATTAATGCCCAGTTACATGAATGATCATTTGTCAACCAACTTTCCCCTCTAAAAAGATGATATACAGGGTAAGGAGCCTAATTGATGTATACACCGATTTGCAATTAAACTCTTACCACATCTTTATTGAATTGAAGCTTACACAAAAAAAGTTGGGATTTCAAGAAGATGAAGACAAAATCGCTTGTGCAAACCTTGTGAAAAAACCAGCTAATAGAGAAATAATACCAAGGAAAAGGCAAAGGCAATCAAGATCCAAGCCCGTCGTTTAAAATAAACTCTGCTAAAATTTGCCGAACAAGGCTACAACCAATCCTGATATTTCTCTATTTTATTTTTCTTAATTAACCGTACAAACTTGAGAAAATTCACACTTGGAATTTATTTCTCGACGTAAAAACCACCTAATAAGACTGGTTATCATTAACCAATTACATATGTTTTTTCAACTACCTCACGCATTGATTTTGGAAGACTTTCCTACTGCACTTTCCATTGCCTTGTACCAATCACCAATATTCGTGTTTTCCACCATATCTCTACCAGACTTGAGGTTCCGGATAGGTCTCAAGACGCCAAACACAGCCAGATCAGCCAAATTTGGTTTCGGACCACCTGTTAAAAAGAGAATCAAATCAAATTTCTTAATGACCTCCGGTTAAATAGTTTTAAGTATCCGGTTAGTGCCACATGTCCACGAGTCATGTGCGGCAATGCATGTGAACATTTTAAAAATTAAGACAGAAGAGTTCACATTTTAAATAATAAAACTGAAATGCTTCCCTTCTCATTCCTCAAGTGATATTTTGCTACGGTAAAACACGCGACTGAACCCAACATTACTCACGGTATTTGGTACAGAGAGAGATGGGATCTTTTGTTGGAAACTATAAATCATTTGTGAACATATGGAATTTCTAGTTTACTATATATGGGTAATTTATGTGTTTTTAAAATTTGTGTATTGACACGATTAGTAATATGAGGAAATCGGTGGAAGGGAAAAGAACCCAGCTGCCATAGGAATGTTATCTTCATTCCTATGAAAGAGCAAAAAAATGTCATAAAAGCAATGTTATCTTCATTTAAAATTATTATTTTGCTAAGCTGAAGGGTTTACCAAGAAAATTTCGAGATTTGAGAGCATCCACCCAAGTCTCTGCCGCTTCATACAAGGCTTTCCGCTCATCGGTGATGTTATGCCTTTTCTTTAGTTTCTTCGACACAAAATACATAGCTGTAGCTCCAGCATATTTCGCAAATATCCTCTCCGTGAGGCTAAAATTGCCTACAAAAAAAAAAAACTTAAAATTAAAACTGACCGACTAAAGATAATAATGACAAAACTAACAAGTACACTTTTGCTGATTAAAGTAAGAGATAAGAATTGGCTACAAAGAATTTTCGATTCATAGTTTAATAATTTTAGTCAATCAGCTTTATTTGGGCATTTAGAGCCTCAAGGGCTGTTTTCGAAATATACAGCATGCTTTTCAAGCTTCACTGGGACATGACTTTTAAACACATTAAATTGTTCGAATGAGTACCGATTGGCTAGGCAAATAAAACTTTGAGTGATTAAGCAAATAACCTCAGAGAAAATAAACAGTCAAACTTAATAGAATATAATTACCACAGAGTTAAAATAGGCAGTGTTTTAAGAATTTACCATGAGTGGTAATATAATCGAATGACTCAAGAGATTCACCAACAGTTCGATATATATTAGGAGACAATACATGCACCAAATGATTATCCACCCACCTGTATGATATCGAAGAAAATAAATCACCTCCAAGATACAGTAAGGGAAAAAAGAACACCCCATCTAATTTTCAATTTGGAAGGTAAAAAAGACACCTCAATTAACCAATCTATGCAAGTAATCTTTTGGTTTGTGTGTGTGTGTGTGGGGGGGGGGGGGATGGGAGGAACTTTGCAAGTAATAAAAAAATTCACGAAAAATAACACCTTCCGATACCATGCGCGTCTCTAGACTCTAATAAGCCAAACAACACATGGGAGTACAAGTTAAAACGTTTTAACCAAAACATGTTGCAACTTGTTTTTAAATTGTAGCGTAATTTCATCTACTCAATTAGACCAACAGGAAGGCTTTGCTTGAAACGAATTAGCGTGCAGAAGACGTAATTTATAACATAAAAAAAGCTGAAATGACAAGTAGATAACAAACCCGAGCCACTTCTTCTCTTCTTCGTTAGTGGAGATTTCAGGATGAATCTTCTGGAACAACTGGCTAATTATTGCTGTAGATAAAGGGAGAGAAACTTTCGTTACTAAGTTAACTCTAAAGGAACTGGAGACGAGTTTGCTAAAATCTTTTGTTGAAAGGTTGAGCATGAAAATACTGAATTTAAAACCCTTGCAAAGATTTAATGAGTCCAAAAGTTAAGATTGTAAGAAAATTAATGTAGAAATATTAAACAGCAAGGACCTGATGAATCAGACATCTGTTCACCATCAACCATAAGTATAGGCACTTTCTTGTAGTCAGACCATTTGATCTCCTTTTTGCTCATGGGATTGACCTCAACAACTTTATAAGGAATATCATAGTAATCCAGAAAGGCTGAGTAACAAAAGAAGAAAAAGGTTAATCAAATATTTTAAATGGTTCCGAACAGATATAATCATGCCTCGAAATTTTATGCCACCAAAAAATCAAGAAATAGAGTTATTAACATAAAGTAAACTTATATCAATTAACTATTATCCCTCTCAAAGCAACAATATACAGTCCCTTAAATTTCACAGGATGGAGAAACATCAGTGATTTGCACCGGCATTTTCTTATTAGCCTCTTTTCATTTCAGCGTAAGCAAACGAACCAAGCTAAAAGCCAATATCAAAGACAGGATGAAAATATAAACAAATAGCTTATCGTGAAACAAAGTCAATCATTACACGGTAAAAAAGATGACCATCAAACAATGCATGATAGACTGCTTAAACGCGAAATCTTTTGTTGCATTAGAAACAGTTGCAAACTCTATCTATTACAAGTACAAACTATTCTTGGCTTAACATTCTTTTATTTTGACAACTCTTTATTTTTTTAACCTAAGGGCTGACGATACTATTTAAAATATCAAAATAAACTCATTCTCGGCTTCCTAATAGTTCTACAAGACTAAAAACCTCACGTAATATTCGCTTCAACTTATCAGAAATACAAACAAGATACTCTTCTAAGAGACACATAAAAAGTTGTTAGTCCTAAATACTAAAAACAGTTTTTCGTAATGCTAAAGAAATACAAAGCACACAAAATCGCGAAAAGGAAAAGGCTTTGATTATTTTGTTAATCAAAATAATAATAATCATGAGTCAATTCCTTTTCTTTCCCTACCGAGCACGATAAGAGATGCAAGCATAAACATCGGAAATGCAAAACCTAATTTAGAATTTTGACATCATAGTGTCAAACATAAAAATAATAACTTCAATTTGAATCTAGCACCAATAAGGAAACCACTAAGATAAAAAGAGTAGTACCATACTGCTTTCCGAAGATAACGTACAATTTAAAAAAAAAGGAATATTGAGACAATATCAGTATGATCATACATATTACATACTTAGTACAATAATCCTTTTTATGCGTGTATTGCAAAATTATGACACAGCTAAGCCATTTTCCATTTTAAAAAATTTAGATTAATACGCCTTTGTAGTGAAAAAAGCTCGATTTAGTGCTTAAAATGCTCGTTTTTCCTTTTTAGGCCGATAAAACTTTGCACTTTGCAGAAACGCTTGAGCTAATTTTTTCGCATTCTAAAACACTAATATATTATAATAATAAAATAAAATAAAGGTAGGCATATGCATAAGTAGGTGGTACTATAATACTACTAATACATTTAATATAAGCAGATAAAAACAATAAAAAAAGATACTAAAACTGTATAAAACATATATAAATATATATATATAGAGAGAGAGAGAGTAATAATAATAATAATAATAAAAATGAAAGATACATTTAACTTTGTTACAAAAAGGGCAAGCTTCGTATTGGTACAAAACAACTTCCTTCAAACTCGGTGGTTTCAACCTCGCCGCCGGTTCATCTACGGTGGATACGGCGGCGGAGGTCGATAAGTATATATTTCCGGCGACGTAGGAGCGGTTGAATAGGGCGGAGCTATTGGGGTTTGCGGAGGTGGTGGTTGTTTGTATCACCGTCACCGTCGCGGGGATAAGACGGTGGTGTACGGCGGCGGAGCGAGCTGCGACGGCGAGTCTACTCACTCTCCTCATTCTCTCTCTCTCTCTCTAGAACCTTCTATTCTTCTAGTAGTATATTTATTGTATTTTATATTTTAAAAATTTGTAAATGTTTTGCTAGCAGTATTATTCATTTTTTTAAAATATAATTTTTAGGCTAAAAAATACAGATTTTGAAAATCTATTTTTTCATTGAATTTTATTTACATATTTTTAAATTTTAATTTTGGACCAAAAAATTATTTTACCAAACATAGTCCATATACTCTTAAGCATTGCTATAATTATTTTTTAAAAATTACGGGGTAGTAAGTTCATTTAGAAATGTAAATAGTACTTTCGGGTAGTTAGTTCTTGCTCATTCTTATACGTATCGAGCTTTTTTCATAACCAGTGCGTCTTTAAATCGAGCCTACAATGTGTAAACTTTGACCGGTTTAAAAAAAAATCAAAACCTTATGTGTTATGTGCGATCTATCATACTAAGTACGATTTCGCACTCGATTCAGATATATTTCACTAGAGAGAGGCGCACCCTTTTGCAAAAGTAGTGAATGTATTTTTCATAAATAAATGAGCATCGTAATAGTCATTATTTAATTAGTAAAAAGGGCTATTCAAAAAAATAAAAATGAGAAATTTTACTATAAAAGCGAAAGTGTGCATTTACATTGGAACCTTACATGATACTTAACTTAGGACGGACGGAGGGACTATATATATTCATGTAGCAATGGCCTATGTGGTGTTCGTTGAACGAGTTCTAGTAAAAATAGTTCTTCTATTGCCTAATCATACTTACATTTTGACTAGGGAGGATTGAGTACAACTTCTAAGTTTATTTGTTATTATGCAACCACCGATAAATAGTTTGGTCGACAAACAATAAAGAGACAAATCCAAACTCGGTAAATTCTCACTGAACTTTTAAAATCAACATGGCTCCAAAATACAAGGATTAGGGGAATGTGGCTATTGTAGGAATTTTAATTTCGAAAATTGAACTAATGCAGCTAAAAAGAGAACATATTTCATGATCTGATCCTCTAATTTATCTAAACAGCAGATAATGGAAAACAATGACACAGTACATTCCGTAATAGAAGATGAAATCAAATAATACTACGGGGAACTTTATAGAGACAAATCAAAACTCATAAAGTTCGCCTTTCGGCTCAGCTATAAAAAAATTTCCCTACTCCAATAAGATTTCAAATATTACAAGCTCACATATTCACATCAAGCAATGACCAATTCAAACAGTAACTTTTAGACAATTGCACATTCTGCAAAAAAGAAAAAAAGAATCATATCCCATTTCACAAATTCACCCACTATTGAAACTTGTAATGCAATATAATACATGATGTAAGCAGAGTTATACAGTCAAACACCAAATGCTGAACACAATACAATGAGGTTTGTATAAACTCTCACAGTAAATAACACCCTTACACTATTCATAAGCTGATGGTTCCAAATTTTTCTCCCATTGCACCACCTTTTTGTTTCTGAAATTGAATATACCGCAATGTACCCGCAAAGAAAGCATTTGAAGCTATATCTTGAGAAATGGTATCACTTTGCATCTCAGTTCTGATTAATTCGATGAGACTTTGTATTGAATCACTTGTAACCTGTGGGTTTCCCTTTTCAAAGAAGTACAGGTACCTGAATTTATTAGGAAAAAAAGGGTTCATTGACAACTTACAACCCAATACAATAGAACATGTCATAAACATGGTTATATTAGCTAAAAGGTACTCACTTATTTAAGATTTCGACAAACAGTGTAACTGGTCCACTGCTACCACGTGTCACATTAGCCATTTGTTGGGCAGCATTTGCAATCCTTAACGAACGCTTTAGGCATAAAAGCACTCTGGAAACAAGAGGAAATCAAAAGTTTAGATCTCTTTAGTTTTGAAAATTCGCTTAAATACAAAAGTATAGTCCTTTCTTTAATCTCAGCTTTTTAGACACTTGTTCCTGTTAAATCCTTTTTTTCCATTTTGACATCTCTTTCTTCCGCTTTTCAGGATTCGAAAAGCGAAAATTACACATCAGCACACCAAACCACAATTAGTTCACCAAGCAATTAAGTTTCACAAGTTAGACACTAATGATAAATTGATAATCTATACAAAATTGAGCAATTAGTAAATTAGCACCACAAATTCAACTTTAAAAAGCAATAGTTCTGGACTATTTTTTGAATAAACTGGTGTGCTAAGTTCCAATTTGCACAAAAAAGGACCAAGTACACCAACATTAGAATTAAGCTTTCCTACACTTCCGAGTTTTGACAGGTAAGTCCAGTCTTTTTCGGTTTTGCTTATATAGGTCTCTGAATTGTGAACTCTAATAAGTTGATGTGTCAATGGTTTGATATTCTGTAGATCGGTTACTAAATTGTGAACTTTAATGTTATTGTGTACTAATCGTTAAGAAGATATTAGGTTGGTGTTAAAAAATTGATAAGCATAAAGCAACATGCTTAACCAAGCACACACGCCTTCGCAGAATTGCAGTAATAGGAACTAAGAAGAGTCAAAATGCAGCAGGATCAATAATATTTATAAGTATTAGAATAAGATACCTTTCTCCATCCTTAATTCCATCCTGATCATCGGTCCAAAAGAGATGTGCACATGCATAAACTGCTCTGCATTGATCAGGCTTCTTCAAAAGCTTGGCCGAATACTGAAAAGTATAAAAACGAGAGTAAGTTTAAGGAAAGGGAGTGGAATAAAAACGTACGGAGTAATAAATATTGCCACATGATTACCCCAGTGGCTTTGTGTGTCAATGTGTCCCTATTCTCAACACCAAACGCATTCATCCTCTGTAGAGTCCCAATTATTAGGTGAATTGCAGTCACCTGGGCTTTTGAATCCTGAGCATAAACAATAACCATATAAGAGGGAAAAAACATTAGATTTAAATAGTAGAAGTCGCCAAAGTCAATATGAGAGAGAGAGAAGCAATCACCGCTACTTCTTCTTCATATAACATGAATGCTTGAGTGAAAAATTCATAAGCAATCGGTTCAAGATCACTGTCATTGGCAGCCTGTGATATAAATTAGGATACTATCAAACTTATGTCCAATAAAGCTCATAGAGCATGGTCTGTAAGATCATCATTCATAAGAAACCAATAAAAGGGAAGAAGTTACTAGTGAAATACACCGATATAAATGAAATATGTGCATAATATATGTTACTAATAATGAGAAATGACCGTCTTTACATGATCAGTATGGAGAAACTCTACTTGTGCAAGAAGCAGACCAAGTGATGAGATAAAATATATAAAAGACTAAATAATTAAGCTACATTCCAACTATTTCAAGTGATCAAAATATTAAATTTACCTCAGCACATTGCAAATACAGTCGTAGTGCCAGCTCGGGTGATTGCACAGATGAAAGAGACTCGATAATCTGGTGAAAGAGAAACAATATTTTGAGTTGAATAATATTGAAAAGACAGAGATGTGCAACTAATGAAATTGGCGAGGAAACCCAATAGCAACAGTAAAAGAAGGGTATAAAAGAGGTTCTCCTAGTTCAATGGCAATAAGAGTGACAGCTTTATGTATCACCGGGTAAGATTGTCTATCAAACTCAGCATTGTTAAGATTTAGCTGAAAAAGGAAGTAACAAAGACTCGAAAGTAGACGAATATAATCAGAAGGAAGATATGTCAACATTACTTTACCTGACTTAGAAGCTGGAAAATAACCTTTGGGGTGGCGGAAACTTCTTCTCCATCTACTTCTCCATCTTGACCTTGTAGCTGCCTAACCAGCTGCAAAACTACACAGTTATTCTATTTACGCCAAAACCACCACGTAATTAATGCAAAATTTTGCAATATGGTAACAGAAAAATAAATCCAGAGTTAAGTAATGGAAAGAATGCACGCATTGGGCTGAGATGTTCAAGACAGTCTCTTCCAGTAATCTACATGGGAGCTCATTTGGGTGGTAACAATTTGAGACCAGCCACACTTTTCGTACAGAAATTCTTGTACAACCCTAAAATTATTAATGAATAAGGGTAAAATGGAAAAGTTCTAAGTGTAACCAACCAATCACGCGCAGGACATCCCCCATTCTTTATCTTAACTCACCAGAGTGGCAGTTTTCCCACCAGCAACTTGATTTGTTTTGTTTTACGAGAGAGACGGGTACGCCCTTACGCTCATGCTTACTTGCTTAGACTCACTTAAATGTCTATAGCTTCAGTTTTGATGGACAAGATAAAAGTAGTCCAACTAAAAGAGTTGGAAAACTACAGACTATGGAGACAAGCAAACAAACAGAGATAAAGGTACCATGGCCACATTAATTTTTGTACAGGATTATACAAACACCACTGTGCGCTAAGCTTAATATGCTAAATAAACATGATTGCTAGATAAGAGACAAAACAACACCATTTTTTCCCCTAAAAAAAGAGACAAACCTTGAGTGCGGAGAAAACAAGAGGAGGAACAGTGAAAGGAAAACGTTTAGGGCCTCCAATCATGATATGCTTCTTCACCGCATATATAATCTGTAAAAAATGGATAAATATGTTACTAAGATCATAATAAAGTGAAGCAAAACTAGCAACTCCTGAAAAAGCACAAAGCAGAACATAGAGCTGCAGATACTGGTCTACTGAAGTAAAACCAAATTAGCAAGTCAACCAAAAAAGAAACACAAAATAGAAATGTAGCGTTCTCATTGCCGTCACCAAACAATATGTTCAGCTGGACTACAGCAAGGGCTTGCTGCGCTGCAGCTTTTAAGTAAATAAGCTGGTTTTATTAGACTCGGAAAAAAGTTGGGTTCATTCAACTTTAAGCCATTACGCTGGTCAACCAAATATACTTCAACTTTTAAGCAAAATATGTTGCGCTTAAAAGCTTCACCGCTTCAACCAGACAAGGCCTAAATTACAAACTAGGAAGCAACCAGCACAACCCAACAGTAGTAAATGAACGGCTTTAGGTTTTAGGAGTCGTTGTTTTCGGTAGTTTTAAGCCATTTCCATATGGATGTCATTCCTATGCTTAACTAAGTTAAACCATTCCCTTAAATTGTTTTTTGTCATTTCACTATTATGAGCAGAAAATCTCTTCCTGGCTTATCGCTTGACCACAACTTTATGTTTCAATCAAATCTGTAAAAAGATATATATTCTATCCAAAGTCCATCTTATTTCTAACAGCACTCTGGATTTCCAAACTGACAGTAGAAAGATTTATGTATAAAATGAAGAAAGTCAACTACATAGCAACATGGTAAAACAAAGACAAAGAACAGTGAATTAACCTTTAACATTTCTTCGGGGTCATCATTATGTAACATGTGTATGAGGCGAGCAACAGAATTTTGCTCCTCTGTAAAATCCTCCTCATCAGGCTATTGTCATAGAAACCACCAATATAAGAAAGAGGATGTCACTAAATACAATATCTTATACACTTCTAGCGCAAATTGAAAATTCAGTGGTGATCTCTTTCAAGGCAAATAAGCTAGTAAATGGTACCTCGTCCAAAGAAGGACCTTCTAGATCCTTTATAAGCCCTTTTATTAACTCAAACAATACGTCAACCTGCAATTACGAAGAGCACGAGTTTAAATCGAAGAACTAAAACAAAAAAAGAACAAATGTTCATTTCATAACTTCAAAAGAGGGTTTTTTCGGCTCAAAAGCTATACGGTGGGCCCTAACTTTTCTGTAACGTGTATCTACTTTCTTGCCTAAAATGCATATATTTTTAGAGATTCCTATAGTCTTTCAATGAAAAGAAAAATAAGCTCATTGTTTATATGCACCCAGCTTTATTTATGGACGCTATTATGACCCTTGTTCATTGCAGTTTTTAAGCTCTGCAACCATACAAGCCATTGAGATAGTACGTATATACCAAACATATAAAGCCTGCATCCTTTGTCACAAGTAAATAAATGATGACATTTTTTGCACAAACCTTATCAGCAGTAGAGATGAATGAATCGTTTTTCATTATATTCTGAATAATCACCATTGCCATGACTCTATTTGTGTCATTATCAAGGTGATCCATGACTCGGGGATAATTAGAAAGAGTAAGTGCAGTTACGATGTCACTGTACTTCTCCAGTGGAGCACTTAAAAGTGCAACAACTTGTTTTGTTGCTTTACTATCTCCAAGTTTTGCTTTTCCGGAAAGCTTCTTAACACATGCTCCCTGTTTATAGTATTATCAAAAGAAAATATACCTCAGTATTAGTGAGAATAACATGAATGTCAGTCTTTCCTGGTAAGTGGTAACAAGATCCTGTATTTACACCTAGATTCTGATAGGCGGTAAGCTCGTGTCTAGTCCCTAAACTTTGGTAGTTTCCGGCTTTTGTCCCTTTACTCATTATTACGAGGTGTTAGTCCTTGAATTATGCATATTCTGTCCCTGAACCTAATGCCATTATTTTTTTCTAATAGTATAAAGTATAAAAGAGTTCAAGAATTTATTGATTTATATTATAAAATCAGTTTAAAGTGGGATTAGACATGAAAATAAGGGAAACAAGTGATTAAATATAACCAATTTTTTTCCAAAGAATATAATATCCTTTTTAACGTTGATAGGTTTAGGGAGGAAAAGGCACAATTTGAAAGGTTTACGAACTAAAACTGCACATACAAAACTATAGGGATAAAACTGGACTTAATTCAAAAGTTTAACTAGAAATGAAATTAACACTTTGATAATAAATGAATGGTAGTGTGCCCTGGACCCCTGGTACCAAATTACTAGCTTTTTACAATTAGTAGAGTATACTAGTCAATGTCACAATTTAGACATCCATACACATAAAATCGAGGTATTAGTAAATCAATGATCAGCTTATTAAGTTCACAATTTTAAAATATACAAAAATATATCAGCAATCAACATATCACAATCCAGGAGCGGCTTCAAAAATTGTTCTGCTTTGTGTACATTGATGTGTAGACGCTTAGTACACACCATACTCAATTGGACAGTTGGTACATTAATAATGCTTTTCAGTTAAATTTTTTAAACTGGTCCTAATTAGTTGAATCTTGTAAATTTGTGTCTAAATTGTGATATTAAATAGTATGGTGTACAAATTGTTCAAAGCTGACAGATTGGTTAACAAAAACGATAGTTTTCCAATGAAAAAAATACGAGAATCTGGAATTTTTGTTTGATGAAATGAGAAATATATACTTTGGAAAAAAAAAACTTACTAGAACTTGATCCACATAATCAAGTCGGTCAGGATGAACACGGAGAGTAAATGTGAGAAGTGATACATACAAAGAGATTGCACCAACTACAGGCATGTCAACTTGGGCTTCTATCACCTGCCACGAGCACAACAAAAATTACCCGCCGAAAATTACATGAATAACATACCTTGATAATTTTGCAGTTTTAGGCTACAGATATTTCAAGGTCTAACTTTTTAAACAGCTTAAATAACGCAAGGAACTATCTACAACTATGAAGGTCGTTATTTGTGTTCTTTGGACTCATTTGACAAGATTAGTTTCCATCACTAAACAAAATCATCCCCTCATTTCTCAACACATTCTCTTCCTAACTTTTTCCACGTTCGAACTTCATACAGACTTAAATTTAAGAGCAGCGGAAAAAATACAACCAGAAAAGTTACTTGTATATGCAAGAGAAATACAGCCACAACTGAAAGGTGAAAACGGCACCAGTATATAGATATCTATTTGAAAATTGAGAATTACCCTTCCAATGGCGCTGCTTAACTTTGCAAATGCCTCCACTTGCAGGATTTCAGGTAATACCTGCAAAAAAAACCCTATATTATTAACAATACAAAAGTTGTGCCAAATATATAAACGGGAAAATAAATAAAATAAAATAAAACTCACTTCTGGACTTGAAGCTGCGTAGTTTGATAGCCTCTCCATAAGTTGTGATAACACTGTTTTGACGTCAACAGTTGGCTGAAATGATAACACAATAAAAGAGTATCAATCTTATGGTCATTTAAACACATCCTTGCAAAACTAAGAAATGTGTAAAAAAATACTGAACAAGTACCTTGCTATATCTTGTAGCAAAAAGAATTGAACATTTTCGAAGTCAAACCAGTATACGGGTATATGAGACATGAATTGGCACACGACATAACAGTAACAAAGGAGATGGTTTTCGAAAGGCAAAGAAAGTAAAAATTATATTCTTCAGAAAACTAATCTTCATAATATTTAATGCATTTCGTACCTGGAGTTGTGGACATGCACCCAACAATGTCTCTAAGGTTTGTAAATGGTACTCATCTGGGAAAACTTGAATCATACAGTCCATCAAATAATACTGTGCTAGGTCATCTTTACAGTTTACAACCTAAACATAAATCATTGAAACATAGCTCAGATTATACATACAAGCTACAGCTACATCAGCCTACTCTCTCTCGGAATGAATAGTGCAGCAGTTATAAGTGATGTGTGGCTCTGTACGTGTAAATATACTCCCAGATTCCTTTTTGTTCGGCAATTTCGGGAATGTAATTTTTCATATACATGCAATAATGTTTGGTCTTAATGTCAAATTACCAATAATACCCCTGATTGGATTTACTGAAGAGGTATTTTTCTTTGTTAGTAGGCAGTTTCAAAAATATAATTTTCTGTAGACATGCAACAAATGCTAAACTATCAATTATGCCCCTTCCTTGGTTTCGTTTAATAGTAGTTTTCTAGTAAAAGACTTTAATTTGCTCAAAAGAAAACAAAGAGTAAATTTGCAAACACCTAATTTTTAAATAGACCATCACATGGACACACATTTCGTAAGTTCTCAAAAAGGGAAAATGAAAATTAAAAGGAACAGGACCTAATTTTTTAATTGACTTTCACATGGACAAACATTTTGTAAGTTCCTGAAAAGGAAAAATGGGAAAATAAAAAGGAATGGGAAATAACACACACACACACACATATATATATATAAATTCACAACATACCTGCTCCAAGATTTTTGGTAGAACAACATCTCTGTACATTTCAAGATCAACACCTTCAATTTGACTGAGAACGTGCAGATTCTTCCCAACCTAAAAAGCCAGCAATACGCGAAAGTGAACCCCTTGTGTTGAATCGTTAAAGATATCCATAACTGACCAGTTTCGTAAAATAAAAATATTACGAGATCCCGAAGCTCCTTTCTTTGCTTGTCATGTTTCTCTTGTATCCTCACCGGTCCCTGCAGACCAGAAAGCCCGATTGAAGGCCTGAACTGAGAGAATGTATCTATCTATCACAAGCACTATGACACCTGCATGGCCAAAATTCATTTTTTTTACCCATGTGGCATGCAACAAACCGAGGTGCCATACGTGCAAAAATTCATTACATGATGTGCGCTTAAAACTAACCTGATATTGCAATCGAACCCAAAGTTTATTCATCTCAGAGAAATTCTGAATAACAAATTCTACCGCATCCATGACTGTTTCATCTTCTCTGCAGTTCAAAAAGGGAAATCAGCTTGTGATTTTTTTATTACCCAAAAGTAAATGAAAGGTCAGCTTGCAGCTAGAAATTATTTCTAACTACTCCTTCTGTGCCTTTTGTTTGTCCATTATTCCCTTTTAGGAAATTCAAAATATTTAACCATGTTGGAAAAGTCAAGCTTAAAAATGGAGTATGTCCACGACTTACCCTTAATGAAGTTCCTTTTCCACAACATTGATCCCCATAATTCTAGTAAGTGACACCAATGATCCCTTCTATGGGAACAAATAGTGTTAATATAGGGACTACATGAGTAATCTGTTTAACATGTATAGACTATAAGAACATTGTAACTTATAGAAATTATGGGGACCAACGACGTTGCAATTGAAACTGCTGGGAATGTACTTATTCTACCCGAAGTATGAAATTCGGTACTCTTACAATTGACGGTGTGGGGGTTTAATTGAATTTTGATCCAAAGTATGGGGACTGTTGTTGCACTTCACTTTTACTATCATTACAGAAATGAACTATTCCATGAACCCTAATAAGGGGTATACGGGGTACTTTTAACAGCTCGACAAAACATTAGTTCTTATCTTAAAAAAGACCGATTGTCAAACAAAGTGGATCAAAGGGAGTATCGCTCTACATGGCATTGTTCCCTGATTTTTTTAAAGAAACTCACCCTTCATATTCGGAACCAATATCAGGTAACTTGTCTCTAGTTACTTGGGCTAAATAACTCCTGAGAAAAAGCCCACGTATAGGATGTTGAACACCACGACACATTTCAACTAGGTCTTTCAAAACATCCTTCGCAGGAGCCTCTTTGGTTTTAATGTAAACAGATCCAACTGTGCATAGGAGATACCTAGAACACGGGAGAAATTAAGAGGAAAAAGAAGAAGAACAATTGTTTTATGTGTAGTAATTGACAATAAGAAAACACATGCGAAGCTAGCACAGAGAAATGGTAACAAAGTGAATATTCATTATTGCAAGTCTTCTTGTGAGATTACGAATGCATGAAGATGAATGCACCTTTTGGTGTCTAAGCCCTAGCTAGACTTGAGTAAATGTATATGAGAATGATTCAGGCTGAGGTGGACACCTGCTCTTGGTTGTAGGGGGGGGGGGGGGGGGGGGGGGGGGGGGGGGGGGGTTCTCTTTACATATGTAATAAACTACATGGACAGAAGTGCATAAGTCTTACATACACTAACACCATATGAAAATTCCGAAAAGGAGGGGTAAACTTTTGGAGTAGATATCGGTGTTCATGTTAATATGCATATTTGCGTACGATGTCAGTGTTGATAAATCTATATGTGATCTAGGTGTACCATGGTAAGTATTCATGTAGCCTAGATGGAAAGATAATAAGGTTCCCTGCTACAACCAGAAAAAACAAGAATTTTGTCTAGAAAATAAGAAAAAGAACTCGGGTATCCGTTGCTAAAACCAGAAAGAATAGGATTTTGCTAATAAAGAGATGGCATTGTTCATTTTTAATTGAATAAAACTGAGGCAAGTAATATCAAACGCCGGCAATGTTGAGATTTAGTTGCAATTACCATTCACTTGGTTGTGTTTTTAGGCTTTTGTATTTATTACTAAAGATGCAAAATAAGTTTTCATTTCCAAATTTTAAAACTGCAGCAGCTCATTATAGTTGCTACTAGCTAATGTACGTCAGAAATAAGTACACCATTCAAATTCCTAAATTTTTCAGTCTTCAAGGCGCTTATAAAAATAAAAGGAAGAAAAATCTGAACAAACAAAATCATCAACACGCACAAGATACCAAACATGTTGTAGGAATATTTATCTACTTGCTTTACACAATCGTCACGAAAAGAATTTGTAAGTGTGAGTTCCCGTTACTGTTACGAATATAAAGAGGGGATGAATTTGTCGATGCACATTTAATGCCACATTAAGAGTCAGTCAATTATTCCTACATGTCGAGAATTTCCAATTAACAGTAACATTCCTTACATATATAACAAAAACTGTACTTCCCATCCTATAACGGCAATGGCTCCTCTCAACAATATTGTATAATCCACATGTGAGTATATCTTCAGTATTCATTGATGCAGATGATGCATCCCCAAGTTATAAGTTTTGAGAAACACATAGAAGATGATAAAATAAACAATTAAGATTAGAATGATTCGGACAAACTTACAGTCTGGGTAAGAGATTCCCAGCATGCTGGACGAGCTCGTACAGGTCAGCAACAGAGCAACCGTGTCTCTCTTCCTCCTTGAAGAAAATCTCAAGCTTCCTCAGCTCGTCGAAAGCTCGCATATCTATAAGCACGCCAATTCAAGAAAATTCAACGTCATTCATTATATATAATGACAGAGGAATCAAATGAGGTTATAAGCATACTTTCATACTTACAGACATATATACATGTTGAATAATAGAACAATGTAGAAGATTGAGAAGATCCTAGGTTTTGTTAAAAGTTGCTAAATGCTTCTAGCAACAAGTAATAAATAAGTTTGATGTTAGTTGGCAGTAGCATTTAGTGCAGAATTCTGTAGAAGCTTAACCAGCTTATATAAGGCTGCATATGTGTACTCAATTCCGAAATCAACAGATATAAAAATATTCTTCATATTTCTAAAATCTAACAATACTTATAGAGGCAGGATCAAAATAAACAAATTTCAACACATAAGTTAGGCCATTTAATTTAGGGAACAGGACAAAATCGAAAAAAACTTCATCATCTGAACCTTTTATACTAACATTCATGCATATACACAAACCAATGAAGGAACAAGATCAACAAACCCTTTAATTACACTTCAATTGACATATAATCTCCCACTCATTAATAGAACTTAAGTCGGGGGGAAACCAAATCCCCACGAACCTCAGCCTTTAATTTATGCATCTACGTATTGATGTCGGAAAGAAAATCATTTCCCAGAACAAATTGTATATAAAAATGAATATATACATAGATCAAAGTACTTTCGGAGATATTATGATTTGGTCCCAATAGTCTCATCTGGAACACTATTGGTACGAAGGCTGACTCTGCTCAGTGATGTCCCTTTTTGTTTTGTTTTGCTCAACATAATCTTGCAGAATTTTATCTGTTCATGGATATGTGAGCATTTCCTCACATTCAAATAGAAATATCCAACCAAACCCTATCATGATCATGAAAGTTTCAACCTCAAAATTACAAAAAAAATTGCAACTCCATTAATGCTTTCACATAATTACGCAACCCAATTCATTTCTCAACTAGACAAACACGAATACATACATAGGTCAAAATACTTATGAGGTGAGACCCTAGAAGCATGGAGCTCGGATAGCACATAATAATGTATACCAGTCACTTTTCAGTATATAAAAAGTCAAAACCAATATATTTCCAAAAGAAATATCCATCAAAACATCTCGACATTAGTCGATTACGAAACTTTCAACCCCACAAATACAAAAAAAAAATACTGCAAACCTAACAATAGTCTCGCATAGTTAAGCAACTCAAATCCATTTATCAACAAAATGTATGTAGAAATGAATACATAGACAGGTCAAAGTACATCTGAGGGGAGAGCCTAGCTGTACGGAGCTCTGATAGCACATAACAATGTATAACAGTCACTTCTCAAAAGTAAATCTATACAACCGAGTACATACAAAAGTCAAACTCAATCAATTTCCAAAATAAATAAATAAAACCATAGAAGCATCTCAAAATTAGTCGATTGCGGAACTTCCCACCTCAAAATCACGAAAAAGACTGCAAACCCATCAATATTTCCACATAACTTAGCAACCCAAATCATTTATCAACAAAATGTATATAGAAATGAATACATACATAAGTCAAAGCACTAATGCGGTGGAACCCTAGATGGACAAAACTCGGATAGCACAAAATTATGTATAACAGTCACTTTCTCAGTAAGTAAATAAATATAATTATACAAAAGTCAAACTCAATATATTTCCAAAAGAAATATACATCAAGCCATCTCGAAATTAGTCAATTACGAAACTTTCCACCTCAAAATCACGTAATTAAGCATCCTAAATCATTTATCAACAAATGTATATAGGAACGAACACATACATAGGTCAGAGCACTTATGAGGTCAGACCCTAGATGTACGGAACTCGGATAGCACATAATTATGTATACCAGTAACTTCTCGGTAAGTAATTATAATTGAGTACACACAAAAGTCAAAATCAATTTGTTTCCAAAAGAAATACCCATGAAATCATCTCGAAATCAGTCCATTACGAAATTTTCCACCACATAACCATGAAAGAAACTGCAAACCCATTAGAATTTTCACATAAATAAGCAACCCAATTTATTTCATAACAAAGTCTATACAAAAAACGAATACATACATAGGTCAAGGCACTTGTGAGGTGAGAGCCTAAATGTACGGAACTCGGATAGCACTAACTATGTATAGCAGTAACTTTTCTCAGTAAGTAAATACTCCATACTGTTAACTGACGTCAAACTCAATCTATTTCCAAAAGAAATACCAATAAAAGCATCTCACAATTAATCGAATACGAACAAAAACAGAAAATCCACCAATATATTCGCATAAAATAAGCAACAACCCAAATGCATTAATCAACAAAATGTATATAGAGATGAATACATACATAGATCAAAGTACTTGTGAGGTGAGAGCCGAGATGTACGAAGCTCCGATAACAACAAAGCTGAATACTTCAGAGCTTCCCTCAGATTGTCCGAGTCCTATCATATTGCCACGTGTCACAACCACCAATTTCAAATAGAATCAACAAAAATAGCAATAATATTAATGATTGATACATAAGAGTCGTAGATATTCTTACTATTACTATATTTGAACACCTCTTATGAAGCCTTGCAACAATTAATCATATATAAAAATAAAAAAAAACTAAATATTTACAGAAATTACAAAAACAAAACACACGGCATATAAGGGAAATAACTGCTCGAAATCATTTGGAATTTGTAACTGTCAATACATATTTGCATCATTTTTCTTAAAAAAAAACTTTGTAACTTCCTAATTTTATCTCTCTCACTCAGGTACAATTCTATATATATATATGGGGAGGATATATGGACACCATAAAAAACACCCAAATGGACACTTTTTTGTAAAAACGCTCCAAATCAATATTTGATTAATGCAAATCTCCACGGTTTCACGACGGGAATACAAATATGCGTCTTTTTTTTTTTTTTCTGAGATGTATAATGACATGTTTTGAATTTTTAAATTTTACCATAATTTCGAAAACATGTCATTATACATCTCGGAAAAAAAAAACAAGACAGCATATTTGTGTTCCCGTCGTGAAACCATGGAGATTTGCATTAACCAAATCTTGATTTGGAGCGTTTTTACGAAAAAGTGTCCAAGTTGATGTTCATATAACATCTCCCTATATATATATATATATATAAATATATTTATTTAATTGTGCTTACTAATATAACAAATTACCTAAGATTAATTAGATTATTAGTATTATGAATAATATGTTTATTTTGGTAAATGTATTAACATAGCCACGTGGAACAATAACCAATTTAAAATGGAATTAATAATAATGATTGATAAATAAAAAAAGAAAGAAAGAAAGAGATGAAAATACGATAGCGCGATGCATATAAAAAGCGTTATGTTGAACACCGGCGATTCCTTCTGCTAACCATTTCTCTTCGTCTTCTATCCCTCCCATCATCTCTCTCCCTCTCTATATCTATCTATATCTATATGTATCTATTATCTATCTGACTGTATCAAATTATTGGTTCATAGTTTCTGAAATATTTTTATTTACTCCCAACAGTTTCACTTCAAACGCTATTGGTCTCGTGATTTCAGTTAGTTAAATATTTGGTCCATTTGGTTTCTAATTTTTGTGTTTGTATGTATGTATCTTCGACTGTGAATGAAGCGAAAATTTAGTGAAAAATCTCGTGTTCATTCATTACTAAATAAAATGGTAATGAAATAAAATATACATTTCGTTTAGTAAACGAGATGATAATGATAATAGCTCTGTTCGCGCGACCCATTTTGTAATTTTTTTTTTTAACAATTAAAATGTAAACTTATTGAAATTAAATGAAGGTGAGGGGAATTGAACTCCGTACCTCTTACTTGCAAAGTGTGCACTCAGAGCCGTCTCCAGAGTTTAAGAGACCCGGCACAAAATTGAAATCTGATGCCCTTTATAATTTATTTTTTCGATTGTTAAACTAAACCAAAGACAAATGCCTAAAATATTGAATAAAATCATGTATCTTACTTCAAAATATGATTGAGTTAATTTGAAGGGATTTTAATTTCATCCAATTAAATTCGAGTTGTTTCGATTTACTATTAAAACGTAATGTATATTTATTAATATACATAATGAATGACTGCTTAAATTGTAAGACATATACTAATAAAACTGAAGAGTTTATTTAACTTGTACATAAATTGGGGTTAGGTTGGTAAATCGTACATTTTCTAACTAATGAATGTATTTAATACATCAAACAACTAGGAAAAGGCTAATCCAATGCAGGTCAAATTAAATGAATAATTAAGAATATGTCGTAAGCTTTTTATATTTTGAGAGAAAAAACATGATATTTGAACTCGTGTAATTATATATATTTGTGTATGGATACAATTTAAGTAATCATATAGTACATTGGTACTAGTAAAATTTTGTGCCCCCAAAGCAATCGGTAGTCCAACACTTAAGTCTCATATGTGGGTGAGTAGAACCGGCGTTGTGTACATTCTATCATATGTGATACGCCACTTTCTTGTTAAAAATTATTGATTTTATTTATATAACTATAATATTGGGTTATGAAGCCATTAGAAAATAAAATAATACAAATATAATTGGAATTTTTGTTTCATAAAAACGTAAGAAGATACATTTTCCGATGATTATTTTTACTTAGTCCCAACAGTTTCACTTGAAACGCTATCGGTCTCCATGATTTCAGTTAATTACATCTTTCATCCCTTTGGTTTCTAATAGTTTACATTTTTGGTCCCTATAGTTTCTAATTTTTGTATGTAGTTTCTAATAGTAACATTTTTTTACTTTACTTTTTTAACAAACACACAAACCTCTTTTGTGTTGATCTTAAAAACAAAAGATACAAAGAAGTACATACGAGGATGGAGATTTGCGACCGAAATTAAATGAAGAACTAGAATTACTATCGGGGAGCGAGAAGGAGCAGGGATGACATCAACGTAGCAAGGACGACAAATGCCACATGGGACCTAAAACTTCTCTTCCTTCCTTCTTCCGACGACCACTTTCTTTCCCATTATTTTATTTATCTATATCTTTTTTAAGATCGAGATTTGTGAGAGATTTTGTTCAACACTTTAAGGTATTATTCTGTGTTTATTGTATAGTATGTAATCAATATTCTTAAATATGTAGTACATGTTTCTATCACGCTATATTTCACTTGTCCTACGCATACCCGATACGGACATATGATAAACGATACATTTTTAAAACTTACCGACTATATTATTTTTATTTGTATGGATCTAAATATATTTACTATACAAAAACGATAACAAAATATAAATATATTAATTACAACACACAAATCGTATTATTAATTGTATGTTTTATCTTAACTTTTGAATATAATCGTAAACTCTCAATGTTATAGAACTTTTTAGTAGTATAATTTGAGTTTATCGTGTCCATGGCGACTTATTAAATGTCCAAGTCGTATCCATATAAGTGAATGTGTGGTCAACATGTCAATACATCAAAGTACACGGAAGTTAGAGTCCAACACATGAAATGTAGTATTGGAGACGTGTCTGATATAACACTTTAGCCTCTTTTGAAGTTTCCGTGTATCATAAATCGTTGTCGGCGTACCATCTCTTATCATTTTGCTTATTTTCAGTCTATTGAGTTAAATCTGCTCTAATTTGCTAATCTTTCCGACTTCGTTTAATTTTTGCCAATTCTTGTTTTATAAAACATTAAAAAATATTTTCTAACCATACTACATAAATTATTTTGTATACTTCATGTGATAAAGACTTAAAAAGTATACAATAAAAGACGAAAACTTGCTCAACCTCAATCTTGAAAATACTGATGATAGATCGCAGATGAAAATACCTCAGACTAATAACTAGAGACTAAATGACGTACATATATTTTTTTCAAGAGTAAAAATCGGCACATAATACAGTTTAGGTCGAAAATTCATACAAATTCATAATCGTAAAATTATGTGTGGGTTGGGTTGGTCATTTTCCCATATATCATTCTATTATATTATTCTATTATAATAAGTTAATACAAGTCAAATGAGTCTGTCCAATTTAGCTAATTTTTTTCAAAAATACCCTTACACATTTATATTAATTACAATAATATCATACTCACATAAAAATATAAAAACTAAAAACTAAAAACTAATAAAATTATTTATCACTTTTTAACAACCAAACATTCTTTTAAATCTTAAATCGTGTTTTTTTTTGTATTATCCACATATTTATATCATAACTATACCTATTTTCTATATTTTTTATTGTATTGCGCACCGCACATGCAAACTAATATATATATATACACGTAGCAAGCTGAATACATCTTTTAAATATATATAATCGTGAATTATAAATTTAAAAATAAAATCATAAACAGTCTAGCTAATTAGTAATACAGAATTCAAAACACGAAATCATTGGGATTTGGGACATATAACTCAACTCTCGACTATTAATTTTGTTACTACTTAACTTACTAAGTAAAACTCCCCAATTAACCAACTGTTTTTTTTTCTTATAAACTGCAATCCATAAGATTTCTAAATTCAATAACGATGCTATGATTGATACACATACATAATTTGTTTTTCAAAAAAAAAAAGAAGCTAAAGGTTAAAGAAAGAAAGAAAGAAAGAAAAAAAGAAAGAAAGAAAAATGATATATATTAAAACAAATATGAATTATACTACATATATATATGTAACAAAACCTATCTTTATATGAACAAATTAACCTGTATTGTTTTTCAAGTTAAATAAGATAAAACAACAAACCTCTTTCTTTATGAAAACTAACTAACAGTATATGAACATTTTGTTTGAGAAATCATACATCAAAAGGCTTATAAGTTTTAGCAAAAGTATATAAAAACCACAACTCATTCAATGTGAACTTGAAAAAGATGCAAATTATGTTTCTATATACAACTAATTAATACTCGTATAATGAACAACTAAACAAGCTCAAATGCTATATAAAAAAGTCCTAGAGACTCACTAACAGAATTTATGTGTATTGTTAAATAACTGAGATGAACATTTATAAAATACCTTAAGATTTTACATAAGAGTCATGATAATCATCAAAATTCTCATTAGTTATTAGTATCAATTTAATTTGCATTAAAAAAAATACCCAAATAGCGACGGGATTAGTGACGGTATTTTTTATTACGAGCGCGACGGTTTTTGTGACGGCTTTGTGACAATTTAGTCAATTTGCGATAGATTTGTGACAGTTTTTTAAATTAGCGACAGGCTTGTGACAGCTTTTGACTCTCACTAAATCAAATATTATTTCGTAGTGTTGTTAACGTTTAATTTCAACCTCAATCACTTTAAACCCTTTTTCTTTTTCTTTTTTTTGTGCGGGACAAAACATAGCCAGAAGAAAATTCACTAGAGACTAGAAAAGAAAACAACCAAACTCAACATTAACATTAATATATGCGTTAATTAAA
Source organism: Primula veris (assembly GCA_963682055.1). Lineage (NCBI taxonomy): Eukaryota > Viridiplantae > Streptophyta > Magnoliopsida > Ericales > Primulaceae > Primula > Primula veris. The sequence goes on along the minus strand of OY821743.1, from coordinate 36,732,404 downwards.
CCATTGTAATTTCTCTCAATAGCTTCAACTCTTTTACTTTCAAGTTTTCTTTCATTTGGATATCAAACTTAAAAACCTATATTTATCTTCTTTTTTTCTAAAATGGATTTCATTGATCAAGCCCAGGCATCGGCAATAAGCTACAAAAAGTGGTCCGACCAAAAAATCACATACGGATTTTCTATACTTAGCTACACGGTGTTGGTGATTTGATAGATCCTCTTTGGCCGTATTGGAAATGCCATTATCGCTCGCCTTCCTTCGTAGCTTCAATTTCCAACAATATATCCCGAAACTCTCAAGGACAAGATTTTGTGCTCTAATTCATGCACATTTCAATAAGAAAGTAATCTTATATATATATACATGTTCAATATTCAAACAGACAGACTTAAGTTGTGAAATGAAAATAAACAACAGAGAAAACGTACACTTGCTATTACTTTCAGTATCCTTGAAATGAAATTAGTAAAGGCCCATTAAGTCATCTTTTTGTGTACTTATATATTGGTCTAATGTTAAATTGATCAAGAAAACTAGAGATTTCTTGAGTTCCCTTCGTTGCACCGAGCCCAACTTTTGTTATTTTTGCCTTTTTCTCAACTTTTTGTTTAGATTTAGATTGACTTATTGGACAATAATTCAATAGTCAATGTAATTTATTGAGATAAGTAGTTAAAAAAAAAAGGTTTTAGCCCAAATGGGACACGATGATGATGACGACATTTTGTTGGGTATAATCAAATAGATGCGTCGATATTTGACTAAAGCATATGGTTGTTGCACTAACTTTAATACTAATTGTTTTGTCAACGAGTCAAACAACACATGTCCCAATCTATAATAATATTAGTCTAAAAGTATTTTAAAAAAAAACAAAAACAAAACACAAATGTCATTTCCTAAATAAAGTTTGTATTTTTTGTTGGGAGATGGGGGTGCGGGAGAAGACAAGCAAACGCAAAATATAAAATCAGTGTAAAATCCATCACTTGTTATATATATATATATATAGGTCCCAGACTTAACATTTGTTTGTTACAATAGCCGTAAATTACGTACCTTTTAGAAGATAAACTTGATTCAATTAAAAATATTAGGTATATAGTTAATCCGAAATTGCAACATATGCATAAAACATGTTCAAGACTTCAAGTCCGAATAGTGATTACATAACTCTTGTGTAAAGGCTATAACTTGATAATCAGATGTGTTTTTACATCGTCGACATATATAACCTATATCGATCAAAGTATCAAATGACACTCAACGAGTCTCTCTACATTAGTTTGTATCAAAATGTATCTACGCTATATATGCATATGTTAATTATATGCATATAAAAACTATATGCATGTGTGTGATCAGGTGATTAATTAGTAGCTAGCCGTACTACGTTATGTTGGTGCACAAATAGACATAAAAAAACTACAAGATGGTTTTTCTTTTGGAGATTCATCGTAGATGTCCATACGTTAATTATAAAAACTATATGCATGTGTGTGATCATGTGATTAATTAGTAGCTAGCCATACTACGTTATGTTGGTGCACAAATAGACATAAAAAAACTACAAGATGGTTTTTCTTTCGGAGCTTCATCGTAGATGTCCATACGTTAATTATAAAAACTATATGCATGTGTGTGATCAGGTGATTAATTAGTAGCTAGCCATACTACGTTATGTTGGTGCACAAATAGACATAAAAAAACTACAAGATGGTTTTTCTTTCGGAGCTTCATCGTAGATGTCCATACGTTAATTATAAAAACTATATGCATGTGTGTGATCAGGTGATTAATTAGTAGCTAGCCGTACTACGTTATGTTGGTGCACAAATAGACATAAAAAAATTACAAGATGGTTTTTCTTTCGAAGATTCATCGTAGATGTCCATACGTTAATTATAAAAACTATATGCATGTGTGTGATCAGGTGATTAATTAGTAGCTAGCCATACTACGTTATGTTGGTGCACAAATAGACATAAAAAAACTACAAGATGGTTTTTCTTTCGAAACTTCATCATAGATGTCCATACGTTAATTATAAAAACTATATCCATGTGTGTGATCAGGTGATTAATTAGTAGCTAGTCGTACTACGTTATGTTGGTGCACAAATAGACAAAAAAAACTACAAGATGGTTTTTCTTTCGAAGCTTAATCGTAGATATCCACACGTTAATTATAAATCATTCTTATAAGCATTGCTTGCTTTTTTACAGGAAACAATATGATACAGAATTGGTCCAACATTAACGAATACAAGTAAGATTTTTTAGTTTATAAAACCACTTAATTAATATAGCATTATCTTAGTTGAAAAACGGCAAATCCTAATTCTTAAATTGAGTATTTTAATTAGTGTAGACACGGTCATCGGAAACGACTCATTCCCAAGGGTCCAACTTGTTCATAAGAATATTTTTTATTACAGAAAAATATTCTACTGGTAAAATTTGTAGTCCCCGATACAATGGAATACACTCCCAGTTAATTAATTACTACCAAACATTAGGTCAACAAGAAAAAAATGTATACATTACTAATCATTTCGACCCGTTTAATTTAAGTAAATATCCACATTTATTTTCTCTAAATACTACTAATAAAACTCTCAACTCAATGTTATGAACTCTGGAACAAAATAGTTTACACGTTTAAAGTTGAATGTCTTTGCATAACACTTTCTTTCACCAATTTATCATGTTTTTGCACCAAATTACAAAGCCTAAAATTGTACTTTACTTGAAGATAACAAAAAATACCACTCCTGATCAGTATGTGCATGCAAGCCATAGTTCCATGTCTTTTTGTTGATGATAAACTAGTGGCTTTGTTATCATTAATGTATATGTAATTGTAACGTGTTATTAGCAATGCTTTAAAAAGCGAAAAACGGAATTTAGGCAAAAGTTGGTGGCCTAGCGCTTAATTATTACCTAATCTCAGCTAGTCTGTTAGGCTTCTAGTATGCACCTGCGTCTAGGCTTTGCTAACACGCCACGCCATTTAGAACCCCGATTAGAAAAAAAAAAAAATTAAAAAAACTAGGAATGAAAGTAAATGAGATATTGCAGGTGACGTGACAGGTGACAAGGAATGTGGGGGGTAGAAAGACATAGACAACAATGAGGTCCTCTCCTTTTCAGTGACAACAACTTTCACCTTCCATTTTATCAAATAAAAGTCTTTATGCAAGCTACAAACCCACTTCCCCACCCTTTTGAATTGACACTTTCTTCAATTCCTTACTCTTTACTTAACTAGTTGCAACAATCATGTGTGACTTACACTATACCTAGTGTAATTTCTATTTATAGGCCCATGTCTTTTTTTCTATTTGATGCAACTAGTTTCCCTTCATTATGATTTTTACCTCGTAACTTACGAAACTTTCCAAATACGAAGCATGAGCTAGAAGAAGACGACATTACATACCCCCTAAGAGTATATATCTATAATGGTTTTGTTAAATTTTACTTGTTAAATAGTGTCGCATATGCAAATTAAATGACATGTACGTATATATGTTAATGTTGATAATCATTCAGGTGCCACATTTGTGTCTTTTTATTAACAAAATTATCTAATATTTAAGTATAAATAATTAATTTAGGAATAAGAGAAACATTATTGGAAATAAAAATAAATAGTGAGTAGGTTATGTTGCCTATAATTTAGGGATGATATAGACAATTGAAAAGTTTTAACAACATTAACCTTCTTGTTAAATTTAACAAAAGGTTTAACAACGTTAACTTTAATGAGTTCACTAAAAACACCATTGTGAATTAAAAAAAAATACATTTTAGCTAACAATTTTATCTAACAAGAGAGATAATATCATTGTTGTGGATGCTCTAAGCATATAAATTCTTATCACTATGTTCGACATAGTTTCAACGTAAATATTTTTGAATTATAACAGATTACATTAGTTCGGTATCAATATATAATTTATAATGAAGTTCATTCCCTTTCCATCCAGATCGTTAGACCTAGCTCGATTTGTTGACAAGTAAATTGAGCTGGGTTTAAAATAAATTTTAAAGCATATCAAGTCATCAATGTAAGATGCTCGAAACACGTCAACAGATGTAAATAATTGTAGACATGGAAACAAAAATTCAACAGATATACATAATGTTTTGCAAATTCTGAGCTTCACATGAAAAAAACTTTGTGATTAAAATCAAACTGAAACAATCATCTCAGGGTTCTTTAACTAACCAAGTCTTATAACCAATTTCTGGTTAATTATCTAGGGACATAAGAAAGTGCATGTAACAAAAAATGTTTCTATTTTCTTGCTCATTGATTCCCTTTTTTACTGAAAAAAAAAAGATATAAAAATCATTTGAGTTATATTTTTTTTAATGAAATTATAATTGTTTGAACGGAACATTTGGAAAGGACAAATGAAGAAACTATGATTACAAACTCACTTTCTATTATTTTGATAGATAGAATTTCCAATTGAAATGAAAACGAGTAAGAAAAACGACTAGTAATAAGAATGAATGGAGAATTTCATGTTAAATCCCAATTTGAAAAACGTAGATTTATTTTTTCTTCCGGAAGAGATCGATGACGAAATTATTATCTAACGAGTGAAAACTAAGCTCTCATTTAATTAGAGTATAACATCTCTATTTAGAAAATAATTACAAAATTTTGAAAGCTAATTAAATTGACTTTACTAATACTCCTATAAGAGAAGTACACCGAAAAAAGATGTTTGACTTTGTATTTTCGCTCCAAAATAAAGGGTGAAAAAAAATATAGTTTTTTAGTAAGTTTGTTTAACGAGAATATTAAAAGTGATCACTTTAATTACAATGAAGTATGTTAATTTATTAAAAAAAGCATGAACCTAAAATCACTTCTAATAGTACCTACCTACTAAAATATACTAATTTTTCCAATCTTAAAATCATTTAAAATCACTACAATTGGTAGTGTTTGTTAATTATGAAACTAAAATGAAATTAACCGAAACTTAAAGGATTAGACATAACCATTAATAAAAGAACAATACTAAGAATAGAAAAACATAGAATTTGATGTAATAAAATAATAAAAACCAAAAAAGAAAATTACAAAAAAAAAAGTCTGAACTGAACAACAAACTAAACTCTTACAGAAAATAGATACATACATATATATATATATATATATAGAGAGAGAGAGAGAGAGAGATTTACAGATATATATATATATATATATAGAGAGAGAGAGAGTTATAAAGGTGTATACTTATTTGTATTATATATATTTATAAATAAATAAAAGCAGCTTTTTTTGGTATTAAGCTCAGCTTTTTTTGTTGTTCTTCTTCTTCTCAATAAAAAAAGGGGGCTGTTTTTAGGGTTACCCAAATACCCAATTGCGTGAATAACAGGTCAGTTTAGTAATTTCAATTGGGTCCTTGATTTTCTTAAATTTACTGATTTAGTCTTGTTTTCAATTGCTACCATAATTAAGCAAATCTGTTTTTTTAATTTCCTTATCTCTCTGCATTAATTAATGCAATATCTAATTAAATCTTTTTTATTTTCAATACCCTTCTCTCTCTCTCTCTCTCTCTGCTAATTTCACATCACTCTCTGATTAAAATTTTGATTTCCTCTTTAATTTTTTAAAAAATTGGTTCTTTTTGATAGTGAGTTTTCTCCAACTATATCATAATCTGGTAATTGAATTTACTTTCTTCTGTTTTAATTATGTAATTTGATTATTGGGTTTTTTAGTGAGCCTTATTTGGTGTGTACTAAATATTAGGGTTTATGTTTAATTTTCTAAAGTGGTGATAAATTTGGTCAATTCAATATCAGTTTGGTAATTACTAAATATTTCTGTTTTAATATTGTAATTTGCTAATTGGGTTTTGTAATAAACCCTGATTGGTGTGTACTAGATTTTAGGTTTTTTTGTTTTATCTTTTACAATTGGTGATTTTTTTGGTCAATTCAGTGTCAGTATGATAATTCTTCATTTGGGTTTTGTAGTTAAACCCTAATTGATTATAGGGTTTTGATTTATTCACTATGGACTTGTTAAAGGTTGCAGCTTTAAGTAAATAAGCTGATTTATTTGAAGTAAAGAAATGAATCGATCTTATCAGGTTTCATATTTTTTTGACTCTTGAATGATTCGATGATCCGAAAGAACGTAAGCTGGGGTTAAAAGCTGTATGTAGACAAGAGTAGCTTATAGCTGTGTAGTTAGTAACTGTCTCTAGATCACGCCATTAATCATGCTAGTAATCACATGTTTTATTATTATGTTAATTAGCCTCATACATGTTATTTGGTACCTAGTCGTATTTAAACTCATGTTACAATTAGGATATGCTTGTCCGTATTCATGAATTTCATGTACTTGTTATATATTCTGGCTTCCAATAGATTGCTTTGGTTGCGATTTGTCAATCTAGTGCTCATTTGATGCACAACTGTATACTTCCTTTGATGAAATAGGTAATCTTATTACTTTTTCAAACTGATTAAAATTTGCTTTCTTTATTCTATCAGGGTCGTTTGCAGTTTAAGTTTTCGTGTCTGCTCTCTTGTAGTATGAATTTATGTTTTGGTTCTGTTTTTAGCCAACAGTATGGATACTTTATATGAAATGTTTCTGTTTATATGTGAAACTTGAAATCTGAGCATTGGTCACATCACAATTCAATGAGGTCAAAATAATTGTAATTTCTACTGCTCAACCATACATGATTTCAGTTTCCGACACGTGCAAATGTTGTCGGCTTGTCCTTATATAAACTTTGTCAAGGTCATTATGACATTTGTTTCCATACGGAAGGATTTTAAAAAAATCTTTTCATGTTAGTAAGTTTATACGTTTCACATTACGGTATTGAGATTTTGTCTAGTCATACTTCCATGTTTCTATATTTCCATTATTCTTTTGGTGGTGAAACTTTGTCTGTGTAACATCTACTTGATTTCATTAAATTGTTCATTTTTTATAAATCAGAAAGGGAAACTATGTGTACCGGATTGATGATGTTGTGACGGATTTTAAACCTTTCTTAAAAGGTAACCAATTGATTCTGAAAGAACTTTTCTTCATTCTATGGTTTTAACCTATTTCAGAAATTACGTTAAAGGGATATCTTGGCTATTTTATATCCCAACTTAGGTTTCGTGGTTTAAGTACTGGATTAATTGTTGCGTTGCTTACTTGAATTTTGTCATCGAAGAATTTGAAAGCTGGTAGTTTATATTTTATCATGTTTGGATTAACACTTTGCGGTTCATAGATTTTCCTTAATGGTTGCTTCTTGCATTGGTTTACTATTTTGTCTTACTTTATGAAGTGTCTAGGAGGGATGCATAATATCCGTGTCTGAATATTATTTTGAGTCTGAGTTGTTGATTGGGTTTGGTAATAAACCCTGATTGGTGTGTGCTAAATTTTAGGGTTTTTTGTTTTATTATTTACAATTGGTGATTTTTTTGGTCAATTCAGTATCAGTATGATAGTTCTCCATTTGGGTTTTGTAGATAAACCCTAATTGATTTTAGGGTTCTGATTTATTCACTATACTAAAGATTGCAGCTTTAAGTAAATACGCTGATTTATTTGAAATTAAAGAAATCAATGGACCTCATCAGGTTTCATATTTTTTTGACTCTTCAATGGTCCGATGATCCGAAAGTAGATAAGTTGGGCTTAAAATCTGTATGTAGACAATAGTAACTTATAGCTTGTAGTTAGTAACTGGCTCTAGATCACGCCATTCAATCATGCTAGTAATCACATGTTTTATTTTTATTTTGATATTAATTAGCCAGATATGTGTTATTAGGTACCTAGTCATATTTAAACTCAGCTTCTATACAATTAGGATATGTTTGTCCGTATTCATGTACGTATTATGTATTCTGGCTTCCAGTAGATTGTTTTGGTTGCGATTTGTCAATTTAGTGCTCATTATATGCACAACTGTATACTCAGTAACTGGCTGTAGATCACATCCTTTGATGAAATAGGTAATCTTATTACTTTTTCGAAATGATTAAAATTTGCTTTCTTTATTCTATCAGGGTCGTTTGCAGTTTAAGTTTTTGTTTTTGTTCTCCTGTCATATTAATTTATGTTCTGGTTCAGCTTTTTGTCTAGAGGATGGATACTTTATATGCATTGTTTCTGTTTAGATGTGAAACGTGAAATTTGAGCATTTGGTTACATCTCAATTCAATGATGTCAAAATAATTGTACTTACTACTGCTCAACCATACAAAATTTCAGTTTCCGACACGTGTAAATGTTGTCGGCTTGTCCCTATATAAACTTTGTCAAGGTCATTATGACATTTGTTTCCATACGGAAGGATTTTAATTAGATCCTTTCATGTTAGTAAATTTATACGTTTCACCTTACGGTATTGAGATTTTGTCTAGTCATACTGCCATGTTTCTGTATATCCATTATTCTTTCGGTGGCGAAACTTTGTCTGTGTAACATCTATTTGATTTGATCTGATCAAATTTTCACTTTTTATATATCCGACGGGAAACTGTGTACCGGATTGATGATGTTGTGACGAATCAATTGATTCTGGAAGAACTTTTCTTCATTCTACGATTTTAATCTATTTCAGAAATTACTTTAAAGGGATATCTTGGCTATTTTATATCCTGTTTTAACAAAGTTCGCACTTTTATCCTGTTTCGATCAACTTTTGGCGGTTCATGGCTCCAAATGTTTTTATTTTTCTTTTTAGTTGCTTCTTGCATTGGATTACTATTTTAAAAGAAATATATTCTGAATACTTGTAATTTTAATTCCTTGTATTTGCAATATTTTCCAGGGTAGGATTTTACTAATCTTTGAGGTTTCCCCACTGTTCTCATCACATCCGTCCTTTTTGAAGCAGTAAGTAGTATGTGAAACACAATGACACTCAAAGATTTCTTTAGCCTTGCTGAGATAAAAGATGGGCTCAGAGATTCTGACCGAGTCAAAGATTTAATGAACCTCATGCTTGAGGAGGATAAAGATTGTGCATCTGCAAAGATCGTTGCCAACACTATATCAATCACTGAGGACAAGGACTGTCTTAACCGTTTTATTGAATTAAATGGGATTTCATTTATAAATAAGTGGCTCGAAGAGACTCAAAATTCTGGCTCTGAAGAGTCGATTTTTGTGTTATTAAATGCAGTTGAGAAGCTGAGAATAAGTTATGAACAATCGATGGAGTTTGGAATTCGAGAGAGCGTTGAAAAGCTTTTAAGTCATAGTAGTGTTGTGGTACAGGAGAAGGCTAAGGCCTTGTTTGGAAGCTGGGAAAAAATGGATGATGCTGAAGCTATTAAACGCCTTGAAGATGATAGTGGCCAAACAACACCTAGTGATGGAGATATTGAACCAAATATAGGGGTTATGCAGGAGGAGAAAGATGTTACAGTTGATGATGACAAGGTTGATGAGATAGAGACTCGAATGGATGATGAGGAAAAAGCTTTACACCATAAGGATATAAAAGAAGAGGAGCCAGTTGTAAATAAGCCTTTTGAAGAAAGTTTATGTAGTGAGGGTGAACATGTGACATGTCATTTAGAAGGAAATCCATCGGACAGTACCTCTACTGTTGTGGTCGCAAAAGAAGATAATTCAGGTTAATTCTTTTCCTTTTAAAAAGTTTTATCTAATTTACATTGTGTGGGGATGTGGTGTCAATAATTTAAGTCATCTGAGAGCACTCACTACAGATAAGTAACACAAGTAGATATTTTAAGTTAAGTTTTATCTAATCTGCTTGAAATGTCATACAAAGGGCCTTTCTAAGCTCATAATTTAATCAGCCATATCCAGAACAGCTACTTTGAAAGGGAAATCATCTTTTTTTCCTTTCCTCTCTCCACTAAATGATCTCTCCCTTCATTCTAGCTTTTTGTGTTCTACATATAACCTAGATAATCTGCCTTGAGGACGTATTTTATAAATACATATGTATTTTAAATATTCTGTTGTGGAAATTAGTTGAAAGTAAAATTTGTAAAACTTATGTAAAGAGTTTGGTGTTTTGATATATCTTATCAATGTAAACAAGAAGTCATAGTTTTTATCTCCTCTGCAGATGGAATCGTGTCTAATCAGTTCAGTGAAAATGAGGAGCATATTCAGAAGGTTGATATCCCCTCAGAAATATTAGCTGCATTGGAAAATTTTCCGTCTCCCATGGAAGAAGATGCAGAACCTATGAAGGTTGATATTCCCTCAGAAATATTAGCTACAAGTGAACATAGAGCTGAAATTCCATTGTCATCAGAAAATAACAACGGCAGAAGTTTTGTTGACACTCCACCAAATGATACCGAAACCATGGAGGCGTCTCCAAATGTTTTGGGTAGTTCTGGAAACTATGATAGATCGCCAAATATTGAGAGCCCAGAAATTTCTTTCTCGAGTAGCGAGCATAGTAATGAAAGTGAGTGTGCCGACTTTTTTAAGGCGAAAGCAAAAGGTAACACCGGGCCTAATAAGAATATGTCGGATTTTGAGCTAAATTATGGCCTGGTTGATCCTTTGGAAGTCGCTCGTCTGGTGGCAAACGAAGTAGAGAGAGAAGTTGAAGGTCGGAGAGAGACAAGTTGCAGCAGTTCCTCTAAAAAGAATAACCAAAATGACCAAGTCCAGCATAGTGAAATCGAAGCAACGCCACCGAGTAGCCCGATATCTGTGCATAGAAATGAAACACAAGCAGACGAAAATGACCAAAAAGAACTGGATGACCCTGATGTCGAGTCTTCTCAGCTCCACGACGACGTGCAAGTGACCGGAAATAAACCACCAAAAGGAATAATATTCGATCTGAATGAGGATATTTGCTGCTCCGATGATACCGATCAGGCGTTAGATGTGACCTCTGCATACGTGTCTATCGTATCTGCATCTAGGGCTGCAGCAGCATCAGGTTTTCCTGCAACGCCGTTGAAGTTTGAGGGTGCTCATGGATGGAAAGGATCTGCCGTTACGAGTGCTTTTCGTACAGCGTCACCTCGTAAAAGCGATACAATCGATAATAATTCTAAAAATAATCAAAATCTTCTCGATTTTGACCTTAATATGTCGGAAGACGGGGAAGAAAAAGCAGTCGAAATCATCCACCAAAAACAATTTCTTCATACTGGTGAATCTTCGGGAGAAGGTAGAGTCTTTTTGGACCTTAATCACGTTAGCGATGAGCGCGACGAGGGAGACGCTTCTGTATCTAGGATTACAGAGAGACTACTCTTGAGAAACAGCTATCATAATGCTTCCCCATCCTCATCATCATCGTCAATGAGGAACTTTGATTTGAACGATCAACCTTCGTTCTTAAAGGATAACTCAGAGCTTAATTTCTTTGCAAATTCGTCGTCATCTCAAAACATGGTGCCAAGATCGAACGGTAACGTGATCTCCATCATGGGTACGAAAGTGGTGATCGATCAAAAACCTACATTTACCCAACCTCCCTTCTTGCCAAATGGAAGGGTCTTCGAGCCTGCCCTCGATATCAACCGTGGAAACATATTGGGAATCTCATCTCCGGTTCCTTATCCCCATCCTAGCATGTTATCATACAATGGGCTTACAACTGGGCCGACAGGGGCTTTTATGTATGGGCCTGGTGGGCCTATACCTTACATGGTAGATTCGAGAGGTGGGCCTATGGTACCCCAACTTATGGGCTCTCAACCTCCGTTTATGGGCAACTTTGGGATGCATCCACCGGTGTTTAATGGGCCTGGGCCTTCACGGCCCAGTTTTGATTTGAATTTGGGCTTTAACAGAGAAGCCTCCGGGGTTTTGAGGCAGTTTTTGGGTCCGAATCAGAATTTTCAGCCTTCGAGTTCTTCTGGGAAACGGAAAGAGCCAGATGGCGGGTGGGAACAGTACCCGCTCGACTATAAGCATCATCAGTGGAAATAGATATATTTTTATACATACATATTTGGGTTATTCTATCTATTTTCAGCAGTTTTTAGAAACTTAACCGGAAAGGAATAGTGTTTCTTGATAGAGATGTAGATTATTACTATTATCTAGAGAAGCTAAGGATTATAACGAGAGGGGGAAGCCGATAAAGCTATCAAATAAATTTATGATTTCCGGATTGTAATATGATTCATTACTTCAATTGTCAAACAAAAGAGAAAAATAGTTTTTTACTCAAATACTTTTACAATTTTATGATCAGTTGTAATTTTTTGCAGTTAAATGTTGTTAGCCTCTTGTTCTTTTAGTTGGTCATGAACAGCAAGTGGAGAGTTATTCTTATAGTGACTACTGGTTTTACAAAAAATAAATGTTATTTTAGATATCTTTTACGTTTTCAAATGAAGTTTTTGGTAATACAGAAAAAAACAAACAGAAGATCATAATATTGAAGTTGATTTACATATTTTTTTTTAAGAAAATGCATAATTAGACACCTAAACAAATTAAAAGCGGAATAGTACTAACCGGTGATTTTGACCAGCCCCGGTTAAATCACACGTGGATTTGGGTCAAGCCGTGACCGCAGTTTCAATTATTTTTTTAAAGAATATTGAAACAAGCAATTTACAAGAGATCATTAGATGGAAACTGGGAATAAGTGTGTTTGTATAGAAACTGAGCGTTTCAAATTTGCCAAATGTGTGGTTTTGTAACTGAGAAAAACATGCAACAGATGATGCTAACTAGTAGTATTTTAGCTACTCTTTCAGTCTATTCTTATAGAAATCTCAAATCTATACTACGCTGTTTTAGTCTGTCCCAGAAGGCCAGAAAGTTTAGTTCTAGGGTCGATAAAAAGAAGAAGAAGCGTTTTTGACGTGTCTGTATCGTTTCCGTTTTCTAATATGATAATATTTATTCACTTTTCTCCTCGATCATATATGTTATTTGTCATGTATTGGTTGTGCATGGTTTCATCGTATTCATTCTGGCCTCGATCCCATTGTCGGAATATAAACTTGTACTGACCTTAACCGCCAACTCGAACGTGTATCAGTTGATTCTTCTTAGTTAGTTCTCTTATATTAGGCCACTCTTTAATTTTAACGCTTCACATTTAGCAGACAACTAAACAAAATACTAACATGTTTGATGCACTATTTCTGAACATGTGTCACATTTTCTTGTCACATATAATTACTTCATGAGTCAAAAATAATAGTGCAGAGAGATAGGATATGGTATTTTTTAAAAAAAAAATTCGTGTCCTCTTACTTATTTTGTTCAAAATTTAAAACTTATTTCGCACTGCTGTAAACTTTTATAATATATTATATGCAAATTTCATAAAATTTGGATAAAATATAGCTCTAAACGTTTTTTTTTAGTTTCAATAATTATTTAATACTAGTTTTTCAGTTATTCAAAATTAAATTATATGTGGCGTTTTTCTTTAAAATAATTGTTAAAATGTATCCATACATGTAAAATAATAATTGTAATTTAAAATTTAAAATTTCATTGATTCGTACTTAAATTGTAGCAGTTGTTATATAGTTATGTGATTATGTACATATGTGGGTTGCATAAATTACATTTTAGTCCTTGTAGTTTTAGTTTAAAATTTATTTGTATCCATAGATTTAGGTGATACACTATTAGAATCCGAATATTTGATTTATAACATATTTATTATCGAAAAAGCGTGAAACAGCTCCGATTGTGACCGGCTTCCTTTTTGTGGCCTTTACAAATGCATCCAATACTTTATAATTAACTATCTATTTGGCGCACATGCTTGTATTGTTGATCTTTCTTGACATTTTTTTTATAAATTGTCCAAATAGTCTTATTTGTGTACTTCTTTGTCTTATTTGCATCTTCAATCCGTCAAATAAAATACTCCCGTTAAGTTTATATTACTCCTCCCGTCCCAGTTTAATTGATTGTTATTTCGGATGTACCGGTTTAAATAAAAGTTTCCTAAAATTGGAATTCGAAAGGCAACAGATTTACTTTATTACCCATCTTTTAATTTTGATTGAAAATAGTTTTTTTTTTATTCGACTAAAGTAAAAAGTCATATAAACAATTACATCAACTTGATTTTCTTAAATGGTTGGGTTATTAACTTATCAGTATAATTTGGGCCGGAGGGAGTAAAATTTTGTGTGGGTACCACTTTTGAAACTACATTAAATTTTGCGCCATTTTCATAAATTAGTTAAGTTTAATGTCAATTCCACCTAATTAACTCAAAAAATTCAAAAAAATAGTGAAACAAATTTAAAAGATCAGAAAAAGGATAATGAAATTGGAAAATCTGGAAAAAAAATAAATTCCAAAAGAAATCTTATCACTAAAAAAAGTCAAATTCTTTTTTAGAAATTAAAAAAAATCCACAATCACTAAACATTTGTTTGTTTTCTTTACAGTAAAGTTATTGTAAAGTAATAATATTACATTCAAAACCTATCTACATAGCAATAACATGTCTTCTATACAGGGGTGGCCTTAAAGCTTAACACAACCAAAACTTATGTAACAAAAGCCCCCTCGAAATACGGATCTAAACCATCTATTACATCTAAACAATTTGATTTCGGACGCTCTAATCGCCTTGGAGAATTCCCAGTACTCCTACTAACAGCCCAAAGTTTGCTCCCTCGATTCTTTACCAACGTAAATTCTTGGCTTTTACTCATACCTGGATTTAATCTTTTCCTGCTCATTGCTCTATCTAACAATTTTAGTTCCTCTTCGGATAGTTTTATAGTTTTTATCGCTCCAGTATCACTCTTAGAAGTAGTACGGTTTAAACCCTTATGAGTGGGTGATCGATAGGGTAAAACGCAGATCTTGTGATCTCTTTGTTTCGCAACTGTGAGAAGGCGATGAAGCCACGTCGCCAGTTCGAGGATGTAATGGTCCACTTTTTGTTTGTCTGCATGGTAAAGTGTTTGTAATCGGATAATGTTACTATTCAATGCCGCCTTTTTGCCGAAATCGTTACTGCAACAAAGTAACAAAAACTTGAGTTTATTTAAACAACAATTTCATCCATTCAACATTCTTTTGTTTTTAATTATAGCATAACAGCATAAGCACTTATGGACATATGATAATAACTAACCCGGTGTTTGCCCATTCTCCAACCCATCCAAAACCTTGATGTGCCCTGTTCCAAAGAATACAAAAGCAAAAGAATTATGATCGGATGAGTATAAAGAGATCAATTCACAAAAACTGCCAGAATCTGGGTTTAAATTTAAAAGCTTACGTACTTGGTAGTATTTGTAGCCACCGGAACAAGCCAATGTAAGGTTTTCTCCATTTCTGCTTTAATTTGAGGCATAGTGAGCTGCAAAAGTCCATAAGTTACTAGAGTTGTATACATCGATATAATTGTGTGCAAATGCAATAGAAATGACTACTTGTCTACATTAAAGGACTATAAGTATTCAACTGAAAAACTGCAAAACATGAAACTGAAGGAGGATGATAACGGTGAAGAAGCGGACTAGGCGGTGATAATTTAAGAACACAGAGATTACAATATATACCTCATTCGTAGTATCAGTTGTTTGACACCTGGACCGCAGAGCAATCTTGACAACATTTGGTAACCCTTGATATAATTGGTCTCTCACGTTAGGTGGGAGTGACATGGGCCTAGATGACTGATGTGACATTAGTAAACGCATATCAGAATCCAGACACTAGAAGGTTGTTTGGTATCATCTTATAGGCATAATCTGTCTTTTTTAGTTTCGGAAAAAAGTGGGTTTATCCAGATTAACGGCTTATAGCTTTTTAGACAAAAAGCCCAGAAACGTTCAGATAATAAGCTGATTAGATAGAAGCAGTCTAGTTTTTTTTAAAAGGTGTAGAAAAGAACTGCCAGCTGCCAGAAAGCAATGCTGAAATGAGAATTTCCTTAAAACAGATGAGAATAGAACTCACAATGTTGTCTATTTGATTGATTACATTGGCGTAATGCAGGGCAAGACCAGCTACGCCTAGTCTTTCTGGTTTGTTAGGTGGTTCACTATTAGGCGTTATTGAACCTGAAAGAAAGAATCATACAACTGAGGCTAATTGAATAGATTTATATAGGGTTTAATTTTTTGACTTTAATATCTTACCACTATCAGAGAATACTTCAAAGATCTCTTGATTAATGAAGGTAACTACATCAACTAGCTTCTCCACAACCTACATGATATATATGGTTCAGAACGGTGTACAAAATATAACGGCAAAAACCAGTCATGTATTAAATTTAACATCTCTTTAAACCCCTTCAGTTTAGTACAAAAGACTGACAAATTCTATTAAGCAGTGATATGCAAAACATTTCTTTACACAATTACCTAAGAAGATAACAGAGATGACAATAAATAAAATTGGATCAAGAAATTCAATGATGCAGCAATATAGAAAATATTTCTTCCAGAGTTATTATAGAAGACAACAGAGATAACAGTAGAAATTGAATCATTGTTAAGCTAAGTACCAATCATTATGCATCATAGCTACGTAAAATTATTGCCCTGCCATTCAGGTGGCACTTCCTAGCGGACTAGAATTTTATTTTCAAGAAAATGGGAAGATGATATAATGAGAAAATAATTGAAAGAATGAAAACAAACTCCGTAATCATCAATATTTCAAGCAAGTTGAAAATGAACTAGCAGGTAAAAGACAGCATTATTCAACCAGCGAAAGGAGAACAAAGAAGTACCTCCTCTAAACTTTTTGTCCAGAGAGATTTCCTTTTCAAGCTCCTTACGTGTTTCCTTTGGTGTTTAAGCTCGCTTTGTAATATAGTGACACTCTCTCCTACACCACAGAGACAAAAAGTAAGTGGAAGGACACTATTTGCACGGAATATATCAGAAAAAATCTTGAAGGCAATCATTAGCAGTAATTTACATCGTTCATAAAGGGTATCGAAAAGTCTCAATAAATGCTGAGCTGCGTTTTAAAAAGTCCAGCAACCAGGACACGAAATAATAGCACATGGATGTTAGACAACTTAGTTATATGTTAAAGCTGACCGGCTATACATAGAAAAGTCATCTATCGGTAAACATATACAAGATAAGAGTCGTATATGATTATTACAAGTAACAAAGTAAAATAATGACCTATTTTTACCTAGCACGCATTATTATTAACTTCTAACCTCTTCGAGGGAGATGTAATGCTTCCAGTTCTTCAAGCTTCTGGCGAAAATCTTGTTCAAATCTGTCCAAAGCATTTAGCTCATGATATAATTCCTACAAATCAATGAGTTACAAAATAAGTGATACACCATACACATTAACGAATAAACCTAATCATGAAATGTTGATCCAATACACATAAATCTATGTGTAGATATTTACCGCATTATATTATTCATGACAGAGTGATTGCAATTGTAACAAATGATAAAATAAATAAACTTAAATGGCAGTCTGATTATGTACATAAAAGTCGCATAAGATAGAGATACAGGCCAAAAGAAATTCAACTAGCATAAATAACTTAAGTATAAGAAACATATCAAAAATAAATGCTAAGCAATGAACTTACAGAAGTATATTGAGCTAATGTAGCTAGCTCTTCCAACGTTTTTTGTGCCTCTTCTCTTTGTTGCTTATGGGTGACATGGTCCGTGTCTAACCTGGCAAATGTAATTAGAATAAAAATTTTATTCTAAAATTAGCCAAAGAGGACTTACTAAGGTGAATGTGCATTTTGAACTTACTTAGAAAAATATCTTCCCAGATTATGCCATTGTGGGTCTTTACATAGATCCCCGAATCTAATTACTTCTCGACAGAAAACGTCAAACTCCTCCCTACAAAAAATTACAACAAATAAGAGCAATGGAAACAAAGGGAAGACAGGAAGTGGTTAAGGAAATTAATTTTTGTATTTTTTTGTAAATTACAATAGTATAAACCAACTTGTCAGATTTCGGTTTTGTACATTGACATGCACCTTTAGCAATTACTACCATAACCCAACATTTTTCAATTGCTTTTGTACACTACAAAAAAAAAAAAACACTTTGGGATTTAACTTTGGAAGATGTGATAAAGTGGAATATGTATGAAGCATTTTACTTTCCTAGCTAGCCAATCTATGACTATTTTTCCTATCTGGTACACTAAGTGTGCTAAGTCCTATCAGGCACACCAATCTTTGACTACTTTGCGACTGACTGAATGGCTGAAATATACAGTGTTAGTGGACTAATCGCCAGATTATGCAGGCTGATGTACACAATAGAAATTAGACACTCCCTCCAAAAGACATAATTTTTTCCCCACAAAAATTAAGAAAGGTTAGTTGAATAAAATATGTAAATGAAAGATGAAAAAACTATAATTTGGTACAGACAAATAAAAGAACGATGGACTTTCTTTATTGGACAGAGGGCCCTTTTTTGTGATAAAAACTGACCTTTTGTCGGCAGCAGCAAGGGAAAGCAACTCTTTCATGTCCACAGAAACCAATAACCGAACTTCTTCCGAATGCAAAACCTCGGTTTTCAAAGACTTAATTCTCTCTTCTGAAAGAGATTCCATCATACTTGCACCTTTTGCTATCGTATTAGCAATTTCAAATGCTAGAATAGAAACTTTATTCCCTCTAGAAGCCATGCCAGATATGAATCCACTATGGGAACTTAAATTTGTAACGCTGCTTCCAAGTGTGTCTAAAACTTCTACGGCCTTTTCTAAACCAGCTATTCCAGCTCTTCCCAGAAATGAGCTCACATGAGGCGTCTGTAATAAGAGAAAATTAATTAAGGATAAGTTCCTAACTAATGAAACAGCAATTTTGTTAGGGAAAACCACAATTTTGTAAACTAAGGCATTGTCGGATTTTATTTGTACACCAAACTTCAAATGTTAGCAATAAGTATACTCCCTTAACTCTTAAAAAAAAAAGTATACTCCCTTACATTTGTCGACAAATTTAGAAGATTACATGCGAAACAACCATAGATTAGGTACTAAAATAGATAAGAACCATATTGTGAACAAAAATAATATAACATGGAAAATAGTGCACAATATATAAAACTATGATTAAAAAGTGGACTTTTTTGTTTTCTTAACTACTTACTACCCCAACACATGACTCTTTTTTTCGGTTTGGTAACTTAGTGCATTAATTATCTTTAGTAATGTAACGTTAGTATACGAATTAAATTTCCGAAAGTTGGGTTAAAAAATTGATATCTGGTAATGTTTTATGACTCAGTATACAAAACTTCAAGTAACCCATTTTGTATCCAAATTCTATTAAAAAAAAAGGCTTGGAAGAGAAGTGTCTACGTCTTCCAACAAAATTGTTAAATAAAATGGAATTTCCAAGCGGAGGTGAGTTGGATGACATTTATCATTGTGGTTTAGCGGGTTTTGAGCAAACCAAGAGTCATCTTCTCTATTACATTATTGCAGCTTCATCACATTGTGGGTGAAGAAGATTTGACTACTCTGTTATTCTAAATGGAAAGTTTAATGATAAAGTTCCGTGCTTAAAGAGGCCAATAAGAACCTCCTTCGAACATCAAATCCCTAGAGTTTTTTACACAGACCATGTTGATAATAGGATTCTACTTTTGCTCACCGTCACCTCTCTACCTTGAAGGAAAAAGAAAAACTGTATCTCGATTTACACAACTCCACAAGGAGCGGTTTCGGACTATTACTACTTAATACCGATTTTCTATTGGATAAGCAGTGAAAGCAGATATTGTCGCCACTATGTTTCAGATAAGCAGATAGGTGCGCCTCAGTTTTATCTTGTACTATGTACCTATATTGATTGTCGCTCTTTTTTGCATAAAAGCAAGTGTTTTACTTAGTCCGCTTTTGGTTTTTTGGCCAAAAAAGTCGGAAATCTTGAGCGGGACGAACCCAAACATCATACTCAACTTAAAGGGACATCCGAACACGTTTTTAAATTAAATATTTAAATCCCATCCTCTTATAAAAACACTTCCGTTCCACCTCTCTGAATTTGATTCCAATATAACCTGACATCAATTGATATGCTCATGGTGAACCAAATATAGATCATTTACAATTGCTTGTGAACAGGATCAAAGGAAAAATTGAATTCACAAATTAACACAAAATTATAATGAAGGATTTGGATTCGTCACCTTGACATGTGACATCCTGGCAGGCGTTAACGGCCTTAGTTCTCGAGAGATGGACATTCCATGCTCTTCAAAATCATATGTACGTAGAGTCTTAGATTCAAAGTCTATATAATTTTCATCCTTTGATTTAATGAAGCTTTTTTTGGTTCTACGCTTTCCCGACAAGCGCAAATTTCTTTCTTTATATCCGGTGTTCTGCCTTTCCGTAGAACACAGACCTCCCATCTTTATAATCCAAGTTAAATGATTGCTAATATTACCTATTAACAAATTTACAATGCAAAACGTTAGATATAAATTGAAATAAGAAACATTAACGAGGTGAACAGTAAAGAAGCCTCTTCTAATAGGATTTGTCCTAACAAAATACTCCGGAAGTAATCATATTTGGTCTACAAAATGTCAGGAACCAAGTCCTATCCGCAAGGAACTTAAAAATGCATTTTTCAAGTTGGACCACGAAACACACTGCCTTTACGGAAAAAAAAAGGCAGATTAAGTGAGCTGCAGAGCTCTCAACGTATTTTACATTCTAATACCATTAAATAAAAAATCCGTTATAAAAATAATGAGTTCATGTATGAGTTTGCTGAATTTGAGAAATCTAGATTTCAGAAGCTATCTCAGCTCAACCAATGTGATGATATTACAAAATTCAGATGGTAAAAATACGAATAGTTACTATTTTAGTATACCCTGCAATTAGCATGTAATATGCATTTCATTTGCATTGACATAAACTTCCATGAAACTAGACTTTATATATTATTGGAAACACTTGTGTTCAAATAAGGGAATAATGAGTAAATTCTAATTTTTGAAAGAAAAAAAAAACTGCAAAATTCAAATTAGAAACCTTAGGACTTATTTGGTTGCAGTATTGAAGCCTGCCTTTTTGCCTATTTTGCTAAAACTTACGGGGTGTATTCGGTTATCAGCTTAAAAGCATGAGTATTTTCTGTTATTTTTTTTATTGTCCTGAAAAAGAAAGAAGCTTTTAAGCTGGATAATTCTACTACTAGTTGCAAAACTCATACAAGCCCTTAATGTTTATCCAGAGTTCTCAAATAAAATGAATATAACTACAAAAAAAAAAACATTAAATCATGAAGATAATTATCCAATAAGAAAACAAACCATTTTAAAACACACATTAAACTTTACCTATAATATCTTATATCCTACAAAATAAAAAACCCAACTTAAAAATCATAAATCATGCCCAGTTTCATAAAATTTCAAAATAAACACCTACTTACATCAGCTTAATAAATATGATGGTTTTGAAAAATACCCAGATCATAAAAATGAAGAATTTGGTCTAAACTTGTAAAAAAAAAAAAACATATAATTCTACAAAATAAAATACCCAAGTTAAGAAAAACCATAAAAAACATGCCTAGTTTCATAAATTTTCAAAATAAACACTTACTCACCTCAGCTTGAAATATACCAAAGATCACAAAAATGCAGAATATGGTCTAAACTTGTCAATTATTTTTAGAAAAACATAAACATACATATAAATATGTATGAGCAGAGTAATACCGCGTGAAATATGATTGTGTGGACAGAATTTGACTTTTGTGGCAATTTTAGTATTAAATTATAAAATTTAAATAATAAATAATGAAATTCAATATAAGCAGCAGTAATGGTGGACTAGAAGCTTTCTCTCTCTAGACTCTCTCCCTATATATACAATATATGTGTGTTTTTATATATATTAGGCATAAAAGTCTTTTATATTTGATGAAATTGATGATTAAGTTGACTATAAAAGTGATTCTTATAGAGTTTCAACAACATTTTACTTGGTCTATATAGTTTTAAGTTTGATGCAATTGTTTATCGGTTCTTGGGGTTTGGATTGGTTTCTGTCGTCTTTACTTCAGTTATAGAAAAACCGACGCTTCTAATTTGGTTGAGTTTTTAAATTTAACGAACTAGTTTGATCACAATGAGAAGGCTTTATTACGAAGATGGCTATCGTAGTTTCGATGTTCTGGTCATTCTAGATAATTCATATTTCATTAGAATGGTTTCGAATATCGGGCATGATCAGTGGTATAGCTCCGATTCAGCTGTATAAGTTATCATGATGGTGTTTCACTATTAGGGTGTTGTTGAGAGAAGGGTTGATTATAAGAACGGTTTATGTAGTTTGTATAAGTAAGTTTTCAAAAGGTAATATTGTTTGGTCTCTGATTTGAAGGGACTAATGATAAGTATTGCCAATTCCCGCATTTGTTATTTTATTATAGAAATTAACTAAAAGTAATATTTAGAAATTGTAGATTTCATGTAACATGTATAATATTCTATTAAAAACTACCAAATCTGTTACCTTATTGATTTTGGAAAAAGAATTCGTTATATATTGGAAGGTTGGAAGCTACTAATGTTACAAATACAAAAGAAATGAGGCATAAATGCAATTAATGTACTTTTTTATAATGAAACTCATTAATGTACTTTTTAAGTGTTACAAGTGGATATTTGACTTAGGTTGTCTCTTGTCTTTACCTACCAACTGTCGCGCCTTTTTCTTACTCATCCTTTCACTACTTTCTTTTACTTTTATTTTTGTCAAATTTTTGACAAGCAGAGTATCTGACTCTGAGGGTTATTCTGTTTTTCATAGTCATTAGATCTGTTATTAAATTTAAACTGTAGCAGATTCAATGACTGTGAGAAGCAGAGTAACCCTGACTCAGAGTCAGGTACTGTGCTTCCAAAAATTTTACTTACCGTATAAATTTAGAATATATATGGTCTTCTTTGGTGGGTTATACTTTTTACTTATATTTAATTATAATTACTAAAATTAAATATGTTGTGTGGTTGACACCCAAAAAAAATATAGTTATTTGTGTTTTCAAGACAAAATATTATATTTAATTTTAAGTAAATAATTTGATATTTTTTTTAAATAAGTATAATTTTTAACAATAATACACCGGTATCAACTAATTTTCACTATTCCCGATATACTTTTTAAATTTTTATCAAACAAACTTACAAAATACTTAAAACTATATTCATTATAAGTATATATTTTTCAACCTTAATTCATAAACAAAATATAGTTTTGTACTTATAAGATGCGACCAAATAAGACCGGTGAATCAATGACCGACAAGATTGAATTTTTTTACAAACTCCATGTACTTTATTTAAAAAAAAAACTAAAAAAAAACTCCATGTACTTCATTTTATTTATTTTCTGTTTGGATCTAATAGTGGGATGAGACAGATTATAGTGATTACCATCATGAGAAGATCACTAATCAGTGGAATAATAACAAAGTAAAATTAGAAGCTAACATTTTGAAATGTAAAATACTGTAAGAATTTAGTAAATTAAATGTTTACCCGATATATAAAAGGTGTAGCAGTGCTGGTAGTTGGTAAATACGAATATGCCAGTATCTTTTAATAAGTCAATTGATTTTTTGAAGTAGTAGATTTTGTTTGATCATAATTGTGACTTTGAGCATATTAAGGCACGTTTATAGTAAGTTTAATTTAGCAATATTGATTTAAATAAACATGTTTTTGGAATAAAACAGAAGTTAGGTGATTATATATATATATATATATAGTGAAAAACAGGAGAATTTATAAAAGAGAATTGGTACACTTACTATTTAGAGTTATTTTTTCCTCAATTGGTTATAGTTAACCTTTCCACCACATTGACTCTAAAATAATCAAGAGAATTTTATTATGTCCTCAACAACTTTTTGCTTTTACAATATTGGCAAAAACAAGTATATATAACATGACTTTTATGTTACCATATTAGTAAATAATTAATACTAGTCGACATGACCAACAAGTACAAGTTGGTACAAATTACTAGGTCGCGTATTTGTCATTTTAATTAAGAACCCTTCTTTTGGCTTAGTTTTGAATTGAAATGGTCAGTTTATTTTTATTATTTTTAATGTGTAAAAGTCTATGGTTTACGGTCGTGCCGTGAGGTTGTGACCTTGCTTACGTGTATCATTATAATTGGTTTTACGTCTTTTTCTCACTTATAAAAATTAACTTATGATCATCATCACCTTCTTAATTACACAATAATAATATATACTACACCAACACCAAAGATTATTAAACTACAATTTACAAGAAGAAGGTGAGAAAATGATTTTGACATGCATTTTGTCTTTTCTTTTTAAAGAAATTAGCTTTATCTAATATACTGAAGTTAAAGATAAAAATGTCCATATATACATATTAGTTTCAATATACTGTAAAAGAAAAAGGTTCATGACCTTTGTAATTTAAAAAACAACAATAAAATTCTCATGTATCGAGAGGGACATTCATAATTTGGAGATTATGAATGAAAATTGATAACTCATTGTATATTGTGAAAACATGAGGATCAAGAGTCATGCATGTGATTTATTCCGTATTCCAAGTAATTAACTTGATATTCACTAAAAAAAAAAAAAAAAAAAAAAAAAAAAACTCAAATAGCAGTGGGATTAGTGACGGTATTTTTTGTTACGAGCTTATTAGCGACGGTTTTTGTAACGGCTTTATGACACTTTAGTCAATTTGCGACAGATTTGTAACAATTTTTTAAATTAATGACAGACTTATGACAGTTTTTTTAACTCTCACTAAATTAAACATTATTTTATAGTGATTATTAGCATTTTGTCAATTCATTTACCAAAAAATATGTCGCCCTCCCTTGTTCAAGATTTCCAAAATTAATTAAGAAGATACAATATAATTAACAAGACTAAATTCATAAGTCTATTTTCTTCTTCTAAAACTAGGTCAACATTATTTGATTCCCCATCGACATATATAAAAAAAACATTGTTTAAATATTGAAACTATATATAATTAATGAGTAAATAGAATAGCTATAACTCTTAAGATGACTGCTGTTACTTGCTTACTTGCAAACTCGCAATCGAACTCTCAAAAATTCGCGGAAAAAAGCATCACAAACGAGTTAGGCGAGTAGATAATACAGGACACTCTTTAAGCTAGATTGAGATGTATGGTTCAATTCTTTTTATTGACGCGCACTCATCTGGAAGACCCCTCACAATATCTCAAACTTAATTAATGGGTAATGATATATACATATGTGATTTTCGGTAAGATTCGCCGAGGGTATTTTGATCAACGCATGTCTCGTGATAGATCGATGGATCACAACCTCACCCTTTTTGATGATTGTCTGTAATATTTTTTTGGGTGTTTCCGGTTCTTGCCTCTTTGCTGATAACAATGTGAGCTAAGAAAGGCAATTTCATGTGATTATATTGTCATATCAAATTTTACTTTGGGCTTGACATCATGAAATAATTCGAGTCACATTGGCGCGTTACTTTATTTTTATCCAACAATTAACGGGTTGTACGTATACCGAGTTGTAAAAGATACCTCATGGGCAAATTAAGAAGTAAATTCTTGAACTCTTGCTAGGCAAAAAATGATGTGATTCAGATTTCAGAGTTAATCGAAACTAAAGTATCAAGTTCTTAAAACGTAAATATGGTTTCAAACATTAATGACAATATGGCATGTCTCTTCTCTTCGTACAACCGCTACAATTCACGCATACATCTCTCTCGCCCTTGTTCACATATCTCTCTCTATATAATACCTACCTACAAATTGGCAACGAGTTTTAAAAACATCGTAAAGGTGACTCCTATCTTTGTTTAATTCTTCGACTGATCACTGCTCAATTCTCTTATCGTCATCATCAGTACCTATATTTTCAATTCCCGGATTTGGGTGATATCTTACATTTGGTTCATGTCTTTTGGGTTTGCTCAACTCATGTGATCGGTTTATTAAGTTCTAACCGGTTCCATATAATGTTTAATATTTGTACAATCACTCACTTTCCAGATTATTACCGTTTTAAATTGACATTTTCGTCGCTTTACATGAGTTTGATTGTGATTAGCTGTGTTTGTTGATTAGAGCTAATATATATAGAGGAGAAAATACCATTATTTGTGCTCCTGCATGCATGTTTTACAAGAGTTTTAATTTTTTGTGTAATCTACTAGCTTTCTTCCTAATTTAGTGATTGTTCCTTTTAGCTGTGTTTGATCTCTTGTAGTGACTTTACTTTACTTAAATTATTATTTTTTTAGCTGTAACGTTTTGTAGTTTAAGAACTTATAATGAATTTGGTATTTGTCTATTCGCTTTTCATATAAGTTAGGAAGAGTAGATTGGAAACGTATCAGCTGAAAAAGAATAAAAGGAAGAGATACTAATTTTAAATGACATTGTTAATTAGCGTTTTAAATTCTGGTTTTAAGAGATAATTCACATGTATGGCTATGAGTACAATATTTTACGAAAATAAATGCTCTTGGTTTAGGCAACGTTAAGTTTGGCTTTTTGGGATAAAGTATCAAAAGTGTGACTAATGTGTAATTGCTCCTCTTATAAATAAGTACAAAACTGGCGGGGTAATTAGTTTTTGCTCAAACTCTACCAGGGCTCAATCTTGGTTCATATGAACTTAGTCCTCTCAGCTACTTTGCGCAGATCAACATATCAGTTGAAGGGTAGCTCGTAACCGCTGCAGGTCGATATAGATTATGCTATTTAAAAGTATATAATTAATTACTCAACGATAAAATATTTGTCATACAGATTCACATACTTAAGTAATGAGTTGCATGTTGAAAACTGTTTCGTATTAGCTAGGCGGTGGTTCCGTAAATTTTCTTAACCACAGCTCTAACTTAGAATGTTCCATATTCTCCGTCCATTCTTTAACTGTTCCAAACAACCATTACTGAAAGTATAATAAGAGACTAATTAAACTTGCTTTGTATCTATTAACAAAACACTCTTGTAGTTGCCTAGAGCCTAATTAATGCTAAATAGCACATTCTGAAGAGACAGAGAATAAATGTAACCAAAGAAAATGATATGCTCAAATATCAGAGGAGAGAAAAAACGATTTGCAACAAAACAGAAAGAACAAGGCCGGGAATACTGTCCGTGTTTGGTAGCATTTCCCCCCTCCTCTCATTTACTACAACTTTTTACTCGTTTCGCAACACTCATGATATCTCTTCGATGAATTCTGTATGAGCCTTGTTTGCTTGGGGATCTTTATACGAGGTTGGTTCATGTTAATATCGTACCTAATAGCATGTGATGGATAAACCCACCCTAAGTTTGCTCTTATACGGTGCAACCCTTAAAACCTCGGGCAACTTCTTACGTTGGTTACCGCAATTTGTTCTCAAAATAAGAGTCCAATACGAATTCCAAAAGGAAACTACTAATCGTAATCCCAAAAGTAAATAACGAATCTAAGGAAATTAATAATCCTAAAAAGGAAATAACGAATCTAATAGCAAAAAGTAAATAACAATTAAATAACGATTAGGACTTTTAGCCAAGGCCTCTAGTCGGTTGCGTCTCGAGTCAGGACCCGTATCCAACGGCATGTTGCGTGTTTAATGCATTTCTTAATCCCCTCTCACTAAAATAAAAAGTTAAGATAGCAACAGTTTGCTTTTGCTAAACTGTTGGTAAAGTAAGTGTCGCTCATTTTAGCAACAGTTTAACAACAAAAACTGCTACTAACTGCTGCTAAATTTAGCGACACTCACTTTACCAACAGTTTAGCAACAGACGCTCTGATTGTAAGCTGACATTTTTTATAACATGCTCAGACTCGACTGATACTGGCACATTTCTAGCATATTTAGCACAACTACCTGACCAGGTATATATATTTTCCCTCCTTTGTTAGTTCATGAAATTTTAAAACCCTTGGGAATTATATGTTATACCTTCTCATAATCGATGTTCATATTTTCAAATATGACCGCATGTGTTCCTTGTTTTTCACCTAGTACTATATAAATAACTAAGATGATTAATTTCTCATATATCATATATATATATATTTACATTTCATATACTCTTATTGTCTTATTCATACAATTTTTCAAATGTAAAAAGTGTTCATAAAAAAATTCTTTTATTTTCAGGGTTAATTAAGCTCAAACTTCTTATAAACAAACAAAAACATCAGGTTATTTTACGCACATAATTTTTGTATGTAATTATAGTTAATATATTGATCCCTAAATTGAAAATAGTAGGGAAATTTCTTAATGAATAGAAAGGAACAAATCATCGCTAATAACACATTGTCATGATATAAATGTCTTGTAATAGATATTTATCTTTAATAATCACTATAAAAAAAATAATCGCGACAGTATTAGTGATGGTATTTTTTATTACGAGTTTATTAGCAACGGTTTTTGTGACGGCTTTGTGACAATTTAGTCAATTTACGACAGATTTGTGACAGCTTTTTAAATTAGTGACAGTCTTATAACAGTTTTTAACTTTCAGTAAATCAGACATTATTTTGTAGTGAATAACGGATAAATTTCATCTAATATTAAACTAAAACTATGAATAGATAATAAGACCCCACGTGTCCCACGACCAAAACTAATGAATAAATAATATAAAAAAATAAATAAAGAAATAGCGGTTTCGCACGTGTGCACTTTCATAACGGTTATTATTAGCGGTTATTTCTCTCCCCCTCACATTTTCCCTTCATATATTAACTATCACAATAATATTAAGGGAAAGATAGAAAAATAGAATAAACAAAATAAACAATATCAAGAAAAAACAAAAAATGAGGGAGATTTTGCATATTCAAGGTGGGCAATGTGGGAACCAAATCGGTTCTAAATTCTGGGAAGTTATTTGCGAAGAGCACGGTGTTGATCTTGACGGGAAATATAATACGAATGGGACCTCGACCGATTTGCAGCTCGAGAGGATCAATGTTTATTTCAACGAGGCGTCGGGCGGAAGGTTTCTTACTTTTTTCTAAAATTAATAATAATGTGTTGGCAATGTATGATTTTAGAATAATGATTTCGGACTGAGATTTTTATTTATTTATAGAAAGCTGATTAGTTTCGGTTTTTAAGAATTTTATCTGGTATGATATTGAAATTTTATGATCATGTTAAGGTTTTATTTCATTCCTTATTGTAATGAATAGTGAGACTAATTTTATCTACTACAGATACTAATTTTTATGCCAATGGTTTACTTTTGCAATTTAAATTACAACTTATAATTTTGATTTGGTTTGAAATGAATATATACGATGATACAATGTTTATGTGGTTCATTGTCATAGTGATCAGGGATAAAATCATTATTTGGTTAAAAGATCGTTTTCACAATCCATATTTAAATTAATATAGGCATATCTGTTTTACTTTATGAATTAAAACTTAATCATAACTTTCAATGATAATAAGGCTTTCTGAATAATGGTAGGGTTGTTCACTTTTTTTCCTTGTATTGACAATAAATATCTATCTCATAAACCATGCAATTTAATTAAATTTTAATTTGGAATCAAACTTCAAGACTTTCATTTGTTACAAATCGTAAACTATGATAATAATAAGGTGTTTTGTAAATCTAAAATGCTTATCTTTCCTTTAGTAGTGATCTTATTCCCTTTTACAATTGATATCAGACCTGACATAACTCAAACATAACTTAAAAAAAACAATCTCATTTTTAATTTTGTTTTGATTTTAAATAAAAGGTTTGTGCCGAGGGCAGTGCTGATGGACCTTGAGCCAGGCACAATGGATGCTATCAGGACCGGGCCTTATGGGAAGATTTTCAGGCCTGATAACTTTGTATTTGGGCAGTCTGGTGCTGGTAATAACTGGGCGAAGGGCCATTACACAGAGGGTGCCGAGCTCGTTGACTCGGTTCTCGATGTTGTCCGCAAAGAGGCTGAGAACTCTGATTGTCTTCAAGGTATTTTTAGTTCTTGCGTATATTTGTTTGAGATTATTGTGTTTTGATTGGTTTAGTTGGAATTATTTTGTTATGAATTGATAATGCACATGATAAGTTTTTTGGTCTAATCATGCGGAAAATGAGGGATATGAACAGTTTACTACCATGTAATTTAGTCACGTGCAGGCACGTGTCCTCCATTTTGTGAAGGAATTGACGGATGAGGTACAAAATTGAGTTGGATTGATATTGTACGGGGCCCTAAAATGAACAAAGTAGAGTAGAATGGAGAAAATTGAATTTTTTGTAAAGTACAGGGTAGTAAACTATTCATATCCCGGAAAATGATTCAATACTTGAAAAGTACTGTATTGAACAAAACAACATTACATACTAAGGTCACTTGTAGCAACAGTTCCTTTTATGCTCGAATTCCATCAATTATTATCCAATAATGATGTATGGAATACCTTGATAGACAAACAGTTTCAAGAAATCTGGTTTATGATTACTCTTAAGTTTGTTGAACAGACACGAAAGGGTACAACTTCATGTATACATGAGATGTGTGTTTCCCGTTTTTGAAGTTCATTTGATATGATTTTGTCTTGATTATAAGATGGTATATTAGGTTCAATGTCATCTAAGCAATTTGTGTAGTCTGATAGATTTGTGCTACTTACAGTCATTAAAGATTTCTTCCTGTTAATTAGGTATGTAGGCATTTAATGTTTATATATATTTGCATTTTCTAATTTCGTTATAATTAATACCGTTACATTACAGGTTTCCAGGTTTGCCACTCGCTCGGTGGTGGAACAGGATCAGGAATGGGGACGTTACTGATCTCGAAGATAAGGGAAGAGTATCCAGATAGGATGATGCTCACTTTCTCTGTCTTCCCCTCTCCTAAAGTTTCCGACACTGTTGTCGAGCCTTACAATGCCACTCTGTCGGTTCACCAGCTTGTTGAAAATGCCGACGAGTGTATGGTCCTTGATAACGAAGCTCTCTATGACATTTGTCTAAGGACACTCAAGTTGGCCAATCCTAGCTGTAAGCACTATAGCACCTTCCGTATGTGTGCATTTTACAGGATTGTTTGGTTGTATCTATTAAACGCGGCTGTTATCTCAAATGCATTAAAAATGAAGTTTTACAACAAAAGTTAAAAGAGAGAAAAACACAGGTTAAAACTCCCAGTTTCTTTGTATAAATGCCGAAAGAAGAAAGAAAAAGCCCAGGAAACTCATGGAAAACAAGTTCATTTATTCCCCTTCTACCTCATTTTGGCTTTGTTTGTTGATAGCTTTCAAGCTAAAAAAAGGTCTAGTTTTGCTTTACATTTAAAATCTTCTGGAAGGAGTGGGTGGAATCTTGCATAAGAGTCTTTGAGTCCAAAGCAAGAAACTTGATCTTGAAATTCCATAGTCAAATAAGCTTTTACATATGTTTTTGTTGCTTAGATATACCAAATTCTATTCCAATAGTTGGGAGTTAGTTGATATAAAGTAATCAGCCTCGCTTATTACTTTTTATTTATGCATCACGGTTCAATAAAGGGGACCCGAATACATATAACTGAGTTTAGGATTTTTTTTAACTCAATACATGATATAAAGAAATACAACTTTTGTCAATGTGATTGTCATTTTAGCTCAAGAATCCATTTCTGAATGCAATTGATCCAAATTAGTTGAAATTCAGTGAGAGGTTTATTTTAGTGTTTATTTTAGTGTTTTATCTAATAGTACTAATTTTTATTTACAGTTCCAAAACTTAATTTTCCTTATCTATTTTTCAGTTGGTGACCTGAACCACTTGATCTCCGCCACAATGAGTGGTGTAACATGCTGTCTCCGTTTCCCTGGTCAACTCAACTCCGACTTAAGAAAACTCGCGGTGAATTTGATCCCGTTCCCACGTCTCCACTTCTTCATGGTTGGCTTTTCCCCTCTCACCTCACGTAATGCACAAAAATACGTATCTCTCACCGTTCCTGAGCTTACCCAACAAATGTGGGATGCCAAAAATATGATGTGCGCTGCTGACCCTCGACATGGACGTTACCTAACCGCCTCAGCAGTTTTTCGAGGAAAAATGAGCACAAAAGAGGTGGATGAGCAGATGATCAATGTCCAAAACAAAAACTCGTCTTATTTCGTTGAGTGGATACCAAATAATGTGAAATCTAGTGTTTGTGATATTCCGCCAACTGGGTTGAAAATGGCGTCGACTTTTATTGGGAACTCGACTTCCATTCAAGAGATGTTTAGGAGGGTGAGTGAGCAGTTTACAGCTATGTTTAGGCGAAAGGCGTTTCTTCATTGGTATACTGGTGAGGGTATGGATGAGATGGAATTTACTGAGGCTGAGAGTAATATGAACGATTTGGTTGCGGAATATCAACAATACCAGGATGCAACTGCCGACGAGGAGTACGAGGAGGAGGAGTACGAGGAGAATCAACAAGAGGCGGCGTAGATTGAGTGATATTCGAGCGGGATTTGATTGTTTGTTTTTTTATGAAATACTATTATGCTTATCATATGTATGTATTTAACTATTTAACTATTTATGTTGTTATGTTTTCTTGTTATTGGTGTTGAAGACTCTTATCATGCATGTTGAATGAGATTTGTTGTATTTAAGATAATAGTATAGTATTAGGATAGATTGTTTGGTACATTGGATTTAGTGATTAACAAAACTTGTTTTGTTCGTGTTACAAAGTAAAATCAATTTGGTGCAGGTGATGTTGTTCAATCAATTTGGTGCAGGTGATGTTGTTCAGGTGCCAATGAGTTTTGTATGCATTTTTCCAATTTTTACAGCGATATACCCGATGTCTAATAGTCTGTGTGGCCTTGTTGTCCCCGAACGCAATCTGTTTTTTTTTTATTCTTCTAGTGTTAAACCTACAAGACTTCGCCATACTTTGTCAGGTGAAATGAAGCGTTTGTGTTGTTCCGACAATTGGAATGAAGATTGCGTCATCTGTTATTCGGAATACAGCATCTTTTCTGAAGATGTTTAGAAGGTTGCCGGGCAACTTAGGTTTACGTTTGTGTTATTCAGTTACGATTCATTCGCATTCGCCTAAGAGAAATGAAATCCACACATGCTGACATGCACAAATAAATCCTTCATGTGTCGTTTTGTTCCATACTCTATATTATTCTTTTCCGATGATTGGTCTGATATTCAAAATATCTTTATGAAGATCACTGTGAGTCTTGATATAACTTAATTTATGTATGATTCTGTGTACATAGAGGTACTATATATTCGCAGTTTTACATTTTTGTTCTGTAATAGTAGCCATAAACTTGAACGAGTCAAAAAAGGGAAAAAAAACTTACATAGCAGCTTATGAACAATTTTGTTGGTGCCTAATTTCACAGTCAAAGCCGGACAGGTTCTAGCTACTTATCTGGGCCAGAAAAAACTCGTGTGTAAAAGCTGAACAACAAATTAGTTATATCCACTTAAAAGTAAAAAAAAGCTGAAAATAAAAATACTTCTGGAAAAGGGTGCCTCGATTCTTATACCCAAGAGTTCAAATGCTCTGCAGCAGAATTTGTTCACAAACTCGCAACTTGTTCTTACAAAAAATTCCTTCCTAATCTTGATAAGATCTCAAGATTGAAAAAAAAAAAAATGGAGTAAAAGGAGTGCAAAATCTCCCTATAGAGCAGCCTCTCATTTACACTTGGATTCCTAAATCAATGGAATAAACTACAAAAAATACTGACTCCGTCAGTTGATATATAATGTTACTCCATACGGTATATAGTATCTGTATATATATATCTAGCATTTTGATGTCTTGAATGAGAAAAGATTCAACTTCCTCTCTCTCAATCTGACTATTCTTCTTTTCCTAGCTTTAGCAGCTCTTTGCCTATCATCATCTCCATGAGATTGTACGTTGCGATCCAACGGTTGTAAATTCTCCACCTCATCAAAACGAGTGTTTAGATCCGGAAAACCAGGTCGACAAGGGTAATGGAAAATGTAGTTGTGTTGGTGTTGTTGTTGGATAAGAGCAAGGAAATTAGGATAATATGCTTGGTGATTTTCGACTGAAAGTGAAAATGGTGTCATATTTTGGTTTAGCTCGGTTTCCAGGTTTAGGCTTTTGCTTAATTCCATTTCAAGATTTAGACTTCGGCCCCGCTTGCTATTAGTCTCTTTCCCCCTGATCTGAAACTGCAAATTGAAAATAAGAATGGTTACAACTTAAAAATTAGACTAAATAATGGTTTTGTTTGTTTGTTTATTATAATGGCTTTCTTAGAAATCTTGTGCTTGTTTGGTTGCTGTGTTAAAGCAAATAAGGCAGCCTTTATCAGGTTGACAAAAATGCTAACATATCCAGCTTATAGCTTTTAATATTTTCAGGCGAAATGCAGTAGAAATATTAAGCCAGGACGTGAGAAAGGTCGAGCTTAAAAACAGAAACCAGACCAGACCTCTCTGTATGAGAATATTGCCTAGTTTCAACTTTCAACTTTCAATTTCCTTATGTTTTTGGTTTAAAAAGGTCTTAATTTAAGCTAGGCCGGATGTAACATAACAGATGACAAAAGGATTTTACAAATAAAGCCGATCATTGTAGTTTCAAGTTAAATTTCAATAGCACAAAAATTTTGGAAAAGAAAGCAGAATTTGGTACCGACATCAGGATAACGGAAATGTTTTCATCATTGTTTCAATCAGTAATGTGATCATAGTATAACATGAACATTTTTATGGTTAAAAGCTATAGTATAAGAGGAAAGACATAATCATTAATCAACCCTAAAATGAATCAAATAAAATGATTAAAAAGTGATTTTTTTTCATCAGTTACTATGACTCTCATTCATAAGCTAGTCAATTACTATATCAGACCAAATTTGGTTCGTCATAAAATTATGGGACAATCTCCATAGGTTAGGTTACCCAAATAAACCAAGCAAAAATACCCCTATAACTGTATTAATTACAAATCAGAAAAGTCAAAAAGTGGAATAATAGGAAATAAGTTCATCATATGACCATGCTATATATGGACATGTAATTGCTATGTACATAAAAAGGCAAAAAAGTACCTCTTCTTGCTTTGCTTTCAATAATGCATTGTAAGCTTTTCTCTCATTATGACAAGTCTTCACCTTTTCTAGCTCCTGTTTCAATTGTAAAAAAAAAAAAAACAGAAAATTAAATCTCATTTTTCAATTTTATTATTATCATTTGTTTTAATGTAAAAAAAAAAACACTAAGGAATCTAGTTCAATTATTAACCCATATATAAAATCTGTTTTGAGAATCCACTGAAAATCTATATTTTAAAATTATGGATTTTTTAGATTTTTCAGGCTAAAAATCAGATTTTCATAAGCTGAATAATCTGACTTGCCGAACACCAACACTTTTCAAAATCTAAAATCTAAAAATACACTAAAAAAATCTGTTGCCAAACGGACCCATAGTTTATGACTATACCACAATTTAGTCAATGGAAAATAAGATTTAATAAGATGCTATAAGCAGAATATGTTGGTATCTAAAAAGATACTTTTACTGAGATTAAAAATCATACCTAAACACGAATTTTCTATTTTGCAAGTTTGCTTGAAGGGGGCCTTTATTCATTAAAAAAAAAAAAAGGCATGATCATAAATTCATTTTGGTAATTAAGTTTGATTTATACCAGTGATTTGTCTCTTTTACTAGGCAATTCATAAATAAGAAGAAAATACAGTACTATGTTCATGTATTATTAATGTTTAATATGTTTCCCAAATTGGCAATTTTCATGTTGCAGTAAAAAGACAATGCAGTAAAAAGGAAAATAAAAAAGAAGATAATAAACAAAACAGTATTGGAGTGTGGAGACATAAATATATATAAAATAAAACTCAATTTTTTTTTATAAAAATAATAATCAGAAACTCACCCTTGTTAGGATCTCCTTTGTTTCAATTAATTCCTTCAAAGTCAACAATAATTCTTCTTTAGTCTGAAATAGTAATAAAC
Organism: Primula veris; assembly: GCA_963682055.1. Taxonomy (NCBI): domain Eukaryota; kingdom Viridiplantae; phylum Streptophyta; class Magnoliopsida; order Ericales; family Primulaceae; genus Primula; species Primula veris. The sequence goes on along the minus strand of OY821743.1, from coordinate 36,696,430 downwards.
ATTAATCAATTAATATGAACTACTAGTTATCATATTCATAGGTTTTTATAAAATTCAAATTTTATTTACATTACTAGAAATAGAATGCTACTAATTAATATGAGAAATTATAACAAGATGAAGTTACAACTCCCATCACATATAAAATTAACTGAGATTATTAATCAATACAAGATAATTGAATGCCAATTTAATCATCAAATAATTAACATGATCATAGCATAGAAAATAACATTATTAAGTAAACTAAAACCCTTGTCACATAGTATAAAATTAATAAAACTAACAAAAATTTCAAAAGAACCCAGCAACCAATCTTTTTATTTTCACCAGAAAATATATAAATGGATCAACAAACCAAAATAATTTAAAAATCACCAGAAAATATATAAAATCCACAAAACTATATGCGATTTCGAAAACCCAGCAGCTAATTTATTTATTATGTCCCAATAAATAAACAAAAAAACCATAAGTTAAAGCTACAAATCTGTAAATAAAAAAAAACAGGGGATATAATGATACAATAATTCAAAAAACCCAAAAAAAGTATATGCAATTTCGTACAAAACCCAGAAGCCAATTTCTTTTTAATGTTCCAATAAACAAACAAGCAAAAAATATTAAAAATAAAACCTATAAAAAAAATACATGGGATATGATGATACAATATACTACTGTAAATTAAAACCCACAAAAAATATATGCAATTTCTTAGGAAATCCAGCAGCCAATTTCCTTATTATTTCCCAATAAATAAACAAAAAAAAAAAACAAAAAAAAAAGCTAAAAAAAAGTGGATAGATAATCAAATTAAATATGAAGTAAACAAAACCCAGAAAACTATAAGCAATTTATTAGAAAACCCAGAATCCAATTTCCTTATTATCTCCCAAAAAACAAACAAAAAAACATGAAACTAAAAATCTAAAAAAAATAAAAACAGGGGAAAAACAAAAAAAAAAAACCTTATTTTTATGGACATTAATAAAAAGAGTATCATCAGAGTGATCACTGGGAGGAAAAGAAAGAGTTGTTGCGGGACTCGAATCTCGGGATAGTAATTTGAACTTCTTATCAGGAAGGTGATGATGACGTGGCAATCTTCTCTTCTTAGCTCCCCAAACAGGAAAATCAACACTGAGCTCGGATATATTAATTAATAAAGAAAGGTTTAATAGTATTTCACATACTTTTTTCTCTTTAGAAGTTAGTTTATTATTATTAGAGATATATGAATAGTCTTTAGTTCCCTGTTCCATTGCCATGTTTTTTTTTTTTTTTTTTTTAAATTAAAATATTTAAGTTTTTTTTGTTGTTGTTGTTGTTGTTGTGGGTTTTAGAGAGAGAGAGATAGAGAGGGTATGGAGAAGAGAGAAGAAGAGGTGGGTAATGTGTATGGTGCCACGTGGCGAGTCGACAGAAGGGGATTTTTTATTTTATTTTTATGAACCGAACCGGTTTGTTTCGGTCCCATTTTGGTTTTTCCCGATTATTTTTTGGTTTTTCGGTTTTTTTCGGTTCGGTTTTATTGTAAACCGAAACCGACCCGAAAATGTTTTGATTTTTCGGCTCGATTCGGTTATCGGTTCGGTTCGTTTTTTCCGGGTTTTCGCCTTGCATACTGTAGGGCTGGGTGAAAAACCGAACCGGACTGATAACCGAACCGAAAAAAGCGAAACCGGATTTTTTTCGGGTCTTTTTCGGTTTTTAATAAAACCGAACCGAAAAAGCACGAAACCGAAAAAGACCGAAAAAACCTGAAACTGGACAGAAAAAAACCGGTCCGGTTCGGTCTAAAAAATTGAAAGACCGAAATCGAAAAAACCGAACCGAAAAATATGATCAGTTTCGATTTTGTGAAAAACCGAAACGAACCGGATCGAACTCAGCCGACATAGTAATACTGAAGTAACAAATACTATTAATTAAAACAATGTCATTATATTGTATTTTTATGATAAATGACTCGTTTGCCCATTATTTTTGTTTGTTTTGGTTTATTTATTATATTTAAAAAGAGGGATAATATAATAAGTGGAATAAAATGTTCAATATAATAAGTTGAATAAAACCAAAAAGGGGATATGCTGATACAATATAAATTAAAACTCACAAAACTATATGCAATTTCCTAGAAAACCCAGCAGCCAATGTCTTTACTATAGTAACAATTATTAATAAAACACAGTCATTATACTTGTATTTTAAATATGATAAATAAACATAGGATATGATGATGTGTTCAAATTTGGGTCAAGGTTTCATCAGTTTTCAGTTTTTCCATTTGTATTTGTAAAAAAAAATCAATTTTTTTTGTAAATTAACTATTATTTTATTTCTAAAGTGTTTGTTAAAAAAAATACGTAAATTTTAACTTTTATAATGTAGTACAATTAGTAGTGTTGCTTGAATAGGTACACCAAATGGGTACCCATTTGTGTAGTACAATTACATTTGTTGAAGCACGGTACACCATTCACCAATAAATAGTTACACAATTTACAAACAAATAAATACACCATTTACGAATAAACAGGGGGAAGCTAAGTGGGGACGATCGGGTGCCACGGCACCCCCCATAATTTTAGAAATCCCAAGTGACGCAATTTTTTTTTAGTACAATTTCTTTTTAGGTGTATATTTGGCACCCCCATAAAAATATGTTACTTGTACATATATTTTGGCACCTCCCATTTACACATCCTGGCTTCGCCCCTGCGAATAAATAGGTACACATTCACGAATAAATGGGTGTATCCATGGGTGAACGGTGTAGCCATATTTATAATGCAGTACAATTGGTATTGATGCGTGAATGGTGTAAGCATTTGTGTTTAAATGGTGTACCCATGTATGCTTGAATGGTGTACCCATTTGTTTTTGAACTGTATACCAATTTGTTCTTGAATGGTGTAACAATTTGTTCTTGAATGGTGTACTCATCCGTGTGCTTGAATTTGTGTACCCATTTGTTATTGAATGGTGTAACAATTTGTTATTGAATGGTATAGATATTTGTGCTTGAATGATGTACCTATTTGTTATTGAATTGTGTAGCCATTTATTTTTGAATGGTGTACCAATTTGTTCTTGAATGGTGTACCTATTTGTTATTGAATGGTGTACCCATTTATGTGATTGAACGGTGTACCCATGTGGTGCTTGAATGTTGTACCAATTTGTTCTTAAATGATGTATCAATTTGATCTTGAATGATGTATCAATTTGTTCTTGAAATGTGTAGTCATTTGTGCTTGAATGGTGTACTCATTCGTTCTTTAAAGATGTACTCATTTGTTACCCATTTGTTTTTGAACTGTGTAGTCATTTATGATTGAATGGTGTAGCCATTTGATCTTATCTTAAATGGTGTACTAATTTGTGTACTTGAATAGTGTAGGCCTTTGTTCTTGAATATCATAGACATTTGTTCTTGAATGGTGTAGTTATTTGTGCTTGAATGCTGTATATATTTGTTCTTGAAAAATGTATCAATTTGTCGTCAACGGTGTACCCAATTGTTCTTGAACTATGTAGACATATGCGCGTGAATGATATACCTATTTGTTATTAAATGATGTATCTATTTGTTCGTGAACAGTGTACTCGTCTATGCTTGAATGATGTACCATTCAATAATAAATACTTACACCATTAACGAACAAAAGGATACACCTTTTAAGAACAAATGAGTATACCGTTTAAAAACAAATTGTTGGTCCGTAGGAGTCTAAACCTTAGAGGGGGGGGGGGGGGGGTGAATAAGGTTTTGTACGTTTTTCGCGGAATGAAATCTATGGGTTATTAACTAGGTTAATGTGTGATATTTATAACAAAAACTCTTTCGTTAACTAATTATTGCTAGATAAATCTAAGCAAGCAATAAATGTAAGCGATAAATAAATACGAAAAGTAAGAGTTAAGGGAAAGAAATAACGCAAGATTTATAGAGGTTCGGCAAACCGCGCCTACGTCCTCTCCTCGGTATTTTCACTACCGAGTGTTTCACTAAAATCTTCGTTTCAAGGTTACACCTTAACGAGCTTAATCAACCGATTACGCTCTCCCTCACTATATGAGTATCCCGAATAAATGACCTAGAGCTTTTAAGCTACACTTGCTTAAAAGCCTCTACCCAATTCACTCGCTCACAAATGAGTTTATAAAATTACTCTTTTACAAATTTGATCACTCACTAACAAATAATATCTCGAAGTTTATAGATTACAAGAATAATACTTTCGAGAATATTTAATAATACAAGTGAGATTTTGGTAGTATAAGCTTTAAGAATTTCTTAGTAGTATTTGCTTAAAATGTTTTGGATGCTTGGATGATTTTCTTCAAAGGGATTGGGAGCCTTTTGTAGGGAGAGAAGCTTCAGCAATTAATATCAGACCGTTGGTGGTTGTTGGCAGAATTGAACGCTGGTTAATGCAGTGGTTCGCCCATTTTTCAGGAAGAGCTTAAAAGCTGGAATTTGAAATTCTACAGAAACGATCGGTCGTTTCTGTAAAACGATCGGTCGTTTTTCATCTTGGCTCACTGGAAGAATTCAGCACTGAAACGATCGGTCGTTGATTCTGGCGATCGGTCGTTTTTGTTCTTTGCTCACTGGAAGAAATCACACTTAAAACGATCGGTCGTTTTAAGCCTGCGATCGGTCGTTTTTGTGTTGAGCTCACTGGAAGAAAATTTCACTGAAATGATCGATCGTTTAAGCTTATGAATCAGTCGTTTTTGTTCTGGGCTTGTTTTCGGTTTTCTCGACAAACCTCGAAACCCCATAACTAATTCGTTTCTAATCCGATTTTAGTTCCGCTTGAACCATTGGCTTCGTAATTTCGCAATTTATCATTTTGAACCTTTAATACACTCGATGAATGATTAGTACGCAAAACGAGCTTTTAACATGTTTTACAAATATTGTTATCATCAAAATAATTGATTTGAAGAAACAACGTTCAACACAAATAATTACACCATTCAAGAGTAAACGGATATAATATTTACTTGTAAGAAAATACAAGATTGGTCAATAATATCCACTGGGACACTTAAAATAAAGATAATGAGTTGAAGTTAAGTTCACTATAAAATTTACAACAATTACATTGAAGCCTAAATAATATTTACTTGTAGTTAATTATAAACAAAATTATCTTCAGATTAAGGAACATTAATAACGATTGATACTATATATCTATCGCTTGTGACAAATAGAAAAAAGGAAGTTTTGTTGATACGATTAGCTTATTAATGCACATCAAAAGTGGTACATGTTTAGAAATTAAGCAACTTAACATTTGGACATATATTCCTTATTAATTGTCTCACAACAATATTTGTATACCATTCTACTGTTCTACCATGAGATTGACTTAATTTGAATACATACAAAAAAAAAATTGAATTAACTTTCAAACACGTCAATAACATTAGTTTATTACTAAGCCAAAATTTCCAATTCAGCTATATATAGGTAATGCATACATTTTAAATTGTGATATATATGAGTTAGAAGCTTATTACTATTTACCATGTCTTGTATGGAAGCAGAGTACCTGACTCTGAGTTAGGGTTACTCTGTTTCCCACCGCCATTGAATCTGCTACAGTTTAAATTTAATAACAGATATAATGGCTGTGGGAAGCAGAGTAACCTGACTCAGAATCAGATACTCTGCTTCTTGTAGTCATTTTCTTTGCTATATTACTATCTAAACTCTTTTTATTGACTCAATCTTTGGGTGTTCTTTGTTGGCTAAATAGAGAGTAATAAGCTCCTTTTTGTCCTAACAATGAAGAGTGTGTCCCCTTTTCCAAGGCTTTGCCTTTATCCACAACCGCGATAACATCGCAGTTTTGTATCGTACTCAACCTGTGGGCCACCACAAGTCTTGTCTTTCCCGCCATCACTCTCTCGAGCGCCACATTTACAACATTTTCTGATTGGCTATCGAGTGCACTCGTCGCTTCATCTAATAACAAAACTTTTGGGTTTTTAAGTATAGCGCGGGCTATTGCAATACGTTGCTTTTGTCCACCGGATAGTTGTACTCCTTTGTCTCCGCACCATGTATCGTACCCATTACCTAACCCTGAGATGAAATCGTGAGCGTTAGATGCTTTAGCGGCCTCTATAATCTCCGTTTCAGTTACTTCCCCTTTAACACCATATTTAATATTTTCACGTATAGTAGAGGAAAATAAAGTCGGTTCTTGACTAACAAGTGCAATATGCTCCCTTAAAGACTTCAAGTGGTATGTCCTTAAATCGACACCGTCGATTTTCACCATACCCTTGAAAGGATCGTAGAACCGTTCAATCAAAGCGACGATGGTAGATTTTCCTGATCCACTTTGTCCAACTAGTGCCGTCGATTTTCCCGCCTCGATTAAAAAGTTGAAGTTTTCGAAAACCATCACCTCAGGCCTAGATGGGTAAGCAAAACTAATATTGTGTAGCTCGATTTGGCCCGTTAACTTATCTGGCTTGGGCTTGTACCCTTCTTGGCTTTCAGGCTCGATAAGGCTAGCACGATCCAACACAGAAAAGACCGATTTTACAGCATCTGAGCCTTTAGCCAAATCGCTAGTCATTATTCCAGCATCAGCAATAACACGACCGGTGCTCAGTAAAATAATAAAAGTCTGAAAAAGCGACTTGGGGGATAAATACCCTTCCGAAATTAATTTACCACCATACCAATAATCAAATGCTAAAGTGCATGACCACAAGCTTTGGCAAGTCCCTAGCCCGATACCAGCGTACCACGACCTCCACATACTCTCTTTTCGTGGGCCTTCTTGGGCCTTAACGAGCAGGTTCAAAATTCGAGACTGGGAAGAGAAAGCCCAAATGGTGCGGATATTGGAGACGGACTCGGCTGCAAGATTACTGCTTTGAGTTTGGGCTTTTATGGCTTTTTTCGACATGCTTTTAAGCAATACATGCTTAAAATATAAGCACGTGATGAGGAGCGGTTGTATTGCTATAATGACAATTGCGAGTCGCCATGAGATTAGGAGGCCTAAAGTGCAAGAAATGATTGTTGCTGATATGGTTTGTATTAGGAGTGCCATTCTATCACCTACCAGAGATCTTACCTGTTGAATATTAGTATAACACTATTAGCTATGAGTTTGTTTCTTTGGTATGACCTGAGGTGGCTTAACAAGAAATAAGCTATATAAACAAGCTTGGCTTCTTTGGTGTAGGGCTTAATTAAACAAGCTGTGTTATTCGAGTCTCGAGAAAAAGGTTAAGTTCGACCCTCTTAAATTTTATATGTTTACTTGTAGCCCGAAAAATGAAAAGATTCTTATAAGTGGAAACATTAAGTGAAAGATTGACAAAAAATAAAAAGCGGAAGATTGACAAGTCATACCATGTTTGCATCTCTGTCGAGCCATGAACAGATAGCACCACTCGAATTTTCATTTCTATCGAACCACCCAACCTCAAACGTCAACATCTTCGACAACATCTTTTGTCTAATTCTCATGGTCAAGTACTCTCCCATGTATGCAAAGCTATGATGCTGACAAACATTCACCAAGAACAAAAACGCCGCTAACCCTACAAAACACAACACGTAAAGCCTCGTCTTTGTATGTATCTCACTATGGTCTGCTAAAAAATACACAGATACCATAGATCCCATTGCATATGCATAAACTGGTTGTATCGCTCCAAACAGAATCGCACTTATGCACCCAATAGTGGCTTGTTTCCATTCGGGTATATTCATAGCTAGCAATCTCCAAAATGAAGGTGTTATTCGTTCTTTTGGTACTATACAATTCTCTAGAACATGCGAGGATGGCTTCAAACTCGAATGACTAACTTTCGATGCTAAAGAAAAGCTCGTATTTTCTAATTCCTCTTTGGTAACAACAACATTAGGTGATTTTGAACTGTCATCTGCATTTTCTTCTGTGGCTTGTAGTCTAACAAGTGACGTGTACAGACCGTTCTCGTCTTGGATCAGCTCATTGTGGGAACCAGTTTTGATGACCTGTTGTTTCAAATGAATAATTCATTTTAAGTCTAAAAGCAACGTTTACATACATAATATGCCAATTTTAACACCGGCAAATTGGACTATCTAAAAAAGCATCTGTAAGGATCTCTACAAGCATTTCGAAACCTCAAGAACAAGATCCAAGTGAAGAAATATTTCAATATTGAAGAAAAAAGTTAAGAGAATAAATGAAAAGGTGAAAAAGACAACTACCTGTCCATCGCTGATGACGGCGATGAGATCAGCACTTCGTATTGTGGAGAGACGGTGTGCGATGACTATAGTGGTGCGCCCTTCTGAGGCTTTTTCAAGTGCTTGTTGCACAATAATCTCTGAGCCCGAGTCAAGTGCACTAGTTGCCTCGTCTAAAAGAAGGACACGTGGCGCTTTTATTATGGCTCGAGCTATCGCAATTCTCTGCTTTTGCCCTCCCGACATTTGAGTTCCTCTTTCTCCAACCTAAGAATAAATATTTAAAGTTTAATTAGAATGTGATTATGGTTGGTTAATGCCAAATAAAGGTACATAATTAGCACTAATGAAAATTTAAATTGCAGTAGGGAAAAGTAATTCATTCTAGCCTTCCAGGTTGATTAGGAGTCATCATGTACACTTACTGTTAGGGAGCATTGATTAATTATAATAATATCTTATTCGTTCATTTTAAAGAATCTAAACACTCTTAGTGTGTGTTAATTCTTATTTACGTCCTAGTCTTGCAGATGTAATAATCTTAACAAACTTTCTCGTGTGACATACGATCTAATAAGAAATAAAATTATGAGTTGTGTGACTCGATACCTGGGTATCATATCCCTGAGGTAATTGGCAAATGAAATCATGAGCATTGGAAGCTTTCGCAGCACTAATAACCTCATCCATATCTGCATCTTCTTTACCGAAAAGTATATTCTCTTTAATACTAGTCGCAAACAAAGCCGGTTCTTGACTTACTAACCCCATTTGAGATCTAAGCCACTTGAGATGTAGCTTGTGAATTGCAACCCCATCAAATAAAACCTCACCTCCAAATGGGTCGTAAAATCTCTGCAGTAAAGCAATCATCGTTGATTTACCCGACCCACTGGCTCCGACCAATGCCATTGTGCTACCTGGCGGGACTTTCAAGTTTAAGTCTTTAAATATCATAGTATCTGGCCTTGATGGGTATCCGAACTCAACATGAAAGAATTCAAGTTCTCCGTTGACATTTTGTAATATTTTCCCTTCCATGCTCTCTGAGTCGATTTTAGGAACTCTCTTTATAACCTCCAATATGCGTTCTCCGGCTGCTGAGGCTTCTGAAAAGGGCTTGAGATTGGATAGTCCAGAACCCAATGTTCTAATTAAAAGAGAGAGGAGAAAATTTCAGCTAAAACCTTGCATTAAACTTGTAGAAATTTAAAGCAAAACACAGAAGGAAACATCAACCAAAACGACATAAAATGCTTTGTCTCGCGCTAAGTTGCAGTTGCACTTAACTAGCAACGCCGTTGCCCAAAAACTCACTTAGTTTGTGTCACTTTTGGCTTTCAAGTGTAACACGAAAAGATTTCTATATTTGACTAAACAAGTTTGGGCAGTTCAACTATTTCCCATTATATTAAATTTCACATTACCCCTAAGGCTAACACTAAACAGCAATACCGATTTTTTTAAAAATGTTGAAATGAAAACTATAGATTAGTCTAGGATTATTTGGGTAAGACAGACAAGCCATTACTACAAACTTACTGGAAAAAAGAAAATGAATTTCAAAGAAGGTACAAGAAATTACATTCCACCAACCACAATGGCTGAGCCGATTGCATACACAGTACCTCCATCGGCACCATGGTACATGACCATTCTGCTTCCATAATACGACATAAACGCCCAAATTGCAAAAACTATAGCACCACTACCAATTACCAAGCCTTTAGCCAAACCTTGCCTGAGCCCCAATTTCACAGTACACTTTAGAGCTTTAGAATACTCGTTTACGGTTTTCTCTTCTCCGACAAAGGAATAGACAGTTCTTATCGAAGAAATTGCTTGGTCTGCTATAGAACTTGCCTTGTTATACTCGGTTCTCATCTTTCTAGCAATGCTCATAAGGGCTCTTCCGTGTATAATCCCAGGTATAATCAAAAGAATCACAAGTGGAAGCCCCAAAATGGCTAGTCTCCAAAGCAACAACAGAGCTAGAATATACGACCCGAGAAAAGTTGAAAAACTCCGCAGGAAGAGAGGTATCTGAGACTTTAACAGCATCATGTACGAGTTTATTAGATATCACAAATATCGAAAATGCAGTGAAACTCTTTGCAACTAAGACTAGGCTTATAGGAAGTTCAAAAAATGAGGAATTTATCTTTTTTTCTGCTCATCAATTTTCTTTTCGGGTTTGCGTAACTGACAATTTTTTTTTATTATTAGATGACTATTCTGTATGTTTATATCTTTTGTATATTTCCATTAATTCTTATAGAAAAAGGGGAGTTTTCATCTAACAGAAAATGGTTTAAATATACTTCAAAATTATTTTACATCTAACTGAAAAAAGGTGATAATATACTTAAAAATTAGTTTACCAAAGTGATAATTAAGTAATTAATCAATCGCTTGGTTTTTTTTGAAAAGAACAATCGATTAGTGTACGAAAGTCAGCATGAGACTACAAGTGACTTACCAAAGTGTACAAACCTGATAACAATGCATCAATAAAAAAACTGTTGTTGTAAAGAATCGACAAAGCGTGGAGAAGTTGGGTGTCAAAAAATAAAGAAACCGGGAAAAAAAAAACAGCTAACCTTTTCACTGATAACATCTTGAATGAGAAGGGTATCATTCGAGACACTTGTGATAATCTCAGAAGTGGTTGTTGTGTGTAAATCAAAATATCCGGCATCTTGTCTTAAAACTGCTTTTAAGTAACTTGTTCTCATTCTTGAAGCTTGTCTCTCGCCCGTTCTTGTCCAACAATAACCCTCTAAGCAAAAAGGATAAAGAGAAGTAATATGAGAAATCTCGTTTTTCTTTCCGGTCGAAACTAATCAAATGAATGACGAAACAGACTCCGATTAGTACTCACCAAAGAAACAAGCAACCCATTGCCCGCAAGCCACATAACACATCATCAAAGCATTCTGGAAACCAAAAACCAATTGATTAATTTTGTGTAAGAGAACAAAATAAAAAATATGCTAGTATAAGCATAAGAGCTAGGTGATTACTTTGTTGATGTCGTGAGTGAAGGATTCATTGATTAAATTTGTCGCACCGCCAATATCATCCATCAGCTTAGCACTCACAAAAATAATCACTGGTATTGAAATCCCATCTATAATAGTACTTATAAAACCAAGTATCATCAGAAACAAATCATAACCATCAACTTGCATAAAGATGGACATAAATGGGCTATATCTTCTTTTATCGGCTACCATGCTATCGTCTAGCGGATGATCATTTACTCATTTCCAGCTTTTTCCCTTTCCTGTCTTCTATTTTTTTCTATCAGAGGTGAATGCCAACAAAATCAGCACCAATGGTTAAGCTTTTGCTTGGTTAAATAGTATAAACCAGGAAACACATATAGAGGTTGGTGCTTAGTATAGTCTGATACATGATTTACTAATTTATTTAGAGAAAGTCAAGTGTAAACATCATTGATATTAATAATTATCATTGACTTTTAACCTGTCACAAATGTCCTTAGGAATAATGACAATCCATCACATGGTATATGCTGTTCCAAATGTAGAGCAAAAATAAGAGGATGACACAACTTGAGTTCTTATATTGTATTTGACTCTAAACATCATTGTACAAACTACAAGTGTGAAATACAAAACATAACACATTCACATACAAATATGCTAAAAGTCTCTCCCTTGTACTAACATTATTGTCATTTTGCTGTCAAAGAATAAAAACTTGATACCAAATTGTAATTTTTAATGTTTAACAAGTTGCCCATTTTATTAAAAAAACAAGCAAACTTAGTTTCCCTTTATCAAGGCCCTCAAAAACAGTTCAAGGGACATCAAGAAAGGTTGTTTATTAAACAGAAAAATAAGAAGTCAGCTAATATATCCATTTCTACGCGTCTATTTCACTTCGATCAGTGGAGACGGTAAGTTCTCTTAAAAGGCCAAAAATATCAGAATACGCTTATGGAAGAAGCCACGTATACTGTTAATGTGTCGTTCAATCGTTTTCCCTTTTAGGAAACAGATTAGTGGCCAATAATGGTGCCTAACTTTGCCTTTTAATAAATTAAGAAAAGATGGAATGCACTGATCCATGGATTGTGGAAAGTATCTAGAGATAACTCTCACACGACTCTCACTAGTGTAAAGCCACTAACAAATAACCAGCTTATTTCACTTTTAAGTAGTGCTAGACACATAAAAGTCATGTGTATATATGATCTACTTGACACACTTAATCAATATACTCATTTACAAGGACAAAATCATGTTTCATTATTCCAGATCTCCCAACAACAAAAATTACAAAACTGTCATTATTGGAAAAATTCGCTTTGCGTCATTCTCTTTTCACTTTTGAGCTAACAGCCCGTAACGCTCTAGAATGAAAGAAACAAACAAGCCCTCAAATAGTAATAAAAAAAAAAGCCCTATACTAGAAAACGACTGTGTATGGAGTGCTTGGTTATGCAGGAAATTAACCTAATAATAGTCATTTTCTAGATACATACAGCATTACAGCCAATTTAGGTTCATAAATCAGCACAAATTTTAGCTTAAATCCTCTAGCTTTCTAAAATAGCAAAAAGTAGGGAAACATAATTTTTTGGGTAGGCTACCAGATTTCAGTCCTCGGGCAATGAGGTTTGTCGGGGCATGGAATTGACGAGGCAACCCACAATTTACAAAAATGCTACTTTTTCTCTACAAAGTTTTCTTCGGAATAACACATAAAAATTCTGTTTGCAACCTCGCAGAGAATTTTTTTTGTACTTAGCGACGACAAAATACCAATGATGGCTTGGATGCTGGCCGATGCTTACAACTACTAACTCAAAAAAAAAAACAAAGAATGCCGAATAAAAACGATTGTGTAGGCAATACGTTTATGCAGGAAACATAAAAACAATATAGTCATTTTCCAGATACATTCAAGTATTCAACCATGGTCTTATATAAATCAACAGTTCAGCACATATTCAACTCTATCATACCAACCATCACAACATAACAAGTCAACTAAATGATAGCAACTTATAAGAAAATAATAATATAATTACATAGTAAAACTAAATTCTTCATTGCCGGCCAGAAAGTCAAATGAGAATTTTTTTTTTCTAGAAGGTAAAATTGGAGGGATTATATATTTTCCTACTTTCTTTCACCAACTCCTCACGAATGTAAAATCTACAAGATTTAGTTTGTTGACTTGAAGAGAATATGCCATTTTCTGGTAACAAAATCATGTGTACTATCCGTGTTTTGCAATTAATCACATGTCTACATTAAATTGGAATAACTATGTGGCATGTGCTACTGCTAGGTGTACAGATTTTGAACAATTTTTTTTGTAAATTATCATTAGAAGGATCCATCCGAATACGGTTCAGCAACAGAGTTTTATAAAAGAAACACCGTTTTCGCTTTTACTGAACTTTTCAAGAAAGAAACCGCTTGAAATGCAATACTTCGTATACATGTGTGTATTAATAAAGAAAACGAAAATTTATGAGGGTTAAATTACCAAACAACTTAGCTCATGGGGTTATTTGCGCTTTACCGTATGTTAAATGTGTCATTAAGTTAAAATTGGATATTGTAGGTTTGTTTTACAAACGAAAATACAGTACATGGGGGTCTATTATCGACTATCGTACATAGGGTTATTCGAATTTCACCCTGTTCAAAAGTTTGAACTTCGAACGATAGACCTTGTGAGAGTCTTCAATCACTAGCAGTCTTAACATTTAGCCGATCATGATCATTACTGACTTACTGCCAACTGTTTACCGGTTTTCTAGCCTGAAAAGCTTAACGTTCTAAGATGTATAACTCATCTTCTTTCTCAGTCTCAAACCGCTGAACACGTCAACTTCTTTATTTAAATATGACAGCTTAACAAGCTCTTATTACTAAGGAAGTACATGTAATATACTAAACTGTTAATGAACTTATTAAGAATTGGAATAAAGTAATGAAAAAACGTTAAAGAGGGTAGAATTTGGCTACAACTCTAAATTGTGACCTACTTTTTATGTGAAGTGCAAGTCGGTCAAGTTCGAAATTTTAACAAGAACCAAACAAATACGCTTGATAATTTTCTTCAGGCACTGCTATTAGTTCTACATTAGAACCTTGTTTGTGGTTACACTGGAATAAAACGCACACCAAAATAGAAGAACCAGAGAAAGTTTCAAATGAGTGCCAATTAGAAATCGATTCTGGTCCTAACCGAAAGTAAACTACCATTATCAGCAGCACTTGCTCGTTTCATTAATTAAGCAGCTTTTTGCTTTTTGTTCATCTTCTTAGCGATAACAAAGTTATCATCAGAATCACTATCGGAGTAATCTTCAGCCTTACGCTTTTTTGTCGGTTTAGATGCAGGTGTTTTCTTTTTTTGCGACGATGATTCAGGGGAAGGTTGTGTTTTTTTCTTCACCGTAACAGATTGGGTAGTAACTTTCGTAGTTGTGGATTTCATAGGTGAACCAAGCTTCTGCATTTGAGCCATTTTCTGTTTCCTTTCAAATACCTTTTTGGCTACGTCCTTAGAGAGCAAGCCTGATTCCATCAACCTAAATTCGATTGTTTAACCAAAAAAAAAAACAATTAATCCAAGGGGCCACAAAAATTTACCTAGTCTGGTACATGAAAATGAAGAGGAATAGGTACGAGTCTATTGACTATTGTAGGATAAATTCTACTATATTTTAGAAACAATGGTGCACTGTAGTTTGCCTTTAACCGGCTACAGAATTGAGTTTAGGATGGTTACGATTTTCTTCATAACGAGGTTTTGGAAAGAACAAAAAGAAGTAATAGGATCCTAGTTAAGTGCATTCATAGGAACTTGAGTAAACAAAAGCATTTTCAAGTGTCTGAGTGTCAGAACTAGACCAAACTTTACAAGCCAATCTAAATATAAATCCTCTTTAACCAAAAAAGTATAAGAAAAATACATATAAATTCTTATTTGCAGATCATTCAGATCAATAGCTTACAAAAATCTCAGTAGAAAAGCAATTACAGTTTGCAAGTTCAATACACAGGTGCGGATAAAGCAAAGTTTTGATCAAGATCATAAAAATCGCTAGGCAGGGTCTAGGTGGTGAAATAGTCCTCTCACATTCATTTTTCTGGACTTTATCTACGAACAGATAGTAAATATGATTTCCGGCATAAATTAGACATCTTAAGTTTGTAAGACTATATACAGTCGACAATAATACAATAAAAGGTCCAGAAAAAGAATCTGCCATAAGTAATATCGAGCATCGACATGTTTACACAAAAGAACTCCATTAAGTGCAAATGAAAATCAAAGTCACCAAACCAACTTACAGGCTATTCTTATAAAAGGATAAACATTCCATAGTATGGATAACTAGTTCTCTGAAGGCCAATGAAAACTTAAAATAAGCAAAATATTAATTCATATACTTGTCTTGCCTAGCCTAGGATGGAAAAAATGTGGTTTACACTTTACTCTTTTGACAGTTATAGTATATTAAAGCCAGTGATTTACACATAAGCTCGCAATATGTAAGTAGAGAATGCGTACACATAAGCCAGCGATTTAAACACAGGTTAGTAATGTGTACGTATATACTTCAACTGGTAAAAAAAATGTTTTAATTTAAAAACCGAAGTGGTTAACGCTTATATATAAAATTTCCTTTTGAGCTATATCAACATGTTTTGACTTGAGGTCCGAGTTTTAATTTTTGCTATGTGAAAAAGCAGAAAATAGCAACGTCGCAGGACAACAAACCTAAATCAAAGGGATACAAATGAAATTCTCAATGCAAAATCTGTCCAACATACAGATGACATCAATGACAGCCTCTTAATTCATAACCCATAGTAAATAAAAAGCAAGTCAAAGTAAGATTAGGATTTACTAACCAAAAAGCTGCCATATCACTGTCACTCCTTTGGGAGTACAGAGACTCATAGAAAATCCTCAGCGGGTCTCTCTGAAAACAAAAGCTTTCACATAAGAACAATAAAGAACAATTACATGTGATAGGAAATCAAATAAAATGGAAGTAGGGATCAACAGATAACATACCTCCTCAGGAGGGTCTCTTTTCTGACCGGGCAAATCATAAGCCTTTCTCTCTCTTTTCTTAACAATCGGCTTAGCATCTTTCCCCCCCTTTTTGTTCTTCGTCACCGCCACCACCTCCTTCTTTACCTTACTCTTCTTTTCCACTGCCACCTCATCCTTCTTTACCTTAATCTTCTTCTCCACCGCCTCCTCTTTTTTTATTGTACTCTTTTTCTGCACCTGTAAACCATGAGAGTTTGGATAATTAAACAACTGGCTAAATGGGCAGTCGTGAAGGACATAATCTTAGCAGTAAAGTCCCAACAAACACCATAACAACTAGTTCATGTGATTCTTCTGCAAATAAAATTAAGTCGAAGATCAATCTAAATAGTCACATTTTCAAAGACACGACATTTTCTGTTAATTCTTTAAAAACACCAAAATACAAGCTATTAGCATGACCTATTTTTCTCCAAAAAAAAGGTGTAAGGAGGATATTATCGAACACCTTATCAGCTTCCGAGAACCTTCCTACTGAATTAGATCATATTGATTTTTACAGTCATCAAAAGCATAATGGCCTAAGGGGGATATTATCAAACACCTTATCAGTTTCCTAGAACCCTTCTAATGAATTACATGGTTTTTCTAATTCATCAAATGAATTACATCACGTCACAATAATTCCTACAATCAGAGAAAGCAATTATTCAAGAAACTACAAAATTTCATTCTTTAACAAAAATAGGTGCAAAGGTTCATTTTATCGAACACCTTGTGAGTTTTAGCTGAGCTTTACTAAGCATTTTGAAAGAATAATTGGCAAAAAAAGTTTCTTTTATCCGTCGAATGTATTACATCACATTAATTCCTACAATCACAGAAAGCAAATACTAATCATTAAAAGGGCATTTCATCAAACACCTTATCAGCTTCGGAAGCTCTCTCAAACAAAATTGGGGAATTTTCAATAATAAGTAAAAATCTTTATCAAATGAATTACATCACATTAAGCCCTACAACCATAAAAAGCAATTATACAAGAACAAGTTATAAATCTTTTGTCAAAAATAGGTAAATGGGTCATTTTATTCATCCAATGAATTATACAACAACCACAATCATAAAAAGCAATAATCGAAGGGAAAAAACAGGAACAGTAATTAGTGATTTGAATATTTTCTAAACAAACAAGTAAAAGGGTCATTTTATCGGATACCTTTTGAGCTTTAGCCGAGCTTTTCTGAACAATTGGTTTAATATCTTCATCGTCATCAGAATCTTCCTTCTAGAATATTCACACAAAAAATAGTTAATAGTAATAATTATGAGTAGTTTTATTAAGAATAAGTAAAAGGGTCGTTTATCGAACACCTTTAGAGCTTTAGCTGAGCTTTTCTTCGCAATGGGTTTAAAATCTTCATCGTCTTCCTCGCAATCCGAATCTTCCTTCTAAATATTCACAAAAAAATTAGTTAATAGTAATAATTATGAATAGTTTTATTAAGAATAAGTAAAAGGGTCGTTTATCGAACACCTTTAGAGCTTTAGCTAAGCTTTTCTTCGCAATGGGTTTAAAATCTTCATCGTCTTCCTCGCAATCAGAATCTTCCTTCTAAATATTCACAAAAAAATAGTTAATAGTAATAATTATGAATAGTTTTATTAAGAATAAGTAAAAGGGTCGTTTATCGAAAACCTTTAGAGCTTTAGCTAAGCTTTTCTTCGCAATGGGTTTAAAATCTTCACCGTCTTCCTCGCAATCAGAATCTTCCTTCTAAATATTAAAAAGAAAAATAGTTAATAGCAATAATTATGAATAGTTTCTTAAATATAAGTAAAAAAGGGTTATTTTATCAAACACCTTGTCAGCTTTAACTGAGCTTCTAAGTAATGTGTAAATATGAAATAATATAAAATAATATGGAACTCATTTTTTTTTTTCATCAATGAATTACACCACAATTACAATCATAGAAAGCAAATATTCAAGAAAAAAACAGCAACATTAATAAATGATTTGAATCTTATATAAAAATAATAATAATAATAAGGGTCATTTTATCAAACACCTTTTGAGCTTTAGTGTAAATATGAAATAACATAAAATAAAATGGAATTTATAGTTTCTTTTTTATCATCAAATGAAATATATCACATTAAGTCATATTAAGCAATATTTCAAGAGAAAAAAAAAACAAGAACATTAATAATAAATAGAATATTTTATCAAAAATAAGTAAAAGGGTCATTTTATCAAACACTTAGTGAGCTTGTAAACAATGTGTAACAATCTATAAGAAAAAAAAACAGGAACATTAATAATAAAATGAATATATTATTAAAAAAAAATAACATTAAAATAAACACCTTTAAATCGTCTTCATTGTAATCGGAATCTTCTTTTTTAACATTATTTTTGTTGGGTATTTTAAAATTTTTAAGAAAAGATTGTTCATCGTCTTTTTTGTCTTTTATTTCCTCGTTTTTAACTGTGTTTGAGTCTTCTGAAGACATTTTTTTTAAGAAAAATATAGATATAAAAATATATATATATATATAGAGAGAGAGAGAGAGAGAGAGAGTTGAATCAAAAGGGGAGAAATTTTGATTTTAATTTGGTTCCATAATAGTAGAAATTAGGGTTTTTATTTTTATTGCACTTAATTTTAACCAATTTCAAAACAGATTTAATCTTTTATATATTTTTTTTATGTTCATTTGTTTGTTTGGAAAAATTTCATAGTATGGTTTGTTTTTTTCAAGTTATATATCGGGTTTTTCATTCATTTGTATTCGTAATTATTTTTTGGTTTTACTTAAATTAACGTTTTATTTTATTTCTATAGTATTTGTTTAAAATTTAATCTTTTATATGTTTTTTTTTATGTTCAATTGTTTGTTTGGAAAAATACAAATACATATAAAAAAAGCAAAATGAAATTAGTGAATACGGAAACATATTTGCACTTTAATCCTAAAATGTTATAGTAAATTACATAATAACCCCGGTTGAATCTTAATAGAGGTTTTTTTTTTTTTTTTTAAAACAAACTAAGGACTCGGAGCTTAATATTTCAAAAGAAAATGAGCACAAAAAACTCGACTTTCTCCTTATACCTCCTAACCTTATATCTCCGAATATAGATTAGATGATACCTCCTAACCTTATATCTCCGAATATAGATCAGATGTGATCTAGGTTAAGTAATTTTTGATACTCAAATCCCAAATAACATCAATCTCTAGTCGTACCTCACTAGCAAAAACCTCATAGTAACTTTACAAAAAGTACCATACAACTCTTAGTAAAAACACAACAGTGTAAACAAAATGAGAATGTAGGCTGTAATAGGAAATTGATAAGGCTTCCTAGCATTCTCACCAGCATATTCCAGTAGCAAAACGTGCATCTATCATCCAGCTAATTAGCAAAAGTTAAGCATAACTTTTCTCAGACTCAGTTCTCCTTAAAAATTTGCCTTTAAAACAACGAATAGCTTCAGAAAATTTTCCTCCTAAGCCTTATATATATGTTCTTATCATGTGTAACTTGACACATCAAATAATATGCATGAACAAAGCGCACAACATTTTCTCAGACCAATGTCCTCCTTGAAAATTATCCTCATAAGCCAATAAGATCAATATCTCAGTAGTATAAAACTGACTCTTATCAAAGGTTAAAAAGCTCAGTAAACCTCGTTGGTTTAAAACCTTCCTATATCTTAAAATAAATGCCCCTTAGACAAGTAGTGTTGTTTTGATCCAAGAAATAAGCAGCGTAGATATTCTTGGGTAAATCCATGGCCCTGCAAGTCATAAAATCATTACCATTTGACCTCATTTTAGCCAAGTCATCCGCAACTTGATTCTGTTCTCTAAAAACATGCATCATTGTTAGGCAAACATAATCCATCAGGGTGATAATAGCCCCCGTAATGAAGAAAACTTGATGGCCGGAGATGAATTACTATTCCACCAATTTACAATCATTTCAGAATCAGTTTCAACAAGAACATTGGTTACCCTGTAACAAATAGATAAACCATTTTTAAGAGCCATAAGTTCAACATAGGTATTAGTATGGTTTTCAATATAATTATCAAAAACTAGTATTAGAAAACACTTATGATCTCTTAAAATACCACCACACCCACTTGAATTATTGCTTAGTGAATCTTAATAGAAGCTTAATAGACCATGATTTTGATATATAGATAAATTGTTTGCGGGCCGATTTTGGGTCTACGTCCAATAGACACGGGCCTAGAGCTTCCCAAAAAACCGACTTATTTTAGAGCCCACATTTTTACGCCCAAGAAGCTCAAGTAACACTCCCGGAACACATCCAACAAGGATCGAGCCTTAGATTTATTTATAGTACCACGAGCTCGCATCGTCCGAATCTTGTTCTTGAGCCATATGACATCGGACTCGGGAAATTGGACACGAGTCCCAGACCCCACGACGTCCCGCTTGCTATTGTAGCATTGTTTTAAATGTTTTGTGTTAGTAAATTACGAAATATTTTGAGAAAAATATTGCGGCAAGGGGTATTTTCTCAAATTTAGCACTCGGCCTAAAATATCTAAAGAACCGGCGGTGTGATCTTTTTGAAGTATTTATGATTTGTCTGTCTCCTTTAACATACTATGGCCTAAGAGATTCACCAAACATAAATCTTAAAAGCCGAAGCCCTCGTCGAAGCCCTCGTCAAGTCGAACAAAATATTATTACAAACACCACCCATGCATGTACTTTAACCATAAATTACAAACGCAACATCAAGTTGTTTTTTTCACATATGTTAAAATATTTAATGTATAAAAAATGTTCCTCGAACGTAAATTGATATGCGTTACAAAATTTTGTTATAAGGTATTATGACCGTATGAGTGCCATGTTACCATTTACAAAATAGTATGTTTATAATTAGTAGGATGTTAACATGTACACAATATTGTGTTTCGTACGAGTGGTATGTTACCATGTACAAAATATTGTATTTTGTATGAGTGGTATGTTTCCCGTACAAAATATTGTGTTTCGTACGAGTGGTATGTTATCATGTATAAAATATTGTGTTTCGTACGAGTGGTATGTTATCATTTACAAAATATTGTCTTTCGTATGAGTGTGGTATGTTACTAGTACAAAATATTGTATTTCGTATGAGTGGTATGTTAGCATGTACACAATATTGTATTTCGTATGAGTGGTATGTTAGCATGTACAAAATATTGTATTTCGTATGAGTGGAATGTTAAGGCTTAATTTGTTTGAAAGAAAGTTTCCAGGTTTTAATAATATATTAGATTCAATGGCTAACATTAACAATTTTGTTAAGTTTTGAAGTTATTTTATGTTTCTACACATTTTAGGCCGACTTAAAAAAACTTGTGTTATTCGATTATTATTTTTACTCCTTTTAAATGGAGTATATACTTTTGTTGAGGCTCCCATTTTATCCTTCCATTTTTGTCCATACAAGCAATTCTTTGCGTATTGAGTTTGATTGATTGAAAACGTTAAGTGTTTTTGCTTTTATGACCTGCATTATGAGAGGATAAATAGTTCCATTAGCATCGCGCTCATCTGAATACAATGCAACTCGATCGTTCATCGGAATACAATACACACAAAAAAGTTGAATTGTTTTGGAACATCTTAATTGACTTAGTTGGCAATTTTAAGAACTAGTCCCCGAGATTAGCTACTTGAAATCAAATCTATAAGATGTTTTTACTCACAAGACTAACATCCGCAAGTAGACCTGGGAAAATATAGACGACTAACCACGATATATGATTTTTGTTTGAAATATTTACATGATCTTAAAATGTTTGGTGGTTCTTCCTTATACTTTCTGTGTTTTTTTTGTTCGTTTTTTTTTCCTTTTCCTTTTCCTTTTCCTTTTCCTTTTACCAATGGGTCGGTTGCCTGTGGGTCGAGTTTAAGGTTGTTCAGATTCTGCTATGTCCACAACTCGTACATTTTCCCATCTCCGTCTCCCGTTTTGCGAGAGTTGAAGTTACAAAGGTAACATTAACTGTGACTTAAAGAGCATGTCTTAAAGTCTCTACTCACACCATCCTTCATAGATTTTATTCTCAAACGCAAAAGAAAATACTAGTCGTTAATCGTGTTTCGGCTCTTTTTTATTTTGAATACGAATAGTGCAGAACAAAAGATGGATAAGGAAAATAAAATAAATAAATTGCTCTATCGGCGATCGATAGCCAAAATAGGGGCAACCCCCGGTGGCAACTAAAGGCTTGTTAGATTGGCTTATGAGGTTATAGTATTTGAAAGTTAAAACTGTAATCAGTTGAGATCGAAGCTTTTTCATCAACTTATATTTTTTGCTTATTTGCTTTGAAGTTGCAACCGATTAAGTACTTACTACCAACATTCAGTAGATTCCGTTTTCCCTAAAGAATCTCGTTTACGACTTGATACATTCCTTTATATCAAACATCATCAGGAAAACCCTAGAACAAGTACAACATAACTACAAAAGATTCCGAATGTTGAAGATGCTACAAAATGAAATACGAATTTTTTTATTATAAAACAACTGTAATGTTCAATATGAGATCCAAAGTTATATGACAATCAATCATTTCAAATATTGTACAACCAAAAGTTCTAGAGTAAAAGAGAAATGTCTGTATTCTTATCGTGCATAGCTAATGGTTGCACCTCTAGAACAATATTTGCATATTGCAACTTTTGACGTTTTAAAATACGTATTTGTTTTAAACAATAGAAGGAATGTCTCTTTGGAATAAGTTGACTGTTTATGGTACATTCACATTAACCACAGATACGAGTACTGTCATATATTCTCATATAGATATACTTTATATAATGCATATATATGACGTTTTCCTGAAGAAACGTTTGTTTCCTTAAATAGCATGTATGTATATATCAATTTAACTCATGAATATTATAATATCACATCTATATCCAAAACTTACCTAAGTCGGCTACACTATTACCAAGTTCCAGACTTGAACTATTTTTAGCAAAATCTTAGACTGAATAAATTCCATAGATATCTACAGAAAGGAAGATATATACAATTAAAGTCTATACAGATACATAAAAAAGATGGGGGATTCTTTTTTCATTATGCAATTTACTCGTCTGTATAACAAACGTGGGATCACAGATCCCACGTCTACGTGGCAGATTTGATTTTTTTTTATTTATTTTTTTTTTTTAACCAAAAAACTTTTTCGATTTTATATAAAAAAAAACACTAACCATCAACAAACAAACTATTTCATATATAAAATTAATATATTTTTTTATTAAATCAACGTGACTCTACCACTGCAATTATCCCAAATTTTACCAAAAAAAAAAAATCTTTGCCAATTTACGAAAATAAAACATACCCCAATTTTACCAAAAATAAACTCTAACCATCAACCACCAAACTACTTATTATATCAAATTAATATCATTTTTTTTCTCAAATCAGCATAACTCTACCACTACAATTACAAAGTAAGTATTTATTTTTATTATTCACTTTACTCATCTGTATAATAAACGTAGGATCACAGATCCCACGTCTACGTGGCAATTTTTTTTTTTTTTTTTTTTAACCAAAAAACTTTTTTGATTTTATCCCAATTAAACAGTAACCATCAACCATCAAACTCTTTCATATATAAAATTAATATATTTTTTTTATCAAATCAACGTCACTCTACCACTATAATTATCTCAAATTTTACCAAAAAAAAAAACTCTGCCAATTTACCAAAATAAAACATACCCCAATTTTACCAAAAATAAACTTTAACCATCAACCACCAAACTACTTGTTATATCAAATTAATATCATTTTTTTTCTCAAATCAGCATAACTCTACCACTACAATTACAATTATCAAGTAAGTATTTATTTTTATTATTGATTTTAAATTTTATATAATTAGATATAATTATTAATAAGTTATAACATTTATTAATTAAAAGTTTTTAACTTTTTTTATTGACCTTTAAATATTTATATTTAAAGTTTATTTTTGGTAAAATTGGGGTATGTTTTATTTTGGTAAATTGGCAGACTTTTTTTTTTGGTAAAATTTGGGATAATTATAGTGGTAGAGTGACGTTGATTTGATAAAAAAAAATATATTAATTTTATATATGAAAGAGTTTGATGGTTGATGGTTACTGTTTAATTGGGATAAAATCGAAAAAGTTTTTTGGTTAAAAAAAAAAATAAAAAATTTGCCACGTAGACGTGGGATCTGTGATCCTACGTTTATTATACAGATGAGTAAAGTGAATAATAAAAATAAATACTTACTTTGTAATTGTAGTGGTAGAGTTATGCTGATTTGAGAAAAAAAATGATATTAATTTGATATAATAAGTAGTTTGGTGGTTGATGGTTAGAGTTTATTTTTGGTAAAATTGGGGTATGTTTTATTTTGGTAAATTGGCAAAGATTTTTTTTTTTGTAAAATTTGGGATAATTGTAGTGGTAGAGTGACGTTGATTTAATAAAAAAATATATTAATTTTATATATGAAATAGTTTGTTTGTTGATGGTTAGTGTTTTTTTTTTTTTTTGGATAAAATCGAAAAAGTTTTTTTTTTGTTAAAAAAAAAAAAAAAAAAAAAAATCTGCCACGTAGACGTGGGATCTGTGATCCCACGTTTGTTATACAGATGAGTAAATTGCATAATGAAAAAAGAATCCCCCAAAAAAGATGGCAGGATGGATATTGAGGGAGAGAACAGGTCCATGGTGGAAGCAATCCTGGGCCGAACGTACCTTAGCCTCGGCTCCACAAACCCCGGTCCCTCTACTAGTCTTCTTTGCCTTGGCTATACTCCTTTTAAGCTACTCGTATAATTCCAATACGAAGATCAAGATAAGGCTTCTCCTTCTTGATATTCAGCTCTATGTTTTCTTGATTTTTGTTGTTATTATTTTGTACGTTTACTTGACGTCTGGCATGACTAGTGACCGGACAACGACGGCGATGAGGTGGCGTAGGCCACAAGAGTGGGACTTGACGCCGTTTTGGGTGGCGGCGGTTGTGGTGCTTTTGTTGGTTCTCGTTTCGTATCAGAATTATCTTCGGTCCAGTTGGTTGATATGACATAGTTTATACTTTGTAGAGTTATGTAGCCAGATTGAGAATCAGATACGGAACTAGATCGAGTCATGTGGCAGTTTATGAGATCATTTGTATTTTATAAAAATAATATAATACATGGTGTCGTGAGTTAGTCCATGAACTCGTTTCTCCGGATCTGGTTGCTAATCCGACCGCGTAGCCTTTGCTCATAGTTATAGAAATTTATGATAGTAAAACTTAAAATAGTGTCGGGTGGCGTATCAATACAATATATGTTTGCGTAGTGATACAATACCTTTTTTTGGCAATCTTGTGGGTTCTTATTTTGTTCTGTAATTGTTTTTCGACTTTTTGTGTATGATGATGGTTGTGCACTTGTGCTGAAGCCTGTGTTGATGTATACATTTTTACCGTAATATAAGGTTGCCGTTTGGGAGAATTAACAGAAATTGTCATGTAATCTCGCGATTTTGCTCTTACACGATGTTTAGTTGAGTACTTGTGTACATTAGTTGTGCTTTCATTCACTAAATACGTTTCAAAGTGATGACTATCCTTTCAGTTTTGGAGCCGATACACTTCAAATAATTGCGGCTTGAATTTTACAACTATAAGGTATCGGTCTGCCAAGAATAGCGAAGACATGAATAGACTCGGATTAAAGTGTTTATGTGGGTTTCCAACAATGAGCAAAACAGCAGAACTAAGCACATTGAAAATATGGTATAGACTTGGTGAATTATTACTAAACATCTCCACGTTGGAAAAAAATTAAAAAAAAATTTAAAAAAATTTCATTCCTTGGTGTATAGATCATCATCTTTTGGTCTTTTCCCGTTCTTGTAAAAACTCTTCTATTGCACTTGTAATATTAATCTGAACTTAGAATATTTTTAACATGATAGAGTAATTTAATTAGTACCAGCTGCAAACTATAATCAACTAGTTGATGTCCTCAGTTTTTGCATAAGTTTTGTTGGCTCAAAAATTGAATTCTGTCGTGCTAATGTGTACATGCTTTTCGGAAAATAATGTACAGGGTTTAATGAACTTCAGTGAAAGTTTTGTCAAATTCGGACGGTCCACTCTACTGCTTGTAAAACGAGGTACAAAGTCACCACTAAAATAAATAAATAAAAATACAAAAAACTCCATAACTAAGCAAATCTCATTACTGGCAACAAAATAATCTCTACATGATATATATCCATGAATGTACACAGATTGATACACAAGCTGCATTTTCAAACTTCATAAACAAAAAACCTCGACGGCTCAAACAAAGACTAATTCTGGCTTAAGTGTATAATACACACTACTTAAATTTCAGAGCCGAAATTGCTACACGAATTTCCGCAAGGTTAATAACACCACTTGGCAAGCTGAACCAAAATAAAGAACCAAAGACGAGCCAATAAATTGACTTAATTAAAATAGACCAGAATACACGTTATAACTACCTAATCTAATTAACTTAAGACTAGAAGGATGACGCCAATTAGATACTTAAACGTGGAGACGGATTTTTCAGCTTGGGGACTTTGAATGCCGAGGAAAACAATTTAGGAGTTATTGGGGTAGAATTCGCTGCTTTTCTCTTCGAGCTTCTGGTTTCCTGGTAAACAAAGATCAAGACAAATATATGACACCCGTTAATGAGTTGATATACATATCTGAGAAAGTACATTGCAATAATCACATTGGTTCATTTTCTAAGATAATGAAAAGAGAATCAGCTAAAGATAATTCAATGGAAAGAATAATCATTAAATTCAATTAATGAAGGGAAAATGCTTCGGAAGATAAAACAATAACTCAGATTACATCAACGGGTAAAGGATCAGAATATAGATATAACAATAGGAAACCAAAATTAACACTCAAATTTGTTTATAGGTTTTAGCAAAATATCAGCTTATATCAAACTAAGGGAAGCTAGCTGGATCAAGACTTAAACTTGTAGTGTTCTTGGTAGTTGAAGACAGCAGCTAACTGTGCATGCCAACTTATTAAAAAAATAATCAAAAACGCTATTACCAAACAACTCCTCAACAACTAGAACTAAATATTGTAAAGAATAAAATCGGTCAATATAACATAATCATATCCTGTTCCTAATTCTTTTAGTAGCTTCAAGACAGAGGATTATTGCCAACTTTAGACAGAAATAAAACATTTTGACTTAAAATTGCTCACCAAATAAACCCTCAAGGCCTCCAATATAAAGAATTGAATATAGTAAGAGTTGAAGCCGATGTTTTCCAAACCCCAATTTAGAGTGTTTCTTCAGATGCCAAGTGAAAAGCTAAATTTACCATAATTACACCCCAAAATTTAGAAGAACAGAAAGTTTGGTTCACAAAACAACATCAAGCCTACATTTTTCAATGCCCAATTTTAAGTGCTTGCTCAAATAGCAAGTCAAAAGCTAAACTTATCCCTAACTATAATATATATAAGTTACCTTTCTAAAAATTTCTAAAGGATTTGACTCTTTATCTTTTTTAATCTTTACTACAGATTGAAAAGGCAAAAACTTAAACAACATAATAGCATCTGATGTCATAATCCTGTGACATAAAAGTTACCTTTTCATGTAGACCGGAAGGATTTCCCTCTATCTTTAACACAATATTCTTATCATCAATCCCTTTTCCTTTGTCTTGCATACGCGAATCGACAACAGTAGACCCACGTAATGAATAAGTAGCTGAACCATTATCAATCCCTTTTCCTCTGTCCCGCATACGCGAATTTACAACAGTACACCCACGTAATGAAGGAGCAGCTGAACCACTACCAGCCTTTTTTCTTAACAAATCAATTTCTTCTCTACTTTTCACTGCGGTAGCTCTGAAATCACCCACATCAGATTTCAATTTCCGTATCGTAGAATCCTTCTCAATGTTCGATGAACGTAATTGCTCCATCTCTTTCAGAAGTGTCATAATCTTATCATTAGCCTGACCGATTTCGATATTTTTGGATTTTAATTTCCCAGTGTATTCACGCTCCATGGTTTTGTATTGGTTCCAAACGAAATCCCTCTCTGATTTAAGAGCCGCAATCTGAGTAATAGCATTGGTTTCCTGCAAATGAATGTAAAGCCGCTGAATATGATATTTGAATCATAGGAATAAAAGGAAAATATAAAATATATGAAACAGATGAATCAAAGTGATACATACTTTGGTGACACAGTCAAATGCAGCTTTTAAGTCCTTCAAGTCATTGGCTGTACTATCTGCACATTCAAAGACATAATAATTTAGTATGCTATAATAACAGCACTATCAAATCTAAAATTTAATTAACCTGAGCACAAAAATAAC
Organism: Primula veris; assembly: GCA_963682055.1. Taxonomy (NCBI): domain Eukaryota; kingdom Viridiplantae; phylum Streptophyta; class Magnoliopsida; order Ericales; family Primulaceae; genus Primula; species Primula veris. Next base: position 36,667,703 of record OY821743.1, on the reverse strand, counting down.
TCAAAAGAACATCAAATATTAACAAGTTGAAGTTTCAGACACACGTTTAGTTGCAAATTTCAATGCAAGAAAAAGGGGGGAAAGCTGTTAGAACCTCAAACAAGCTGTTAGAACCTCAAACTGTTTACTTTTACCAATTTGATACCCACCCAGTCTTTAAGATTTCTCAATTCAGACACACGTTTAGTTGAAGTTTCAGACACACGTTTAGTTGCAAATTTCAATGCAAGAAAAAGGGGGAAAAGATGTTAGAACCTCAAACTGTTTACTTTTACCAATTTGGTATCCACCCATCTCTTTAAGTTTTCTCAATTCAGGTCTCCACACCTACCTGTTTTCATCCAACCAGAGGACTCTGGTGTTAACTAAAATGACAGAATTCCAGTCACTTGCTCTCACCTAACATATAGATCCCAAAATGTGGGATGTTGGGGGCTCCTAATTGGATGAAATAGGTAAGTTGGGATCCAGATTGGCAAAACTTAAAGATTGGTACTAAAATGGTAGAAACCAATAGTACAAAAAGACTTCCAGCTTTGTTTTAAGCCAATAATACAGAAAAGCGCAGTTTGTAAGTTAATCAACAGCATGTAGTCCACCTTTAACATAATAATAAATAAACGAGCTTAAAATCTGCAATTGGAGTATTTACTCTCCTTATGAAAAGGCTGTTGTGACATAAGTCTAGGCAGATGTTACAGTAAATATACAAGAAGGCAATCCAACATTTTTATAGTAACTTAACTTCAATAGTTTGAAATTTTAATTAACCCCTCTTTCTTCTTCTACATGTCGTCGGTACCTAAAATGTAGCCTACTACTATACAAATGAGTGTTGGGTTCCCAGGGGAAAAAATGCATGGTCTACACTATACAGAAACTACCATATTCAATTTTATGCAGAGAACTCCCACTTTTACAAGACCACATATTTTTGCACAACAACATATTTACTTAGCTTACACCTATTCCTGGAGGAAAGCACAGTACCAATACTTTCTTTCTTTCTCTGTCATGTAAGATTGTAACATATACACAAGGCCCAGATATGTCAATGCATCCAATAAATAAAAATACAAAGATTATTTTAATGGAACAAGGAATTAACCAAAAGGAAAAAGGACTAACCATAATTAGCGTTGTGGACGGCATCATTTCTCCTTTTCAAGCTCACAATCATTTCCAGTTTTAACCTGTCAACGTTTTGAATCATCTGCAAGGTTGCTTTCTCACTCTCCAACTGTGATACACAAATCAGTAGCACAAAAATGAGACACCCCCAAATTCTTCTCAAACAATAACAAGAAATAACAAAAATAAAACAAAAATATTTTTTTATATGCATAATCTAGTTGGCAATCACTTATCTAATCATTTACAAGAGAACACCTCATGAACTGTGATTCTAACATCAAAAGGTCCATAATAACTTTTGTCTGCGGAGCATATTCTTATCTTTTACTTATGTGAGAATTAACTTAACCGAAACGAGTAATGATAAACACTTATCATAATTAAATATTAGATCATGACTTTCCTTAGAAAGAACAAGAAAGACCAACACCAAAAATACATCAGATCAACAAGATTGTGAGTTATATACAGGTATAAGAGTGATACTAGATTATGCATATACATGTTGTGGTTGAAAATCACTAAACTTACTCATTCAAAAGGGAAAGAAAAAAAGGAATTAGAAAGAACAAAACCAAATTCACCAAATAAACACAATTATGAGTTCCAGTTCAGGTTTCCTTAAAATTTCCTAACCAAAGCAACTCATTAAAAAGAAAAGAAAGCACCCATCATATGCCTCTAAATGGCATAACCTCCAATCGATATTGTATCAAAATAGTCCATGATTCTATATGCCTTAGCAATCTCCATTTTCCCAATACTACTAAAATATATTTATGAAGATCAGCATCACCAAACACAAATGCATAATTAAAATAGAAAAAATCCCGTCTTTCACAAGCAAGCATCGGAAAGAAGAAAACTAAACAAACATGAATGAGAGCTCGCTATAAAGGTTTATTTATCTACATAAATTAGCAGGCGGTCACTTTTATACACATAAATTGGAAACAGTCAACCTGACAAGCGTTATATCCATTTTGGTATCCAATACATCACAGCGTGATGCATAATTGATGTAACTAACATTTACGCTTAATTTTACTAGCAAAGCTACATACAGAACCACTAAAAAGCCTCAAATCCTGCTTTATTCCACAAGGGTATGAAAGAACAAAACCTAAATTCACTAGATAACCAAAATCAAGATCTCAAAAAAGAGGTTTTAATTCAACACCTGTGAGTTCAAAAAAGAAACATTGTATAATAATTTTGCTTGACTAACATTCTCCCTTGATTTTATTCGCATTATAGGCACACACAGAATCATTAAGAACCTCAAATCCCGTATTTCTCGAGCAAGAATAAGAAAGAACAAAGCCTCAATTCGCCACATAAACAAAACCATGAGTTCAAAAGAGAGGCCTGAACCAAGCAATAATAAAAAAGAACAAAACCCAAAATCACCAGACAAGCAAAACCATTACCAAAAAAGAGAATTTAATCAATACCTGGGAATTCATAAATAATCCATAAATACAATATATACACAACACGTATATATACAAAAATAATTGACTAATATGACTAGCATAATTGGCACATACAGAATCATTATAAAAAAAATCACTAAACGTCAATTAATAAATTTAACAAGAAAAAAAAGGAATTTCACATGTTTTCTTAATTTTATTAGAAATAGCACATACATTAACATTTGAAAAAAATACTCAACTCAAATCCTAATTTTTTCTCGAGCAAGAATAAGAAAGTAAACACAACCAATTCACAATAAAAACAAACCCACAAGTTAAAATAAAAATAATAATAAAAGGAATTAACATAAAGTACCTGTGAGATAAATTTTCTAAAAAATGAACATACATTAATTAAATATAAAAAAAAATACTTAAATCCTAATAAGAAAGTAAACACAACCAAATTCACTATGAAAACAAACCCAGAAGTTAAAAAAAGAAAAAGATAAAAGGAATTAGCATAAAGTACCTGTGAGATAATTTCTTTATATAAAATAGCATCAGAAATTAACCGAACACGGTAAAAAAAAACCTAAATATTAATAGCACAATTGGCACATACAAAATCATAAAAAAACATATTCACTTAAATTCAATTAACCATAAAATTAACAAGTTCTTAATTACACTAGAAATAGCACATAAATTAACATTAAAAATAACTCAAATCCTAAATTTATCGAGCAAGATTAATGAAGTAAAAACAACCAAATCTACTATAAAAACAAACCCAGAAGCTAATTTTTTTTTTAAAAAAGAGAGGAAATAAGATAAAGTACCTGTGAGATAAATTCTTTATATAAAAAAGTATCAGAAATCAAGCGATCACGGTAAAACTGTCTCTCTCCGGAAACAATCTGTAATTTCTCAACTAGAGACTCGAATATCTTCTCCCATTGTTTACGATCAGACGAGGAATCGGATTCTTTTTTCTTCGTCATGGTTGAATCTGTCATAAATTGAAATCTAGGGTTTAATTAGAAAGAGCTTTGAAATTAGAGGGGGGTGTTTAAGAGAGAGAGAAAGAGAGGAGATTAAGTGTTTCTTTTTTACCGTTTTGTTTGTGGGTTTAGGAGAAAATCTCCAACGGTCGAATTTATGTATATATATATATATATATATATATATATATATATTTGTATGTATGCATGTATATGCGCTTTCTCTCTCTCTCTCTCTCTATATATATATATGTAATACTAAGGTGTAAAAGTGAATATTCTTCTTTTTTTTTTTTTTTTTTTGAAAATATTGTTTACTATACTACCTCACTCCCTTCATTATTGTCTATTTTTTATTTTGCACATTTATTATATTTTTCCTGTTTTATATCAAATCATAATAAAAAAGTTAAATTTAATAATTTTATATAGTGAAGTCAAAGGGTAAAGAGGTAATCACTAATAAATTAACTTACTATTTTCGAAAATTGAACATTTATTTAGGAACAACCCAAAATAGAATAAGATATAATTATTTAGGGATAGGGTAGTACATTTTACTATTGGATTTTTTTAATTTAGTAATCAACATTTAAGTTTTATCAATTTGGGTCCTGACTTACCAATTTTCATCCAATTAAAAGAATGATGAGCGCGATTGTGTTATACTATATATCAAGTATAGATCTCCAAATCTGAGATATAGTGACTTTAATTTCGTTAATATATGATGTCAGATCCTTGATAGGATCAAATCGGTAAAACTTAAATGTTGAGTATATGAGTATTTTTCCTAGCTGTTACACTCTGTGCAGCTCTTTTATGGAAATATGAAATACATGGCGAGGGGATGTCGGCACCCCCTCGTCCGGACCGATATCAACCCCACAGCGGGCGATCCGGGCCTCTCAAGCATGGGTGACGTATCGTCCCGGATCTTAGGGAGCCGGACCGTTCCTAGGCCGACCCAGAGAAACTTGCTGAGCACTCTTCCCCAATTAATGCTGCTGCTCCCTTGGGGGACCCTCTATGTGTTTCATCGACGTGGCCCAATCACAGGCCAGCCCTGTGGGCCCCGGATGATGAACAGTGCCATTGTCAGAGTCATAAATGACCTGGAGCCGTTGGATTTTTATCAGACAGTGCAATGATCCAAGGGCTAATACGCCTTTGATCAGACTATATATACCCCCGCTAATACCAATTAGAGGGGGACGCAAAAAGTGAGACTAGAGAGATAAAGCCTAAAATATCCGAACTACCTGAACTTATCCTGACACAGTAACTTGTAACCGGCCCGATCTCTCCCCTCTTTACTGTACACCTATCTTCCGTCTATATTGATACTGACTTGATCGTCGGAGAGGGTAAACTCGGTTACAACCCCGGGCCCCTGTTCGTTGTTTGTGCAGGAGTGCAGATCGCCTCGTCATCAACGGAGTCATCAGCCTCGTCAGACACTTGGATAAGATTGGAGCCGACGCGAATTGATTAAGCCGGGCCTAGGAAGAAAATTAGGCTCGCCAATTGGCGCCGTCTGTGGGAAATTAGAAGACGCGTTAGCTCTGACGCTACGAAGAAAACATGTCTGGCAACAATCGCTTCGATACTCCGTCGTCCCGACCTCACGTCCTCGGAATGCCGAGGACACTCTCCTTTGATGAGACTCCCAGAACCGCGGGTACGAGTGGTCCGACCCCCTTAACGGCAATAGCTGCAACCCCCCGAACGCGAACCGAACTGACCGAAATGATGCTCGATATCCATGAAAAGGAACTCGTCGCGCTTGCGGCCCAGAAGGCACTGATAGCCACGCTGATGACACCTGAGCCCGAGCCCGTCCTCCAAGACGTGAGCCAAGGCGGTCCGGCCCCCAGACCCTCTAAGAGTGTGATGTCCCGTCTAGGACCCCGCCGACGACCCCCCCTAGAGACTCCCAGGGAGCCTACTAGGGGTGAGGAGTCGGAGCACTCCCGCGAAGGGAATTCCCGTCGAAACGACGAGCGAAGTATACATTCCCGACTCCATAGGCATGAGGACAGCCGAAGCTCTCGACCGGAGTCGAGTCATGCCCGAACGGACAAATCTCCCCGAACGCGAAGGCGGGGACGCCGTGGACGACACGATGCTGCCGGTGAGGCAGCAATGAAGATCGTGGCCTCCACCCGTAGCACCCCCTTCTCTGATGACATTGAGTACAGTGCTCCCCCCAGAAACTTCGTCGCCCCCGTCTTCCAGGCCTTCAATGCTGACTCCGATCCGGAAGCTCACCTTCGCCACTATCGATATCAGATGAACCACTGGTCCCACCTCGACCAACTGATGTGTCGGTGCTTTCCCGCCAGCCTGGGAAGGCTTGCTAGCAAATGGTTCCAGTCCCTGCCCGCCAACTCCGTCCATTGTTGGGACGATCTAGCCTACGACTTTGCTCATAGGTTCATAAACTTGAAAGAGAGGGTTACTCAGCCGGAGCAGCTTTATCAAGTGAGGGTCCAATCCAAAGAAACCCTTGAGAACTACGATAGTCGGTTCTGGCTGAAACACGCGGAGTGCGCGGACTGCCCCGATTCCACCGCTATAGCTGCTTTCAGACAAAATATGGTCGTAGGCAGCAGGATCCGAAATGAGATGATAGCGACCCCACCTAACTCCGTCCCTCAGCTCAGATCCCTCATCAAGCAGCACATTGACATAGAGAAGGATATGAGGTCTGCTGGGGCAACACGGTCGGTGGCCGTCATCAACCAGCAAGGTGGTAGGTCCGTCGCAACAAGTCCTCGAAGAAACCGGCCCGTAGGCAGTAGAATGGAACGTCCTCGAACGCGGCGGAGTCCGCAACCAGATCCCAAAAGGAGAAGAGAAGAGCCTCGTCGGAACGACCCCTCGAATTCGGGAGCTGCTTACTCGACCACCTTCCGCCTCCCATTGTCTGGCCTGCTTAACGAAATCGAGAATGAACCCTTCTTCTCCTGGCCTCTCCCACTCAGGAACGAACCTGCCCGTGGGACCAACGACAAGTTCTGCGACTATCACAGAGGCCGCGGCCATAATACAAATGAGTGCCACGGGCTGAAGGCGAGACTGGAAGGATGGGTCCGAGATGGCCTGATGAATAAGTACGTCAAGTCACGAAGAGATCTAGAACAAGACCAAGAAGGGGCCGACGGAGGGCAACCAGACCTCCCCCCGCCAATAATGACTTGTCAGGTTATCCACTCCGGGCCGAAGAGACCGAAGCCGAGCGGATCCGAGAGAACTGAGGCCCGAGAGGCCACAATGAAGAAGCACGTGTGCCTCACCGAAAGCCCAAAGCCCCGAAAGAGAAGCAAACAGGAGACCAAGCCAGATCTGAGCTTCACCGACTTCGACCTAGTGGGGGTGGACCTGCCCCATTATGACGCCCTTGTGATCTCGGCCCAAGTAGGCCATTGCTCTGTAGGACGAATCCTCGTCGATCAGGGGGCGTCGGTGAATATTCTCTTTGGGGACCTCTACCAAAAGATGGGGTTGACGGAGGGGCAGTTAGACACCAACGCCCCCCCTCTCTACAGATTCAACTCTGAGGCTGTTCAGCCCAGAGGGAACATAACCTTGCCTGTTAAAACAGGAACCAAGGTTATGAGCGTGGAGTTCACGGTGGTGGACGTCCCCTCCGTGTACAACATCATACTGGGGCGCGCGTGGCTTCATGAGATAGAAGGCGTCTCCTCCACTCTGCACCAAAAGGTCAAGTACCCAACCATGAGTGGAGTCGAGACCATATCGGGAAACCAAAAGGTCTCGAGAAGCTGCGCCATGGCCGTGTACTCCGGCAACAAACCGGCTCCGGTCCAGAGTGCCATGAACGTTGAAGCTGAAGATCCCAAGCTCCTGAGGGAGCTGAACAAGAAGATGGGTCCGGAAGCTGAAGAAAAGGTCGAAGAAGAAATGCTTAAGGTCCAGATTCCGGGGTATGACAAGGACCACTTTTTTATGGTGGGTGCGAGGCTGAGTGGGCCCGAGATTTCAGATCTCGTTAAGCTTCTGCTCGAATACCTCGACAACTTCGCATGGTCTCCATGCGAAATGCCGGGTATCAGCCCCGACCTCGCGTGTCATAAGCTGAACGTCAACCCGGATGCGAAGCCTGTGATGCAGAAGGGACGCCGCGTCAGTCCAGAGCATGCCGATGCCATAAACGAGGAAGTACAAAAACTTCTGCTAGCTGGAGCCATCAGGGAAATCTTTTACCCTAGATGGCTCGCTAACCCCGTGGTGGTCCCTAAAAAGAACGGAAAGCTGCGTGTCTGCATCGATTACACGAGCCTTAACCGGGCCTGTCCGAAAGATCCCTTCCCTATGCCAAAAATCGATCAGATAGTGGACTCCACCGCCGGAGCCGCCAGAATGAGCTTCCTGGACGCCTGCTCCGGCTATCACCAAATACCCATGTCGGAGGATGACCAAGAAAAAACAGCCTTCATAACCCCAAGAGGGAATTATTGCTACAAGGTGATGCCGTTCGGGCTTAAGAACGCCGGGGCGACATATCAGAGAATGGTCACCAAGATATTCGCTGAGAGCATAGGCCGAAGCATGGAAGTCTATATCGACGACATGGTGGTAAAAAGCGCCCAGGAGAGCGACCACCTGTCCGACCTAAGAGAGGTGTTTGAAACGATACGAAGGCACGACCTGAAGCTGAACGCCTCTAAATGCGCCTTCGGAGTTGGTGCCGGGAAGTTCCTAGGGTTTATGGTAACCCATCGCGGTATAGAGGCGAACCCGGCCCAAATCTCTGCCTTGAAGGACCTTAGAACCCCGGAGAAAAGGAAGGACGTGCAGAAGTTAGCCGGAATGGCCGCTGCCCTCAACCGGTTTATTGCCCGGTTCGGAGACCGATGCAAGCCGTTCTTTACAGCTCTAAAGGCTCAGAAGAAATTCGAATGGAACGATGATTGCCGGAGTGCGTTCACAGAGCTGGCGAACTACCTCGGAAGCGCGCCGCTACTGGCCAGGCCGGACACCGGCGATGTCCTGGCCCTATATCTTGCCGTGTCCGATATAGCCGTTAGCGCCGTCCTCATCAAAGAGGTCGGCAGGGAGCAAAAACCGATATATTACGTAAGCAAGACCCTCCTCGACGCCGAGGCTCGGTATATGCCCCTAGAAAAGCTCGTCCTCGCGCTCGTCATGGCATCGCGAAAACTGGCCCATTACTTCTCGGCGCACAGTATCGTAGTCTATACGGATCAGCCCATTCGCGAAATACTCCAGAAGGGAGACCTGTCTCGGCGGATGACGAAATGGGCTTGCCACCTAAACGCGTACGACATCCGGTACGAGCCGCGAACGTCCGTCAAGGGGCAGGCCCTGGCCGACTTTGTGGCAGAATTTACCGGAACGGCAACAGACCCCGGCATCGAAGAAAGTGCCGGAGGAACGTGGACCTTGCATGCAGACGGAGCTGCCAACAAAAAGGGATCTGGCCTTGGGGTGGTACTCCGATCCCCCCAAGGTGACGTAATCGAGAAATCAATCCAGCTTGGCTTCCGAGCCACAAATAACGAGGCGGAGTACGAAGCTGTGATCGCCGGCCTGAAAATGGCCCGCAGCCTCGGAATCAAGAAGATACTGGTGCATACTGACTCCCAGTTAGTCAGTAGTCAGATCAGTGGTGATTTTCAGACGAAGGACGAAAGAATGGCGAGCTACGTGGCCATCGCCTCCGGAATACTCCAAAGCTTCGACTATCGGGAGATCGTCAACATCAACAGAAACGAAAACACCCATGCCGATGCGCTAGCCACCTTGGCCTCGGCTATGAGTGATAAAAAGGAGCGAGTCATCACCATAGAGTACGTCCCTTCTCCTAGCATCGACGCTAGGGCAAGCGTTAATATGGTGACCGACCTTCCGCCGGAGCTAAGCTGGATGGACCCCATAATCGAATACCATCGCTCCGGCGACCTTCCTGACGATAAGAAGGAGGCTGAAAAAATAAAAAGAAAGGCCTTAGGGTTCTGGCTAGCCCCCAACGATAAACTTTATAAGAGATCGTTCTCCGGGCCCTATCTCCTCTGTGTCCACCCTGATATGGTAGTAAAGGTCATGGAGGAGATACATGAAGGCACGTGTGGGAGCCACACCGGGGGCAGGTCGCTTGCCAACCGTGCCTTAACTCACGGATATTGGTGGCCCCTCATGCAAAAGGATTCTAAAACCTTCGTGCTCAAATGTGAGAGGTGCCAGAAATACGCCCCCATACCTAGAGCCCCGGCCCAAAAGATGAGCAGCGTAACTTCGCCCTGGCCCTTTGCCCAATGGGGCATGGACATCGTCGGACCATTCCCTCGAGCCCCGGGAGGCAAAAAATTCCTCCTCATGGTTACCGACTACTTCTCGAAGTGGGTAGAAGCCGTGGCCTTAGCGAAGATAACGGAGGCCGAGGTGATCAGGTTCCTCTGGAGAGACGTGATCACAAGGTTCGGAATCCCCTACTCGATAGTGGCTGATAATGGGGGCCAGTTTACCGGAGCCAAGTTAAAAGCGATGTACGCGAAGTACCGCATCAGAAGCTATTACTCGACCCCTTCGTACCCCCAAAGCAACGGTCAAGCAGAAGTGTCGAATAAGACCGTCCTCGACGGAATAAAAAAGAGGCTAGACGATTCCAAAGGACGATGGGCCGACGAACTGCAGCATGTCCTTTGGGCCTACCGAACGACGAGGAGACGGGGCACCCAACAAACGCCCTACAGCCTAACTTACGGTATGGAAGCTATCATCCCGTTAGAAATCGGGCTCCCATCTCTCAGAACCGATATGGTAGAGAACGGACTGAACGAGAAGATGATGGGTCTCGAACTCGAATACGCTGAGGAACGAAGGGAGGTGGCAGCCATCCGTAACGCCGAGTACAAGAACGAGCTGGGACGTTCCTATAACAAAAGAGTGAACGCCAGGCGTTTCCAAGACGAAGACCTCGTGCTACGGAAAGTGAACAACAACACCAGGGTGCAGTCCGACGGCAAACTAGGCCCCAACTGGGAAGGCCCCTACCGAATCCTCGGTGCGGCGGGCAACGGGGCCTATCTGTTGGGTCGCCTTCCCAACGACGTCCCGGTAGATCGGCCTTGGAACGTCAACAACCTACGGAAGTACTATCAGTAGGGCTCCGCTTTTGCGTTTTGATGTAAATAAGAAGACGATGTAAATTGGCCTGAGGGCTTTATTAATGAAAATGTTGATAAATTTCACAAGTGTTTCAGAACACGGGCCTACACGGCACCCCGGTTTCTATTTATTTGAATTTTTCAGTTCACTTAAATTTCACAAGTGTTTCAGAACACGGGCCTACACGGCACCCCGGTTTCTATTTATTTGAATTTTTCAGTTCACTTAAATTTCACAAGTGTTTCAGAACACGGGCCTACACGGCACCCCGGTTTCTATTTATTTGAATTTTTCAGTTCACTTAAATTTCACAAGTGTTTCAGAACACGGGCCTATACGGCACCCCGGTTTCTATTTATTTGAATTTTTCAGTTCACTTAAATTTCACAAGTGTTTCAGAACACGGGCCTACACGGCACCCCGGTTTCTATTTATTTGAATTTTTCAGTTCACTTAAATTTCACAAGTGTTTCAGAACACGGGCCTACACGGCACCCCGGTTTCTATTTATTTGAATTTTTCAGTTCACTTAAATTTCACAAGTGTTTCAGAACACGGGCCTACACGGCACCCCGGTTTCTATTTATTTGAATTTTTCAGTTCACTTAAATTTCACAAGTGTTTCAGAACACGGGCCTACACGGCACCCCGGTTTCTATTTATTTGAATTTTTCAGTTCACTTAAATTTCACAAGTGTTTCAGAACACGGGCCTACACGGCACCCCGGTTTCTATTTATTTGAATTTTTCAGTTCACTTAAATTTCACAAGTGTTTCAGAACACGGGCCTACACGGCACCCCGGTTTCTATTTATTTGAATTTTTCAGTTCACTTAAATTTCACAAGTGTTTCAGAACACGGGCCTACACGGCACCCCGGTTTCTATTTATTTGAATTTTTCAGTTCACTTAAATTTCACAAGTGTTTCAGAACACGGGCCTACACGGCACCCCGGTTTCTATTTATTTGAATTTTTCAGTTCACTTAAATTTCACAAGTGTTTCAGAACACGGGCCTACACGGCACCCCGGTTTCTATTTATTTGAATTTTTCAGTTCACTTAAATTTCACAAGTGTTTCAGAACACGGGCCTATACGGCACCCCGGTTTCTATTTATTTGAATTTTTCAGTTCACTTAAATTTCACAAGTGTTTATTCACGTTATGAGTTATATGAAACGCGCGCCCCAACGCCGACGCGTAAGGGCCACATCATTTGGGAGCATACATGTATGACACAACGTATAAGCACACAAAACAGAAACAAACACGAGGGCAAAGGCCAAAATTGTTTTCATATTATCATTAATCAAAAGCTATCACAAGCTAAGTACAAAAAGAAGATTACATGAAAAGCAAAAATAGAAGAACTACAAAAGCCCTAAGATGCCCCCTCATCGTCATCAGCTTCATCCTCCGAGAGGGCCCGAGGGGTTAAGGGGACCACCTCGGGAAAAGGAGCAGAGGGGACGGGAACCAAGATATTTTCTATGTTCCACACCGGATGATCCGGTCCCGCCCTCAAAAAAGCCGCGGCCTCAGACCAGCCATCAACATAGAAGGAATTAAAATCCTTCTGTGTTGACTGCTCCAAGGAGGCGCTCAGCTCCGCCTCGGCGGATTGGACCGCAGTCTTCACCCTATCGGCCATTCCCGCCTCAGCAGCCTCCACTGCGGCCTTCACCTTCTCGGCCAGGCTTGCTTCAGCCTCCTTCAGAGCTGCGACCGCAGCTTGTGCACGCTCCTCGGCCTCAGCACCGGCCTTCGCGGCCTCAGCTCGCCGAGCTTCCAAGGTTGCAACAAGGCCCTCGGCCTTCTCTGCCCTTACTTGGGCCCCCTCAGCCTTCTTTAGCGCATCTTCGGCCTGCTTATCACTGGCCTCGGCCTTCGCAGCCCACGACCTCACCAGTTGCCCTTGCTGGTAGACATACTGGTTCATTGTCAAATAGGCCTACGAAAGAAGAGGAACACTTAGCAAATAATAATAATCAAAGAACACTCAAAGAACGGCACAACGAAAACAGCATCTTACCTGAGGGATCATCGCCATGGCCGACTTCATGGCGGAAGCAAGGTCGCGGCCGCGATGGTCGGCCTCGATGGTTTGCTGCTGAAGCGCAGCCAGAGCCAGCAGGCCAGCAGAGGGATGACCCTCCATAATGCTCCGAACCCCAGTCGTCGCCTTGACCTCCTCCGGGGTCTGAATAGGCATTCTTGGCGACGGGGAGCCAGGGCCTGAGCTTGAGCCCGAAGCGCTAGGCGTTGGACCCTTCGCCTGATTGGTCGGCACCTCTCGCTCTTCGGCGACGACTTCCGGATCCCTAGGCTCTAGGACGGGTGCGGCATCCTCCTTCGGCTCAGGTTCCCCGGTCCGGGCCTTCTTCACATCTCGAGGGGCCTTCGCCTCCTCTCTTTTCCTCTTATCGACTTCGGCCTTGCGAGCAGCTCGTTCACGCCTCGCCTGCCCCAACAGGCCCCCCAACCTCCCTAAGGCTTTGGCCTTAGCATCAGCAGGAGCCACTTCGACCACCTCCTCATCCCCTGCCTCGGGCTCTACAACCACCTCCTCCTCGGGCTCTACAACCACCTCCTCCTCGCCACTGCCCCCAGCATTGGCAGCACTCTCCTCCGCCACCTCCTCTTCATCAGAAAGGACCACCTGCAAAGGCCAAATATGAAAGAAGTTAGAAAAATTCGAAAAAAAACTTAGCCAAGTGTAAAACTGAAGTCATTAGAGCAGAAAAAGGGAACATACCCTGGTCCGCGAGGTGCCCAAGCCCGGTCCAGTGGTCTCGTTCTCAGTAAGGCTGTCTTCCAAGCGAGACCTTAGAGGAGGGACCTCTGTCAGAGGCTTCCCATACTGGTCTATGTAGGCGCGGGTACCATCCGGTCCCACCCTATAGTTGAGGACGGAGCCGTCCGACCGGGTCTCAAAGTAAACCCCGGCCGCCGCAGGAGCGGAAGAGGCCACCGTCACGGCCTTTGCCTTGCTGCCAGATTTCAGCTTCGGCTTGGACGCCTTCTTCGCCACAGGCACCGCCGCAGCATCAGCTTCCTCTACCTTGGGAGGGAGGGTCGACTCAAGACCCTTCTCTTTCTCCCACCTCTCCCTGGAGTACCCCACAGGACAGAAGGTCCTGTGTGGCCAGATGAACCCGTTCCCCTTACAAGTCGTAGGGGAACCGCATATCAGGAGGCGCTCAGCATCGCGCGCTCCCGCGTCGGTCCCATCGGGGCCCCACCAATTGAGGGCCACCTCCAACGACCCGACATTGGGCTCGCCTAGGCCCCCAATCTTCGACGCCACAGTGAACTTGTTCTCCTTGGTACTAAGGACCCTTCCCGGCCTGGGTGGGAGAACTAGGTCGTCGCGGTGGAGCCAGTGTCCTTCCACCACTATCACGTCTTGCGTGTAACCCCGATTCGAATCGGAGTTACCCGTGATTAACTGGTTATGGGACCGGCATCGTAGGTAGGGTTGCCTGCTCTTCGACTGAGAAGTTGGCTCAGTCTGCAAGAACTCATAACATGCCAGAAGCTCCTTCAGACCCAACGGCTCCGGAAGGATCGGCTCCAACACCACGTTCAGGGCCTCCATCCCGGCACAGATGCGGTGTGCCTGCAGCGGCCACTGGCATGGGAGGGTCTGCGTCCAAGCGCACAACTCCGCCAGAAGCTCCGGGATGGGGAGGTCGGTGCCCCCGTACATGAGCGTGGAGAGAGAGAGGGTCACCATGTTTTTGGGATCAGCCACGATCCCGTTCACCTCATCGACGTTTTGGCATTTCCGAAGCCTGAAATCTTCACTGATCCCACAGAGCTGTCGAAATTCATCAAGGTCGGGCCCATGTAGCCTCACCATTATGCTGCTATCGTTTGAAGCCACTGTCAGGCTCGAGTCTAGAGTCATTGCCCGGAAGGGCAAGGCGTTCGCCATTACATCTAGGCGTCGGGGCTTTGGGGCAACCATCGGACCTTTGCCAGCTCCGTGTTTGATTACCATGTCGGTTGTTTGTTTGATGAAATTTGCTGAGTGTGAAGTGTGAAGGAAGAGAGAGAACGGTCTGCTGTATAAAAATTCTAGTGAGATAGTGGGAAAGTGAAAATGAGATTTCACTGGGGGTATTTATAGACATTTACCCGAAGGTGAAGAGACAGCGGCGGTTCATTACACGAACTCCCACAAACAAATGCTACCACTCAATCGACGCAGTACACGTGTACAGCAAACAGAGGTCAACTGCCAAGTGTCACTCACCAGCCGTTTTAGCATTGATGGCATTGATGGAATCGAAGAGACAGAGGCGGCGCCCCATAAATGCATGATGGGCGTGCTCCACGTGTCAAAAATTCCAGCACACGAGGACACGCGCCGGGCTACGTCGAGGCGTGTCCACAGCGTCACGCACAAGAACGCTATGACCGGAGCCCCCGTAACGACTATAGATCCCTGAAGACCTCGTCCTTAACGACGACTCCGGACAGGGAGCTGTTGGCGAGGGGATGTCGGCACCCCCTCGTCCGGACCGATATCAACCCCACAGCGGGCGATCCGGGCCTCTCAAGCATGGGTGACGTATCGTCCCGGATCTTAGGGAGCCGGACCGTTCCTAGGCCGACCCAGAGAAACTTGCTGAGCACTCTTCCCCAATTAATGCTGCTGCTCCCTTGGGGGACCCTCTATGTGTTTCATCGACGTGGCCCAATCACAGGCCAGCCCTGTGGGCCCCGGATGATGAACAGTGCCATTGTCAGAGTCATAAATGACCTGGAGCCGTTGGATTTTTATCAGACAGTGCAATGATCCAAGGGCTAATACGCCTTTGATCAGACTATATATACCCCCGCTAATACCAATTAGAGGGGGACGCAAAAAGTGAGACTAGAGAGATAAAGCCTAAAATATCCGAACTACCTGAACTTATCCTGACACAGTAACTTGTAACCGGCCCGATCTCTCCCCTCTTTACTGTACACCTATCTTCCGTCTATATTGATACTGACTTGATCGTCGGAGAGGGTAAACTCGGTTACAACCCCGGGCCCCTGTTCGTTGTTTGTGCAGGAGTGCAGATCGCCTCGTCATCAACGGAGTCATCAGCCTCGTCAGACACTTGGATAAGATTGGAGCCGACGCGAATTGATTAAGCCGGGCCTAGGAAGAAAATTAGGCTCGCCAATACACACTTCACTTAATTTCTTCATGTTTATAACAACAATTTCGGTAATATTCATGATTCTTTTTAAGTTGCATGGAGGACAACCTACCAATTTACTATTATGTGGTAAAGACATTTCCCACTCTATGATTTATTCTGTTTTTCCTCTACACTAATGGTTTGTAATTTGTAGGCAAACATAACTATTTGTACACCAAAGTATCAACTTTTAACTAGCTAGGTAGTACACTTTACTATCAAATACCATCATGTACGTTTAGACTATACACGAACTCATATCAAACCCGACAATATAAACACCAATTTATACAAAAAAAAAGAACAATTAGTAGATAAATAAGTGCTTAAAAAGTCTAAACTCTAAAGTTGATGTACTAGTTATTCGACCTTTTGTAGATTAGTGTTGCATACACTGAGATCGACACGTAAAGTTTAACATTTTCTCAAGTAATTCCAAGTTTTTTAGATTGGTTTCTAAACTGTGAGTTTATGATGTACTAATTGTTACAGCTGATTTGTTGGTATTTAAAAGTCATACTTTCCCTAAGAAAATTTTGAGAGTTTTGAAGTTTAAATCCTACTAAATTGTTACTATTACCACACAGATGTATAATTTTTGTTTACATGCGTGCAGACAAAAGTCCGAGTACAAGAATGCCGAAAGAAGATTTATCTTATCGACTCAAAGGTATATTCAACCGCTCTTGAGAAGCAGATTTTAACTTTTTTCGCACCTTGTGTAAATTATTCTTTTTGTATCGTTCTAGGGTTTGATTGTCAAATTCCCGACTCGATATATACACTTCAACATTTCAAGAAGCTGTGGGCACATGATCACGAACCAGTTAAAGGACTCTCGTTGATGTTGTCAAGGTGCGAACCACCTACTCTTCATTTTCTTATACCTTTTCACTGAACTCCCATGGATTTTTTTTTTAATCAGTTTTCATTTTTGCAAAACTTCTTAGTTTTTATTATTGTTACTTGTTGTTATTTTTTTTCCCGAATCAGACATTTAAGCCGACGGTGTTGATAGGATCATCAGGAGCTGGAAAAACATTTACAAAAGAAGTAGCTGAAGCTATGGCATGATGGAGATTTTAATCAATGTTCTAGATAATACTCTATCGATCACCCTTATATTTACGACCAAAACGTGATTCTAGATAGTCTCAACCCTTTATTTAGGGATGTAATGACTTTTCAAAGATTTAGTCATTACATCCCTAAGGAAACAAATCAGCAACTCTTTTCAAAGATTTAAAATGAGCATAGGTTGTTCACACAGTAACCAATGGCATTTTGTCAATGATAGCGAAAACAATGAGAATCCTGCAACATGCATCGGTTGTTTTTCTCATTGTGATCTTTTATGCTTCCATCTTTCCTTTTAATTCTACTACTTCAACTTCTTCGTTTGTAACTAACAAACAGTTACGAGCTAATAACGAAGAGGCATTGTCCCTTTTGAAGTGGAAATCTAGCCTCGACGAAAAAAGCCAAACACTTTTATCATCTTGGGTAATAATAAACCCAACCCCAACTAGCCATTGCAAAAGTTGGTTCGGAATTAGTTGCAACAAGGCCGGTAGAGTCGACAATATTACCATAAATGGTTACAGTTTGAAAGGTATGCTTTCCGACCTTAACTTCTCATCATTACACCATTTGACTACATTCGATCTATTTTACAACTCCCTTTACGGGACCATCCCATCAGAAATTGGCAGACTTGGGAGACTCACTTCTCTTATTTTATCTTCCAACTCACTCTCCAGTACAATTCCATTTCAATTATGCCAATAAACTCGAGATTTTATTTCTCGGGGACAATAAACTTAATGACACAATTCCAGAAGAAATTGGATCGTTAAGGTCCCTCACAATTTTGAGCTTAAATCGACACCTTGTCAGGTTCAATTCCGAGATCAATAGGGAACTTGTCCAGCTTGACGGCTTTATTTCTAGCAGGAAATAAACTTGTTGGCACAATTCCAAGAGAGATTGGTCAGTTAACAAGTCTTACCAGTTTGCAGTTTGAAAAGAACAACTTGTCAGGTTCAATTCCGAGTTCTATAGGGAACTTGTCTAGTTTGACAATTTTGCAGCTTTATGACAATAAACTTGTTGGCATGATTCTGAAAGAAATTAGTTTCTTAGGGTCTCTTACAGAGTTGGCACTTGAAGAAAATATGCTGTCAGGTTCAATTCCAAGTTATATAGAGAACATGTCCAGCTTGGTTTATTTATCATTGTGGCGCAATAAACTTGTTGGCATGATTCCGAAAGAAATTGGTTTCTTAAGGTCTCTCACAGAGTTGGTGCTTGAAGAAAACATGTTGTCAGGTTCAATTCCGAGTCCTATAAGGAACCTGTCCAGCTTGGTGGTTTTATCATTGTGGCACAATAAACTTGTTGGCACATTTCCGAGAGAGATTGGTCAGCTAATTGGTCTTACCGAATACTTTGGGGAGAACAACTTGTCAGGTTCAATTCCGATTTCTATAGGGTAAGACTTGCCTTTTCGGGTAGTATATATGCCTCTTAAAAATTTTCAGCCAATTAGTAATGTTGAGGCTTGAGAATGTAACTTATGTCTAATTTCCATTATAATGCCCAAAATTTATGTGTGTCTGCGTTTAAGGGAGTATATATATTATCTATCATGCGAGTTGCATTTGGTTGATCTGGAGTTTTTTCTTTAGCTTTTTATCTTGAAAAATGTATGTTATAAATAGATATCGGAATAATATTAACTTTTTGGTTGATTCAAACAATTTCAGCCCGTAAATCGCGATAATCTGCCTTATATACGCGAGTCCAGACATGTTTCGAGCAAATCCTAAATCCACCACTCAATATTCTCAATATTGTTGAAACTAGAGTTCCTAAACTAGAAGCTGAAAAATAATTGTGAAAATGATTCAGTATTTCATGATTTTGGACCACAACAAGATATGTGACAACTTGCTCAACTTATTGGTAGCTAATTAGTACTTGAGTTTGTTTGGTTCGAGCTTATTAAGTTTCATCTATTGTTTTTCATTTCTCTATCAGTCCCAATCGATATTTCAGTTGGCGAACTTATAAATTTGTTGTAACGTGGATGAAACCCAAATAAAAATCCAAATTATGTAATGCATAGTTACCAGGAAATTCATCTTCGAGTACGGAACACGTTTAACGGAAAAAGTATTTCCGAAATGCGTGTGTGCCCTTTCAAAACTTCGTTGAATACTAAAGAGAAACGTTTCAAATTTTAAGATAAATTTTTAATGATGTAATCCACATTCTGTATGCATTCCGAAAAAAGGAAGTAACGACCTACTTTTGAACCAAACTTTAATAATTTTACTCGTACAAGTTACATACATAATTAATGTTCATATTTGCTACTTCAAAGTGACTAAAATAAAGCATAACATATATACTATAATATTCAAATGTGACAATTAATATAATTAATAATTCTTTCTGCATGAAGGGATATTAATCGGAACTATTCATGAGTGAATTTTATCTCCATCCCAATTAGTCTAATAGATACTGTCTTTTTTTTTC
Organism: Primula veris; assembly: GCA_963682055.1. NCBI lineage: Eukaryota > Viridiplantae > Streptophyta > Magnoliopsida > Ericales > Primulaceae > Primula > Primula veris. The sequence continues at coordinate 36,648,250 of OY821743.1, read as the reverse complement.
TTTTTTAAACCTATGAGACTGAGTAATTGTTACTAGCTAATTATTATAACTACGGCCAAGCGAAAACCCGGAAAAACCGAACCGAAAAATACCGAAACCGAAAAACCAAAACTTTTTCGGATCGATTTCGGTTTACACTACAAAATAATGTTTGATTTAGCGAGAGTCAAAAGTTGTCACAAGCCTGTCATAAATTGACTAAACTGTCACAAAGCCGTCATAAATTGACTAAATTGTCACAAAACCGTCACAAAAACCGTCGTTAATAAAATCGTAACAAAAAATACCGTCACTAATCCCGTCGCTATTTGGGTATTTTTTTTGTAGTGTTACATAAAACCGAACCGAAAAATACCAAAACCGAAAAACCAAAAATAAAACCGAAAAAACTAAAAAACGGACCGAAAAAACCATGTCCGGTTCGGTCCAAAAAATAAAAAAACCGAAATCGAAAAAAACCGAATTGAAAAATCTGTTCGGTTCGGTTTTGCCAAAAACTGAAATGAACGGACCGAACCCAGCCCTAGAACTACTTCGCCATCACTATAAAAAGTTTTTAAAAACTACTTTATATTTAGCATTTATGGCAGGTGAAAAATGAAAATCTTGTACGCGTCTAAAAGAAATGTCATCAATATATATACCAGTATTTTTCTCTCTATATATACACTTTTATTTTTTATCTGATCTTGCAAACAATAATTTTAATTATTGTATCAAGATTTTTTCATATATATAATAAAAGCATCAAATGACTATCTCTAAGCTTGTAATAGCTTCGCTTCTCATTTCTCTTTTCATCATATATATAGTCGAAACCGATGCAATTGTAAGGCTACTATATTGTTTTTCCTTTTAGTTAACAAATTTTCGAATACACATGTCCTAATAATTTATTAATTTTATGCGTTTTTATTTTTTCTTAACAGACGAGCGACACGGAGATGGATCCTGCTCCCGTGCCGAAAATCGGTACATATCTATCAATCTTGTCCTATGAGCTACAATACTAGTTTTTAACAAGATTTTGTTGCACAGCATTTGATAAATGCATAACAATTTATTAAGTTGGAAACCATAAAGAACAGTACTTTGAGTTTCGATTTTATGGATATAGTATGAAAGCTTAACAAATCAAATTATGCATTAAATTCTTCTAAGAATTTAGACTTGTGGCACTTTATGAGTTGTTTGTCACACTTAAGTTCCTAAACTTCTAGTAATAGTAATTAATTTGTATATAGTTGGTCCCTTTCTTTTGCTAATTAACTAATTTCAAAAATAGTAGTAAACCAAAAGTCACATATTATTTATATCTTGTATTAACATTTGTGATAAATATTGTGAATGAAGATTGCGGAAGAGAGTGCAGGAGACGTTGTAGTCTCTCATCGAGGCCGAATCTGTGCCTAAGAGCTTGCGGAACTTGCTGCATCCGATGCAACTGTGTACCACCTGGCACTTTCGGTCATGAAGACGTTTGCCCTTGCTACGCCAACATGACCACTCACGGTGGCAGGCACAAATGCCCTTAGACGTGTATATATATATATATATGTATAAACCTGGCTAGCTATATGCATGTGTGTACGTGCATAATAATATTTGATACACCTAATATATTATATTGCATTGATGTATATATCATGCATGTACTATTACAATGACTTGAATAAATGGAGGGTTTTGATCATGAGTTAAAAGCTATGAAGTTATATTAATCCTTTAATAATTAGTTTCGGTGTATATTTTTTTTGAGTAGTGGGGATTCTAATGTGATATATATCGTATATATTGGATTCTTTTTCTTGGCATTTATAAATTCAAGATCGTTGGCAAAAGAGTCAATAATCTATAAACATTGGGCCTATATATTTGGAATGTGTACATGTCATTTCAAATATAAAACTCAGTATGCATTGAATTTCTATCTAATGAGGTAATCCAATTTTTCTTAAGAGAATTTAATATTGTTTAATACATAGTTTCGTATCTAATTATCAGAATTCTGAATTTGTGTTTTTTATTTAAGAATTGGTGCACATGAATGTAGCAAATAAATATAAAGTGTAAATAGGGACATCTAATGAGCATTCGTATCTAATTTTAATTAAACTATACCATATTAATTAGCTAAGTTAAACTCTCATAATATCTATGAACTCTTTATCATTATTTTCTTACGACTTAAAAGTTAAAATTTCTGAATCAACAGTATATACGATCACCGTACGTCTTAAGCCATTTTGTGTACACGCTTTACAAACGTTAAAAATTCTTGGATATGTTTTCCTATTCAACTCAAAACCAATCTGAGTATGTTATATTTCCGATCTTTGGACTTAAATCGTTGAATCTCCAATCAAGAATCGTAAATACCATGTCTATGCATGGTAGTAATATCAAGAATAGTAGGAGTTTGCATGCCCTAATTATTGTGTGCTATTAACTTATAACATGTGCCATATTGAGACTAAAGTGTATTCCTATATTAAAAGTGTATAGTTATATAGGATGTAAATTAGTCTCCACTCTTGACTACTTAGCGAGGTTGTCCTGATTTGATCGGTCGGTTATTTTGAACTATTGGACTGTTGAGTTGTTGCATTGAGTTTCTTATGTCATGGTTGACCTTTTATGACCGGGTTTATTTATGTGTTGTCACCCCGATGGTGCTTTTTTTGAGCTAACCCGTACTGAGTACTTAAAGGCCTTCTTATGCATCTGCCTGCTTGACAATATTTCAGTGTCTTTTCGTTGGTTGTCGGAGACTTTATTACTTTCTTATATTATGTCCTTCTGTGTATTTTGATTTTTCTGTTCGGAATGGATTATTTGTTAGGTTTCTTTAGTTAACGGCATTTTGACATCTTGTGACTTTGTATTATTCTATTTTACTTAGCCACCGGAGTCTTTTCCCGGGAGTAGTCAACTCTATTTCCCCCTAGGTATTAGTATTTCATTAATCTATGTATGATTAAAGCTTAACAAAAGTCTATACAAAGTAGGACTGCATGCATGCACTTTAAAGTAGTATATGTAACTTAATATTTATGATTAATAATTATTGGTGCTTGAGGAACCATCATATTATAATAAGTTAACCCAAATCAAATGAGTCTGTCCAATTTAACCATTTTTTTTTAAAAATACCCCTATACTTTTTTATTAATTACAATAATATCATGCTCATATAAAAAAATAAAATAAAATATAACAACTCATAACATTATGTGTCACTCATTAACAACCAAACATTATTTTAAGTCTTATAATATTTTTTTTGTATTATACACGTATTTGTATCATAACTATAATTATTTTTTATACCCAATTTTGCCCAATTTTTCCAAAAATACCCTTACTCTATTTTAATAATTACCAATATACATAATCTAATTAATTAACTATTTATTCTCACTATATTTTACTAATTACGGATGTAACCTAAATTAATTAACAATTCGTTTTAACCTCCATAACTATAATAAATGATACCAAATCTGAATATTATGTTAAAAATAAAATATATTACGAGATTTATGTCATTACGCGTCTCACACGCAACGCGTGGGTAATTTTTACGAGTATATATATATATATATATTTCAAAAGAAGAAAAGGAAAAAGAAAGAAAGTGAGATGGAGATTGGAGAGGTGTGAATGTGTGACAACGTCACAAAAAAACAGTGATTCGCAGCTGTTTCTAGCTAATGCCATCCATCTTTCTTTTTCTATGTTCTAACTTAATTTATTTTGCAATTATGTAAAGCTATAATCGATATATTTATGTGTAACACTATTATGTTACATGTAGTTTTTTACTTTTTATAGAATGCAGATTATGAACCTGTTAAGTACTGAAGTAGTTTAGCTAGCACCAAGTCTATCAATTGTAAATAAATACTTTGTGAATAATTAAATTCACTCTCTTTTTCGGAAAATCAAACAGCCTTTTACAAAATGCCATAATTTTTGTATAGTTAAAATTCTAACATAATAATTAAAGAACATTTTTATTTGTTAAAAGAAAAAAAAATCAATGTGAAAACATTAACATGCCAAGGTTAATTTTAGTATATAGAACCAAAACTTCTTAAGAACAATAAATTCTCTAGCTATACATATGTTTCTTGTAAAAATGTGTCCTAGTTATTTTGCTCATGTAAAACAACAACGTACGTAGTTATATGTTCATGTAACAAATCAAAATCAATCTATCTTGGAATTTGTTCTTCATTTATTGAAGTGCATGCATCATATACCTTGACCTTTACATCTTTTCTTAGTGTTATTAATTTAGCTTCAAAAAAGATATTTTCTCTTGTTTTTTAAATGTAATGGTCGACTTACAAGAAGACAAAGAGTGTACAAATAATAGAGAAATGATATATATACACACACTCAAAAAGTTATCCAAAAACCTTATCCGTTAACATGACGGCTTCAATCATTTTTGCTTCGATATTAAAATTAATTTTTTTATTTAATACATAATTGGTTCTGCTAATTTGTGGGATAATATTTGAGGCTGGATTTTTATACTACACTTTTTTCTGAAAAAACGCACAAACCGTACATCAGTAATTTGGGGCAAACCGTAGATTAAATCTACGGTTTGCAACTGTGTAATTTTTCAGAAACTGTGTAATTTTTCAGATGATTGACGTGGGCTTTAATTACACTTTTATTTATAGGTCTCCAGTTTGGACCAGGCTTTAGTATATTATATATATATATATATATATATATATATATATATATATATATAAATATAAATGTTATAGGAACATCATGAAAAACATCCAACTAGACACTTTTTCGTAAAAACGCTCCAAATCAAGATTTGGTTAATGCAAATCTCAATGGTTTCACGACGGGAACACAAATATGCGTCTTGTTTTTTTTTCCGAGATGTATAATGACATATTTTCGAAATCTACGGTTTGCCCCAAATTACTGCAAACCGTACATTTTTTGTACGGTTTGTGTGTTTTTTCAGAAAAACTGTAGTATAAAAATCCAGGCTCATAATATTTTTATGTATGATTTGAAGGTGACTGACTAATACCAATAGTTTAACTCATATGGGAACCTGAAATTGATTATACGCGGTTGTCTTCTTTTGCTTTAAATTGAGTAGAGTACAGCTGTAAGCACTTCAATTTTTATAAATTTGTTATCTTCCGTATAAATTGGGATACCTAATTCAGAGTCACATACTCCAAATATCTATATATATTATATGAAATCAAAATAATATAATCGTTCATTTATAACTCAACTAAATAAAAACATAAAGTAGGAAAAAACTATTCATGGGGATTATACACATATACATACATCTTTATATATTTAATTTTCAAAAAACAAAACTCTATATACATAATTTTTTTAAAAAAAACTCTATATACATCAATATATTTATCTATCGATTTGTTTATTTATTTATTCTGAAAGTTATATATGTTTATTTTTTATCAGTTGAGTTTTAAATGAACGGTTCAATTATTTTGATTTCATGTACTTATATGAACGTGACACGTGTTCTTTCATACTCATCTCCATCTGGTTTCCTCCTCATGGATAATAATTCATAATTGATTGATTGTAATATTGTACTATTATACTACTAATACAGGGTCAATATCCATGTCAAACACCCTTTATTTACTCTGAAGAAATATTTACAGACTAACCATATTAATTAATCAAACTAGAATAAAAAAAAAACTGTTTAAAAAATAAACCGTCACGCGTTAATAACTTTTATTATCATTTTAAAAAAAGACTTTCATTCCCACTATAATACCATTCATTTTTTCTTCTATCAGATTAGAAATAGTTATATCAGAAAAACATTTAGATTATTTTGAATTTTTTAAACATCAAAAAACAAAATTAATTACACATAGCGTGTGCCTTGGTGACCGGTATTTAATTATGCATGAAAGTTGAAGAACAAGAATTTGCGGTGATAAATTATTATTCAAAGTCCTCTACAAGTTTCTAGAGTTAATTTGAATGAAAATTACAATCAAACTTAGTTGAGCACCCGAGACTAATTAAGATATATATAGCTCGATACAACCTTTGAAACGTGTTATAATCTGACTACATGACTTGAAAGATTAGTATATTATTAGCGTCACCGTCGTTTCTTCTTTGGACGTTCACCTATATATGTCGTTGCGAGTTTGGTTGAAGCCGAACTTCTTGAACCTTATGCAATGAAAATAGTTTCGTTAAAGTCGCGGTGATCAAACAAGAGACCTAATCACATATTACATTGTTTGTAATATGGTGGCATTTATATAGCTTTATTTAATCATAGGTTCTCGAAAAATACAGTGTTTGATAGACCAACTTAAAATCTGAACTTCTTTTCCTCAATAATTACATAAAATTTTCACTAACCAGCCTTCTTGCCAAGATAATGAACTTTTTAGAAATTTCATTCCTACAATTCCATAGTTTAAAATTTAAATACTTTTCATTCTTTCTTCTATAAATACAATACCAAAGTTGTGGTAGTATAGTGCACCTTTAAACATGACTACTTCTAAGCACTTAATTGCTTCTCTTTTCCTCTCTCTTATTCTTTTCCAACTTGCTCAAGCTGATCATCAACTGGTAAACCAAATTATTTTCTTTACATGAAAAATATAAATAAAATTTTAAACCTAGCTACTATTCTTTCTTGTTATTTATTCCCCAGAGTCTAATATTTAAGACTTAGTTTGTTCAAGTCTTTTTTTGTTTACTAACTCGAGTAAATACTTTGTCTTTTGTCTTGCAGATTAACACAAGTGGTGCTGAGTTACTTCAAAAAATAGGTATGCTTTTAAGATTGAGTTACAACGTTGGTCTTCTTGGTTGAGATCAAATATTCTTAAAAAGACGATTGAAATTTATAAGATTAAAAAAATTAAGATGGTGCATGCCGTATATCGATCGATTGAAACACGAGACGCCGAGACACTAAAAAGACGATGGACTGTTACCATCGTATAGTTCATAAATTTGGTTTTGTTCTTGGCTGTTTGCTTAGTCGTTTTTCGAAATAAATAACCTTAAATCCTCAAAACTTTCATTATAAGTTAAAGGTGACAAGAAGACCTAATTAATTACCCATAAAAAACCAAAATTAATATGGTTTCGTACCAAATTAATAACTTTGTTTGTTTTCATAACGAGTGTTCATCAAAGTTGTTTTCATAACTTTGCTTGCTTTGCTACGTACATAAGTATAAATATATGTAAAAAAAATTATGCGTATTATATATAGCTTATGATATACTCAAAAATATTCACACCATTCAAGGTGTAATTTTTTTTTTTATAGTTTTTTTTTTTGATGCGTTTTCAGAAGAACCGAGATAAATATACTCTTTGCTTTCACATGTGATTTTCTTCTTTCAGCATCTAAGATTTCAATTGAAATTTCGAACCTAGCTTAGGCCTAGAACAACTACTCCTCGTTGACGACGTAGCTATCACTTCTATTAATCAGTTGTTTAACATCCTCGATCAATGAGAATCTAGTTTGATATCGTGTGTTTCAGATTGTAAATCGGCATGCTCCGCCAGATGTCAGTTATCGTCGAGGCCAAATCTGTGCAACAGGGCATGCGGGACGTGTTGTTACCGTTGCAACTGTGTACCACCTGGAACTTCCGGTAACCAAGAAGTTTGCCCTTGTTACTACACCATGACTACCCACGGCGGGAAACGGAAGTGCCCTTAAATTTATGTTCCGATCATTATAAATATATGCATGTATACTGAGGTATGAGACAAATAAATAAAAGAGTGTTTCTTTGTACTATAAGGTGTGTATGGTATGTGTGTGGATTCTGGATATATTGTCATGCTCTACATGTCTCTACATCTTATAATATGGCTATACTAAATAAGCAGTTTAACGATATCTCGGATTGTTTGCCTTCGTTAATTGGTATTTCGTACTATGCCTCATGGGTCGGAACATTTGAGGCCTGAAAAAGGATCACAAAAATTGTGCTACTTTCTTTTGTGGCTAGCATGACTATATACAAGTCGTTAAACAGTGCTTAAAGAAGTATGCGACGGTTCAATGGCGCTTTTTTATGAAAAATAAAGTGATTTCCAAATGTAAAGAAAAGGAAGCAACAAAATTTAATTTATAATCGAGCATTAGGTACAAAATCATAGACAGGGTGAATACAAGCACACAGTAACGGTCATGTAGGAAATCCGAAGAATAAACATAAATTTTAGCAGAAAAATCAAACGCTGTAGTAGAAGTCCGACCAAGATAAGAGACAAAATAAGAAACAAATATCCCATGAGAGCATAAGCATTCGACAAATACAACATTTCAATCCAGCTTCTCCAAACTCTACCATTATCGATTATCACATTTCAATCCAATTTCTCCAACTCTCCCATTCTCTCGATAATTGCCTGCAATAGAAACAGATCCCTAGTCAATATATATACACAGATATATATTTATAAAAATTTCAAGAATCATAATATATTAATAAACATTATATACCCTTTTGCTGGTTTCTTGGAGCTCTCCGGCAAGTATAAACTCGTCCAATATCAGATAAACCTGTTGTCGTTTAGATGTAAAAGTATAAGATCAGCAACAAAAAAAAACTGGAACTTAAATCATCGATAATATTGTAAGATTTTGTGTCAAAGTACCAACTTTTTAATATTAAACATGAACTAAAGTCCCAATAGATAGTGCAACTCAAATGAGCTATCATTTTTTGAAAAGAAGCTATCATTGTATCTGTAACATCCCAATAATGAATTCTTCTTTAACAATAGCAATTGTGTTCTAATAAGAGATCGTTTATGCATTTGAGTTTCATTTGCACGATGGTACATTTTGTCCCCGAGAAGAACTCTCAAAATAACACTGGCTAATTCAAATTATTTAAAAGAATTAAGAAAAGCAAACCTTGTGGAAATTGAAAACCAAATCTAGCTCACAGACATTACTGAAAAAGTGATCCAATATCTCCACAAACAAGTGAATGCTCTCCAAATAAGCCAACTCATTATCCGTTATGTCAACACATAGTGAGAAAAACAATCCAGCGTATCGCCTATATATAACCTTGTGGGTCCGGAACTGAAAGAAAGTTCACAAAAGAACACATCAGAAAATGAGACATGAAATATATTCACGATATACTGATATGTTAACAAGACCAATGACTTGTGTAAGTGTCTCAGATTTTGGTTCTACACAAATATCAAATCAAGTTAAAAACATGCTTTTTTAAACTTAGTTCTTCATAAGCATAGTTGTAGAATTTCAATTCAGTTACCTTTGATCCGGGAGAATAAGTTCAAAAAACATCTGACATTTACATACAAAATGTGTCAGTTACGAAACCACATTCTTATTCCGAGTCAACCAAGTTGTACCGATCTATACAGGTCATAAATTAGTAAAACGTGCGTACACATTTAGAAACTGTCTCATTGAATAATCGTACAACAGTGTCTCAAATACTTATCGTATCTCACGTTAACGGGTGCTTTATGAGTACGTTTTACGAAAACGATACCTACTAAATGTAACTTTATCAATTACCCTATATTAACAGGCGGTTCTCATTATTAAAAGTACATAAACAAAATACGAATAAAGGGCACGTTTGGGTGCATCTTTAGAGCAAATAAGCTGGCTACAATCTCATTCGGCTTAAAATCCTAATTTCCGGCCACAAAATAAACAAAGGAATCTAAAGTGTCTTAACTCAGGCTAAGCACAACTTTGTTAAGCCGTTTGGGCTTATTCCCAACATAAAAAAGAACCTTAACATTGATCCCTTTAAACTAGTTCATGTAACATGAACAGTGTTCTAAAAGGCGAACGGTAGGTGGAGCCAGGATTAAACATTAATATTTGAGTACAACGTACGAGTGCGAGACCTACTAAATGAAACTTTATCAACTAGCCTATATTAACAATAGATTCTCATAATTAAAAGTACATAAACAAAATATGAACAAAGGGCACGTTAGACTGCATCTTTAGAGCAAATAAGCTGGCTACGATCTCATTCGGCATAAAATTCCTCATTTCCAGCCACAAAATAAGCAAATATTTTGACTCAGGCTAAGCACAATCTTGTTAGGTCATCTGGGCTTATTCCTAAAATAACAAAAGAACCTTAACATTTATCCCTTTAAACAATTTCAGTTAACATGAATAGTGTTCTAAAAAGCGATCCTAGGTGGGCATTAGGCAAAGCCTACGCAGTAGGCAGAGCCAGGATTAAGCGGATTACTAATGTAAATGTCAATTATGCCTAAAAGCATAATCTAATACTCGGTGATTAAGCGAAATTAGGATTCGACAACCTATTTTTACCTAAAAGTCACCTTGCGCCTTTTAAAACATGAACACAGAAAATAATAAATACCAAAGTTAACATATAAATGTTTCATCTTTTTGTTAAACACCAAGTTCAAACTCAGGCTAAGCACAACCTTGTTAGGCCATTTGGGCTGATTCCCAAAATAACAAAAGAACCTTAACATTCATCCCTTTAAACTGGTTCAATTAACATGAATATTGTTCTAAAAGGCAAGCCTAGGTGGGAATTAGGCGAAGCCAGGAGCCTAACAGATTATGCAGGATTGAGCGGATTACTCATGCAAATGTACATTGTGCCTAAAAGCATGTTCATTTACTTGGTGATTAAGCAGAATTAGGTGGATTACTTATGGAAATGTAAATTATGCCTAAACGCATGTTCATTTATTAGGCGCTCGACAACCTATTGCTCCTAAAAGCCGCCTTGCGCCTAACAGATTATGCAGGATTAAGTGGATTCTACGGTGATTAAGCGGATTATAAGATGATTAGGCAAAATTAGGAGCTCGACGACCTATTTATAACATTGAACATGAATAGCGACAAAAGAAAAGAATATCAAAATCAACATATAAAAAGCATCATCACTTTGCTAAACACCAAGTTTAAAATACACTAACCTCCACAAAATTGGTGAACTTTGGATCGCTATTCAAAAAAAAAAGAACCTTAACATTGATCTCTTTAAACTTGTTCAAATAACATGAACAGTGCTCTAAAAGACAAGCGTAGGTGGGAATTTGGCGAAGCGGATTACTTATGTAGTTATGTAAATGTACATTACGCCTAATATCATGTTCATTAACTCGATGATTAAGCAGAATTAGGCTCTCGACAACCTATTACTGCCTAAAATCCGCCTTGCGTGTAACAGATTATGCAGGATTAAGTGAATTATACGGTGATTAAACGGAGTAGAGATGATTAAGCGGAATTAGGCAAAATTAGGAGCTCGACAACCTATTTCTGCAAATGTACATTACGCCTAATATCATGTTCATTTACTCGGTGATTAAGCAGAATTAGGCGCTCGACAACCTACTTCTGCCTAAAAGCCACCTTACACATAACAGATTATGCAGGACTAAGAGAATTATACGGTGATAAAGAAGAATTAGGCGCTCGACAACCTATTTCTAACATTGAACATGAATAGTGACCAAAATAAAAGAAAATCATTAATTTGCTAAACACCAAGTTCAAAAATACACTAACCTCCACAAAATTAGTGAACTTTGGATCTCTGTTCACAACCAAACGATGAACCTACACAAAGATGCAATCTTTTCAAAAACCCATAAAAATAAAATATACAAAATTTCAAAATATCAAACAATAATTTGAAATTAAAACAAATAAAAAAATCAGAAAAAAAAACCTCGTATTCAACTTTGTGTTTCTCAGATTCCTCAAGAGGAATATAATATTTAGCAAGACGAGTTTTTCCCTGTCTGTTTTGTAGCAGTATAAACCGGATCTGTATTAATATTATACCATTAAATTATCACAAAAAAAAAATTAAAAAAAAATAAGATCTGGGTATTATAGAAAAAGAAGTATGTTATAAAATGCAATAAGAATTTACCATGATTGAAGTTTGCAAGAAAGTGGAAAATAGAGAGAGAGAGAGAGAGGTTTTTGATGGTTTTTGTTTAATGGGAGTTGAAATTTGACTTTATTATAATTTAATACAGTTTTGTCACAACTAAGATTCGATTCACTTTTTGACAAAACCGAAACCGAGCATATTTTTTGATTCGTTTTTTTCGGTTTCGATCTTTAGGGTTTTTTCGGTCCGGTTTCGGTTATTTTTCGGTTTTGTTTTTGTTTTTCGGTTTTATTGTAAACCGAAACCGACCCGAAAAAGTTTCGATTTTTTGGTTTCAGTCTTTTTCGGTTTTTTCGGGTTTTTGGTCATGTCCAACAAGTGCCATAAATCTATCTTAGTTGCAAACAATGTTCCAAAATGTGATTAAGTTTAATTCCGTTTATTCACAGTCTAATCTGCCTAATATGTTATGTTTTTAGGCTCCGTCTACCGTCTTAAATCCGTCCAGTTTCCGTCTAGGCTCGTCTGGCAGCAGACAACTCTTACACCCTTGGAGCTCGTTTGGTTGCGGGAGTCGTAGTCTATGTACTACTTATCCGGTCCGAATTGAGAGTCGGATAATACCACACTCCCTACGAAACTGAAAATATTCCAAAACTGTATCATTTATAGTCAGGTCAGATTTAATAGTCTGGTTGCATTTTACGCATACAAACACATTATTTGTGGAGCCGATACCGGCCTTCCAATGATGCAACCAAACAAGTATCATGAGTTTCCATTGTCGGGAACCGTTCTCATCAAACAATAGCTTATTAGGATTAGAAAGTCATACAATTACTAGAATACCTTAAACTTATTAAAGAACCAAATAAGCCGCATTAATGTCCCTTAAACTTATTTTTTACTTATGCCTACGTAACTCAAAATACCAAATTACAAATTTTTCATAGGCTACAATATATTAACTAAAAGTAAATTGCAACAATATATCAAAGCATCAAAATATAGTTCGTACAACAATATAGTAACAATACGTATACGTATTTGTATTATTTTGACAACGCATCGGAATTTACACATGAGCAATATAATTAGTTTCAGTTGAATTAATGTAAAGTAAAAGTAATCTCATACCAAAACGAAAAGATTAAGGAATCAAAGGTGAACTTACATTTATTGTTACAATTTGCAACAAATTAATGTTTGATGTACAATAATTGAAATTTTATTAACGGGTTCGTATATTTGGTACAAAAGTGACAATTCGAATTCTTTACCTTAAATTACACTTGTTGCTAACTCAAACAAATATAAAAAAGCAAAAATACATTTCTTCATCTTCATTCGGTCGGCTCAACTCTAAAAAGCGTGTCCGTACTTCGAATTTGTAGCAGCTAACAATGCAGCTCCGGTGCCAGATGTGTCTTTTCTGTGCTCAATGATGACATTTTTCGAGATCTCGAGTCCCAAAAGCTCATCAACGGCATCTTTTACATATCTTCGGTATTGAGGAAAATGCTCGTATAAGCCACCATCCATAGCTATAACTGTTCTTTTACCAAATACAACACCTTTCGAACCTTGTTCCATTTTTTGAAGTATTCCGACGATTCCAGCGCCGGCTAAGTGCCCCCCGCGTTTTACGATTGTGTCGCACACTTCTACTACTATTTTTCTCGCGCTCAAATCTGAGTTGACCTGGTAGATAAACAAAGATTTTAAAACCTGAAGTTTACTGAAATAAGTATGTAACAGACCTTGGTTTTTGTAACTAGATAACCACTGTTGTTTACCAGAGAAAATAACTATGAATCGAGTTGTTCAGCAAAGTCGATATTGTCCCAACATATGCTTAATTATCACACAAAAGAGTTGCACTTTTTGTGTAAAATAAGAAAATACTTGACTGCTTAAATTTCAGAGATATCAAACCAGAACTGTGACTTTTTTCCCAGAGAAATCATATTTACATTATTGGTTTGATATGAGAAAACATGCTAGTAGTAGTAATATTATGAGCAGCACATAATTTTGTTGTCACCCTCTTAAGATATCTTGTAATCTAAAGATTAGATTCTCAGTTTCACTTATTTTCTTGGCATAAGTCTCAGTTTACATTTGTGTCAGGTAAATAAAACTGAATAAGAGGAGCTCGGAATGCGTCGACTTACCCCAGCCACGTCGTAGAGGATCTTTTCGACAGCTTCGAGGTCCTGAGAATTGTCTTGTTGAATTGCACATATATGCGGGGTCCTATAAAACACAGTCACAATGCATAGTTAAGAATAACGCAGACTATTAAATGAAAAAAAATCTTGAACAAATTTCTAAAAACACATGAACTAGATATTCATACCTTAGGGCAAAGGGTGTCGTTAATTTATCAGGAATACAGTCCCCAAATAATGAGCCTACTTTAGCCAATTTCACCAGTACCCGTCTCACTATTTCGCCCAAATACATGCCTGAGATTGTCTTCTCATATATCTGTTTTCAACACAAACATACAAATAAAAATTGTATGAGATAAAGACGTTAATTGTATTACTAAATCAAAGCAAAAGGTAGGATATTTGGCACGTCTTCAACCTTTCTCGAGTATCACCTTAACCACTTAATTAAAAAAATGCTACAAAGCGCACTTCAACTACTTATTGTTTCCTTTTTACGATTGCTAAAAATTGATGGGAGCAAATATAGTAACTTTTTACAGTGAAAGCGGTACTTGAGAATAAGTGAAGCATATCAAGTAATTAACCCAGGAAATTAGATTAAAACTTTACCTGTTCACCAGGATTGATACTAGCATCATCCATATCCTTATCGAATTCAGTTAAAGGAAGTCCGTTCGAGAATGCACCCCATTCTGTATTTATAATCTAGATTGCAAATAGTATTAGTAGTAATTAACACCAACCCTCAACATAGCATGTTATAACAATTAGCATCTGTAAATATTAAAATGCATACCGTTGTTCCTGATTTCGAATGGCCTTGGAATTTGGGTATAGCATCAACGCGTTCTACGTAACAGGCATTTGTTCCTGTTCCTAATATAACAGCAACCATGACATCGTTGTCCCAATATCTAGCTCCTGCTAGTGTCGCCACTGTATCATTTACCTGAATCGCAAAAAATCAACAACAAACAATTAATACTCATACAAGAAGAAATTACTATCTGGTAACATCCACATAGGGAATTATATGTATTTTCAATGAATATTGGGAAGATTTGTAATAACGTACCAAAGCAGATACACGCATATTTAGACCCCGCCTCTCCATGGCCTCGTTTAGGCAAGCAACTACATCTCTTCCTGGCTGTTAATTATTGAAAATCACTGAGTTAGTTAAGCAGACAAAAATGTTGTTGATTGTCTCTACCTATAAATGAGTACCATATGTATTATGGAAAATATTGTTTATGCAAGTATTGTATAAAGAACTAACCGTCCCAGAGACGTTAAAACCCTTAGTCCACTTGATCAATATTCCAGAATCAATAGCTGTTTGTTTCACCGGAAAAGAAAAGGTGAACCCAATTTCCTTTTTTTGTCCACCTGGCATTTTCTGGGATTCTGCGCTTTCCTTTTCTGTGAATTTCGCCAGTGCAGAAGCAATAAAATCAAACAGATCCTGCACGCACGACAAGTTTCAGTATTGGCATTCATGAAAAAATAGCAAAAGTGATTAATTTTCTCAAAGGAAAATAAACAAACCTCTGAGGTTCCTAACATGAGCTCTTGTGGTATCGACATTTGTTCGAATTCAGGGGAAATTGAGTGATTGTTTTTTCCTCCTAATTCAACTTTCAATACCCTGAAGTTTGTACCTCCAAGATCTAGTGCATAAAACGACCCCTTCTCTTTCCTTTAAAATAAAATAAAACATGTTTAGTATATCACAACTAGTGAAGAAATATGCAACTCAAAACATAAGAAAGTAAATTCAGTAACTGAAAGTTCTGAGTACTTGGCAAATCATATCATACGAAAAAATAGTAAAAAACGAAAAATTCCATTGTCCTGTGTGAGTTTGCAAGTTCCAAATTAACAAATTGCAGAAACAGTAGTGAATTATCATATGCTTAATTACATCAATTTTACTTGCAGCAGGTTCCAAGTTTTAAAAAGTGACAGAAGCAGCCTCATCTATTGACAAAATATCGTCCCAGATAATAAAATCCATGTGTTCTGATACTAAATTAGTTTGTTTATGATCCTTTATCAAAATATTCAAATCTGGGACCCGAATCCTCTACGTTGTCCAAAATTATAGCGAAGTAAATTCCGTGTCAAACATTAGTACTTTACTGTAATTCAGCCTGGGTTAAGATCTTTTCAATCTGTACTCTCTTTGCTAATCTTAACACAAAAATTGCAAAATTGTACTAATCATTACATGATCTTTATTAGTACCATTAATAAAAGACTTGAAAACAAACAAATACTACAATTAACTGAAGTACTCTTTACCTTCACTCATACAAATAATAAAAGCAGTAAAAAGTGTGATCATAACAGACAAGTGATCACATCATGAAACAACACTTACAAATATCTCTATATAAATAACAAGAAAAGTTAAAAATAAAAAAAGCATACCCGGTCGGTAGAGAGTCAACATAGCTCAAAATCATTGGTAAACCACTCTCGCCATCACCCTTAAGACCGGTCTTCATATCCTCAGCCATGGAATCCGCCACGTGGCGAAGAACCGGAACTGGTGTGGCACATTCTTTTTTCAGCTTGGTTAAAATACTTGGTGTAGCTGTGATCACTTTTGAACGTTCTCCCATTGTGATGCGTGGTACTCTGGCGTGGGTTCGCGGGATGAAGAGTGATCGGACAGAAGGTGTAGCTGCTGCAATCGACATTTAAGATATATATTTTAAGATCAAAAGAGATTTTTTTATGACAGAGACTATATGATGGTGTTGAAAACAAGGAGAAACAGAGAACTACAGTGTAGGGTCTATTGAACTTTCTATTTAAAATATACTACTTCGATTATTACCGATAACCGTAATGTTACAGAAAAGTAAATAAAATACTCATCGTATTATTTCTCGAAAGGAATTTTAGAACATTGGTGTAACTACATAGTCACGTCAACGGGTAAGATTCTATATATACACGAGATCGCTAAAAAAATACTATTGTTTTCTACATTGCCTGCAAAAATAATTTTCTAGTACTACTTGTTACAGTTTTACTAAGAACTAAACTGTTACTGTAATTACTACTCTAAACGTATTTGTAAATACAAAATATTGAATAATTTGTTAAGATAACAACAAACTAAACTAAAAGTAAAAATTTTAAAACCTTTTAAATATTGTTGTGGAAAAGTGGGCGGAGAAGGCTATGTTGACTTAATTGAGTAAATTAATGATGAAATTTATGCTTTGTTTTTGTTTCTTCATTAATTGTGCTCTCTTATTTTTGGTTTATAGTGACACCAGTATAAAAATATTGTATGCAAGGATAATCTAATTTAATTTCATTGTGGAATGATAATAGTTAAATAAACAAACCTTTTTTGCTGAAATATTTGTCTTTTATTCTTTTCTCGAAGTTTACATTCAAACTTTGATCATAAAAATATGAATTAGCAGTATTCATCATTTTTTCAGATTAAGTGTGACAATTAAATATAGTTTTTCAAATCAAGCTAATTTATACACAAAATATGCATTATGTGCGCTTTAAAAGGCTTACCGTTGGCGATAAGAATTCTGCGAATACGGAAACCACCTTTAAGTACCTGAAATAAATACCAATAAAATTGTTACAAAATCGTAACACATAAGTAAGATACTACAACATCAGATAAGTGTAATTAATTAACATGATTATACTTTTAAGCTAATGTCCTTTAGTCAACTATATGAACTTTAATTAAAGGGTACAATTTTCAGTCACATACAGTTTTATACATTATTGATCTCTTCAACTATCCAAAGTTTATATTTTTCATCTATGCATAGCAGTTAGCACAAGATACTAATTTCAATTTACAGGACCCAATTCTGATGTTAATCACACTTCTCTAATGTATTCTGAAAATCCTAAACTTGGCAAGATCAGCTTTTTTTAACTTTTTCAATCTACTAAGATATGCGGTAAAAATAAGTTCGTGTACATAACATATAGTATATATAATCAAGCGGCTGTGAAACGCCTATCCATCTGGTGCTAGCGTGTTTTGATCGATTACCATATTTTACAGCATCAAGATCAATTATAAGATGCATATTATTAGTACAGGAACCAGTTCTTATGCTAATCACTCTTCTAATGAATTCTGAAAATATTAAACTTTGCATGATCAGTTTTTTTTACTTTTTCAGTCTACTATGCGGTAAAGATAAGTTCGTGTACAGAACATATATGATCAAGCGGCTATAAAACGCCTATCCATCTGGTGCTAGCGTTCTCTATCGTGTTTTGATCGATTACCATATTTTTACAACATCAGATCAATTATAAGATGCAGATTATAACTATTTTCGTAAGACAAACGTCAACAAACAAGTGAAAAGCCTGATTATACTCTATATGTATTCAAGAACAGGAAATTTAGCAAACGCAAAAAGAAAAAAACCGCAATATCACTACTATACGCATTCAAGAAAGTGAAAATCAGCATTAACAGAATCAAGAAACGTAATATATATTAATTCGGAAAGTTACCTCATTGCGAGCGATCTTCGAACCGTAAAAAGAATCATCAGATGAATCCTCGGAATCCATGTTGCGGGTTTTGCTATTTAGTCGGCAGTGTGTAAGACGTAAATCCTCCATTACTTCGAGTATAGAAATAAGTTAAAGATAACAATTTCTCAGCTTGCAACGTATATATATAACCTATAGGTGAAAAAATATGAATCAGGAAATCTTGATAACACAATCAAGAAAAAGCCTACTCAATTAATAGCAGTAAGTAATAAAAACTAGTATGTAAAAAAGTAATAAAAACTAGTATGTAAAAAAGAATTACTCACAGGCTAGTTATTTGTAATTCTTGTGTGTGAATAAGTTATGATTGATGAATAAAGAGAGCAAAAGATTTGTATGGCCAAGTATTTATAGGCAATTTATAAGTAACCGACTAATCCTAATCCTAATACAATACAATTAGTGAAACTTGATAAAAAAGGTTCATATAAATCTTATCGATTTAATTCAAATGGATCACTTTTATTATCTCATGCCATGCTATTTCACGCGTAACAAAATACTATGTTCACTTTAAACTTTTATTAGTGCTTCTTAGAAGAATTTATAAATTTTGAAACCACATCGTGAGACGTTTATTTAGCTGATCAATATCTAAACTTTGGGAAATTAACTGTTTCAAGCCTAATAAAATACTAATCCTGTATGATAACTTGACACTTATCCCGTTATCCACATCATCTCGGTCGTAACAAGTACTCACTCAGACCCAAAATGATAGTCTCGTTTAAATTTTTTCTTATCCCAAATTATGGTCTCCTTTGCATTTACGAGGGAAGCAGCGCCCATGACTCAGAGTCAGGGTGACTCTGAGTCAGAAATTGTGCTAAAAACGCTTAATTTTATATTTTAATTGTCTTTAATTTTTTAAAATTAATATTATGAGTTTTGTTTTTTTTCTCAATTCCATAAAATCAAGTTATAACCATTATTTGAAAATTTTGAATATTATATATGTAGTATACATACATATTATAAATATGTATATGTAAATATAATAATATATAAATACAAAGCGTTGCTTGTTGTTTATTTTCATATTTGTAAGTTTTACATAATTTTGACTTTAAAAATAAAAAACAATTAAAATAAAATTGAGCGTTTTTAGCACAATTTCGGACTCAGAGTCACCCTGACTCTGAGTCAGGGACGCAACTTCCATTTACGAAATGTTTTTTAGGGTCAAAATTTTCAAATATATCCATAATAAATGAGTTGCATGGATAAAAAAAATATATTAAGCATTAATATTGGTAGAAATGTAAATTAGTAAAATTTATAAATATGAAACTACGTCGTGAGACGTTTATTTAGCTGATCAATATCACAACTTTGGGAAATTAACTATTTCAAGCGTAATAAAATACTACCGTTGTATGATAACTATTTAGCTTTTGGTGGAGTATAAAACCTTTCGCTCATACTAAAACCAACTTGATATCAAAGTTTTTTATTCCAAATAATTATCTGACGTAGATTTGATTGACGGTCACAAATTTGTCAAAAACAGTTTTTTCAAGACAAAAGTTTTCAATTAATGCACAAGCCGTGGAAAAATTACAACAAGAAAGTGCGTAGAAAAACATATAGAAGTCTGATTATTATTATTATTATTATTTTAACACTATAAGCTGCTATTTCATCCAAGTTTTTATTATTAGTTTAATCTGTAATTAGATCGTGACGACAATTTATTATTAATGAAATAGTGGGTTTACCTACCAATTTATATATATAAAAAAAATTATATGATAACTTTGGAAGTATACACATAATAACTTGACACTTGTCCCGTTATCCACATCATACCCCTATTAACAAGTAGTTCTTCCATCCCAAAAAATACTCTTATTTAATATTTTTTTCTCGGTCCCGTTTTTATTTACGATGTTGTTTTTATGGTCAAATTTTGATATATATACTCATATTAAAAATGATCATTGATAACAAATATATTAGAACTCTATATATTAAGTATTAATATTAATCAAATGGTAAATTAGTAAAATTGTAAACATATTAATTATTCTAAATAACTTTTCTTATTATTGACGAAAATTCAAAACTGACTATATTTTTAGGACGGAAAGAGTAATAAATTAACTTTTTTTTAGAAAAAAAGAATTTAATTTTTTTTGAAACAGCATAGTGACTAGTGACTGACGGAGGAAGCTAAGTGCAGACTATCGGGGGCGACGGAACCCATAATAATTCCAAAAATTATGACTTTTTTGATTTTTTACCATGTATTTTTAATAGTGAAAGTTAAAAACGATGATTTGGCCCATCTTATTTTTATATTTTAAAATTTGACACCACTTATATAACATTTCTGGTTTTGCCCACGACTATTGAGACTATGTTGATTTAGGTGATCAAATATTTTTTAAAAAAAAATTGAAAAAAGGGACCCATATTCTGTTGGGCTTGAAGGTGAAGAGTTTCTTTCTATATAACCCATGATTTTCGATTTTTGGATAATACGTTACTATTAAATAGTAAGACAGCCTAACAACTCCCAATTTCACCCTCAATTGAGAAAGACAGATTTTATTTAATTACATCAACATTCTATATGTTTAAAATAAATATTCATTGCCCTTGTATTTTTCTAATAAATTTATGTTAGGTTCATATGGACTCAATTGGACATGATAGTTCTTATTTTGTCAAAAGAAAGACAAAATATAACCCATTTTTATGAAGTAAAGTCACAATTATCAACATAATCATCAAATTATGACCTTATCCTAAAAATTTGGGGTCGGGTATGAATAAACATCACAACACGATTTGCAGATCGAGATATCATGAAATCATAATAATCACGGTCCCGATGGGTTGTCTAAATAGGAGTAAACTAGTGTTTGTATATCTAGCGTTCGGTCCTTTCATAATTAAAAGGTAGGGGATAAAATATATTGTTAATTAGTATGAGATTTAACGAAGACTTAGTGTTGTTATAATAAGAAACACAAGCGAGAAATAAAACATGAGACAGAAACGTGAAAAAAAATGAAAAACTTCTAACATTTACGCTTGAAATAATAGAAAGAGGAAAATGAGAAACAAATTTTTTAAAAGAGAAAATGAGTTTCCAAGATTTACAAATATTTAATTTATTACATGTTTCACGTCAAACGCCGTCTATTGCAGTATGGGTGAAGTAAATGTAATTTCTTTATTTCTTACGAAGTGAACGATACTTACCAATCAAATCTAAATCCTTTGGAAAATCAATGATGTCGTTATAACTTCTCACTTTAACCTTTTTTTTATAGTTTCCGGATCCGAAATTACTATCACAGGACCGAACATGTTTCTATTAGAACTTGGAGATTGACTAAAAACTTTGATGAAAAAATATGAGGACCATAATTACAAATATGTCACCCAAAAGACAATAATTAATATGATAATATCCTAGTAATATATAGTAACAACACTAACAGAATAATAGTGAAGTGGACGCAAAGAAACGAAGCTCCTCTTTACCACCTTATCTATATATATATATATATATTACTCTTTCTGATTAAGCTAATAAGAAGTGGTGTTAAGTGTTAACTTTTCACTTCTATTAAGTTACGTATCCCATTTTTTCTAAATTTAATTTGTTTGAGTTTAAGAAATAACTAAAGCATGGAAGAGTATGGAGTGATACGGAGAACAAACCGAGCAGAGATAGATACGACATCTCCGTTTCGGTCGGTGAAAGAGGCTGTGATGCTGTTTGGTGAGAGAGTTCTTGCTGGGGAAGTGTATGCCAACAAGCTCAAAGAGGTAATATATATAGTATATAAACTTAGAAAAAAGAGTGATTTATATATTTATTTTGTGTACTAGGTAAACCTAGAACCATTTTTCTTTTCGAGCTTTATATATACTAGCGCACCTGCCCACCCGATGGGTGTGAATCCAATAAAAAATCTGCAATCCGTTATTCGATGAAGGGAGGAAATTTAATGGCAGTTATTTTTATTTTTATTCTTGTATAAGAGTGTTTATTACTATTTTGTAATTTTATAAATTAATAGGACTTTTTTATAAATAATTGTTTTAAGACTTCATAAGCCCTCTTCACATAAATAATAGTATCATACTTGAAGTTGGGATTTTGCATATAATTAAATCAATGGCATGAGTCAACTTATAATTGTCATTCCATAAAAAATATAGGTGAACTTCTTTATTATATTTCTTGAAATCCATAAGTAATTCTTAAATATCATATAGGTCATGTTAGTTTATCTTCACTAGGAGAGATTTTGTAGTCCTCTAAGAAAACATTATATAATAGTAATTTTGTTACCACACATTAGGCGGGTCTCGACTGTATACGAAATAAAATACAATATACATGTGGTGTGGAGTATATCGAAAGAGTAATCATCGACACATGAATTTCCCCTTCCTTATATACAAACCATGGGGTTATCGACTTATCGCCTATAGAAGCATTATGTGCTTGTAAGAAACACCATGATCATAATATAAATTGTAGTTCCACTCGATCACATATTATTAGTATACAAGATATATTTTATTAGGCTACAAGATATATAGTAATTAGAAAAAAAAAAAGAGATAAATTAGAAGTGAAATTAATTTGGTCAATAAAATATCTAAACGAGTGCCGAGGAAACAGCGTCGTCTGAACTTCGCTCATCGGCCGATAATTAAGTTGTGCCCAGTACAACTAACTCTGTTAGATATTACTGTGTATCTTGATCGATAAGACTATAAATATGTGAGCAAACGTATGCTCAAATGACATCTTTGAATTCACTTTGGAAAAAAAAAAATCCAATGAATTTGTCTCCCATTTTTACTCGTTTAATTTCTATGTTGTCTAGCTACGACTTTAAATCTTTCATGAATTCTTTTTGTATAGTTGATATCGCAAAATATACTCGTGTTGTCAATAGAAAATTAATTGTAAACACAAACGACTAACAAGCAAATATGCTAACTTTTTTATTTTGGATTTTACATTACATTGTCGATTGTCACATATTAATTTGCATACATGATACACCTGTAATCTGTTCTCTTTACTCGTGTATCTTTTATTTAAATTACTACTTGGGGGAATAAGCATATAACATGTCACACATATGTGTCCTAATATAGCTATGAATTACAAGTTACGTAAGATCAAGGTTTAATTTTGAACTTTTTGTAGAGAATCAATAGCTTTGCTTGTCCACTGGATATGCCAATTCACATGACATGTGTACAATAAGTTGCTAATTCACATGACCAAATAAAAACTTATATTTTATTTTTATCTTTTTTAATCTAACAATTTCTTCAGATGCGAAAAGAAGAAAGTAATGAAAATGGGAATATACCATCAAAGATCGGTACTATTACTGCAGAGCTAGAGGAAACAAAACAAAACCTAGAGAAGGCAAGAGAACAAAGCATGACAATGGCCATTTCATTATCTTGTTTACAAGAAGAACTAGAAAACACAAAGTCCGAGTTACAACAACTTAAAGAACGCGAATTAGAAAAACAAATTATGGATGAAGAGGCCGACGAAGATCTCAAGTTCGTCGAAGACTCGACAAGACCAGGAATTGAAAGAGAGGGGAAAAATGATTTTGCAATCGAGTTTCAAAAGAAGAGATATGTAACTTTTGCTAGTCCTCCGACTTTGGCTAAAATCATAGTGCCGGAAGTTGAGACTGCGATGCTTCAAAGACACCCTTCACTCAAGAAGAAAAGTAAGAAACTGATGATCCCACTAATTGGAGGGCTTTTCTCGAGGAAAAAGTAAAAAAATTTATACAAAAGAATAAATAAAGTGGAAATAAGTGTGTCAATTGATCACCAATTAATATCAACCTCTAATATAGTACATGTAATGTATCTATATTTTTTTGTTTTTGATATCAATAAAATTTTCACCCCTTGTAGTGCTTTTCATTTGACCTAATTAATGAGATATCATGATAGCTACATGAGTTGAGCTGTTGTGCAAAACTAGTAGACACTACAAAATAATGTTTGATTTAGTGAGAGTCAAAAGCTGTCACAAGTCTGTCGCTAATTTAAAAAGCTGACACAAATCTGTCGCAAATTGACTAAACTGTCACAAAGCCGTCACAAAAACCGTCGCTAATAAGCTCGTAACAAAAAATACCGTCACTAATCCCGTCGTTATTTGAGTATTTTTTTGTAGTGAGATACAAGTCTTAGTTTGTTCGTTGAGAAATATAACTTTTATTGACAACAGATACATCTCTAAATTTTGAGATAAAACAGTACAAGCTCTCCAATTCATATTATTATCTATTGCCAAAGTTGCTAGGGGAGAAAATGATTAATTGCTAAAATTCATATAATAAAGGAGTAACATTTTGGATCTTTAGTGTTCACATGCAACTACAAATTATTCAATGGATAGTGAAGTATTTTTGATGATTTTAAATTAGCACAGTGAACTCCAATTTATGCTTAAGGCTAGGCACAACCATTTGGAAAATATATATGTGCGATCGCTCCTCAATCTTCATGAATTTATGTGACTTTGTAATTCCTAGTCTTTGACAAATCAATTATCTGGAATTTTGCTTATAGATTGGGTCATTCTGGGACTATAAACATGTAAAACCAACAGAATATCGATCGAGTAATCTCTCTTTACTTGGATTTACCCCTCTATAAACATGAAAAAAGTAAAGTTTTAATCCACTAATTTGAACATTTAGTTGATGATTGGAGACAAGTGCATGTTCGTACCCTTTTTATTCAGTTTTCAAGCAATTCTTGTAACATTTTAAGACTTCTCATTGATCTCCGTCACACTTTTAAGAGTTGGGTGTTGCTGAGTTTTTCTTGCTTAAGAGTGAATTTTCTCTAAAATTTCACCTGGCCAAAGCCAATACCCATCCTCCAAAATTCAAATAAAACCCATAAATTATATAAGGTCCAAAAAATAAATAAAGTAAAATATGGAGTTAATTATCGAGAAACACTAAATTTTAAGCGGAAGCGAGTTTCCCAAAAACTATAATTTCAGCTGGCCAAAATCCAAGATGAAATATAATGAAACACGGCACATGAATCGAGAAAACACCGATTTTTTAGATTTTTAAACGGAAGCGAGTTTTCCGATAACTATAAATAATTTCACTTCGCCAAAATCTGATACATGGGCCTTGAAATAAAACCCAAATTAATAAGCCCATAAAAACAAAAACAAAAAGTAAAATACTAATAGAGTAGTAGTAGTAGTAAAAAAGTAGGCTTTGTTTTTCCAAAGTGAACAAGTAAAGCAAGTAATTCGAACTCACGAAATATGACCCATGAATCGAGAAAATGCCGATTTTTGAACGGAAACAAGTTTTTTTAATAACTATAATAATTTCACATGTCCAAATTCCAATACATGGGCCTTGAAATATAAAACCCATAAATTATTTAAAAGCCCATAAACACAAAATAAAAGTAAAATACCAGTAGTAGTAGTAGTAAAAAAGTAGGCTTTGTTTTTCCAAAGTGAATAGGTAAAGCAAGTAATTCGAACTCACGAAATATGACATCGAGAAAATGCCGAGTTTTGAAGTGAAACAAGTTTTTCGATAACTATAATAATTTCACATGTCCAAAATACAATACATGGGCCTTGAAATATAAAACCCATAAATTATTTAAAAGCCCATAAACACAAAATAAAAGTAAAATAGTAGTAGTAGTAAAAAAAAAACTAGGCTTTTGTAACTGCGAAAGTGAATGAATAAAAAAAGTAAGTAAATAAAATAAAATAAAAGTAAGTCATTCGAACTCACAAACCCCCTTCCCGCTGTTTCTCTATCTCTCTCTATATCTCTCAACTTTCTCTCTCTAAAATCACATATCCATCTTTATCTATCTATCTATCTATATATATATATATATATATATATATAGAGAGAGAGAGAGAGAGATAATGGCGAGTTCAGATAAGCCGATATCGAACTCGGGAGGAGGCGTAGAGGCTTCTCCGGTGACGGATGATTTTCATCGGAGAACCGATCCAAAGTTCAGAAGGTATCATCCGTTCTTCATCAACGATAACACCGCCACATCATCGGTTTCTCTTACTAAGTCGCCTTTGTCCAGAGCTCCTCTCGTTCCGACTACCTCGGTATATATTTATATATATCTATATATTTTTTATCTATCTATCTATATATATATGTGTGTTTGTTTTGTTTTCTAATTTGGGGGGTTTTGGAGGGTTTTTAAAATTTTACTTGTTTAATTTATATCTATATGTGTATATATCTGTCTCTGTGTGTGTGTGATTTTTTTGAGAAACTGATTTAATTTATTGTTGTTGTTTTTTTTTTTTTATTTGGGGGGTTTTTTTGGAGGGTATTTAAATTTTATTTATTTAAATTATTTATTTGGGGGTCAATTTTGTTGATTGGTTAAATTTGTTGAATTCTCGACACCATCCTGCTATATATATATATATAATGTTGATTTGGGGGGGGGGTTTATTTTTTATTTATTTATTTATTTATTTTAGGGTCTATCTTGTTGATTGATTAAATTTCTTGCATTTTGTACATGATCCTGCTATGTGAAAATGAGAGATTTTTTTTTTATAAAAAAACTAATTTTGTTATTTTGGGTCTTATTGTGTTTGATTGATCAAAGTTTTGTTTTCAGTACCCAAAAAAAAAAAAAAAAGTGTCATTCTAGATACAACACTATCATATCATGGTATATATCTTTAGACTCTATCATTAAATTTGTTTCATTTAGGGAGGGTTTTAGTTTTGTTAATTTTAAGGTATAGTTGACGGTTTTTTGTGATTTGGTTATGATCTTTTCTCTTTTGTTGGGTGGGTTGTATTGTTTGCCTTTTAGCATTGTATTCGAAAAAAATGTATATTAAAGTTAAGGAAAACTGAGTTTTGCTACCATTGTATGAATCTGTGTATGTATGTTCAATTTGCTGAAAAGCTGATAGATTTCTTACTGGTTTATTGGAGTGTTTGATTCCAAAATTTCATGCTTTATCGTATTGATTGATTGAACTTGTTTGATTCGGAATATTTAGTTAAATTAGCCATGTTCTTCTCTCTTCTTTTGATCTGCATGTTTGATTTTTATATGAAAGCGTGTATATCTAAGTTTTGGACAAATTGAATTCTGTTTCAAGTCTTTAACAAGGGTTTCGATCTTCGTTTTAGTTTTCACTTTCGAGTCTTGATCATGTTGTTTACTAGGGTTAGGGTTTTTGTTCAGAATACATAATTAGATTTGTTAATAGAGAATATACTGTAGTTGTGAACTTGTACTGAGCTACATCTTTTATGGCTTATGGGCATCAGTAATAAATTTGATGGTGTTCTTGCTCTTCTTTGCGTTATCAAATAATCAGTATGCGATATAAGACTTCCTTTGCTTGCTTCATGCTATATGCTGTTCTAGGTTGGTATGGATTAACGGTTTATGCTTATGTATTACGCGGGTAGTTACCCTGGCGCTTGAGATTCCCGTGCATTCACGTAAATGCTAACGTGTTTAATGGCGGGATCTTAATTTTATGCTTCGATATACAATTAATGCTTTTGACTCCAGATTTTATAGTACACAAGTGTTTGTGCGCATATTAAATGTGTAAAAACTATTTGTATATATTCGTTTGTACGTATGAAAGTGGTCTCCTTACACTTCAAAGAAGGTGAAGATTTTGGGTAAAACCAACATTTTTTTATTGGGGAAAAATCTACTACTATAAACATAATACATGATATGAAACCAAATGAGTAAACATCAATCTGAAATTATGTATTGATGATTGTACATTAACTTGTTCCAATAGATTCACATTAAAAACCATACAATAATAGTCCACATTGTGAAAGAGCTGTTTGTAGTATAAACTTTCAATCATTGAAATTCTTTTAAGCTACCGATGCTTTTATGTCTGAGGTGAATCGCATTCATATGTTTATCTTTGTCTCGAAATATCGATTTAGAGATCTGTTTCCGAGATTCTTTAGATAAAGATAGCATCTCTTTCTCCTTGTATGAGGAACATACTCTTAGGAGAAGTTTTGTTATTAAAATTTTAAACCTGAAGATTTTTTATTGCTAGAGTATGTTAACTTGTGTGATTTGCATTTTATAGTTCTTGTTTTGCGATTATGTAGATTAGTTAGTGAGAAAGGTTGACTGTGAGTCCAATCTTGTTCAGTATTTAATTTTTCATATATATGAAACGCAGAGATTACAAAATTGTTTTCCATTTCCGATTATCTAGAAAACTAAAACAATTTGGAAACTGTTTTGAAGATTTTGAAACACATCTACATCTGTGTTTAATCTAATCTCGAATTAACTCTTGGTTATTGTACTAGATAATTTATTTGGAAGATTGTTGTACTGGATATTTTCGAAAATCATTTACTTTCTAGTACACTTTGTGTTTTCTTCCATCTGTTGGTAGACAGGGAATATTTTGGTTGTTTCGATGGAAACAAACAAAAACATTCTATGAACAAATGGAAAGTTTTAAATCTAGAATTTAATATGCCACCTAAAAACTACCGTGTGTCAACCAGGTACATACTTCCAAAAGAAAAAAGACCAATTTGTCAACTAAACTTTCTAAAGCTGATCATGTGGCTATTGAATACGATTGCAATCAGCAAAATGAACTTTTTGTATTGTTTATACAAGTGGTACAAATCAATAAGCAGTTCAGTAATTGATTCATGAATTTAAATCAAAGTGTTTTAGGTGCATTGTTTTCAAGATATTTGATTTGCAGTTGTCTCACAATGTATATACAATTGCTTTAATTTTTGCAGTTGAAGCAAACAATTAAATCTGAAAACTGCAAGCTTGACACTAGCACACAAGAATCAAGCCAACGACATAACCAAACAATTAAATCTGAAAACTGCGAGCTAAAAACTACCACACAAGAAACAAGCCAACGGAGTAACCAGACAGTTAAATCTGAAGAGAGTCAAAATAGTTTGAGTTTTGCAAACTACTCAAGACCAATCAGCGGAAGGAAATCACAGACTCAATGTCCAAATGCAGGTAGATTTTGTTCTTTAAATTCATTTTATGCCATAGGCTTGTTTGGCTGCAAACTGTAAGCAAATAAGCTGGATTTTAGGGGATAAATATAAGTTAGTCGCATCCATTTTAATGCTTCTAGCCTTTTCAAGCCAAATAGCCAGAAAAGTTCAGTTTTAAGATGGTAAACCCAAAGTTTTTTTACTTAGCAAAGAAAAAAACAGTAAAAGAACTGGACTTTCAAGGTGCTACCAAACAAGGCCATTTCGCACCTACTCATACACTAGTTTATTGTTGCAGTGCTTCCTGGTGGTCCGATTGCAACCGGTGCTTGTCGTTTTGACAGTTCTTTAGGTAAATATAAATGTATAATTGATATTTTATATTTACGCTTCATGTTAATGGACAGTGATTTTGCTAACTTCTTCTGATGTTTCATTTTGAAAGCATTGTTAACGAGGAATTTCGTTAATTTGTTGAAAAACTCAAAGGATGGAAGACTGGATTTAAACCATGCTGCTGCTACGCTGGACGTATGTTTATTTATAATATAAATTTGCCACCAAAACCTTATTTTTGTATTTGTTTCATGTGATCTTTTTGAAGTAAATTTCATTTTCTTTTATTTTTAACGCTGCGATGCATGAATGGGCAATATACAGGTCCAGAAAAGAAGAATATATGACATAACTAACGTTCTCGAAGGGATAGGAATAATACAGAAGACATCAAAAAATTATATCAGCTGGATGTAAGTAATATCTAATTATTATAATTTATTTATTATTCTTGTCTGTGCTTTTAAGCAAAGGTTTCAATGAAACAGGGGGTCTGAGATGGCGGAGCAAAAAATGATAGATGATGTCATTACCTTGATGAAGGTACATAAACAATGAAAAAACAGCCACTCAATACACTTTCGTATTTCTATGACTTTCTTGCACTTAGTAGATATGGCGGTGACGGCTACTCAAATGTGCTCCTTAAGTTTTACCATATTCTAGTTGAAATGAAAATGAACGTAGATAAACAGACTGTAACAGACTGTAAGTATGTCCGAAGACTTAACAGTTTGTTGTTCTCACATCGTTTTGTTCTGTTTTCGTTTTCAATTAATTAACACCAAATATGTCTAAGAGTCTCAGAAATTTTCCTTAAAATGCCACTGCTTCATGTTGTCTTCTTGCATTCTTTATTTTAGGATCAATATGAAATCTTTGAAATGACAACTTTTTTTATTTGTTTGTTTTCTTTCATGCAGTTTGTCAGGATAATGCTAGATTAAGAAAATATCGCAATATTACTATCTACTACGTTTTCTGACTATCTATTATCCATTTGACAGGCTGAAAATGACGGACTGTATGATGAAGAAAGCCAAATTGATGAGCGGATAAGGTTGTTGGCTGAACCATGTTGTAAAGGTATTAATTAGCCTTTTTTATCCTATGATGTCGAGCTAATTTTTATTTATATATAGGGAAATGGAAGATCTTATATGGAGACTACAACACAATGAAGAGAGTTCGAAGTATGTGGTTTTCTTATTCTTTCTTTTTCTTTTACATTTTCCCTTTCGACACAATTTTAATGAATTTATGTTTTTTCCATCTTTTACAGATACCTCTTTGTGACAGAAGAAGACATACTGAGCCAGCCTTCTTTCAAGGTTCATTATTTGCACACCCCGGTTATTTCTCTCTTTTTTTCCTTTCCAATTTTAGTGTTGATTACATTCAAAATCCGACTAAATTGTGTTGCTATAACAGGAAGATACTGTAATTGCCATAAAGGCCCCGCGTGCTAGCGGTATAGAAGTACCTGATCCAGACGAAGTAAGTAACTACTTCTGAATTTCGATTTTAAACACTCAAAACTATGCGATCTATTTTATTTGAACTTTTGAGTACATGGGGTTGTACTTAAATGAAATATTAAAATCTAGGAAAGGAGTGAGGAGAACTGAGATAAAGGACTTCTTTCATTTTATTGTTTTACATTTGCCTTTAGTTTCTCGAGGCATTATCATAGAGATTACCGAAGAATCTCAAGTTAAACAAATATGAAATTCTTTTAAACCTTGTAAATGCATAGTCTATTTGTGTATGCAGTTATTGCTTTTTAAAAAGAAGGGTTGTTAGTTGTCGTGAAAAAAGAAGAATTTAATTTCTTGGATTTTGAAAATGCATTTTTTGATTCATTCAGCAGGAAAACATCTTACCAGGTGAAAGGCGGTTTAGACTTATTATCAGTAGTTCCAGAGGACCAATCGATTTATATCTCCTTAGGTATTTCCTTAAAGCCGAATTATGCACATCCTTCTCTCTCTCTCTCTGTCTCTCTCCCTTACCTAGTTGTTCATGATGCTTGTAGTAAATGTGGAGTACAAGCTGAAGACCAAGATGCCTTGTTAGATTCAAGCATAGATACTGAGCAACACTCAAACAATGAGATGGAGTTATTGTCTTCTAACTGTGACGAAAATCAGGATTTGGCTTTTAATGGTTTGAGTCTAAATGATGCCGAGGTTTCTGGGCTGCAGAAGATTGTCGTACCAGAGTCTGACGTAAGTCTGCATCTGTCTTCGAAATATACTTGATTCGTAAAAAGAAACGTCTTCTAAATCTGAAATTTTGTTTTCGGTCGTAATAGCAACTTGTCAAGAAATTTTCATAAACACAACCTTATCAAATTTTTTGTAGGCTTAAAAGTGAAGTTTTTTTTTATTATAATCTTACTAAAAAAATTCAAATGCTTATTAATGCATAAGCAGTGAATGAGATAGTTATAAACAATTATTTAGTCTAATGGATGTCTCGGTTTCCTTTTATTCTGCAGTATGAAGATGATTACTGGTTCAAGACTGAAAAAGAAGAAAGTGCAACTGCTTTATGGAGCATGCCATAATAATATTAACAGCTGCTAGTGCTGTAATTTATTATTTTCAACCCGGAGGAGCGATACATCGCCCCCGGCAATGTTCGTATATCTATACCTGTAATTATTTGCTCTTACAACAATCAGGGATTAGAAACTAAGAAACTATTTTCCCTTTTGCCAAAAATACCATAGAATAAATTATGCAAACTCGACCCGTCAAAACTATACAGAATTAAGATAGTGGCAGGATAAGATGGTTGTAAGGTTTTAACCTGCCAAATATAACTGTAAATTCTAGTACATTAAATTTGGGTTTCGAGTTTGATATTTCAGTCAACATTAATACATTACCATTGATAGACAAGTCATTGTGGCGTTCTTAAATTTATGTCTCCTTTGATCTTTTTTTCCGTGTTTTATGACTCGTCTGTGGACTTCATTAGACATGTTAGTATGATAGATGTGTTCGATATGAACGCTAATATCTTCAAAAACACGACCATGTATATATGCATGACATCGTAATGCCATCTCGGAATGGAACTATGAATCAAAACGTAAGCTATATCGCGTGTTTAATTTTTTTTGATATTAAGAAATTCACGAAGTACAAACCACTTTCAAAAATAAAAAGGCTCGGCGTTTGAGTCGAGCGACCACAAATGCAGTACAAGCAACACAAATTTTTTCAACAAACCTTACCCTAACACAAGTCTACATAGTAATTAGTATAACACCTTTTACAGCTATACATCATTTAAAAGTAACCAGCTAAATTTTTGCTTCCATTATCATCTTCTCAGTCAACATTATTAAAAAGTGAGTTTCATTTTCTTAGGCTCTGCCAAATTCAAGACCCACATTTTTGTCCATTCCATCACCAACACAAGCACAGAACAAAAACATAACGAAATTGAATATGAAACCGACAAAAATGTACATAGAAAGCTAAGGACCCAATATCTTTTCGTGTTCAAATACTATGAAACTACATTATTTAAAACGGTTTTTCCTCAATCTGCCTTGAGTTTCTCTAATGGGTTCCTCTATCACAGTCTCTTGAGGCTTCTCCATTTCGTTTACTGAAGATGACGAGGCTTTTTCAACCTCCATTTTGTCGTTTTCGTTTGAAGATTTTGACGTTACACCAGGAGCAGGAGCAGGAGCGGAAATTAATCTATGTAAGCTCGAGCTTGAGAGAGACTGAGCTGCCTTAAGTGCTTGAGAGGCACTTGATTCTGGTATTTCTTCTACATCTTCGTCGCTAAAGGATGTACTAGAAGTTGGAGAAGATGGCTCTTCACTCACTGGCAGTGTTTTCTTGTTGGGTTTTTGTTTTGCCGGAACTTTTGTGGTTTGCTGCTGTGGCTGTGACAACGAAAAAATAATTTTTATAAATAAAGAAAGCAACATACACCAACATCCAGTCACTCATGAATCAAATTTCGGGAAAAAAAGAAGACATTAGCGACTCATATCATATACTAATAAATACATAAACGAAGTATAAAGCCCACTATTATGTAAAAAACACTAATCTATGCAATGTGTTATATTTCAAGTTCGCAGTAAATCATGTAATCTGTTACTCCGGATTTGCTGAAAATCATTTATTTAATCACAGAAACAACATATATCACCAACATTTAATTACTAAGGAATAAGACCTTCGGAATATGATGGCATCATGCTACAAGCATGCTTGGTTGCAATTTTAAGCTCCGGTATTTTACCTTTTTATTAATAGCTAGACTATATTTGGTTGAGCAGTTTAAAAGCTAAGATTTCTAATATTTTGGCCTGAAAAGGCTAGACGGTTTAAGCCAGATATGCATCTTTTTTTTCAACCTCGTAAACTTCAGCTTGTTAACTTTAAACATGCCTTCAATGACTAATATCGCATAAAATTTACATAGAAGAAACTATGAAACACGATAACTTTAAGAAAATTCTATAAATGAAACATTTGTTCTAATTTGGAGAAACACTAAATTTATGCATAATAATGTATTGTTTGATGAGAGAGCTAAAGTTACGGACTGGTACAATCATAATTCAGCAATGTGTATTCTATAATAAGCTGCGTCTAAACTAGAACACGAGGGCTTACATATTGCATTTTACCATTTAGCCAGTTACAATGGGACCTGATTCTATTGAGCTTTTAGGATACACAACATCTCATGGTACTAAGGAAACAACTTTTAGCTTATCCAATAATTAAAAAGAACACAACCCACCTTGTCTGTTTTTATTATTTAGAAAAGACAACCACTTGTATTATAACACTAATGAGGGCTAGGACTACACCACCTAATCATACAACGAAGCGAACTTAAATAAAAGACGAGCATTTATCACGAAAAATAATACTATTCCAAAAAGTAACCTGAGAGCGAGGTTTGGGTGTAGATTGAGCAGCAATAAACTGAAGAATCTCGAGAACTCGTGTCTGACCATAGCTAGCAGATCTTTGCCAGTATAAAACTGCATAATCCCCAGCTCTTGTTCTCAGTTCCAACAAATTACGATCAATATCAGTTTCGTGTTTTGCGACATATGGTTTGAAGAACGAATCATAGACGTATGAGGCTCCCTGTTACAGACAAATGAGATGTATTTATTTTCACATCATAATTTTCAAATCAAATGATGTCAAAGTTTCTTAATGTACTACTATAAGTTAAATTACGATTTTGCACAGGAGCCATCATTTTTTTGACATTTGATAAACTAACCTAATATAAATACCAATGACTAAATTAACCGAAAATGCCAAGATCTCGTGATCACTGTTTTATACTAGTCATGTTTTGGTATTTATCAATTTTGTACACTATGCTATTGATCAATTATCACATTTGTAAACTAGCCTATAAGCTAAATTGACGAAGTGTATGAGGAATACAGTTTAACTTTGTCGATTAGTGTACAAAGTCAACAAAACGTGATTAGGTTGGTCTAAAAAACAGTAAAAAAAAACGTATGACTACCCTTGTCTTCGGATACCACAGATAGATGTAGAATGCCAGTTTCGCTTCACTATACATAGGAACCCTTCACAAGCAAAATAGTTACATAAATATCACAATCCATATTTATTAAAAGAAACAGCATAACAGAGCATAAGACGTAAATCTGCATCAAGCTTAAATTTAAGGTCCTTACCACGAGACAAAAGTATCACCGACTCTCTCAGAAACAGTCAGGACAGCGACTAAAATCCTGAAATTTCCCAAACACACGGAATAAACTTTTTTTCCAAACTGTATACATAATCTTTTGGAAAACTTAAGGGTTCAAAAAAACAGAAAAAATTACCAATACTGGCACCAGAAACGGAGCTGTTCAATTTCGGGTTTATTCTTTTCGACGGTTTTGTAGCATTCATATGCTGGGTAAGCATACCCAAACACCATCCTACAAACACAAACATATCTTAAATAAAGCCACTGTATAGATATATAGAAAAAGCTCGTTTTTTTTTAAATATATATGTACCTCCTTGATTGACATTTTTCCTTTAAAGTATCTAAACACTAAATTTAGACATTAATAATAATTGGGTTAAAACAAATATACCTAAATTAATACAAAAGAACGGAATAAGAGCAACTTACACAAGTCCTCTAGTAAGAAACGACCCGATCATTTTGTATGCTGAAATAAAGAACAAAAAATATCAGTCCCTAATAAACGAAATATATGCGTAACTATAAATGAAAATATAGACTTCGATCAAAACGAATGTTACTTAAACGCTTGTCACATTTTACGATTTTATGAAAATTTAGCTGGGCTTATTTAAGGCTAAGAAATAAACTTGGTTCAGCTTTATATTAAAACCGGTTTTTGATTTTCTGAACTAAAGACGCAAAAAATTTCCAAATTTTTTTTTTTTAAAAAAACGCAGGATCGGTTAAGTCAGCTTAATTTCTTCAAGATGAATTCAAACAAGCCCTACTGTCACATTTAAAATATTACTAGATTTGCATTTGCATTTTCATTTTTCAAATTAGTTTTTCATTTATTATTTTTAATTAGCATTTTGAAATTAGTAGCTTACTTAACTAATTCAACTTACCAGCATTTACATAATAATAAACAAACTTATTTCATTTGTTGGATCATTAATTAATTGGTAAATTTATTTTCCAGAAAATTCAGATAGAAAATATAAATGAGGGGAAATAAATACCCTAATGTTGCTCAATTTTAATTAATGAACATATATACATATACATTTCATTTTTATTTACTAAAATGACTTTAAAAACACAAATTAAC
The DNA here is from genome assembly GCA_963682055.1 of Primula veris. Taxonomy (NCBI): domain Eukaryota; kingdom Viridiplantae; phylum Streptophyta; class Magnoliopsida; order Ericales; family Primulaceae; genus Primula; species Primula veris. The sequence goes on along the minus strand of OY821743.1, from coordinate 36,611,364 downwards.
CTTACTTTTTTTAGCAAAATAACAATTAAGTATCCATAAAAACAAATTATTAAAAAATATATAAAGTCCGTACAGTTCGAAAATCGCCGGATTCTAGAATCTTCTTGAAATTCTCCGGCGCCGGCGAACCGTTAAATTATTTTATATATATATATATATATAATAGTATATGATATATTTAGAGAGAGAGTGAGAGTTTTGAAAATCTATTTTTCTATCTAAAAGAATTTTAAATGGAGTTTATAAGTTAAAAGGTTGGTCCCCATAATTTAGATAAATTTATATTTTGGTTCCCATTGTTTTAAATTGACACACTACTAGTACTGTACTTACCATCACTGTTTTGAAGTTCGACGAATTTCCTCCAAAATTTTAAAAAAGATGTAGAGAGGAGGTATGACCTGATTAGGATGAGTAATTTGGTTTTTTTCACATTTTATTTCAATATAATCATGTGTACTACATTAGTCGATTATATTACTTAACTTCCAACTCAACGGCGGTCTTTAACGATATTCTTGTATCACAGCTCCGTCCGACATGTTATAAAAGTTTCCTATGTCTAGACACCAGTTTTTATTATTTCTGTAATTTACCTAACATTAAAAAAAAAAACGGCCTCCGAAAGATGCATCAAAACTGTTTGTGTTTGTGTGTTACAAAATTGTATACATTGTGTTTGTGTTTGTATAAAAACTCAACATATAAAAACTCAACGCAACTCTTATTTATTTGGTTTGTTCGAAGTTTCGTAGTATCAAAACTGCCGAAACCAAAGAAGGTCGAACTAAATGATTGATTAAGCAATATACTATATAAATCGACACTACAAAATAATGTTGATTTTGTGAGAGTCAAAATCTATCACAAAACTGTCACAAATTGACTAATCATGTCACAAACCCGTCACAAAACTCGTAGCTAATAGGCTCGTAAAAAAAAAACGTCACAATTCTCGTAGTTATTTGTATATTATTTTTGTAGTGCGATCATTTCTCACAATGTTTCTTTTCACTCTACCGGTTGCCTAATTATGAGTGATAGTAAAAATTTGTGGAACCATTAGCGTGAGACTAGATTTATGGGGACCTTTTTCTTGATTATCTCGTTTATCTTTTTACTACTATTTTTTTTATTAGTATTTTGAAATAAAATTATCTGGTTAGGTAGAAGCAAGTACACTATTTATTAAATAAATTGGACCTACGTACACTTTCATTACTACCGTTGGATAACGGCTTCCATGCGCAAACAGACTAACGGACTCTGAGTCGGGTTTACTCTGTTTTTCATAACTATTGAATTTGTTACAGTTTAAATTTAATAATAGATTCAATGACTGTGGGAAGCAGAGTAACCCTAACTCAGAGTCAGATACTCTGTTTCCCTTCCATGCCTACTTGGTAAAAATGTAGAGCTTACACCCACACAAAAAAATGTACTTTTTTTGTCACAAATTGTAAATTTGTGAAACTATAAAATGCCACTCATTTTGTAGAGTCAATTATCTAACTTCTTGTCTCTTCTAAAAACGCATCCAATTTTTGTTGGTAGTTGAATGTAATTTTCTCGGGATAACTCACTTGTATCGTACATAAGAAATTTACTTAAGATATTTCGAAACGAAAGTGTTGTGAAATAAAATAAAATATTAACGGGGTAAAGTGTAACAATCTCACAATTATGAACCATTTTATATTTTTTATAACTTAGAGAGCCTTTTTATAATATTCGAAACTCATATTTAGAGAACAAAATACATGTTTTTATTAATGATTAGAAGTGATTTATTTTTAGTTTTATGAGATAAGGGTTTTCGAGAAAATATTAAACACCACTTCTATTAAAATATTTATATTAATGATAATTTTTTCAAAAACTCCACACTTGTAAAAATAGTCTAATCTTTACAAACAGATGATAATAATCGGTAGAACATGAGCTGTGATTATTATATAACAATGTTACGTTAGGCTGAAAATTATAGAGTTTTATTACTAAGTAATAAATGTGTCGAAAGTAATTTTATCGACAATTAGTCAAAACTTAATAAATTCACAATAACAACAAATTTTTATTAATGATAAATAACCATTATTATTGATATAATTTATTCTAATCAATATGTCAATAAACAAAATATATAACGTTAAAAACATGAAACATCATCAACACAAACGTTTTAACAAGAAAGTGGGGGCATTACCCCCTAAACTCTTTGTTAAAATTAACCTAACATAATAATAAGTAACAATACACAATAATAAAATTGAAACATATTAATTAAAGATGATAGAATGGTTATACAAACTATATACGTCTCGGATGGAGAATGGTGAAATATTGCGGATGAAAAATTATGAAAAATTTACAAAGTGTTAAGAGTGTTTTCAGTATGCCTTCTTTACTTCTCTGCCGTTGCATGTATATATATAAAACAACCTCTCATCTTCTACTTATACATGATGCACTAATCTATTGTCTATGATGTATATCAATAGTAATAGTAGACTAGTAGTCATAACTGGAAGATATATATGTTTTTTTTTTACATTTTGAGATTTTGCTTCAGTTTCATTTATTATTTCCGTGTTAAGCTTAGACAATTTTGCATGTGTCGGTAAGCTTGGAAGACTTTGTTGCCATGTTATGGAGACTTAGTTTTTTTTTTTTTTTCCATCTGTAGTCCCCGGAGTTAGCAACGAATTACCATTCAGTTTATTGTTCATTTCGTCTTTTTGCCTTGAATCACACAACTTCTAATTTAACTGTCTTGAGTCCGCAATTTATTTATTTTCGCACATACTCCTCCGGCCCATGTCATAGTTTCACCATTTAACCTGTAAAATGAATATAAAAACAAGTAAAATAGTAAACAACTATAATTTACATAATAACACTTAATTTACACATATTATTATATATTTGTTTTTAAAATATTACACAATAATAGTAAAATATTACAATTTTTACAACTAATCACTTCTCCAATCATTTTGTATTAATTTTATAATTTTTGTGTTATTTTTTTTGTAAAAAATAGCAATAAAAGCTAATTTTTTTAATAAAAATAACTTTGAAATTTTTTTTACTCATTTTTTAACTATTATAACTAGTTTTATGATTTTTTCCACACACACAAAAAAAAGACAAACCGTATATCAGATTTACGGCTTGTGCGTGAAATCGGAATTTTTATAGTGGAAAATTACAGCCTCACAAAAAAAATGTACTTGTTTCGTCACAAATTATAAATTTATAATCTAAATGTAATTTGGTCTTTGCTAATTTCTGACATTTCGAATATGTGATGATAAAATTTGAGGTGCAGAAAAAAGAGTAACTATTAATTTGTTAAAAAGCTACTGTGCCACAAGTTTGGCCTCAAGCATTAAGCTGGTCTTATTCTTTTTAATTTGGCTCATGCCAATAATGTTAATTTCTTATAAACTTTTTATAAAACTTTGGATTCTCAAGTTACCAGTTTTCTAGTTCAAATGTGCATTTTATACAACAGTCATGTGCTTTGCAATCATGCCTTTATAAGGGCTGGGTCCGTCGGTTCGGTTTTTTTCGGTTTCGGTCTTTTTATTTTTTTGACCGAACCAGACCAGTTTTTTTCGGTTTTTCGGTATTTTTCGGGTTTTTTCGGTTCGGTTTTATTGAAAACCGAAACCGACCCGAATTTTTTTCGGTTTTTCAGTTTCGGTCTTTTTCGGTTCGGTTATCGGTCCGATTCATTTTTCCGATTGTTCGTCCGGCCCTTTATTGTTGACTTGTCACTCTCTCCCTTTCCATATAAGCTTGAAAATAAAGGAATGTGTACAAAATAGGCTACAGTCTTAGCTCTTTTTTTTTTTTACCATAAATTACATTCTCACATATCATCAAGTTGTTTTGTAAAAA